>JARQOD010000002.1:21980922-22061028 GCA_033576555.1 Oophaga sylvatica | reverse complement strand
GGGACCACTATTTGCCAGACCATCTCATGGGTTCTGGGGTTGACGTATCTCCTGCACAACTTCTCACGGTATAGGAACAACCTGCTTTTCTCGTTCCACAGGAGCTTTGCTGACATAGGTGCATCCTTTTCCAAGGAGGAGCCTTCCTGTCTTAACAACTCCTTGATGCGGCTGACCACTGGATCACTGTCCTGAGTCTCTTTCCAACTGTGATGGGGTAAAGGATTTAAGGTTGCACCATACTGCTTTCTGTGGACTCGATGCTCGTGGACTACCCCATTTCGATGAAACGCAGGGAGCTCAATTTCTTCCAGGTCGTCCGATTCTTCTTCCGTATCAGAGTCATGCGGCATTCGGGACAACGCATCAGCATTAGCATTCTTTCGACCTGCCCGGTACTTGATAGTAAACTGATAATTGGACAACCGAGCCATCCAACGCTGCTCCATGGCGCCCAGCTTGGCGGTTTCCAGGTGCGTTAACGGGTTGTTGTCTGTGTACGCCGTAAACTTATTGGAGGCCAGATAGTGCTTAAATCTTTCAGTAATGGCCCAGACCAGCGCCAGAAACTCCAGCTTGAAGCTGCTATAATTTTCCGGATTCCTTTCAGTTGGCCTGAGTTTTCTGCTGGCATATGCGATGACTTTTTCTTGGCCATTCTGCTTCTGACTGAGAACTGCTCCCAACCCTTCATTACTGGCGTCGGTGTACAACAGGAACGGTTGGCTGTAATCAGGATAGGTTAAGATCTCATCACCTGTAAGGATCTCTTTCATCTTTTGGAATGCTTCAGCCTGTTCTTTACCCCAGTTAAAGGGAGGGTTTCTGCTCTTTAAGGATTGTCCTACCAGGAGGTCCTGTAAAGGAGCTGCCTTCTTCGTGTAATCTTTCACGAATCTCCTGTAGTAACCCGTTAGTCCCAGGAACTGTCGCACTTCCTTAAGGTTCTTCGGCTCCGGCCACTTCTGGATGGCAGTGACTTTCTCTGGGTCCGGCGCTACTCCTTCCGAACTGACGATGTGCCCCAAGTATTGTACCTTCTGCTTGAGTAGATGGCATTTTGAGGGTTTCAACTTCATCCCGTACCTGGACAGGGACTCAAACACTTCTGCCAGGTGCTTCAGATGGTCCTCATATGTCTTGGAATACACGATAACGTCGTCTAGGTATAGCAGCACGGTTTCAAAATTGAGATGTCCCAGACAGTTTTCCATCACTCTCTGAAATGTTCCTGGGGCACTGCTGAGCCCAAACGGCATTCTGTCGAACTCACAGAGCCCCATTGGGGTGGTGAAAGCCGTTTTCTCACGATCCTCCTCAGCCACAGCCACTTGCCAGTAACCACTAGTCAGATCAAGGGTAGAAAAGTAGTTAGCCGTTTTCAGAGCAGCTAATGATTCCTCTATACGTGGTAACGGGTATGCATCCTTGTGTGTTATGCGGTTCACCTGCCTGTAATCCACACACATTCTCATACTACCATCTTTCTTTTTAACCAGAACTAGAGGGGCTGCCCAGGGGCTACAACTATCCCTTATCACCCCGGCTTTCTTCATATCATTCAACATTTCTTTAGCCTTCTGATAATGAGCTGGAGGTATAGGCCTATACCGCTCTTTGATGGGAGGATGATTGCCTGTAGGGATATGATGTTGTACTCCCTTAATTGTCCCAAAATCAAGTGGATTTTTGCTAAACACTTGGGCATACTCTTGCACCACCCGTAATACCCCTTGCTTCTGGTGAGCGGGAGTGGTGTCCGTCCCAACATGGAGTTGCTGACACCACTCCGCCACCTGAGTTGCTGGGTCATTGTCCTCCGCTATTTGACAGGAGTCTAAGGACTCAGCCGGGAGAATAGAATTATTATCAACAGCATGTAGTTTAGCAATGGTTGCATAACGGGGTAAATTTACCTCATATCTCCCAATTGAGAAGCCGTACCGGTACTCTTCCATTCACCACTTCTACTACTCCTCTAGCAGTCATAAGTGTAGGTCTATGTTCTGAATGGTGGGGTTCTACTACAGCTTGATAATTCTGTCCTCTCAGACCTATGGCTGCCCTGCACCAAATGATCATTTCACTCATTGGGGGTATCACAATAGGATCCGAGTCAGTGACCCGTACATTACCAATTTCGCCGTCGGTAAGCTTCGCTTGCTGCTGACACACCAGGGCCCGGATCTCTCTTTGGATTACTCCTCTCTGCCTTGGTCGGGCAATCTCAGCGAGCTGTTGGAGTAAGAACACAACTTCTCCCAAACAATTACCGATAATGTTAGTACCCAAAATTATATTTAAACCGTTCTCCTCATTTACAGTCTTTACTACCAGAAGCCCCTGGTCTTTCAACTCCTCTCTGCCCACCTTTACATCTACACATTTTGTTCCGAGTACTTCTACAGGAAGACCATTAGAAGCATACACAGTAAAGTCAAGGCTCGGAGGTTTAAGACTGTCCATTGACCAGTACTTGGTATATAGAGCATCAGGTATTAGGGTCACCTGGGACCCAGTGTCTAACAATGCTGGAACAGCAATACCATCTAGAATAATAGACAGGTAGGGTCGCCCGCCCACATACCTGCGGTTCCAGTCTAGGGGGCCTGACGGGTATTCTCCTGGGTGTTGGCCCTTGGACCCAGGTTCTGCCCGTTTAAAGGACACTGTGTCGACAGATGACCTTTCCGGTTGCAGCGGTAACAGATGATCTCTCTACGAGGAGGGTGTTGATCAGAGGTTGCTCCTGGGGGTGGCGTTGTCCTCCTCCGGGGGGGCGACGTCTTCTTTCTTCTCCGGTGCATCCACGGGACGTCTTCTGGGCAGTCAGCTAACAAGATCTTCCCTTCCTCCTCTTTCCGCAGCTGCAGGGCACTCATCACAGCGGCCAGATTTTTAGTCAGCTGGCGCACCTCTGAGCGCAGACAGTCCAATTCACTAGGAGGTGTCACCTGCGCTTTGGCTTCAGCCACTAGCGGGGAAAAGGGGGTTACTGCCGGTTCCAGAGTGACTTCAGCCTGATGATGTTGGGTTGCCACCTCGGGTTTGCCCAGGGGCCGCAGCCCTTTTATTGCCATGTCCTTTAGGGCATCAAAGGTAGCATCCGGATGATCTAAGGACCACCAGTTTACAGTTCTGCGTTCCTCTGGGGATCTCAATCCCTGTATAAATTGTTCTTTCAGCATTTTATTCTCGTCGTTAGCATTTAAATTGTTAATTTGCTTGAGGGCTCTCAGGGCTCCCTGTAGTCGGCAAGCGTAGTCCCGGATGCTGTCACCTGGCTGTTGTGAACAGTGATAGAAGGCCATCCGGAGATCCGTTTCTGTGCGGTCTTCAAATATGGCATGCAGCTTAAGGAAGATCGCAGGTACCGACTCCTGATCAACGGTATCCCAAGTCTCCACCTCCCTCTCAGCAGCGCCAGTTAGCTGCCCTATTAGCACAGCAGCTTTTTGTCTCTCAGGCATGGAGTACATTTCGAGGATGCTGCATAACTTCCGCTTGAAGCCTGCTAATGTGCCTGGCCCACCGCTGTACTGGGGAAGCCATTTCGCCCCAGGCATATATGGGAGCGTTAGTGGCATGATCGGGACTACCGGACTGGGTGCAGGGCCTGCGCCCCCATCTGGCGCTACAATACCAAGCGGTGCGGATTGGGGACTCCGGCTGGGGCCGCACTGTCAGCCGGTTGTTGTGACATCTTAGCGCCCCCTTGGTTAAACGGAGCCTACCGGTTTCAGACGCTGCTATTTCACAGGCACCGCAGTGGGAACAGGACCTTCGTCGCAGGCGCTCTGATGTCAGAGCGTTCACTTCCTGTTGCAGGACCTGCCGCTGAGTCAGAGCCGGGGGCGTGTCCAAGACTTTGCGCGCTCTTTCAGGTACGCCCACCTTCTTCTCCAGCGCCTTAGGGCGCGAATCTGGCGGCAAATATGGCGGTATTTGGCGCCAAACAACAGCAACAGTCTTTTTCGCCAAAACACTCCACAGGCACACAGGGCTCGCAATGCTGCAAGTTTCGTATCCTGTTCGTGACGCCAAAGTTTTGTGTCGACCCGCCACCACAATTGTGGGTTACCAGGGCAATGGGGTACTCAGAGCCGAGCCCGTAGAAGTCTATGGGATTTGTCACAGGTAGCCGTGGCTCGGTCTGTGGCCCTGGCGGTCTGGCGTATGTTGGGGGGAATATTTACAGGGGATAGTTATATTTACAGTTCGTGACGCCACCTGTAGTCTTCTGGTAATTTGTACCAGCGCTGCTGTAGATCTCTGAGGGGATGGTGAGGCAGCTAGATGTCGGGTCCCCTACAGGTGGGACTCTTCCCTCAGGTCGGTAGTTAGGTAGGGATTGTGCAGGCATGCAATAATAACTCAGTCTCACACGGTCAGCGTCTTTCCATACCTTTACTTGCAAGATGGTAAGGCAGGTCCCAGGGAGGCTGATGGGGTTGATGGAGGATGAGCTTTGAGGCAACAGTGAAGCAAGTTAGGGGCCTCCTTTACTTTCAACACGAGGAGTACAACCAGCCTGCAGCGTAGTTCCCTCTATAACTTCAGCTTTTCCAAAGCTGTTCTGCCCAGTCAGATTTGTGGTGGAGCCTTCCAAATGATGAAACTAGGTTCTTTCTTTTGTCTGCGCTTGACTCAAAGTCCCTATTCCACCTGACTCCTGTTACGTACTGACTATTTGGGGCTGTTTAACGCGACCTAAAGTCCGGTAAATCTCTGGTTTTCTTACCACTATGCTTGTAGCTAATAGTGATCCTTCGGTCCCCAGTGACCGGTAGCAATGTGCAGGACTTCTCCAAGCCAAAAGCACTTTTTCAATAATCTTTCCACTTTGCCCTTCGATTTGCTCGACTCTTGATAGATATCTCAGTCTGTCTTCCAGTGGGGCACAGCTCTGACTAGGCTGAGGTGAACTAGACCACCTGTACTAGCCTCCACTTTCTGAACTGCTGACAGGCTCAGACTGGACACGTCTACTCTGTCCAAGGACAGGAAACTGACTGACTAAATCACTCCCTTCCACACCCCTGCTGGGTGTGTCAGAACTGTACATGATGTCATGAAGAGACCTTAACTGTTACCTCTCCACTCATCCTCCTGGTATTGTGTACCAGGGCTACACACTGCCCTGCACCTTCACACACAGTGTCCCAAGCTAGCAGCCTCAGATCTTGTTGGGTGACGTGCTCTAGGTCTCCTTGGTCCTATCTGGTTGCTTTTCGGGGAATGTGTACAGATTTGGCTGTAGCACATGCAGATACTGCAGCCTCCAGTTAGCTAGCTGAGTCCTTAGTTTCTCCACTAGACTGGGGACGGTCCCCTTACTGCGACCTGGTCCCTCCACCCGATTTCAGTCAGCATGGATACGGGTCCCACAGGTGGATTCCTCACTTCCCGTGCCCCTAGGATCTCTTCTTCCTCTTTCTCACTGAAGCTTTTTTCTCTTTCTGTCCTTCTTCTCTCTCTTCTGTCATCTGGCCTAGGGACGAGCTCCTCTCTGCTCCTGTCCCCAGCACCAACCGTCTTCAGCTCCTCTCACTATCACTATCTCTAACTGTGTTCTCTCAGACCACTCACTAAGCTCCGCCCCATCTCTACTTTCTCCACCCTCACCCTGTACCTAGTTCCTCCTTGGCCTTGAGAGGTCTGGTGTTGGATGTAAATGTCTGGGTTCTGGGTGATGTCCCCTCCTTACCTGAGAGCGGCGCACCACACCTCCGACTGAGGTGCAGTACCTCTGTGGTGACTAGACATCAGAGGTGCCACACTGACAAGGTCATTGTTACCAACAGCATGTGAAAAAGGGGGAGTAGGTTGGGGAACAGCATCAGGTGGATGTGGAAGAGTATATTGTGCTATCACCACAATCAGTGTAAAATTGATGGCAAAAACAATGGCTATGATGATCAGCCATCGCAGGTGTGGAAATTGAACCAAAATGAACCAATGGACCCCTCGATCGTGCTAGCAAAGAATTCAGTATGCTCCATTGCTTGTGGGGTAACAGTTATATCATTATGCAAATTGCCTCTTCATAGAAAAGAGCACTTGAACTCTATAGCGCCACCTGTTGGAAGTAGCGATCCTACAAGTCACAATCAACCCTTTAACGAGTTTTGCAATATGACTTAGGATAAAAGCCGAATCAATATCTCAATTTGCAGATACGGTGTTTCGGGCTATTGGCCCTCGTCAGTGCAAAGTATGAGAACTGATTTGGCTAGGTGAGAGACTCTGGACTGTATCCTCTCTCTGGAAGATGGTTTAACCCCTTCACCCCGAAGCCTGTTCTCACCTTCTTGACAAGGCCAATTTTTACAATTCTGACCACTGTCACTTTATGAGGTTATAACTCTGGAACGCTTCAATGGATCCAACTGATTCTGGGATTGTTCTCGCATGACATATTGTCCTTCATGATAGTGGTAAAATTTCTTTGATATGACTTGCGTTTATTTGTGAAAAAAAATGGAAATTTGGGGAAAATTTTGAAAATTTTACAATTGTCAAACTTTTAATTTTTATGCCCTTAAGGCATCACCTTATTTAGACAGCTATAATTTTTCCATATTTCAGCCAAAAGAGTCATGTTATGGCTTGTTTTTTTGCGGGACGAGCTGATGTTTTTATTGGTACCATTTTAGGGCACATTACATTTTTTGATGGCTTTCTATACTGGGAGACGGAATGAACAAAATCCAGCAATTCAGGAATTGCTTTTTTTTTATTATATACCGTTCCGCATTTGGTAAAATTGGTAACATAACTTTATTCTTTGGGTCAGTACGATTACAGTGATACCTCATTTATATAGTTTTTTTTATGTTTTGGCCCCTTTACACAATAAAAACTATTTTATAGAAAAATAATTATTTTTGCACCTCTTTATTCTGAGAGATATAACTGTTTTTTTTCTGCTGATGGAGCTGTATGGTGGCTTCTTTTTTGCGGGACAAGATGATGTTTTCAGTGGTACGATTTTTATTTACATTCGTCTTTTTGATCTCGTTTTATTGCACTTTTTGTATGGCAGTATGATGATAAAGTATTGCTTTTTGCCTCTTTTTTACGGTGTTCACTGAAGGGGTTAACTAGTAGGACAGTTTTGTAGAACGGGTCATTACGGACGTGGCGATACCGAATATGTATACTTTTATTTATTTATTTATTTTTTTAGTTACATAAATAAATGTATTTATTGGAAAAAATATATATATATATATTTTTACTTTTTACATTGTCCTGTCCTGGGACATCACTGTATAGTGTCAGATCACTGATCTGACACTCTGCAATGCTTCTGCACTACAGAGTTTCACATTAACGTCTGACAGGCAGGGAAGCAGGCGTCTCAGGTCCTGCTCTCAACAGCCGCTCACAAGGCACTTTCCCTGAAGGACCCTCCGGCCATCTTGCAGCCAGGGGTCTCCATTGAGACCATCAGGACATCGCGATCGCATCTCGTTGTCCTGATGGAAGCAGGCAGGAAATGAGTTTTCTGCGCGAGGCTCCTCTGTACCGCTGTCACTACTGATATCAGCATCAGAGGGGTTAAATATCGGCGATCAGTGCTAGCACCGATCTTGGGCGTTGCTGCGGCCTGTCAGCTCTCACACAGAGCTGACACCAGCACCCCATTGCCGCGGCGCTCAGCATGAGGTCACAAGACCGATGCGCCTTAACCTATACTGCTGTTTGCGGGAACGAAGCTCCCGCAGATCAGTATATGTACAACGCATGTCAGGAAAGGGTTAAAACCCAACCCCACGGACATCTAGGTTTACAGATTAGACCAGTAGCAAGAACTGGCCGAGTTTGACATGGGTCTATTCTCTTTCAACCTTCAGTGTACTGTTAAAGAGGGCATTCAGCACAGCAGGTTGTCAGACCCAACCTTATATTCGTCAAAATGATTCAGGTATGGATCACAGCCAACGTTCTTTCAGCTAAGGCTGATGCAATCATTAGGTCAACTGTGGCATCTGCCTACGTGTGTATTATGTTCTACACTGATTTTAGGAAGTCTTGTTAAAAAGCTATAGCATCTGCATATAACAGACAACAAACCTGTACTAATCTGCAAACAGAGAATTTTTGGACCACCATTTGTCAAAAGCTAACGCTTCTTCCTTGTACACCGCCTGGGTTTTAAGCATTTCAAGCAAGCTTACATTTTAAAAAGCAAACAAATTCTGTCACTGCAGTGTGCTATTATAAAGGCTGTTTATACTATCGCCAGTTACCATCATTTTATGCATAGCCATATATGTTGAGGTCAAAAGGGTATTACTAAGGTTATGTTTGCATTAAACAGCTTGAATGGTGATCAATGCAGTCCTGGGAGACTTCAGAGTGTTTCATGCACCTTTTTCATTCAATAGAAGACTTTGAAATTTTGTGGTGAATTGGTTTTCTGCTAATGTAATTTTTGGGAAGGTAAAAATTCTACAACGGTGGCAAATTCAAATTTCAAAATATTTGCTCATCTCTGGTACATACACAATAGATGCAAAGCTTCTAGGGTTACACAGTAATTAGAAATCCATATTGAATCTTTGGCAGCACTACCGAAATGTTCTCTATAATGACCAGCATTAGAATTAAAGAGGACATATTAGACCCACGTAGTGATGGTCTTGAAATTTTAGCTTAATTTAATCTTTGGGAAATGCTATCTCATAAGTTATGAGTTGTACTTTTGTAACAGCTGGAGACTCACTAGACCGTCTAATGAATGACTTCCAATTTTAGTTGGGGTCAGTCGTGGAGACATGTTAGATGAGTGTTTCTCAATATTTATAAGCCAAGTACCACCTACTCAAACTTAATTAAACTGCTTGCAAGGTCTCAGTTCCACATTGTGCTGTCTGTAAAAAGCAAAGTATAGGTACAAATATTCCCTGGAGTACATATACCTCTAACAAGCCCGACAGAAAATGTGGACTGCTTGGTCACTAATGGACTTGGCATTGGACAGAGAATCTAAAGCAGGTGTGGGGACCCTCAGGCCCGTGGGCTGATTATGGCCATCCAGGACTTTTTATTTGGCAGATTCCCTGAGACTGCAGTGCTTGGGCTGGCCGCTATATTTTGACAGCCGCCGGCTCATTAATGTCTTCTTGCTCTGTGAGCATGGGCACGCCGTGTTCACTACTGAACGCAGAGGCGCGTGCAATGAAAGATTACTTACTGACATAAAAGTTAGCGTCAGGACGTATTTTGTGGCCGGACTAAGGTTAATTCACGTTAGCATTTGAGTCAGCAGCGTGGTGCTGCGGACTTCTTTCCTTTAAGCTCCGCCTACCTCTGCATGGCTCCGCATAGATGCGCTTGCGTCCTGCATACCTATCTTTAACACTGGGTACGCAGTGACATGCATTGTATGCGGATGCATCTGCATGCGGCGTTTTGACGTGCCTGCCGAACGCAAGAAAATGCAACATGTTGCGTTCCGCGGCACGTCAAAATGACGCATGTGGATGCATCCGCATACAACGCTTGTTCCTGCATACCCAATGTTAAAGATAGGTATGCAGGATGCATGCAGAAGTAGGCGGAGCTTAAGGAATCAAGTACGCAGCCCTACGCAGAGCAGCCTACGCTAATGTGAACCCGACCTAAGCGCGCAATTTGTACGGCCCCCAAAGAATATCGAAGAGATACCAACTTTCCCAAAGAGAATCCACAAAAGTGGTCTATATAAGTGTATCCAGTGGGTACGGAAAGTATTGAGACCCATTTAAATTTTTCACTCTTTGTTTCATTGCAGCCATTTGGTAAATTCAAAAAAGTTAATTTTTTCTCATTAATGTACACTCTGCACCCCATCTTGACTGAAAAAAAAACAGAAATGTGGAAATTTTTGGAAATTTATTAAAAAAGAAAAACTGAAATATCACATGGTCATAAGTATTCAGTATTCATAAGTGAACCTTCGGCCAAGTCTGAGGTCCAGAGCACTCTGGAAGAGGTTTTCATCCAGGATATCTCTGTACATTGCTTCATCCATGTTAAATTGCAACCAGTCGTCCTGTCCCTGCAGCTAAAACGCACCCCCATAACATGATGCTGCCACCACCATGTTTCACTGTTGGGATTGTATTGGGCAAGTGATGAGCAGTGCCTGGTTTTCTCCACACATACCACTTAGAATTATCACCAAAAAGTTCTATCTTCATCTCATGAGACCAGAGAATCTTATTTCTCATAGTCTGGGAGTCCATTATGTGTTTTTAAGCAAAACTCTATGCAGGCTTTCCTATGTCTTGCACTGAGGAGAGGCTTCCGTCGGGCCACTCTGCCATAAAGGCTCGACTGGTGGAGGACTGCAGTGATAGTTGACTTTGTGGAACTTTCTCCCATCTTCCTACTGCATCTGTGGAGCTCACCCACAGTGATCTTGGGGTTCTTCTTTACCTCTCTCACCAAGGCTCTTCTCCCATGATTGCTCAGTTTGGCTGGATGGCCAGGTCTAGGAAGACTTCTGGTGGTCCCAAACTTCTTCCATTTAAGAATTATGGAGGCCACTGTGCTCTTAGGAACTTTGAGTACAGCAGACATTCTTTTGTAACCTTGGCCAGATCTGTGCCTTGCCACAATTATGTCTCTTAGCTCCTTAGCCAGTTCCTTTGACCTCATGATTCTCATTTGGTCTGGCATGCACTGTGAGCTGTGAGGCCTTATATAGACAGGTGTGCGCCTTTACAAATCAAGTTCTTTCAGTTTAATTGAACACAGCTGGACTCCAATGAAGGAGTAGAACCATCTCAAGGAGGATCACAAGGAACTGGAACGCATGTGACTTAAATATGAGTGTCTGAGCAAAGTGTCTGAATACTTATGACCATGTGATATTTCAGTTTTTCTTTTTTAATAAATTTGCAAAAATTTCTACATTTCTTTGTTTTTCAGTCAAGAAGGGGTGAAGGTTGTACATTAATGAGAAAAAAATGAACTTTTTTGAATTTATCAAATAACTGTGTTACGACGCCCGGGGCAGCAAGTACCAAGAGTGGACCCACTGGACCGTGATAGTGAAAATCCCCCGAGCGAGCGCACCAGATTTGACCAACCCTTATACAGGGATCATTAGGGAGTCTGAAGACTCAGACGTCAAGGTTAGATTTCAGAAAGGCAGATTTTAAGGGACTCAGAAAGAGAATTGGAGGGATCCAATGGCTGGATATCCTTAAGGACAAAAATGTCCAGGACGGATGGAAAATCTTGAAAAATGAGATTCTCAAAGCACAATCGTTAACAATTCCGAAAAGAGTGAAGAATGGGAAGCATTTAAGGAAACCAGGATGGATGAACACAGAACTTAAACACATGCTAAAAAGGAAGAAAGAAATGTTTATCAAATGGAAAGAGGGAGGCATATCTAAAGAAGAATATAATGCCGTCTGTAGAACCTGCAGGGCACAAATCAGATTATCTAAAGCTGACAATGAATTAAGGCTTGCAAGTGACATCAAAAGCAACAAAAAAGGATTTTGGGGATACGTCAAAAGTAAAAAAAAAGTCAAAGATGCTATAGGATTTTTACAGGATGAAAATGATGAAATGGTAAGACAGGATGTTGAGAAGGCTGAACTGTTAAATTCCTATTTTGCATCTGTTTTCTCTCAGAAAGGAAATGTAACATCAACTGATCTTCACTGTCCTATTAAAGGAATAGAAGAATCCAGGATATCTATAAACAGAAAGACAGTGAGGAAACACTTAGCTAAACTAAATGAATTCAAGTCTCCAGGTCCAGATGAATTACACCCCAGAGTACTGAAGGAGATAGCAGAAGAAATTCTTTAACCACTGTCCATAATCTTTGAAAATTCTTGGAGAACAGGAGAAGTCACAGAAGACTGGAGAAGAGCAAATGTTGTTCCTATCTTCAAAAAGGGGAGGAAGGTGGACCCAGGGAACTACAGGCCGGTGAGTCTGACTTCTATACCAGGAAAGATCTTTGAACAAATTATTAAAGAACATGTATGCAAGTACCTTGATAAGAATGAAGTGATTAAACAGAGTCAGCATGGGTTTGTAACTAATAAGTCATGTCAGACTAACTTAATTCCTTCTATGACAGAATCACTGACTGGTGGATCAGGAATGCTGTAGATATAGTATATCTTGACTTCAGCAAAGCATTTGACAAGTATCTCACACAATCCTTATTGAAAAAATGACTAAAGGGTATGCCCACTAAACAATATCGCTAACGGATCGCTAAAAAACGTCACTATTTAGCGATCCCGTTAGCGATATTGTTCAGTGCGGCAGCTTCCAGCGACGAGCTTCTGCTGTGATCTCGCTCGTCGCTGGAATCGCTCCGGACCCTATTTCATCGCCGCGCTCCCGCTGGGTAAGTACTAATCGCTGTGTGGCACCTTTTCTTAGCGATTAGCGTACTTTTGTACCGCTAAAGTCGTTAAGAAGATCGCTAACGGCGATAGCGTCGTTAACTATATCGCTAAATGCGCAGCATTAGCGATATAGAAACAATCCCGCTAGCGATCTCATTAGTATGCACGCTAACGAATCGCTAGCGGATCGAGTAGTGTGGCAGTACCTTAAGTATGAATGACAAGGCAACTGTTAGGTGGATTCATAACTGGCTTAATGATCGGACCCAAAGAGAGGTCGTAAATGGCTGCACATCCAGTTGGAAGAATGTATCAAGTGAGGTACCACAAGGCTCTGTTTTGGGCCCTGTATTGTTCAACATCTTTATCAATGATTTAGATGAAGGAATTGAGGGTAAACTGATCAAATTTGCTGATGACACAAAGCTAGGAGGGGTAGCTAATACTAGAGAAGAGAGAGAGAGGATTCAAAAAGATATAAATAAACTGGAGCAGTGGGCAGCAACTAACAGAATGGATTTTAACAGGGAAAAATGCAAAGTACTACATCTGGCAATAAAAATGAAAAGCATATAAAAAATGGGAATAGGCTAAGTAACAGCACATGTGAAAAAGACTTGGGTATACTAATTGATCACAGACTGAACATAAGTCAACAGTGTGATGCAGCAGCAAAAAAGGCAAACGCAATTATAGGATGTATCAACAGAAGCATACAGTCTAGATCACGTGAGGTCATTACTGCCCTCTACTCCTCTTTGGTCAGACCTCATCTGGAATTCTGTGTCCAGTTTTGGGCACCACATTTTAAAAAAGACATCAACAAACTGGAGCAAGTTCAGAGAAGAGCCACCAGAATGGTGACCGGTCTGTAAACCATGTCCTATGAGGAACGGTTGCAGGATTTGGGAATGTTTAGCTTGCAAAAAGAAGACTGATAGGAGACTTAATAGCTGTCTACAAACATCTCAAGGGCTGTCACATTGTAGAAGGATCATCTTTATTCTCATTTGCACAAGGAAAGACTAGAAGCAATGGGATGAAACTGAATGGGAGGAGACACAGATTAGATATTAGAAAAAACTTTTTGACAGTTAGGGTGATCAATGAGTGGAACAGGCTGCCACGAGAGGTGGTGAGTTCTCCTTCAATGGAAGTCTTCAAACTGAGGCTGGACAGACATCTGTCTGGGATGATTTAGAGAATCCTGCTTTGAGCAGGGGGTTAGACCAGATGGCCCAGGAGGTCCCTTCCAACTCTACTATTCTATGATTCTATGATTCTAAGCTCGGGGACCTCTAGTACCACGGATGCCAGGACCAGGGTTGGCTCTGGGACTTACACAAAAACAAGAAGAGGTAGGGTAGGAGGAAGAGGGTAAGAACTGAGCAGGAAAGGAGCAGGAGGGGGTACGGAGAAGGTATACTACAAGACGGAGAGGGTAAGAGGGGAGCGAGGAGCGGAGGAAGGGATGGTATACGGACTGAGGAGAGTGGAGGTGGCGAAGATATACGGACTGAGGAAAGCGGGCGAGGCGATGGAATACGGACTGAGGAGAGCGGAGGTGGAGATGATATATGGACTGAGGAGAGCGGAGGAGGTGATGGTGTGAAGGCACCAGGAAGACGCAGGGCAGGAGCGGGTTCTGAAAGAGATCGGAGAGACCAAAGGGTTAAGAGGCAGACTACAGAGGAACACAGCTAGAAGTAACAAGATGGGCCTAAGTATGAAGGTAAATTCAATAATCAGGTGCCTCCCCTAAGGGAGGGCTGCCTGAAATACCCAGTGCCTATCCTCCATTGGACAGGCAGTGCTGCCGGGTCAGGTCACGCAAGGAGATAAGGCCGGTGGGTGCATGCGCGGTCGGGCCCTAAGGTGTGTGCGCGAATAGACGGAGCGCGCGGCCGAGGCAGCGGAGGAGCGCGCAGGGGCACCCGTGCAGGTGCCCGGCAGGGAGCAAGAGCAGGACGCCGGGAGACCCTGGCAGCGTAGGAGCAGCGATGCAGGCAGCAGCAGACCCAGGCCCAGTGGCTGTGAGCATGGGAGTAACAGACTGCAATGAAACAAATACTTTCTGTACCCACTGTACAAAACCAATGGGCAGGAATCTTAGTCAGACAGTGCACAATTTAAGTCAGAGTTTTATTGTGAGCAGTAGAGATGAGTAGATCTTTTGAAATTCTGCTTCGTCAAATCTTCTGAAGAAATTTTAATCTCAGCCAATAATATGATCTGATTGAAGTCCACGCAGCCACGCTTGATGTCAAAAGCAAGCACATTGATGCTTCAGAAGTGTGTGAAATGGACAGGGCATATATAAACCTTTTCCATCTCATAAGGCCACCATAAGTTTATCATTGTATTTTTCTCTTTTTTTTCTGGCTCACCAAAAAGTTACCAAAGCCCATGGGAAGTCCATGGATCAATACATCTACAACTACTTAATCTTTTAATGTTATAGCCTTATTATATTCTTCTGAACCTCACAGAGGAAAAATATTGGTTCATCTCCAATTGGATCTCATAGGCTGACTGGACTCACCAGGGGCTAACTTGGGCATGTGCCCTGGGTTCTGGGAACCAGAAGTTGCACCAAACATTCAACTATGCAAGAACACAAAGAACATGCAAATTCTAAGAAGATCTTGCCATAGTTGGAGTTACCGTAAATCCTTGACCACCAGTTTGACAAAGCGGCGGTACTTACCCCTGTGCCAGCAGCGGATTTCACATCAGTATGCAGCATAATCTCAATTATTATATCTATCTATGAAACCTAAGACTAAATTTTATTTTTAGTTGACCATGTGTTGGTACTGTAGAATATGGCCTTCCAGAATCTTGAAGGCCATATGTTTGCAACAATTGAGAAAATCATCACACTATATCTTATTTTACTCAGTAGAACAAGAAACACGAGAACCTTTAAAAGGTTAATGAAGGGATAAATCAAAAGGTTTTACTACAGTTCCCTGAAGAAAATTACTTTACCTTTGCATTTGAATGCACCGAGGAAGAAAGAATTATAGTTTTCTCGCTGATAGAAAGAATGATGTCCCCAAGCATTTCGCAATAGTCTTGTTGATATGGGAATAGAACAATGTTAATATACCAAGTAACATAGGAATTAGATAAATGATCAACTCTATCTGGGCTTCACTGCAAAGTTACTCAACTCTACAGCCAATCCCTTGTCAGTCTATGAATCAACACTTGCACCAAAGTCATTTTTCCTTGACGGGATATAAAAGCAAAAAGCACAAAGCTAATAATAAGTCTTTTTTTTTTGCTGTGGTTAAAAACTACGTAAGGTTCATCTATGAATCGGAGAAATATGTGTCAACTGTGTAAAAGTGGAAAAATTTGGCCTTTAATATCATGCACACTCAGGGTGTTTTGGTAAGACTATTATTTCCCTCCTGCTTGGATCTCTTTTAGGAGTGCTAACTTCTGGTCTTAGGACCAGTGAAAGCCAAAGTTCTTCTTCCCCACTGAATGTCAATCTGGCACATGAATCTTAAGGCTAAGTTCACACGTTGCGGAATTGCCGCGGAAATTTCCGCGGCAATCCCGCACTTCTCCCGCAGGAAATACGCACGTTTTTTGTATGCTGATTCCCGCCAGAATAATAGCGTTTTGCAAGCGTAATTAGCTTGCAGAATGCTAGCGTTTTCCTAGCGATCTGTAGCATCGCTTGGAAAACTGATTGACAGGTTGGTCACACGAGTCACACATAGTGTTTGACACGTGTGACCAACTTTTTACTATTGATGCCGCCTATGTCGCATCAATAGTAAAAAGATCTAATGTAAAAATAATAAAAAAAATAATAAATAATGATATTCTCACCTTCCGGCGTCCCACGCAGCTTTCCCGCCTTCAGCGATGCTCCCGGCAACTCCCGGTCCCAGAAGTCCTTTGCGAGTTTGCGACAAATCACCCCGATGACGTAGCATCACGCGAGACCGCTACGCCATCTGGGTGATCTCGCAAAGCATCACTGGGAACGGAAGTTGCCGGGAGCGTCGCTGAAGGCGGGAAAGCTGCGTGGGAGCCGGAAGGTGAGAAAAATCATTATTTTTTATTTTAAGTATTGTTTTACCAGGGATATGGTACCCAGGGCCTGGAGGAAAGTCTCCTCTGCTCCAGACCCTGGGTACCATCCGCACATGAACCGCTTACATTGCGCATAGTGGGCATAGCCACATGCGGAAAGTAAGCGGTTCAATGCATTCCTATGGCGGCGGAATCACCGCGGTTACGCTAAATTAATGAACATGTTGCTAGATTTTCCGCGAAGCGTTTTTTTCGCGGAAAATACCGCAACATGTGTACAAAACATGCGCAATCAATTAACAAGTATAGAATGCTTAATGCTTGCGTTTTTTTCGCGGGTTTAACCGCGGAAAATCGCGGAAAAACCGCGAAAAAAACGCAATTATTCCTGATCGTGTGCACTTAGCCTAAAGGAGCATTCCTCCATCTCCATGACTTGAAAAATTAAGTTCTTACATTTCTGTTCTAAGGTTTTTTGCTTTTGTCTAATGATTCATGGTGGAGATCTGTCTCAATTCCTGACCATGATCTTTTGTCTGTTTCCTGTGTAACAAGTTCCCCGCTAGCCCTGATCTTTTGACTGACTACACCTCCAGCTTTTATTTTAGCACTACCATCTGGTGTCCTCTGATCTTTCTAAAGTCTTTCTCCTGTCGCCTCCAACTCAAAAACATTTCCAGAATCCGTCCCTTCCTCGGCCCTCTATCTACTAAAACTCTTGTGCATGCCCTCATCATCTCCCGCCTTGATTTCTGCAACACCCTCCTGACGAAGGTTTTTCGAAACGTGCGTAGAGGCGCCGGGCTCAGGGAACTTTGTAATCAGCCTTATCTCAGTAAGTATAGCCCTAATTTGGAGCTTACTCAATATAACTTTTGGTGATATTATCGATGCGTTGTGATACTGTTGGCACTTTGTGACACTTTATGTCAGACACTGGTCATTGATAGTGCTAGTGATAGCCCTTCGTTTTATTTTGTCTGGCTATTGGGTTAGTCGCATTATGCTAAATACCTGTGCAGGTGCTCACATTTAGTCTATATTGGAGATTAACTCTATTTAGTATGCACTTAGCGCTGGAGATTACTCAATATTCACCACCTTTTTTCTGATATAGCTATTTTAGGCTATTAATATCCAATGCTATTATAGTTGTTAAGGCTGATTTAGCACTATTTGCACTTCAGGATTGCAATATATCTATATGAGCCAGTAATTAATTATATTACTTATATATGTTAGGATTCGAGTTCCCGCTGCTGCACAAGGGAGTCTGAACCAGTCCCGCTGCGGTCCCCCATCCATCTCCGGCCGCAGTGGAGCCTGCTCAGCAAAGACGTCGGTCCCAGCGTCTTGCCCAGTTTAACACTGTGCAGAGGCTTGTTGCGGTCTTTCCTGGTTCCTCTATTATAACCAGTGCTGGAGCAGGCAGTTCGGGAACTAAGTCCCTGCTTTCTCCATCTGAGCATGCCCAGGGCAGGATCTCCCATTGGAGATCAGGGGTCACATGCTCGGTTACAGCAGCGACTCCCATTGGTCCGCCAGGAAGGTCCTGAAACTACATGTGTTCTGGAATGGTTTCGCATTGGTCCTTTTCTGGTAGGTCCTGCAGTTGCTACTATAAAAGGGTGGAATGGCTAAGGGAGCGCGACGATCGTGTGGTGCGGAGTGCTCCTTGGTTTTTGAGGCTCTGAAAAAGGTCTTTTTAGGACCTCAGGTCACGCACGATACGGCACTCCAACTGCTGGCAATGTCACAGGGCTTGTCCATGGTCAGCCAGTTCTCAGTCCAATTTCAGACTTTGGCCTCTGAATTAGAGTGGCCAGATAAAGTTCTTATTCCAGTGTTCTGGAGAGGACTGACAGACCATGTAAAGGACGCTTTGGCTACCAGGGATATTCCTGCCACACTGGAGAAACTCATTTCTATATCTATCTATTTTATCATTATTATTTTAACACATACACATCATTTTATTTACTTTGTATCAAGTCATTATTATCTTTTAATAGTAATTTACTATAACATTTAGATTGCGTTTGTCAAATTATCATTATTTTTTGAGTAGCTATAAAATTTTTTTTAGGGTATAGATGTATAATTTGTCACTTATTTTAATATAAATAAAGGTTACAAGTTTTTAACGATTTAACAGTCATTGTAATTCCTACTCCCCAAACATTTTTCCATTTGGGTTCTATAGTGTTAATGCTTCAACATTAATCGTAGTTTCCACTTTCCAATCATATATTCTTTTAAAAGCGCTCTCTTCATAGTTCACTCTTATATGGAGGAGGGGGAGGGGCTTCTGTATGGATATAAGGCTGGGTTTACCACGGGTCTCTATCCCTGATGAAGAAGGTCCGTGCACCTTTGAAACGCGTCGGATGATTTTTTGACCTTTCCCGCTTTCTGGACCAAGGTGACGTCACCCAATTTTTTGTCCCGCCCCCCGTCCTGTCCGCTTCGTACCAGCGGCGCCTCTCGGCCGGAGGACGCTGCTGAGTGTCCGGACTACCAGCGCTATCACACAGGAAGCCTGCCTGTGTTGCAGGGAGGACACTTCCTGCCTCATCGCTGTTTTGTGCTTTTTCTGTGTGCGCGGTCCGGAGGGTATCTGGACGAAGCCACGACTTCTTCCTCCCTCGATCCAGTCCCCAGCTACTATGAAGTAAGTGTGCTGCACTGACATCTGAGCACATGCTTTATATTACAGGACCCCTATACATATATCCAATTGTTGCTCTTAATTTTAGTAGGGGAATTTCTATTCCTCAATAGACCGCATTGGAGGCACAATTAGTTTTTTGTTTTTTTCATTTCTATATCTACCCGCATCGACCTCCGTTTTCACAGTAGGCAGTGTAGGCAGAGGTTTCGGCTGGCACCCACCTTTGCCAAACCTCTTGAATTTCCCGTTCGGGCGTCCGACTCCCAGAGACCGTGGAGACTACTCTAGTGGAATCTAAGTCTCGGACCACTCGAGTATCCGTGGCCTGTAGAGTGTGTCAGCAGCCAGGACATTATGCCAACCGATGTCCCCAGCGAATGAGTAAACGGTCATGTTCCATGACCATGGGTGCAGGGTCATTAGACGCGAGGAATTTTGCTCCAAAAGTGCTCCTTAAAGGGTTAATCTCTCTAGGTTCATTCACTCTTCCCGCCAAGCTTTGTGTGGACTCTGGGGCAGAGGGGAATTTTATTTCCTCCTCCTTTGCCTCTCGCCATTCCATACTGCTGGTGACGGTCGCCGAGCCAATATCGGTGAGAGTATTGAATGGAGCAATCCTGCCCTCACAAATCACCCACCAGACTGTCTCTCTAACTCTGTCTATGTCCCTTCTCATCAGGAGAATATATCCCTTTTTGTTCTTCCTGAGGGAATAGATAAGGTTTTGTTGGGATTACCCTGGTTTCGCCACCACTCTCCCCATATTGAGTGGTCCTCTGGGAGAATGCTGGGTTGGGGTGATTATTGCAGAGACAGATGTCTCAGAGAGGACTTTCAGGTTTCCACCACGGAGATACCCATAGACCTTGCTTCTCTCCCCAAGGTTTATCGGTCATACGTGGACGTATTCTCCAAAAAGGCAGCGGAGACTCTTCCGCCTCATCGCCCCTATGACTGTCCTATAGACCTCTTGCCTGGAACGGAGCCCCCTCGGGAAGAGTGTATCCTCTATCTCTTCCTGAGACGGAGGCCATGTCACAATACATCCAGGAAAATCTGGCAAGAGGGTTTATTTATTAGGAAGTCAGTGTCACCAGCAGGGGCAGGATTTTTCTTCGTGCAGAAGAAGAATGGAGAATTACGACCGTGTATAGACTATAAGGGTCTTAACGCCATTACCGTTAAGAACAAATATCCTTTGCCCCTAATATCTGAGCTCTTTGATAGGCTCCGGGGAGCAAGGGTATTTACTAAGCTGGATCTTCGTGGTGCCTAGAACCTGAGGGGGACGAATGGAAGACGGCGTTCAATACCAGAGATGTACATTACGAATATCTTGTGATGCCCTTCGGGCTCTGTAATGCTCTAGCCGTCTTCAAAGATTTCGTAAATGACATCTTCCGGGACATGCTTGCCACCTCTGTGGTAGTCTATCTGGATGACATTCTCATCTTTTCTCCAGATATGGACACCCACCGGAGTGATGTTTGCAGGGTCTTCGACCTCTTGCGGGCAAATTCCTTATATGCGAAGTTGGAGAAGTGTGTGTTTGAGCAGGAGTCTCTGCCATTCCTGGGCTATATCATCTCCACTCAGGGATTGGCTATGGATCCTGCCAAACTACAGGCTGTAATGGATTGGCAAGAACCCCACTCTCTTAAAGCGGTGCAGCGCTTTATGGGGTTCATTAATTACTATCGTCAATTCATTCCCCACTTCTCTACTTTGGTTGCTCCCTTGGCAGCCCTCACCAAGAAGGGAGCCATCCCAAATTGTAGTCAGAGGAGGTCTCCAAGGCCTTTACTTCAATCAAGTCCCATTTTGCTAGCGCTCCTATCCTACATCGTTCCGAGGTTGATAAGCCTTTTATATTGGAGGTAGATGCCTTGTCCGTTGGTGCTGGAGCAGTCCTTTTTCAAAAGGATACTCAAGGTCGTAAACATCCTTGCTTCTTCTTCTCCAAGACCTTCACACCAGCGGAGAGGAATTATTCCATTGGGGGTAGGAGTTGCTAGCCATGAGTTGGCCTTTTCCGAGTGGAGACATCTCCTGGAGGGGGCTCGCTTTCCCTTTCAAGTGTTCACTGACCACAAAAATTTGGTCTATTTACAGACCACCCAGCGGCTAAATTCCCATCAGGCCAGATGGTCAATGTTCTTCTCCCGGTTCCATTTCACCCTCCATTTTCTCTGCGGGGAGAAGAACATTCGTGCCGATGCTCTGTCTCGCTCTGTGGTGTCCTCTGAGGAGGTGGAGGAGGAGCCTCGGCTGATTGTCCCCACAGAGAGCCTAAGAACTGTGGCCCCGGTTTCGCTTGAGTCTGTGCCTCCGGGCAAGAATTTTGTGCCCATCAATTTGCAACCGGAGGTACTCTCTTGGGCGCACTCGTCCGGGGTGGGTGAACATTTTGGGGCAAAGAGGACATCTGAGATGCTGGCGAGGACATACTGGTGGCCACATATGGTCCGTGATGTCAGGGAATACGTTCAGGCGTGCGTCTCCTGCGCCAAGAATAAGTCCCCTCGACAACGGCCAGCTGGGTTACTTTTCCCTTTACCGGTGGCAGACAGGCCCTGGGAGATGTGCTAATAAGGAGGACATAGAGTCATTGGTGAAAATATGAAATATCACTTTAGTTTTATTGCATAACTTCACATAAGTAACACCACATAAATGTAAATAGAAACACAAGGACATAGATGCAATACAGACAATGGGATGCAAAACACTCCTGACAGGAAATATATCCCTGTGTGTGAATGTAAACATTGAACAGGGCAAATGCCTCAAAAAATAACCCCTTAATACACGAGTAGTGACTTTACAAAATAAACCCTATGTAGGGAATGGGTATTTAAATAGAGGTCACATAGGGGCGACATCACTTGGGGTGCATCTCCTCCTGTTACTTTTCATTATTTCACTGGTGAGCACAATTGATTTTGGCTATTGCAACATATGTTCTCTGCCTGAGATGTGGTTTACTCTTTGCTCCTGTGCCCCAGTGTATACGGGCTATGTGACCTCTATTTAAATACCCATTCCCTACATAGGGTTTATTTTGTAAAGTCACTACTAGAGTTGAGCGATACTTTCCGATATCCAAAAGTATCGGAATCGGAATGGTATCGCCGATACCCCAAAAATATCGGCGATACCCGATACCGATACCGGAAATCCAATGTAAGTCTATGGGAACAAAATATCGGAATTAAATAAAGCCCATTCTTGGCTTGTAGGTTAATTGTACATGAAGGAAAACAACAAAGAGTAATGTAGAATGTATTGGGGGAGGTTGAGGAGACATTAAAGGCATAGATGTTTAACCCAATCCAATGGAATAGCATTAATATTTTTTTTTTAAAAACGTTCGGATTGACGAAATAATTGACAATGTTGTTAACCTTTTTTCTATTTTGCCAAATATGTATGTTTCACAACTTCCATGCTCATCACCTTTTTAACTTTTGCCACACTTTCACCTTCATAATCTTCAGCAGCATCATCTTTGTCATCAAATTATTCTTCATCTTCACCTTCTTTATCTTCTTCTTAAACTTCTTGCTATTCATCTTTTTGTTAACATTACTCATATTGTTCTTATTAAACTATTATTCTTCTTCATATTCTACTTCTTCATCTTTTTCCTCTTCATCTTCTTCATCATATTCTTATTTGTGACAGAGATTCCTGTACTTGTAATCTGTAAAAGTATGAATTTTTCATTCTTCCGTTCTTGCTGTCACAAAAGATTTAAATTACAACAGTATTTGTCCGTGTTCAGTTTAGCCTGCAGCAGCAGGCATTTTCCAGGGGCACCACGAGGAGGAACGGACTCACCCCCATACACTGCTTAGTCTTCTTCTGCTTATAATTTAGAGCATATATTTTGCTCTTCATTTTGGTCTTATACTTCATGTTCTTCTGCTTTTTGATCTTCTGCTTATTGTTCTTCTGTCTCTTGTTCTGTATCTTGTAGTTTGTCTTAACCTTCTTTGTCCTGTTGGTGATCTTCTTCTGGGTAATCTTATATTTCTTCTTTGTGATGGTGTTCAGGCTGGTTGTCTTGATGCTCGTCGTCCTTGGGGTCGTCATCTTCTTCGGGGTGGTCTTTAGGGTCGTCTAACTTCCGAGAACCAGTTGACGTTACTGGAACCCGGACGGGTAGCAGAAGGTACAAGAGCCAATGCAAGTAACGAGGACCAGCTGACTGTGCTGGAACCCGGAGAGGCAGCAGAAGGAAAAGAGCCAATGGCACAACCGAGGACCAGCTGACGTTACTGGGACACGGTTACTAAGCAGGAGGTACCTGTGCTCAAAAGCACTACCAAGGACCAGCAGACGTTGCTGGAACTCGGATACCGACATGGAGGCACCTAGGCCAAAGGCAGTGCGGAGAACCAGCTGACGGTACTGGAACCCGGACGGGTACCATAAGGCACCCATGAAAATGTAAGTTGACAGGCCGCAAGCCGTCCGCAGTTACCGAATCACACAGTCCTAGAGTGGGTGCTTGTCCTATTGTCACAACGGAAACAGCCTTTATTTAGATATCCCACAGCACACATAGGAATCAACTAAACTGCAGGCACCATAGAGTCGGCTAACCCGAATGCAACACGACAGGACAACTTATTGGAGGCTAATTAACGTTGACTCTGCCAGGAAACAGCTGTCGTGCTGTAACCAGGCTGGGCAGGAGTCATTACCCGTGGCAATTACTTCCGAGCAACAACTGGCAGTGTTGGACCCCAGGGATGAGAGGAGGACAGGGTGGAGGCAGCATGACTTTTGGCGTACACACAGCAGGGGAACAGCTGACATTACTGAACCCCAGTAACACAGGAGCAAGTGATGACTGTGCTAACAGCACTTCCGAGCGTTCCTTTATGTGCACTTTAGTAGGAGGTCGGCGTACCCCCCTGCTGCGGGAAGAACAAATTTAAGCCGTTGTTGCTTGGATGGCAGCCAATGCATCTACTTCAATTGCTTCCACCTCCTCTCAGGACCACAGCACTGTTGAGCAACCATCTGTCTCTTCACCGCCTGCCAAATTGCCCAGGCAGTCAGACAGTTCTGTACAGGATCCAGCTGAGTCTCTGCTTCTGTTCTCAGAATCTGTTGGCTTGCAGACAGGGGCCCAGCCAAGCAGCATTCTGGAATGTGAAGAAGAGGGAGTATGCAGTGATGCGCAACAGCTGTGTCTCTCAGAATCTGAAGAGGCGGGTGAGGCAGTGCCGATGCTCAGCACACCGCAGAACGCATCTGATGATGATGAGACTCAGGTGGCAGTTTCTGTTGAGCATGGTGCTGGCCAGACCACCCAACAGCAGCAGGTTTTGGAAGAGGGTAGTGGAGATGATGAGGTCCAAGACCCAACATGGCGTGAGGAACAGGAAGGTGGTGGGAGCAGCTCTGAGGAAGAGATTGCCCCAACGGTACAAACAGGAGGGAGAGTTAGGCTGCATACTCTGTTGACTTTAGCCTCCAGTTTGGAACCTGTTCGGAGCAGTTCTCTTCCAAAAGTCAAAACGGGCGCTCCCAGGACTTGCACTGCGTGGTCCTTTTTTGACACACTTGCAGATGATATTTGCTATGTCAAATGCAAGCTGTGTAATCAAAAAGTAAAATGAGGTTAAAAGTGTCAGTAACGTCAATAACACAAATATTATTATTATTATAGATTTTAATCGCGCCATTTATTCCATGGCGCTTTACATGTGAAGAGGGGCAAATATAGACAATTACAGTAAACATGAGCAATACAAGGCACACACAAGTACAGAAGGAGAGAGGACCCAGCCCGCGAGGGCTCACAATCTACAGGGGTGGTTGAGGATACACTAGGAGATGGAAGAGCTGATCGTGTGTTGGTTCAGTAGACTGATGATCATTGCAGTTGTAGGCTTGTCGGAAGAGGTGGGAAATATGTGCAAACATGTGGGTACAAAGCACGTAGTTGAGTTACAAAGACACACTGGAGATGTAGACCAACCTACAGCAGCACCTACATCTTCAGGTCGTGTCGGAGCCTCTTCCTCCAGCTCACACACAGCAGGTTCGGCTTCCTCACAGGATCGCCATGGAAGAACCTCGGTCACTGTTGTCCAGAGACAAAGTGTTATTCCACCCACAGCAGCAAGTTCCCTGTCATCCTCACACTCCCAGGCCACAAAACAGCCATCGGTAGCACAGGCATGGGATAAAAGACGGCCATACTCGGCAAACCATCCACGAGCACAGGCTCTGAATGCTGGCATTCCAAAACTCCTGTCCCTTGAAATGCTGTCATTCAGGCTGCTGGAGACTGACAGTTTCCGTAACTTAATGGCATTGGCAGTCCCACAATACAATGTGACAAGCCGATTTTATTTCAGCAGGCAAGCCGTCCCTGGTCTGCAAAAGCATGTTGAGGGAAAAATTAAACATGCGCTACTAAACTCCGTCAGTAGCAATGTCCACCTGACCACAGCTGCGTGGACCAGTACCCATGGCCATGGACGATACCTTTCCCTCACTGCCCATTGGGTCAATGTTGTGTACCGGGTACAGATCTTGCGAGTGGCGCTGTACGTGTTCAGCCAACTCCAAGGTTTGCAGGAATCAAGTCTGTACACATTGACTCCTCCTACTACTCCAGTTCCTCAGAAACATCGCTGCAGGAGCCGTCACGGTCTACCTCCACATGGACCAGTGAACGCTTAATAATAATAATCTTTATTTATATAGCGCCAACAGATTCCGCTGCGCTTTACAGTTTAACAGTTTCAGAACACAAGTCATAAGTAACAACGTTAACAATAAAATAATTAAAGCAATATAAGCCGCCCCTGCTCTTGAGAGCTTACAATTTACAATGAGGTGGGGGAGGTACAAAGTACAGGTGTTTATATACAATGGTGTATTTACAATGATGGTCCAGCCATTTAGAGGGAGTGAGGGATGGAGATAGTGAATGGGCTACACACACACACTTACACATAGAATGACTTTGGGCCTGGGGGCCGATATATGACCGCTACTCTGAGGGAGAGGGGATGAAAGAGCCTGATGGTGTGGACCTCAAAAGAAGGGAATGAGAGTGATGGAATTGGGGGATGACCTGGAAAGTGCATTGTGGGGACAGGAGTATGCCGACTCCACCACCATGTCTGTTTGAGGGTCTCGGGGAATGTGAGAACTGTAAGCCACCATAGGAATGGCAGGAGGGGAGACCGTGTCAGAATCCTGAATCCAGGTTTCAGTGAGGGCCAACAGATGAAGAGAGTTGTTCAGAAAGTAGTTGTGCAGGAAGGTTAGCTTGTTGCATGCAGACCGTGGATTCCAGAGGGAACAGTTAAACGAAGGAGATGAGGGAGTGCAATTAATATTAATAAGATTACTATGGTTTCGATATGAGGTAGGGTAGGGATTGAGGTTGGGGGATGGTGGACCAGGGTTGGGGGAGATGTCCCTTGAAATCAATAGGAGTAGGAAGATAAAGAGCAGGTAGTTGTTGGAGTTGTAAGTTGCTTTTTTCTGTATTGTGTTTGGGCTAGATGGCCTGAGGTTTCTCAGGAAGGTGATGAGTGCATGGGAACTGTACATGGGAGAGGGATGTATGGAGGGGCTGATGTGTATGAGTCGTGATGAAGGGGGTATGGGGCGGTGAATGTGGATGGCAAGGGAACACAGGAGGATAGAGTTAATGTACATAATTAAAAAGATAACAAACAACAAGAAACAAAATACTAAAATAAAATTAAAAATATATTGCAAAAGATGCATGAGGTTGTAATAATAATAAGGGTATTTGATAAACCTAATATTTATGAAAAAGTTTTGTTCAGGATTAAAAATATAGCAAAGTGTGGACTACCTTATTCCAGCCCTGATTAACTGCCATGGATAACTGCCGTTTACTCAATGCTTGTCTTCTATGATGCTTAGCTTTTTGTGATGCGTGCACCCCACACATGCACCACACAACGCTTAGCTGTTGCGACCGATATGAGCACTGCCGTGGACAAACGTCAACAGGCCGTCCTGAAATTAATTTCCATGGGGAATCGAAGCCACACAGCGCAGGAGCTATGGAATGCCATCAAGCAGGAGAGCGACGTGTGGTTTTGGACAGGAATCTCCAGCCAGGCTTGGTAGTGTGTGACAATGGCTGAAATCTGGTGGCAGCTCTGGGCCTAGGCAACCTCACTCACATACCATGTGTGGCACATGTGCTCAACTTGGTCGTGCAGAGTTTTTTGAGGGACTATCCGGATCTTGATGCACTGCTGCACAAGGTCCGCCTACAGTGCGCTCACTTGCGACGTTCCAGCATGGTCAGATCGCGCATTGCAGCTCTGCAACGCAGATTTCGCCTTCCTGAACATCGCATCATATGTGACGTACCCACCAGGTGGAATTCCAAGTTACATATGTTGGAGCAGTTGTGTGAGCAGCAGCCAGCAGTAATGGAGTATCAGCTGCATCAGGCGCAATCAACTCGCAATTTGCGCCGTTCACACTTCACCACTACTGAGTGTGCCTCTATAATAATAATAATAATAATAATAATCTTTATTTATATAGCGCCCAAAATATTTCGCAGCGCTTTACAGTTTAGCAGTTTCAGAACACAAGTCATAAGTAACAACGTTAACAATACAATAATTAAAGCTAAATAAGCCGCCCCTGCTCGTGAGAGATTACAATCTACAATGAGGTGGGGAATACAAAGTACAGGTGTGTATATACAATGGTGAATTTACAATGATGGTCCAGCCATTTTGAGGGAGTGAGGGATGGATGGAGATAGTGAATGGGCTACACACACACACTTACACATAGAATGACTTTGGTTAGTGAATGTGATAGGGCACTCTGAACAAATGTGTTTTGAGGGAGCGCCTGAAACCATGCAAATTGTGGATAGTCCTAATTTCTTGGGTAGAGCATTCCAGAGATTGGCGAGCCAGTATGCATTGGAGGTGCTGGCTTGCCCTGCTGGCAGTTTATTATCGGAGCGCGTTTTTGGTGCTTCAGGTGGTGTACTAACAGACCGTCGCATGCGACTATCCTCCGATAATGTAGACCGCTTACTTTGCTGAAAATGAACAAGGCATGGATCACGCATTAATTTGCCTGTCCGGTTCAGATTAAATAACTGGTTGGCAACGTTATACATGTCTCCTGTTATGTTCATCTTTCTACCACCTGAACTGTACTCCCTGGGCTACAACACTGCCAGTTGCTGCTCAGAAATGTTAGATGCACAGATCAAAAAAATCGCTGATGTGTTTGTGGGGTTCAGTAACGCCTGCTGTTCCCCTGCTGTGTGTCCGGCAACAATTACTGATAGCTAGCTACACATGTTGAAAAAAACATGACTTGTTAAAGTGGCTAGTGCTACACATAGATATGGGCTACACCCTTAATTCTACTCTGTAAACAAGTAAAACGTTACCTTTAAAACCATAAAATTATTAGTCTTTGTCACAAATCTGTTAATAAAAATTGTGACATATTACTGCAGATATCCATATGTCGAACACAAATGCAAACACAAAAGCATACTTATGCTATAGGGTACTGATTGGGGAACATTGTCACTCCATAACTTAGGCAAATCCAACTCACATCATCCTCAAAAGCTGCAATGTTGGAAGTGCATAATGTGGGTTGAACTTTGACAACAGCTGCAGTGCGAAGGTTAGCCTTCAGTGTTCTTGGCTTTTAAATAAAAGCATACAAGTAAATATAATAATACATGAAAACCTCAGACTACAGTGAACACTTCACACAACTGTTCAATAGCTGTGAAAGCCCTGTTTGTGTAATTCTATATTCTTTGCAACCAATGTATTGGATACCGATGGAAGCACGTCACACTAATAGATTTTAATTATTTGAAATAGAATGGAGCAGCACCAATTAGAGAAAATTGTCAAGGATGAGACAGTGAGACACGCTCAGCAGAGTACACGCAGCGGTGGTTGAAGAAATAACTGGAGCGGGATCTACACTCCTACAAAAATGAAAACCTCAGACTACAGTGAACACTGAACACAACTGTTCACTTGCTGTGAAAGGAATTTTTGTGGCCTTCTATTGTGTTTGCAAGCAATGTATTGTATCAGGATGGAAGAGCGTCACACTAATAGATTTTAGTTTTTGGAAATTGAATACAGCAGCACCAATTAGATAAAAATGACAAGGATGAGGCAGTGAGACACGCTCAGCAGAGTACACGCAGCGGTGGTTGAAGAAATAACTGGAGCGGGATCTACACTCCTACAAAATGAAAACCTCAGACTACAGTGAACACTGAACACAACTGTTCACTTGCTGTGAAAGGACTTTTTGTGGCCTTCTATTGTGTTTGCAAGCAATGTATTGTATCAGGATGGAAGAGCGTCACACTAATAGATTTTAGTTTTTGGAAATTGAATACAGCAGCACCAATTAGATAAAAATGACAAGGATGAGGCAGTGAGACCGCTCAGCAGAGTACACGCAGCGGTGGTTGAAGAAATAATGGAGCGGGATCTACACTCCTACAAAAATTAAAACCTTAGACTACAGTGAACACTGAACACAACTGTTCACTTGCTGTGAAAGGACTTTTTGTGGCCTTCTATTGTGTTTGCAAGCAATGTATTGTATCAGGAAGGAAGAGCGTCACACTAATAGATTTTAGTTTTTGGAAATTGAATACAGCAGCACCAATTAGATAAAAATGACAAGGGTGAGGCAGTGAGACACGCTCAGCAGAGTACACGCAGCGGTGGTTGAAGAAATAACTGGAGCGGGATCTACACTCCTACAAAAATGAAAACCTCAGTCTACAGTGAACACTGAACACAACTGTTCACTTGCTGTGAAAGGAATTTTTGTGGCCTTCTATTGTGTTTGCAAGCAATGTATTGTATCAGGATGGAAGAGCGTCACACTAATAGATTTTAGTTTTTGGAAATTGAATACAGCAGCACCAATTAGATAAAAATGACAAGGATGAGGCAGTGAGACACGCTCAGCAAGATACACGCAGCGGTGGTTGAAGAAATAACTGGAGCGCGATCTACACTCCTACAAAAATGAAAACCTCAGACTACAGTGAACACTGAACACAACTGTTCACTTGCTGCGAAAGGACTTTTTGTGGCCTTCTATTGTGTTTGCAAGCAATGTATTGTATCAGGATGGAAGAGCGTCACACTAATAGATTTTAGTTTTTGGAAATTGAATACAGCAGCACCAATTAGATAAAAATGACAAGGATGAGGCAGTGAGACACGCTCAGCAGAGTACACGCAGCGGTGGTTGAAGAAATAACTGGAGCGGGATCTACACTCCTACAAAAATTAAAACCTTAGACTACAGTGAACACTGAACACAACTGTTCACTTGCTGTGAAAGGACTTTTTGTGGCCTTCTATTGTGTTTGCAAGCAATGTATTGTATCAGGATGGAAGAGCGTCACACTAATAGATTTTAGTTTTTGGAAATTGAATACAGCAGCACCAATTAGATAAAAATGACAAGGGTGAGGCAGTGAGACACGCTCAGCAGAGTACACGCAGCGGTGGTTGAAGAAATAACTGGAGCGGGATCTACACTCCTACAAAAATGAAAACCTCAGACTACAGTGAACACTGAACACAACTGTTCACTTGCTGTGAAAGGACTTTTTGTGGCCTTCTTGTCACGCTGTATAGCAGATATATATATGTGATGTCAGTAATCTATATCAAAAGGGCAACATCTATATAACATGCGCATAGATATATGATAACATAGATTTACCTGACAGAATGTCCAGTGGGTCAAAACGGAATCCGTAATACGCTGTCTCCGGCTAGAGGGTGACCGGGGTCTAAGCTGACCCTAAACTGGGTCCTAACTAATCCCTCAACCTGGAGGTACTGTTAAAGGTACAGAGGTCCAGGCCACCAGCGTAAACCCTGTCTCCTATCAATCCCTGCCAACTGTAATCTAGTCCTAAGAAGGACCCTGAATACCCCCAAAGGGAATGAACAGGTAACGGTTAAATGAACAGAAAGACATACAAGAAAGACAAGAAATAAAGTAAATAAAGTCTTACATACAACACTCACACACAGTAGGAACACCTAAGGTCTCAGAGATAAACTATAAGCTATAAGAGTAAAAACAACTAATGAACTCTTAGCTTAAATATTCTCAGAACCGATCCAGTCTGCTAGACTACATGAATGCTTTCACCGGCATCTAAAAAAGCAGACTGGCAGGAATATAAAGGAAACTAATTAGAACATAATCAAAAGCAGCCGGGCGAGGCTGGACCTAGTCTTAGCAAAGAGCTAGGTAAAATTAACTCTCTCATTACCAAACACAAAGAAACAGCAGCTCAGCTGTGAGAAGTCAGAATGTGCAATCGCGACGATCTTCGTGGCGATGCACCCATGACAGTACCCCCCCTTCTACGAGGGGCCTCCGGACCCTCATGACCAGGTCTGTCCGGGTAAGTTGTGTGAAAGGTCCGAACCAATCGATCTGCGTTAGCATCAGACGCAGGGACCCACGTCCTCTCCTCAGGACCATACCCCCTCCAATGAACCAAGTACTGAGGGGATCGGCGACTGAGACGTGAGTCAATGATTTTCGACCCATGAAATTCCACGTTATCATTGACCACCACTGAAGGCGGAGGTAGAGGTGACGGTATGACTGGTGCCACATACTTTTTAAGTAATGACTTGTGAAACACATTATGAATTTTAAACGTAGGAGGGAGGTCCAGACGAAATGCCACAGGATTAATTATGGAACTGATCCTGTACGGCCCGATGAATCTGGGACCCAACCTCCAGGAGGAAACTTTAAGTTTTATATTCCTGGTAGACAACCAAACCAGATCGTTCACCTTCAGATCTAGACCAGAAACTCTCCTCCTATCAGCCATCCGTTTGTAACGGTTCCCCGTAACCTTCAGTCTTAAGCGATCTGGAACTATCAGTCTCCCTGGAAGTCCCACAGGGGCGTCCCCCTGAGCCCCCAATACCTCCCCCTCAAGCTCAGAGCATACAGCTGACACTACAACTCCCTCCTGAGGAATAGGAACCGGATCATCCGTCTTCCCGGCCCCTGGGAAAGTACGAGATAAGGCATCAGGAAGCAACTTTATTGAGCAGTCATATGCGCGATGAGGAGGTAACTCTCTACACCCCTCCTCTGAGAACATCTCCCCAAAGTCCTCCAGAAAAGGAGGCAAAGTCCTAGGCACAACCGCACCGATGACCGTGCTCATGCAGTTATTCCTGCAAAATTCACCCCACTGGCTTATCTTTCTGGATTGCCAATCAATCACTGGGTTATGTTTAGCCAACCAAGGAAGTCCCAACACAATAGGAGTAGGTAGACCCTCCAACACATAACAAGACAATTGCTCTTTATGTATTGCCCCTACTCGAAGATCTATGTTATGAACAGCTTGTACCAAGCTACCTTGACCAAGAGGTCTAGAATCAATAGAGAGTATAGGGACCGGTTTGGCCAATACACTCAGTTGCATACCATGCACCTGGGCAAACCGAGCGTCCACCAGATTAGCCCCGGACCCACTATCAAGAAAAACAGAAATCCTCTCAGTTCTAGTACCAATCACCACCTCCGCAGGCACGAGAAACTGAGAGGGATTTGGGGACGAAATACACACTCCCAGGTTAACTCCTTGGCTCAAAGAGGTCCGGGATGGACACCCCCCAACAAAATGTCCCTCTCTCCCGCAAAAGAAACACCTTCTAGTCTTGCGGCGCACCGCTGATTCCCTCCTACAAAAAGATGTCCCTCCCAACTGCATGGGTTCCTCAGAACAGACCAGGGGAACCTCAGTATAAGGGACTTTAGTAGTAGGTGGAGTCATCACGGGAGGCGGAGTTACCTCGCGTCTTCCCCGAAGTCGTCTATCAATGCGAATAGCGAGGGCCATAGCAGCCTCCAGTGATGGAGGAGAATCATACTGAGCCAACACATCTTTTAATTTGTCAGACAACCCTTGACAAAACTGGCTCCTAAGAGCTGGGTCATTCCACTGAGTATCTGTTGCCCATCTACGGAACTCAGAAGAATATTCCTCCGCTGGACGATTTCCTTGCCGTATTTTACGTAACCTTGTTTCAGCAAGGGAGACTCGATCCGGATCATCATATACTAGACCCAGGGCAGTAAAAAATCGATCCACTGACTGGAGATCTGGGGAGCCTGGAGGAATAGAGAACGCCCAAGATTGAGGGTCCCCTTGTAAGAGCGAGATAACAATTCCCACCCTCTGCTCTTCACTCCCAGATGACCGAGGCCGCAGCCGAAAGTACAATTTACATGCCTCCCGGAAAGTAAAAAATTTGTCCCGCCCACCAGTGAACCTGTCCGGGAGAGCAACCTTAGGTTCAGATCTGGTTTGCTCCGGGGGGACAAAACCTTGGACTTAATGTCTGCAAATTCCATGGACAACCCCTGCAACTGTCGGGCCAGCTGGGCTACTGGATCCATGACAGCTGGGGAGAATCTTTAGTTGGGCCGGTGAAAATGTCACGCTGTATAGCAGATATATATATGTGATGTCAGTAATCTATATCAAAAGGGCAACATCCTATATAACATGCGCATAGATATATGATAACATAGATTTACCTGACAGAATGTCCAGTGGGTCAAAACGGAATCCGTAATACGCTGTCTCCGGCTAGAGGGTGACCGGGGTCTAAGCTGACCCTAAACTGGGGTCCTAACTAATCCCTCAACCTGGAGGTACTGTTAAAGGTACAGAGGTCCAGGCCACCAGCGTAAACCCTGTCTCCTATCAATCCCTGCCAACTGTAATCTAGTCCTAAGAAGGACCCTGAATACCACCAAAGGGAATGAACAGGTAACGGTTAAATGAACAGAAAGACATACAAGAAAGACAAGAAATAAAGTAAATAAAGTCTTACATACAACACTCACACACAGTAGGAACACCTAAGGTCTCAGAGATAAACTATAAGCTATAAGAGTAAAACAAACTAATGAACTCTTAGCTTAAATATTCTCAGAACCGATCCAGTCTGCTAGACTACATGAATGCTTTCACGGCATCTAACAAGCAGACTGGCAGGAATATAAAGGAAACTAATTAGAACATAATCAAAAGCAGCCGGGCGAGGCTGGACCTAGTCTTAGCAAAGAGCTAGGTAAAATTAACTCTCTCATTACCAAACACAAAGAAACAGCAGCTCAGCTGTGAGAAGTCAGAATGTGCAATCGCGACGATCTTCGTGGCGATGCACCCATGACACTTCTATTGTGTTTGCAAGCAATGTATTGTATCAGGATGGAAGAGCGTCACACTAATAGATTTTAGTTTTTGGAAATTGAATACAGCAGCACCAATTAGATAAAAATGACAAGGATGAGGCAGTGAGACACGCTCAGCAGAGTACACGCAGCGGTGGTTGAAGAAATAACTGGAGCGGGATCTACACTCCTACAAAAATGAAAACCTCAGACTACAGTGAACACTGAACACAACTGTTCACTTGCTGTGAAAGGACTTTTTGTGGCCTTCTATTGTGTTTGCAAGCAATGTATTGTATCAGGATGGAAGAGCGTCACACTAATAGATTTTAGTTTTTGGAAATTGAATACAGCAGCACCAATTAGATATAAATTACAAGGATGAGGCAGTGAGACACGCTCAGCAGAGTACACGCAGCGGTGGTTGAAGAAATAACTGGAGCGGGATCTACACTCCTACAAAAATTAAAACCTCAGACTACAGTGAACACTGAACACAACTGTTCACTTGCTGTGAAAGGACTTTTTGTGGCCTTCTATTGTGTTTGCAAGCAATGTATTGTATCAAGATGGAAGAGCGTCACACTAATAGATTTTAGTTTTTGGAAATTGAATACAGCAGCACCAATTAGATAAAAATGACAAGGATGAGGCAGTGAGACACGCTCAGCAGAGTACACGCAGCGGTGGTTGAAGAAATAACTGGAGCGGGATCTACACTCCTACAAAAATGAAAACCTCAGACTACAGTGAACACTGAACACAACTGTTCACTTGCTGTGAAAGGACTTTTTGTGGCCTTCTATTGTGTTTGCAAGCAATGTATTGTATCAGGATGGAAGAGCGTCACACTAATAGATTTTAGTTTTTGGAAATTGAATACAGCAGCACCAATTAGATAAAAATGACAAGGATGAGGCAGTGAGACACGCTCAGCAGAGTACACGCAGCGGTGGTTGAAGAAATAACTGGAGCGGGATCTACACTCCTACAAAAATGAAAACCTCAGACTACAGTGAACACTGAACACAACTGTTCACTTGCTGTGAAAGGACTTTTTGTGGCCTTCTATTGTATTTGCAAGCAATGTATTGTATCAGGATGGAAGAGCGTCACACTAATAGATTTTAGTTTTTGGAAATTGAATACAGCAGCACCAATTAGATAAAAATTACAAGGATGAGGCAGTGAGACACGCTCAGCAGAGTACACGCAGCGGTGGTTGAAGAAATAACTGGAGCGGGATCTACACTCCTACAAAAATTAAAACCTCAGACTACAGTGAACACTGAACACAACTGTTCACTTGCTAAAAAAGGCACCTTTGTGTACTTCTATAGTGTTTGCAACCAATGTATTGGATACGGATGGAAGCACGTCACACTAATAGATTAGAGTTTTTTTCTATAGAATCGAGCAGCACCAATTTGAGAAAAATGTCAAGGATGAGGCAGTAGTGAGACTACAAGCAGCAGTGGTTCAAGAAGTAACTGGAGCGTGATCTGCACTCAAAAAAAAAAAAAAAAAACAGACTAGAGTGAACACTGCACACAACTGTTCACTATCTGTGAAAGGCTCCATGGTGTACTTCTATAGTGTTTGCAACCAATGTATTGGATACGGATGGAAGAGCGTCACACTATAATTTCAATTGAATGGAGCTGCAAGAATTACACTAAAGAAAAAAAAAATGAGTCAGTGAGTGACACGTGCAGATGCCTACAAACAGCGTTGGATGCAGAGCAAACTGCAGCGTCACCTGCACTCACACACACACCTTGCAGAGCTGTGAAAACAACACTGCAAGGAAAAAGGATGATTTACACAGCGGTTGGTAAACTAGCCTGCCTAAAGCACAGTACACAAAATCGCAATCTCTAACTGTCCCTCAGAGTCAGCAGAGCAGCGTTCTGTCCCTAACTGAATTCACAGCACAGTGACGCTAAAATGGCGGCGGCGCCTTTTATAGTGCATTCTGACATCATTTCAGCATCCAATCACAGCCATGCCATTAGTTAACATGACCGCAGCAGTACAGGATGTGCCCACACTTCTTAGGATTCCTCATTGGCTGACTAAAATCACATTGCCTCTCAAAGAATTATGGGAACTTCCGATTCCAGTATACGATATATGAAAAATATCGGAACTAAGTATCGGAATTCCGATACAGCGAATATCGGCCGATACCCGATACTTGCGGTATCGGAATGCTCAACTCTAGTCACTACTCGTGTATTAAGGGGTTATTTTTTGAGGCATTTGTCCAGTTCAATGTTTACATTCACACACAGGGATATATTTCCTGTCAGGAGTGTTTTGCATCCCATTGTCTGTATTGCATCTATGTCCTTGTGTTTCTATTTACATTTATGTGGTGTTACTTATGTGAAGTTATGCAATAAAACTAAAGTGATATTTTATATTTTCACCAATGACTCTATGTCCTCCTTATTCGCATATCTTATTTGAGTGGTGTTCTTTTAGGACCAATATATTTCTTGTGTAGTCCTTATTTCTTTTGCTGGTTTTCATGCAGCTGGATGTGTTTGTATAGGCCCTGGGAGATGGTTGGGATGGATTTTGTGGTGGGCTTACCCAAGTCTCGGGGCTGCACCATCATCTGGGTGATAACCGACCACTTCTCCAAAATGGTGCACTTGGTGCCGTTACCACGGTTACCGTCTGCATGGGCCTTGGCAGCATTATTCATTAGGCATATTTTCCGCCTACACGGTATGCCAGACAAAATTGTCAGTGATCGAGGTCCCCAGTTTGCGTCTCGGTTCTGGATAGAGCTGTGTCGTTTACTCAGCATTGAGTTGAATCTCTCCTCTGCATACCATCCCGATACGAATGGGTTGGTAGAGAGGGCCAACCAGACCTTGGTCACATACTTGCGACATTTTGTCTCTGCCAGGCAGGATGACTGCGCATCCTTGCTACCGTGGGCTGAGTTCGCTCTAAATAATGCTGTGGCTGACTCCACCGGACAGACCCCATTCCTTCTGAACTACGGTCAGCATCCGCGGGTACCAGTGCCCATGCCTGTGTCTTCCGCCGATTCCAGGGTGGCAGACTGGGCTGTGGAGGCACGGGACATTTGGGACCGCACCCAGGATGCCATTCAGGCCTCCAAAGAGAGGATGAGGTCTTCGGCCGATGCCCATCGGCGCCCCGCTCCTACATTTGCTCCGGGTGACCTAGTGTCGCTCTCTGCCCGAAACATCAAGCTACGTGTAGTGTCCACCAAGTTGGCACCTCACTTTTTGGGTCCCTTTAAAGTTCTTGAGCAGGTGAACCCGGTGGTTTACCGCCTAGCCCTTCCGCCTCGCCTTGGTATCACCGACACCTTTCACGTGTCCCTCCTGAAACCCGTGGCCATTTCCCGGTTTTCCGAGTTATCTGCCGTCGGGTTCATCTACCGACGATCATGGGGTGAACGCCATTGTTGTGTGCAAGGTGGTACGAGGCAAAAAATTTTATTTGGTGGATTGGAGGGGTTATGGGCCTGAGGATAGGTCTTGGGAGCCTGCCGAGCATGTTCACTGTTCTGAATGTGCTAGAGATGGTTTCTGAGCAGAGGCTCCCTCTGGTGGTTACAGACAGTACTGAACCTTTCAGCGAGGAATGGCAATCTGGGATCACTGGCTGGACTGATATAAGGGAGGTTCCCTCCCATGATGGTCGCCGGTGAACAATTGTTCTTGTATCAATTGTGGTTCCTGGTTCATTTGGAAGTTGCTGGAGTCTTGCCTGCACCTGCTGCTTTCAGATAAGATATTTTCTGCTTTTCTTTTTGTGCTTGCTTTTTCCATAGTTTTCTTCACTTTTATGGAGGTCAGCCGGGTCTCCTCCTGGGGCCTGTGCTCCTCTCAATTTATCTGTAGCCACTGTTATTTGTTCATTTGCTTTTTCCTGTTTTTTCAGTGGCTGCGGCTTGTTTTGTTACACCAGAGATCTGAATTAGGTGGTAGAGATCGTGTGATCTCAGGTGTTTTTGCAATCAGAAGAGTTGGTATTTTTAGTTTTTTTTGTTGGATTGCAGTCAGAATTCTTTCCTGTACTTTTCTGTCTAGACAGATTGGGCCCCAACGTTTGCTCATTCTATTTTCTGTCTGTGTCCGTGCTATCTTCTTGTCTAACCGCCATTATATGTTTGGGGGTTTCCTTTTTTCTTTGGGGATCTGCTCTGGGGCAGATAGCTTTCATCTTTCTGCCTTTAGGTGTAGTTATCTCTCAGGCTGTGACGAGACGTCTAGGATCAATGTAGGAACGCTCCACGGCTACCCCTAGTTGTGTGGTTAGTTCGGGTTACTGCAATCCAATAGGTTCCAGCCTCTCTGGTGTCTTACCGTTTTTGCTTTTTCTCCTCAGCTACCTAAACATAACAGTATCACCGGCCCAAAACTAAAATTATATGGTACTCACAGAAGGGAAAAATAGTTTGGAAAAAAAAAACTTGTCAGAGTTGTCAGAGATTTTTTTTTTCTGTTTGTTGCATTTTTTTCCCTCTTTCTCTCTGGGTGCTGAGGAGGATTTTTTTTTCTCTCAATGGAGTTTGCACAGTTGTCTGGCCGTGTGGATCAGCTTGCCACTGAGGTTCGGAGTATTGCTTCCTATCTTGCTGGGTTGCCGGTTGTGGAACCTAGGATCCCATGCCAGATTTGTTTTTGGGGGATCGGGCTAAATTTCTGAATTTCAAAAATAACTGTAAGTTGTTTTTTGCCTTGAAGCCTAAGTCCTCAGGGAAAGCAGCACAGCAGGTTCAAATTGTCATCTCTCTCCTGCGCGGCGACTCTCAGGATTGGGCTTTTTTCCCTGACACCTGGGGATCCTGTTTTGAATGATGTTGATGTATTTTTCAGGCTCTGGGTTTGTTGTACGATGAACCTAATGTCACTGATCAGGCTGAGAAGACCTTGTTGGCATTAAGTCAGGGCTGTGAAGCCGCTGAACTGTACTGTCAGAAATTTCAAAAGTGGGCAGTCCTGACCAAATGGAATGATGATGCTTTGGCAGCCCTTTTTCGCAAGGTCTGTCAGAGAATGTAAAGGACTTTATGGTGGGATTCCCTGTACCCTCTGGTCTCAATGATTCTATGTCTTTGGCTATTCAAATTGACAGACGTTTGCGTGAGCGCAGAGGTATGCATGAGATGGTGTTGCCTTGTGGGCCAGCTCCTGAGCCCATGCAGTGTGATGAAGTGACTTCTGGGGCACAGAGTCATGAATTTCGAAACGGTGATGCCTCTTATGCTATTTCCATCTGCCCTAAGCAGGGAAGACGTTTTGCGCGCTCAGTTGTCTTGGGTAGTGTTCAGACTAAATTTCTGTTGACTGTTACCCTGATTTGCTCCATGTCCACTTTTTCGGCTCAGGCTTTTGTTGATTAAGGAGCAGCTATTAACCTGATGGATTTCGACTTTGCCAAACGTTGTGGCTTTCCCATAATACCCCTGCGGAAGTCTATTCCCCTATTGGGCATTGATTCTACCCCTTTGGTGGAGAATAAACCCCAATTTTCTACTCAGGTGATAATGAGGGTTGAACCAGATCATCAGGAGAGTTGCAAATTTCTGGTGTTGCATAATCTGCATGACATTATTGTTCTGGGTTTCCCTTGGTTGCAGATTCGTAATCCTGTTTTGGATTGGAAATCTGTGTCTGTGACCAGTTGGGGCTGCCAATGTGTTAATGCTGGCACTCCTGTTTTTTCTGCCTCTCCCCAGTCTCAGGATGTTCCTGACTTTTTGACTGATTTTTCTGATGTGTTTAGTGAAAGTAAGTCTGTGTCCTTACCTCCTCACAGAAACTACGATTGCGCTATTGAGTTAGTGCCTGGTGGTAAATTTCCTAAGGGTCGCCTTTTTAACTTATCTGTACCTCAACACGATGCCATGTGATCTTATATCAAGGAGTCATTGGAGAAGGGTCATATCAGACCATCCTCTTCACCCTTGGGCGCCGGTTTTTTTCTTTGTGGCCAAAAAGGATGGTTAATTGAGGCTGTGTATTGATTATCGCCTCCTGAATAAGATCACTGTGAAATATCAATATCCGTTACCCTTGATTTCTGACCTGTTTTCCAGAGTGAAAAGTGCTAGTTGGTTTACCAAGCTTGACCTCAGGGGGGTGTATAACCTTATTCGTATTAAGCACGGGGAGGAATGGAAGACGGCGTTTAATACCCCAGAGGGGCATTTTGAGTACCTAGTGATTCCCTTTGGGCTCACTAATGCTCCTTCCGTTTTCCAATCCTTCATGAATGATATTTTCAGGATTTTGCGGATAAATTTCTGATTGTTTATTTGGATGATATCTTGATTTTTTCCAATGACTGGGACTCTCATGTGAAACATGTTCGGACTGTTTTCCAGATTTTGAGAGAGAATGCACTGTATGTGAAGGGATCAAAGTGTCTTTTTGGCGTACAGAAGGTCTCATTTCTGGGATTCATTTTGTCTCCTTCTGTTATTGAAATGGACCCGGTCAAGGTTCAGGCCATCTGTGATTGGGTTCAACCTACTTCATTGAAGGCTCTTCAGAGATTTTTGGGTTTTGCCAATTTTTATCGTAAATTTTTTGGTAATTTCTCTGGTATTGTTAAACCATTGACTGATCTGACCAAAAAGGGTTCCGATGTGGTGAATTGGCCTCCTGAGGCAGTTTCTGCATTTCAGGAACTTAAGCAGAGATTAATTTCTGCTCCTGTTCTACGGCAGCCTGATGTTTCTCTGCCGTTTCAGGTGGAGGTTTATGCCTCTGAAATTGGAGCAGGTGCCGTTTTGTCCCAAAGGGATCCAGAGACCTCTAAGAGTAACCCTTGTGCCTTTTTCTCTCGAAAGTTTTCTCCAACTGAACGTAATTATGACGTGGGTAATCGGGAGTTATTGGCCATGAAGTGGGCCTTTGAAGAGTGGAGACATTGGCTGGAAGGAGCTAAACATCAGGTGGATGGTCCTCACGGACCATAAGAACCTGGTTTATCTCGAATCAGCCAAGCGACTTAATCCTAGACTGGCCAGTGGGCCTTGTTTCTCACACATTTTAATTTTGTGGTTTCTTTTCTTCCTGGCACTAAGAATGTTAAGGCAGATGCCCTCTCAAGGACTTTCTTTGCGGATTCTCCTGAGTTATCTGATCCTGCTGTTATTTTGAAAGAGGGTGTAGTACTTTCCGCCATCTCGCCCAATTTGAGACTGGCTCTGGAGGGGTGTCAGGAGGATAAACCTGAGCGCTGCCCTGTTGGGAAATTGTTTGTACCAGACCAGTGGAAGAAGAGTGTGATGTATGAGATTCATTGTTCCGCGTTGGCTGGTCATCCCGGGATTTTTGGTACCAGAGACTTGGTGAGTCTCTCCTTCTGGTGGCCTACTTTGTCTCGTGACGTCAGGGACTTGGTGCAGTCCTGTGGGACTTGCTCTCGTTCCAAGCCTTGCTCTCGCTCTAGTGGTTTGTTGATGCCATTACCTGTGCCCAAGAGGCCATGGACCCATATCTCTATGGATTTTATTTCCGACCTCCCTGTCTTTCAGAGAATGACCGTTATCTGAGTAATCTGTGATAGGTTTTCCAAGATGATACATCTTGTGCCATTACCTAAGTTGCCTTCCTCCTCCGAGTTGGTGCCTTTGTTCCTTCTGCACATGGTTCGGTTGCACGGCATTCCGGAGAACATTGTGTCTGACAGAGGAGTCCAGTTTGTTTCCAGATTTTGGAGGACATTTTGTTCTTAACTTGGTGTTCAATTATCTTTCTCCTCTGCATTTCATCCTCAGACCAATGGACAAACCGAGAGAACAAACCAGACCTTGGAGACTTATTTGAGATGTTTTGTGTCTGCTGATGAAGATGACTGGGTCTCTTTTTTGCCTTTGGCTGAGTTTGCTCTTAATAATAGGGCTAGCTCTGCCACTTTGATGTCTCCATTTTTCTGCAATTCTGGGTTTCACCCTCGATTTTCTTCGGGACAGGTGGAGGCTTCTGTCTGTCGGGTGTTGACTCTGTTGTGGAGCGTATGCAGCAGATTTGGGACCAGGTAGTGGAGAGGTTGTCTCTCTCTCAAGAGAAGGCACAGTGGTTTGCCAACCGGCATAGGACTGATGGTCCTCGGTTTAAAGTGGGGGACTTGGTTTGGTTGTCCTCAAGAAATATCCCTATGAGGGATGCATCTCCAAAGTTTAAGCCTAGGTTCATTGGACCTTATAAGATCATGGAGATTCTTAATCCGGTTTCCTTCCGTTTGCTTCTTCCAGGGACATTTAAGATCCATAACGTGTTCCACAAGTCCTTATTGAAGAGGTTTGTCGAGCCAGTGGTTCCTATGGCTGCGCCTCCTGACCCTGTTTTGGTTGAGGGCAATCTGGAGTATGTGGTCGAGAAAATATTGGATTCTCGTTTTTCTAAATGGAAACTCCAGTACTTGGTTAAGTGGAGAGGTTATGGTCAGGAGGACAATTCTTGGGTGTTTGCTTCGGACATCCATGCTAGGAGACTGATCCGTGCCTATCACCGAGCTCATCCTGATTGGCCTGGTTGCACAAGTGAGGGTTTGGTGACCCCTCCTCAAGGGGGGTACGGTTGTGAATGTGCTAGAGATGGTTTCTGAGCAGAGGCTCCCTCTGGTGGTTACAGACAGTACTGAACCTTTCAGCGAGGAATGGCAATCTGGGATCACTGGCTGGACTGATATAAGGGAGGTTTCCTCGCATGATGGTCGCCGGTGATTAATTGTTCTTGTCTCAATTGTGGTTCCTGGTTCATTTGGAAGTTGTTGGAATCTTGCCTGCACCTGCTGCTTTCAGATAAAATATTTTCTGCTTTTCTTTTTGTGCTTGGTTTTTTCATTGTTTTCTTCACTTTTGTGGAGGTCAGCCGGGTCCCCTCCTGGGGCCTGTGCTCCTCTCAATTTATCTGTAGCCACTGTTATTTGTTCATTTGCTTATTACTGTTTTTTCAGTGGCTGCGGCTTTGTTTTGTTACACCAGAGATCTGATTTAGGTGGTAGAGATCGTGTGATGTCAGTTTTTTTTGGCAATCAGAAGTGCTGGTATTTTTTAGGGTTTTTGTTGGATTGCAGTCAGAATTCTTTCCTGTACTTTTCTGTCTAGACAGATTGGGCCCCAACGTTTTCTCATTCTATTTTCCGTCTGTGTCCGTGCTATCTTCTTGTCTAACCGCCATTATATGTTTGGGGGCTTCCTATTTTCTTTGGGTATCTGCTCCGGGGCAGATAGTTTTCATCTTTCTGCCTTTAGGTGTAGTTATCTCTCAGGCTGTGACGAGGCGTCTAGGATCAACGTAGGAACGCTCCACGGCTACCTCTTGTTGTGTGGTTAGTTCAGGTTACTGCAATCCAATAGGTTCCAGCCTCTCTGGTGTATTACCGTTTTTGCTTTTTCTCCTCAGCTACCTAAACATAACAGTTCACTCTCCGCAGCTCATCGCTGCCTTTGAGCGCAGCGAGGCCCAAAGAAGGGGGGCCCTAGGAGGGGGGGTAATGTTAGGGTTCGAGTTCCCGCTGCTGCACAAGGGGAGTCTCGAACCAGTCCCGCTGCGGTCCCCCATCCATCTCTGGCCGCAGTGGAGCCTGCTCAGCAAAGACGTCGGTCCCAGCGTCTCGCCCAGTTTAACACTGTGCAGAGGCTTGTTGCGGTCTTTCCTGGTTCCTCTATTATAACCAGTGCTGGAGCAGGCAGTTCGGGAACTAAGTCCCTGCTTTCTACTTCTGAGCATGCCCAGGGCAAGATCTCCCATTGGAGATCAGGGGTCACATGCTCGGTTACAGCAGCGACTCCCATTGGTCCGCCAGGAAGGTCCTGAAATTACATGTGTTCTGGAATGGTTTCGCATTGGTCCTTTTCTGGTAGGTCCTGCAGTTGCTACTATAAAAGGGTGGCATGGCTGGGCCGCCATGCGCTAGTATCAAATCCGTTACGTGCTTGTGCCAGTGTGGTCATGTATGCATGTGGTTAGGTCTGGCTGAAATAAGCCCCTAGAATACCGGCACCTCCGGTGAGGAGATTGTATGCACGTGTTCAGGGCTCGGCTAAAAACACCTTTAGAATACTGGCTACTCCGGTGAGGAGATTATGGCTTGTGTTCTGACTGCATGATCACGGACTGCTATCCGCACAGCAGTTAACCGTGTAACTGGACCCAGTAGGGTTACTCAGCGACTTTGTGACGCAACAGGGTTCGCTTTAAAACGCTAGTCAGCGCCCTAGTGTTTTACTTTGCGGCTCACTGAAGCTAAGTGAGTTCGCACTTATCGCCATATAGCGCTGTGGCATTCCCGCTAGCGGCTCTGTGGATTAACAGAGTTCGCACTAACTGCCATAGCGCACTACGGCATTTATTTTAGCGAGTCTGCGGGATAACAGAGTTCGCTACTCACGCCATCTTACTAGCAGCAGGCTCTGCCTGCACGGTGGACCCCGGGCTGCGAATGCACCTCTCCTTAATATCTATTATGTGCGTTCCGCAGGCCCTTAACAATATAGAAATTTATGATTGTAAGTGGCTTGAGGATTATTACCTTATTTTTCGTACATATAAAAATATTTTTGCAGTGCATTTATTTATTTTCCCTGTACATTATGAGCCTGGCTTTGTTCTTTGGTTTGTGGTGCTCTATATAAATTTTATGTATTTATCATGTAATAAAGTTTATAAATTTTTCATGAAAACTCTTTGGTAATTCCTTTTTCTTTATTCCTTTTGGATATGTTTTGGATTTGGAATTATAATTATGTTAACACCCTCCTCTGTGGCCTCCCCGTCAACTCTCTTGCACCACTCCAGTCTGTCCTCAACTCTGCTGCCCGACTAATCCACCTCTCTCCTCGCTAATCCCGTTTCTCCCCTGTGCAAATCCCTCCACTGGCTCCCAATTCCCTAACGAATCCAGTTCAAACTACTAACACTGACCTACAAAGCCATCCACAACCTGTCTCCTCCCTAAATCGCTGAACTAATCTCCCAATATCTTCCTTCACGTAATATTCGATCCTTTCATGACCTTCTACTATCCTCCACACTTATTCGTTCCTCACACAACCGCCTCCAAGATTTCTCCTGAATATCCCCCATCCTCTAGAATACCACGCTTCAACATGCCTCATTATCCAACACCCTCGGATCCTTCAGACGGAACCTGAAAACCCATCTCTTCAGGAAAGCCTACAGCCTGCAATAACCATTCTGCCGCCTCTCCACCACCCGAACTTCTGCCTCGCCACCACCCGAGCTTCCGCCTTGCCACCTCCCAAGCTGCCACCTCCAGAGCTGACGCTTCGCCTCCACCACCAAAGCTGTCGCCTCACCACCACCACAAGATCTGCCGCCTCACCACCACCACGAGAGCTGCCGCCTCACCGCCACCACCAGAGCTGCAACTTCACTGCCACTACCAGAGCTGCCGCCTCACTGCTACCACCAGAGCTGCCGCCTCACTGCCACTACCAGAGCTACCGCCTCACCACCACCACAGAGCTACCACCTCACCACCACCACCAGAGCTGCCGCCTCACCACCACCAGAGCTGCCGCACCCCTAACCTTCTATTTCTTCCCCATTATCCCATAGAATGTAAGTCCGCAAGGACAGGGTCCTCTCCCTTCTGTACCAGTCTGTCATTGTAAATTTGTTTACTGTAAAAAATATCTATAACTTTGTATGTAACCCCTTTTCATGTACAGCACCATGGAATTAATGTTGCTATATAAATAAATAATAATAATAATAATAATGTCAAATGTATACAGAGACTCCTCAGGTAACGACCTATGGATTCACTGTGGGAAACTCAACATCTCCAATAGGGGTTAAGGCTATAGAAGACACAATCCTTATAGCTCCCAATTCAATTTAGATAGCTGTCCGGACAAATGATGGTTCGGAAGATTGGCCGGCAGCTTTCTCTGCTGGTTCCCCAACACAGAGGAGCTCTTGCTCTTCCAACAACCATATGGTATTTATGACAGAGATGCTGCCAGATATGTTGTGAATGAGCAGAGACTCCCTCTGGTGGTTACAGACAGTACTGAACCTTCCAGCGAGGAATGGCAATCTGGGATCACTGACTGGACTGATATAAGGGAGGTTCCCTCCCATGATGGTCGCCTGTGATCAATTGTTCTGGTCTCAATTGTGGTTGCTGGTTCATTTGGAAGTTTGCTGGTGTCTTGCCTGCGTCTGCTGCTTTCAGATAAGATATTTTCTGCTTTTCTTTTTGTGCTTGCTATTTGCATAGTTTTCTGCACATTTGTGGAGGACAGCCGGGCCCCCTCCTGGGGCCTGTGCTCCTCACAGTTTGTCTGTAGCCACTATTGTTTTTTCATTTGCTTTTTCCTGCTTTTTCAGCAGCTGCGGCTTGGTTTTGTTCACACTGAGATCTGATTTAGTGGGTGGCGAGATCGTGTGATCTCAGTATTTTTGTAGGAATTGTTGGATTTTTGTAGGGTTTTCTGGGTTGCAGAAAGTAATCACTCCTGTCCTATCCTATTTAGTCAGCTTGTGGCCCCAGCGTTTGCTCATTCTATTTTCTGTCTGTGTCTGTGCTTTCTTCTTGTCTAACCGCCATTACATGTTTGGGGGCTTCCTATTTTCTTTGGGGATCTGCTCCAGGGCAGATAGCTTTCATCTTTCTGCCTTTAGGTGTAGTTATCTCTCAGGCTGTGACGAGGCGTCTAGGATCAACGTAGGAACGCTCCACGGCTACCTTTAGTTGTGTGGTTAGTTTAGGAATCTGCAACCCATTAGTTACCAACATCTCAGGTGTTCGGCTGCCCGGCTGTTGTTCCTGTCCTCCTCAGCTACCTAACATAACACAGACATCTCTGGTGGCTTATCGTTTAGAGATCAAAAGGATCGGCAGCTTGAAATCGGACATGCTGGATTATTATCTCCACTGAAATCAATTGTTGGGGGAGGTCGAGTACACATTAGACTGTTGACTGAACCCATCGACAGTAGTGGGCTTAGCCGACATTAGTCTAATAAGAATGGGGCCCTTAGATTCTCATACTCATGTAACCCACATGTAAATTCATCATAGCTCAGTGGATCTACAGCTCAAGTAGGTCTCGCGTCAATCATCAAATCCAATTCAAAGGTTACAAACAATAGTAAACCACCCGCTATACTTTTAGCTGTCAATTTACAAAATGTCAGCCAACAAAACACACAAACCTTTTGATAGATATCATAGTAAACTGGGAATATGCTTTGTTTTTTAAATTACTCTTTATATAAAAAAGAATAATTTACGAACAAAAAAATAAAGTTTGCTCTACCAGAGCAGATATTTTCCTCTTGCCCCATGCGGGTCACTAGTGGTCACAGTTATGATGAGCTCTACTGGCACGTGTGCCACTGCAAGCAATCTGCTTGTTTGACTGTATGGCACGTCTCCTTTGTAATGAGGAGAGTTGTTTCTGTGGCTTTTTGGGATTCCACAAATGAGTGTAGACTTTTTTCTAGTTTAGAAAAATTGAAAATTCTGACTTCTTAGACATTATCTCCAGCTCCAGATAGCACTTTATTTCAACGAAGGTAGCACAAGAGGAAAATGGTACACGTACATGGGTTGTCCAATAAATGTATAATTTTTTTCTAGGCTTGAAATGGTTGTTGTCCTCCATATCTTCAGTCCATGACACGGACAGCGCCACCGCTTTCTATAACGCCACCCTCACATCGGCCACATGGCAAAGTGTGATTAATCAATAGGCAGCCCTGGCACAACAATCTCACCAAAAAACTTTGACAATCATACATGGTCGTGGAGCGGCTTTGGAAGAAAACACGCCAGCCAGATGACTTCACTGCTTTCAAACAAGCTACACTTGCCTTCAAAATAGCCCTCACATCTGCTAAACAGACCTATTTCACAAACCTTGTATCTTCATTATCCTATAACCCAAAACAACTGTACAGCACATTCAACTCTCTCCTCTGCCCACCACTGCCACCTCCAACTCCCCTCATCTCTGATGAGGACTTTGCCACCTACATCAAAAATAAGATCGCCCAAACAAGGCAAATTTTTACTGTTCCACCACCCCAACCACTCCATATAACAGACCGCTGCCCTTCCCTAATAACCTTCCTCTCCAACATCACTGAAGGAGACCTTACTCATCTCCTTTCCAAATCACACCTTACCACCTGTGCACTTGACCCCATCGCTTCCCACCTGCTCCCCAACCTCACTAACACACTCATTCCAGCCCTAACCCATCTCTTCAACCTATCACTATCTTCTGGTACCTTCCACTCTGCCTTCAAACATGCCAACATCACACCCATCCTCAAAAAAACAAACCTTGACCCAACTGCTATGCCCAGCTATCGCCCCATATCATTGCTCCCATTTGCTTCCAAACTCCTTGAGCAGCGTGTCCACGCTCAACTTTCCTCCCACCACTCCACCAAAACTGCCCTGACCAAAATTACTAATGGCTTACTCACAGCCAAAGCTAACAGACAGTTCTCCATCCTCCTCCTCCTCGACCTGTCCTCTGCCTTTGACACAGTCGACCACTGCCTACTGTTACAGATTCTTTCTTCCCTTGGTATAAAAGACCTTGCCCTGTCCTGGATCACCTATTACCTTTCCGACCGCACATTCAGGCGTCTCCCACTCCCACACTACCTCCTCATCCCAACCTCTCTCTGTTGGAGTCCCTCAAGGCTCTGTCCTGGGGCCCCTGCTTTTTTCCATCTATACTCTTGGCCTAGGACAACTCATAAAGTCCCATGGCTTCCAGTACCACCTGTTTGCGGATGACACTCAGATCTACCTCTCTGGCTCAGATGTCGCCTCTCTGCTGTCCAGAATCCCAGAGTGTCTATCAGCCATATCCTCCTTCTTCACCTCTCGCTTCCTAAAACTCAATGTAGACAAAACCAAACTCATCATCTTTCCTCCATCTCACGTATCTTCCCTACCCGATCTATCTATTATGGTAAACGGCATCACGCTCTCTCCTGAAATCTGCTGCCTCGGAGTAAATCTCGACTCTGCCCTGTCCTTCAAACCACACGTCCAAACTCTTGCCACCTCCTGTCGCCTCCAACTTAAAAAAATTTCCAGAATCGGTCCCTTACTCGGCCCTCAATCTACTAAAACTCTTGTGCATGCCCTCATCATCTCCCGCCTTGATTTCTACAACACCCTCCTCTGTGGCCTCCCCGTCAAATCTCTTGCACCACTCCAGCCTGTCCTCAACTCTGCTGCCCGACTAATCCACCTTTCTCCTTGCTACTCCCCTGTTTCTCCCCTCTGCAAATCCCTCCACTGGCTCCCAATTCCCTAACGAATCCAGTTCAAACTACTAACACTGACCTACAAAGCCGTCCACAACCTGTCTCCTCCCTAAATCGCTGAACTAATCTTCCAATATCTTCCCTCACGTAATCTTCGATCCTCCCAAGACCTCCTACTCTCCACCACACTTATTCGTTCCTCACACAACCGCCTCCAAGATTTCTCCCAAATATTCCCCATCCTCTGGAATTTCACGCCTCAACATGTCCGATTATCCCCCACCCTCGGATCTTTCAGACAGAACCTGAAAACCCATCTCTTCAGGAAAGCCTACAGCCTGCAATAACCATTCTGCCGCCTCGCCACCACCCGAGCTGCCGCCTCGTCACCACCTGAGCTGCCACCTCGCCACCACCCGAGCTGCTGTCTCGCCACCACCCGAGCTACCGCCTTACCACCTCCCGAGTTGCCGCCTCACCACCACCAGAGCTGCCACCTCACAACCACCAGAGCTGCTGCACCCCTGACCTTCTGTCTCTTCCCATTATCCCGTAGAAGGTAAGTCTGAAAGGACAGGGTCCTCTCCCCTCTGTACCTGTCTTTTGTATATTTGTTTATTGTAAACAATATCTATAACTTTGTATGTAACCCCTTCTCATGTACAGTACCATGGAATTAATGGCACTATATAAATAATAATAAAATTAATAGACAAAGGCATAACCAGCTCTGTGGATCCAGTGTAGGCCACTCCGGAGATCTGCACCGTTTCCGGAAGTGCAATCTAGTCCGTTTGGAAGTCAAAGGACCTCTGCAACCTGTGAATTGCTATGGTGGTGAGGTGAAAAAGATCATGTCATTAGAGAAACATCTGATGACATGCTCTTCTATTCACGTGACCGATGCAGCCAAGTCCTGGTAACTTTTGAATAGAGCACACCTTGCTTCCAGAGCCATTGCAATCTCAGGAGCGACCTATTATTTTAAAACCATTCAAGCCTAGAAAGAAATGTATCACTCCTTTAATGCCAGGTTCCACCATAGATTAGAGCTGATTTTTCGGGTTCCCAACAGGAGGACCCCTGTAATAAGTGGGATTATTCTAAGCAGAAAACCCCTTTAAGCAAATATATTTATGGACCGTTACAAATGACAATCACTAAAACAATGGTTTGATCAGATCACAAAATTCTTTTGCTTTTTTTTTTAAGAAAAATTAGATGTTTATTTCCTCCACGTGCCTCAATAATGAAGAGCGTTTGACTATTCAGAGAAATTCTCTCTCCTCGGCATGATTCTTTTCTCTTTAGTATCTTCACTACTATGCAGCAGCGGGGGTCTTTGATATAATAGATGTTGTATTTGGGGTTATTGAACTTCCTAGATATTTTATTAATGTTTTAATGTTATGAGTCACAAAGAAAACTTCTAAGCAAATCCATACAGAAAAAAAATCAAAGGATCCCTTTCACCCGGGTTGAGGAATTCTAAGCAAAGCCGAAATAATGCAAATGTCAGAATGTCGAAGTAGGGACAGTGGAGACCGTGCTTTAAAGGAATATTGATTTCACAAGGCTGTACTTGATTTTTTTGTGTTTTTTTCAAATCTTTTACATTTTATATTTTCTTGGTCAATAACCATGAATTGCTATCCCGTGGAAATCTTTTGAACCTCCCATTCAAAAACAGAATGTATTTTAAGTGTGAAACTGAAAACTGGCTGTTTTATTCCTTTTTTGTTGATGCAGTTTTCTTTTTTCCTTTTTCTTTTTTTTTAGACTTCAATAATGGAAATTGTATTTCTAACACAAATAGCACCCGGTCATTTAAAACATCTTATTGATCTAGAAAACAAGAAGAAAAAAAAAAGAAAAAAACATTTTGCTGGAGGAATTGTAGTATAGCTTGTCAGAATCTGAATAGTATTACAAGACAAAGAATTAATTCAGAAACAGTTTGGTGCAAGAAGAGAAGAAATCTTTCAAAGGTTAATTTACTGAGTAGAAAATCTGGCGTTGTTAAGAGGCGAAACTGAACTATATGGTAAACAAATAAACAAGGAATAAATAGAAGCATAACAAGCGTGATGCATTATATATATATATATATATATATATATATATATTGTGAGACAGTGAAGGAATATGTGGTGAATGAGGTGTATATTTCACCTAAGTACCTTGCTGACTGGTATGAGCGAAATGTGTGGCTTTGTAAACCTGGTGGTAAAGAAAGGTCACTACACCTGCCATTCAGTACACGCTTGCAGCTCAGACCTGAATCCACTCAGGTGTTGATTAGGAAGCCAGAAGTAGGTGCTTGGGAGCACAGTCAGAGAGCTCATTCAGTCTGGACAAGGGGTCCAGGCACAGAAGGTGTCTCCAAGAGTGTGGGAGCTGTCTTTAGTCCGGACACAGGGAGGTGTCCTGGCACAAGGAAGCAGTCTCTAAGAGTGTGAGCTATCTCATTCTGGGTGCAGGAAGTACCCCGGACACAGGAGTAGTCGCAGTGAGAATCCGTGCGAATAGCGACTGAATAGGAGGTGACCTATCTCAAGTCTGGACATTGGAGTTGCCTACAGACATAAAGAGGAGTGTCTGTGAAACTCCATACTGGTAACATATATCATAGGTGTTGTTTTGGGCACAGACTGGTAGAGTCTGGGTCCCGGATAGAGAGGGCCATCTATCTAAGTGTAATTAGAGGCTAGACAAGCCCAGGTTTTCTGTTTATGATTTGTTTTTATCTGTGTGCTGTGGACTTTAATAAAACTGGTTGCGGCCAGTTTTCACCAAACTGCTGTCTGAATGAACTGTTTCCGTGCCATTCTGTCTACCCAGACAGCGATCCTAGAGCTAAACCCCCGGAAAGGCTACAATTGGTGGAGAATGCGGGCAGCGCAGGGCCTGGTACAGTTAGTGCTGGAGTGTGCATGCAGCACAGTGGCAAGAGACAGCATTAAAGGTGAAGTCTATTGAAATAGCAGCAGAAAAAAAAAAAAAAAAAGTGTGTGTCAGCAGAAACGTCTGTTTGGAGCAGTCTTGGAGAGACAGTGGCCCTGATAGGGTCTGCAGAAAGAAAATGTATGCACAGCAAAGCTGAACTTGTTGTGAAAATGACTGTGGAATGTGCAGCAGCAAAAGAAAAGTTTGTGGAGCAGTCTTAAAGAGACAGTAGCCCTAATAGACTTTGCAAAGGAAAAAAAAAAAAAAGTGTTTGCACAGCAAGGCTGAATTTTCTGTGGAAAAAAGCTGTGTAGTGTGTATGTCTTGAGTGAAGACTGCCGTTGTTAAGACAGAGAAGTCTGACAGCATGGATGACAGCATGGAGGCGCTGTTTGAACAAATGGCACAAGTTAATGTGCAACATAAAACTGCCGTGGTTGAGACAGATAAGTCCGGCAGTATGGAGGAACTCGTTGAGTACCTGGTGCAGGCCCAGCGAAGCATGGAGCAGCAGCGCCTGCAGCACCAGCAGCACATGCAGCAGGCCCAGCAGCAATTCCTGCAGCAGCAGCAGGAGAATAACCGGTTATTTGTTGAGCAGATGACAGCACCAAAAAAGGATTTCGGTGCCGCGTCCCGAAGTAATGTTGTGAAGGCACCGGCGTTGTCCGCTATAAAGAAGGCGGTAAGACGGTCCTTGAGAAAAATGACACCTCGTGATGATGTGGAGGTATATCTTACTAGGTTTGAGAGACTGGCAGAGAAGGAGAATCTGCCACTATCTGAATGGGCCATGGCGGTCGTACCCTATCTGATTGGGGAACCCCAAAAAGTCTGGGCTGACATGAGCAAGCAGGACAGCGAAGACTATGCCAAGTTGAAAGCGGCGATTCTTACCCGGCTGGGTGTTACGGTGACAGCCCGTGCCAGGGGAGTTCGTGACTGGAGATACAGTTGGGAGTCTGCAGTCAGCAGGCCTGATTATGGAGTTGAAAAGGTGATAGTGGACCGCTACACCCAAGCACGTCCTCCTGAGGTACAGCCGTCTGAGAGGTCGTCACTTCGGAGTTCCCGGACGCTGAACTCTCGCGGTAAGAGCGTTCCAGCTGTTGGGGACATGGGGTATGCTGATAAGCGGGTTCAGGCCCGAGGGGACATGTGGGTGGGAGAGTGTGATGGACAGTGTTGGAGCTGGCGTGAAATTACAGCCAACTGTCCAATAGAGGGGGAGCCTATGTGTTGTGATGTTGGCAGATCCCTCTCTCCCTGCGCAGAGCCTGTGTGTGTGTCCACCTCAGCCGAAGAGACTGGACCACAGGGGTCCCCGGTGGTTGTAAGTGACTGCCCAGCACAGGCCCTCTTGGACTCAGAGAGTCCAGTGACTTCTGTATGTGACAGCCTGAGTGATAGGGACTTCATCCCTGATAAGCACCTGAGTGTGGTGTACATCCATGAAGACACCAAAGTCTACCCAGAGACTGCCGTGGACTTGGTCCCCAAACTCGGGGAGGTTTCATATGAAGTAGGGGTAGTGAAGACCCTGGTGCACCCCGTTATATTGGGTAATGACTTTCCCCGGTCTAAGGATCTCTGGGGGAAAAATGTTTCTGATGGACAGTGTGATGAAGCTCCTACTGAGGGTGCGCAGTCCCGAGGGGCGGAACACAATGCTAGTGGGCCGTTAAACTTATGTGATAATGATGATGACCATGATAATATTGATAATGATAATGATGATCATGATAATGATGATGACCATGATGAGGATGCTGATATTGATAATGATGATAATGCTAATCATAATAGTGATGATACTGATGATGACCGTGATAAAGATGACATTTCTTTGCAGGTGATGTTGGGAGATGAGGATGGTGGTTCTCGGGAACCGAGTGTCCCTGACCTGCCTGGCTCCTGTGACAATTTTGGGAGTGAGCCGGTGCGAGACCCCACTTAAAACGGCACAGGAGAATGTAATTGTTCTGAATGAGGTTCCCCAAGAGCCTGGCTCTGAGGAGAGGTTTCCTCATGCTGCCATGAACAATAACCTATTGTATAGGGACACTGAAGTCCAGGGAGAGGTCGTAAGTCAGCTCCTGGTATCTGAGCTATATGGAAGTATAGTGCTGGGGTTATCACATAGTCACATACTTGAGGGACCACCTGAGGGAAACCAGGGACCAGATGGTGAAGTTAATGTTGTGGATGACATGTTAACTAAGGTTCCAGATCAAGATGTGAATGAGAATGAATTGTATAACCCTGACAGTGAGCCGGATGTGAATGAAAATGAAGTGTCTAACCCTGGAAGTGAGCCAGATGTGGCTGAGAAAAGGGGGTCAGACAGGGATAGTGGTGGTGATAGTGAGTCATCTGATGACAATAAAGCAACCAGTGCAAGTGAGGAAGGCATGGTAGCAGAGGAGATTGAGAGTCCTGAGAGGAAGGCTGAGGCTGACCTTGCAGTCGGACGGAGGATGGCATCTGAAGATGTTGTACCGTTGGCCGGTTCCCTGGCGAAGACTAAGGTGAAAGACAGGTCTCTGAAACTGAACACAGCACAAGTGGATGCTGTTGAAAATGAGAAGTTATCAATGTATGGTGTGGATCTGCATCAGGCCAAGGACTCGGAAGGTGATGCTGCAGAGGTGGAGAAAGCCATGGAAGTGGTGGACACCAGGCCAGGTGCCTCACCAGAGGCTGATGTCTCAAGTGAAGCTGTGAGGAACAAGACTGAAGATGTGGGGAATGACTCTGCCCCGGAATATGTTTCTGCCGGAGACAGCGGCGTGGACGGTGTACTGTCCGGATCCGTGGCTGCGACTCGCGAAGCTCGGGCCGGAAGTTTGGCGCCCGGTGCGCCATCGGAGTTCCCGAGCGACCCAAAGGATCTGGATAAATCCCAAGATGAGATTTTGAGACCTCGGGTTGGCCTTGGTGAGCTCAGGCGCATTTTCATGGAGTCTACACTTGAACCACGTCCCAGTGAGTGGGAGGGGCGATGTGTCGCTCCGTTGCCGCTGCCGATACACGGGAGCTCAGATGGGATGCAGAACGTGGTGGAAAAGAAGACTGATGGTAGGGCTTCTGAGCATGTCCTACCAGAAGAGCCTGAAAAAGGGGCCGAAGACGTAAAGGACGTCCAACAACTACAGGAGAAGATGCGTAGCCATGAGGATCTCCTGGAGAAAGAAGTAAGAGCTCTGAGTCTTATGCAAAGTGAGCCTGTACAAGAAGAGGATAAATTATGTGTACCGACCAAGAAAAACGATCAGCTCCCTCTACAGTGCCAATCGTTTGACCAGTGTGGCTCGGAATGGTCAGAGACCATAACAGAGGCGCTTGGGTTCTGTGAGATAGAATTTATGAATCAGCTGATATTTAAGAAAGTAGATGTGCTAAAGAAAGTTCAGGGGAATTAGAGAAAACCCCTATACCTCCTGTGACAGTTGGTGACACAGGGTCAGTGCCCCAAAAACAGGAGGTACGAAAGTTTCTGAGGAAGAATCAGCAGAGCTGTTCTGACGGGCCTGGTCGTACTTATCTGGTGAGCCACTATACCGAGACTGAGGCTGGCACTAAAGTCAAGATGAAACCGTGCAGGATACCCGAGGCCCGCAGAGAGTATAGGCCTGGGAGGGTACAGGGTAGTGCGGATGCTTCAGATGAAGAGAAAACTGATGTTGGCTATGACAGTGGTGAGGATGAAGCTGATGAGGGCCATGACTGGTCCAGAGTTCACTGTCTCTGTTGGATTGTTGACCAGCCCTCCGGTCTGGATGACCAGCCCTCCGGTCTGGAGAAGAGGGAGGGGATATGTGAGACAGTGAAGGAATATGTGGTGAATGAGGTGTATATTTCACCTAAGTACCTTGCTGACTGGTATGAGCGAAATGTGTGGCTTTGTAAACCTGGTGGTAAAGAAAGGTCACTACACCTGCCATTCAGTACACGCTTGCAGCTCAGACCTGAATCCACTCAGGTGTTGATTAGGAAGCCAGAAGTAGGTGCTTGGGAGCACAGTCAGAGAGCTCATTCAGTCTGGACAAGGGGTCCAGGCACAGAAGGTGTCTCCAAGAGTGTGGGAGCTGTCTTTAGCCCGGACACAGGGAGGTGTCCTGGCACAAGGAAGCAGTCTCTAAGAGTGTGAGCTATCTCATTCTGGGTGCAGGAAGTACCCCGGACACAGGAGTAGTCGCAGTGAGAATCCGTGCGAATAGCGACTGAATAGGAGGTGACCTATCTCAAGTCTGGACATTGGAGTTGCCTACAGACATAAAGAGGAGTGTCTGTGAAACTCCATACTGGTAACATATATCATAGGTGTTGTTTTGGGCACAGACTGGTAGAGTCTGGGTCCCGGATAGAGAGGGCCATCTATCTAAGTGTAATTAGAGGCTAGACAAGCCCAGGTTTTCTGTTTATGATTTGTTTTTATCTGTGTGCTGTGGACTTTAATAAAACTGGTTGCGGCCAGTTTTCACCAAACTGCTGTCTGAATGAACTGTTTCCGTGCCATTCTGTCTACCCAGACAGCGATCCTAGAGCTAAACCCCCCGGAAAGGCTACAATATACAGTATATATGTACAGTACAGACCAAAAGTTTGGACACACCCAGGGGCGTACATAGAAATCATGGGGCCCCATAGCAAAAGTCTGAATGGGCCCCCCCCCCAAAAAAAATAAAAATCAACAGGTGCTCTTAACTCCAGGCATGCATGTTATATGTCAAACAATTAATTTTATAGCTAGTCTTTGATTTTTTTCTCATTTGAGCAAAAGAAAAAGTAAAACACATCCAATATAGTCTTATCTGGTGGAAAATACGAAGTTATGATTTAACCCCTTCACCCCCAAGGGTGGTTTGCACGTTAATGACCGGGCCAATTTTTACAATTCTGACCACTGTCTCTTTATGAGGTTATAACTCTGGAACGCTTCAACGGATCTTCGCGATTCTGAGATTGTTTTCTCGTGACATATTGTACTTCACGTTAGAAGTAAAATTTCTTCGATATAACTTGCGTTTATTTTTGAAAAAAACGCAAATATGGCGAAAATTTTTAAAATTTTGCAATTTTCAAACTTTGAATTTTTATTCCCTTAAAACAGAGAAATATGTCACATAAAATAGTTAAGAAATAACATTTCCCACATGTCTACTTTACATCAGCACAATTTTGGAACCAAAATTTTTTTTTTGTTAGGAAGTTATAAGGGTTAAAAGTTGACCAGCGATTTTTCATTTTTACAACAAAATTTACAAAGCCATTTTTTTTAGGGACCACCTCACATTTGAAGTCACTTTGAGGGGTCTATATGGCAGAAAATACCCAAAAGTGACACCATTCTAAAAACTGCACCCCTCAAGGTACTCAAAACCACATTCAAGAAGATTATTAACCCTTCAGGTGCTTCACAGGAACTAAAGCAACGTGGAAGGAAAAAATTAATATTTAACTTTTTAGCCACAAAAATGATCTTTTACAAACTTTTTTTTTATTTTCACAAGGGTAAAAGGAGAAAATGGACAGATAAGGTTGTTATGCAATTTCTCCTGAGTACGCCAATACCCAATATGTGGGGGAAAACCACTGTTTGGGCACACGGCAGAGCTCGTAAGGGAAGGAGCACCGTTTGACTTTTTCAAACTAAAATTGGCTGGAATTGAGATTGGACGCCATGTCGTGTTTGGAGAGCCCCTGATGCGCCTAAACAGTGGAAACCCCCACAAGTGACACCATTTTGGAAACTAGACCCCTAAGGTACTTATCTAGATCTGTTGTGAGCACTTTGAACCCCCAAGTGTTTCACAAAAGCTTATAATGCCTGGGTGTGAAAAAAAAAAAAAACAATTTTCCACAAAAATGATTTTTTAGTCCCAAATTTTTGAATTTTCCCAAGGAAATTGGACCCCAAAAGTTGTTGTCCAATTTGTCCTGAGTACGCTGATACCCCATATGTGGGGGGGGGGAACTGTTTGGGTGCACGGCAGGGCTTGGAAAGGAAGTAGTAACGTTTTGGAATGCAGACGTTGATGGGGGTCATGTTCCGTTTGCAGTGCCCCAGATGAGCCTAAACAGTGGAAACCCCCCACAAGTGACCCCATTTTGGAAACTATACCCCCTAAGGAACTTATCTAGATCTTTGGTGAGCACTTTGAACCCCCAAGTGCTTCACACAAGTTTATAATGCCCGGGCATGAAAATAAAAAATCCTATTTTTTTCCCACAAAAATTATCTTTTAGTCACTAATTTTTTATTTTCTCAAGGGTAACAGGAGAAATTGGACCACATAAGTTGTTGTCCAATTTGTCCTGAGTACGCTGATACCCCATATGTGGGTGGGAACCACTGTTTGGGCGCACGGCAGAGCTCGGAATGGAAGGAGCACCATTTGACTTTTTCCAACCAAAATTGGCTGGAATTGAGATTGGATGCCATGTTGCATTTGGAGAGCCCCTGATGTGCCTAAACAGTGGAAACCCCCCACAAATGACCCCATTTTGGAAACTAGACCCCCTAAGGAACTTTTCTAGATCTTTGATGAGCAATTTGAACCCCCAAGTGCTTCACACAAGTTTATAACGTAGAGCCGTAAAATTTAAAAATCATATTTTTTCCACAAAAAAGATCTTTTCACCCCAATTTTTATTTTTCCAAGGGTAACAAGACTCCAAAAGTTATTGTTCAATTTGTCCTGAGTGTGCTGATACCCAATATGTGGGGGTAAACCACTGTTTGGGTGCATGGCAGAGTTTGGAAGTGAAGTAGCGCCGTCTGACTTTTTCAACGCAGAATTGGCTGGACGCCATGTCGTGTTTGGAGAGCTCCTGATCTGCCTAAACAGTGGAAACCCCCATAAATGATGCCATTTTGGAAACTAGACCCCTCAAGGAACTTATCTAGATGTGTGGTGAGAACTTTTAACCCCCAGGTGTTTCACTAAAGTTTATAACGTACAGCCGTAAAATAAAAATCTTTTTTTTTTTACAAAAATGATTTTTTCGTCCCCAATATTTTATTTTCACAAGGGTAACAGAAGAAATTGGAACCCAAAAGTTGTTGTCCAATTTGTCCTGAGTACGCTGATACCCAATATGTGGGAGAAAACTACTGTATGGGCGCACGTCAGGGCTCGGAAGGGAAGTAGTGACGTTTTGGATTGCAGACTTTGATGGAATGGTCTGGGGGCGTCATGTCGCATTTGGAGAGCCCCTGATGCGCCTAAACAGTGGAAATCCCCAACAAGTGACCCCATTTTGGAAAATAGACCCCACAAGGAACTTATCTAGATGTGTGGTGAGCGCTATGAAGCCCCAAGTGCTTCACAGAAGTTTATAACGTACAGCCGTAAAAATAAAAAATCTTTTTTTTTTTTACAACAATGATTTTTTTTGCCCCCAATATTTTATTTTCACAAGGGTAACAGGAGAAATTGGACCCCAAAAGTTGTTGTCCAATTTGTCCTGAGTGCGCTGATACCCAATATGTGGGGGTAAACCACTGTTTGGGTGCATGGCAGAGTTTGGAAGGGAAGGAGCGCCGTCTGACTTTTTCAACGCAGAATTGGCTGGACGCCATGTTGTGTTTTGGAGAGCTCCTGATCTGCCTAAACAGTGGAAACCCCCATAAATGACGCCATTTTGGAAACTAGACCCCTCAAGGAACTTATCTAGATGTGTGGTGAGAACTTTTAACCCCCAGGTGTTTCACTAAAGTTTATAACGTACAGCCGTAAAATAAAAAATCTTTTTTTTTTTTACAAAAATGATTTTTTCGTCCCCAATATTTTATTTTCACAAGGGTAACAGAAGAAATTGGAACCCAAAAGTTGTTGTCCAATTTGTCCTGAGTACGCTGATACCCAATATGTGGGAGAAAACTACTGTATGGGCGCACGTCAGGGCTCGGAAGGGAAGTAGTGACGTTTTGGATTGCAGACTTTGATGGAATGGTCTGGGGGCGTCATGTCACATTTGGAGAGCCCCTGATGCACCTATACAGTGGAAACCCCCACAAGTGACCCCATTTTGGCAAATAGACCCCACAAGGAACTTATCTAGATGTGTGGTGAGCACTTTGAACCCCGAAGTGCTTCACAGAAGTTTATAACGTACAGCCGTAAAAATAAAAAATCTTTTTTTTTTTACAACAATGATTTTTTTTGCCCCCAATATTTTATTTTCACAAGGGTAACAGGAGAAATTGGACCCCAAAAGTTGTTGTCCAATTTGTCCTGAGTACGCTGATACCCAATATGTGGGAGAAAACTACTGTATGGGCGCACGTCAGGGCTCGGAAGGGAAGTAGTGACGTTTTGGATTGCAGACTTTGATGGAATGGTCTGGGGGCGTCATGTCGCATTTGGAGAGCCCCTGATGCGCCTAAACAGTGGAAACCCCCCACAAGTGACCCCATTTTGGAAAATAGACCCACAAGGAACTTGTCTAGATGTGTGGTGAGCACTTTGAACCCCGAAGTGCTTCACAGAAGTTTATAACGCACAGCCGTAAAAATAAAAAATCCTTTTTTTTTTTTGCAAAAATGATTTTTTTTGCCCCAATATTTTATTTTTACAAGGGTAACAGGAGAAATTGGACCCCAAAAGTTGTTGTCCAATTTGTCCTGAGTACGCTGATATCCAATATGTGGGAGAAAACTACTGTATGGGTACACGTTGGGGCTCGGAAGGGAAGTAGTGACGTTTTGGATTGCAGACTTTGATGGAATGGTCTGGGGGCGTCATGTCGCATTTGGAGAGCCCCTGATGCGCCTAAACAGTGGAAATCCCCAACAAGTGACCCCATTTTGGAAAATAGACCCCACAAGGAACTTATCTAGATGTGTGGTGAGCGCTATGAAGCCCCAAGTGCTTCACAGAAGTTTATAATGTACAGCCGTAAAAACAAAAAAATATTTTTTTTGTACAAAAATGATATTTTCGCCCCCAGTTTTTTATTTTCCCAAGGGTAGCAGAAGAAATAGGACAAATTGCACAATAACTCTTGGGGTCCAGAGTACGCTGATACCCCATATGTGGGGATAAACTACTGTTTGGACGCATGGCAGAGCTGAGAAGTGAAGGAGCACCGTTTGACTTTTTCAACGCAGAATTGGCTGGAATTGAGATCAGACGCCATGTCATTTGGAGAGCCCCTGATGTGCCTAAACAGCGGAAACCCCCCAATTCTAACTCCAACCCTAACCCCAACACACCCCTAACCCTAGTCCCAACCGTAACCACAAACCTAACCCTAACACACCCCTAATCCCAACCCTAACCCTAATCCTAACTTTAGCGCCAACCCTAACCCTAACTTTAGCCGCAACCCTAACCCTAACCCTAATGGGAAAATGGAAATAAATACTTTTTTTTAATTTTATTATTTTTCCCTTACTAAGGGGGTGATAAAGGGGGGTTTGATTTACTATTTATAGCGGGTTTTTATGATTGGCAGCTGTCACGCTAAAAGACGCTTTTTATTGCAAAAATAGTTTTTGCATCATCACATTTTGAGAGCTATAATTTTTGCATATTTTGGCCCACAGAGTCATGTGAGGACTTATTTTTTGCGGGACGAGTTGACGTTTTTATTGGTACCATTTTTGAGCACGTGACGTTTTTTGATCGCTTTTTATTTCGATTTTTGGGAGGTTAGAATGAACAAAAATCAGCAATTCAAGAATTTCTTTTGGGGGAGGCGTTTATACCGTTCCGCGTGTGGTAAAATTGATAAAGCAGTTTTATTCTTCGGGTCAGTACGATTATGGCGATACCTCATTTATATCATTTTTTCATGTTTTGGCGCTTTTATAAAATAAAAACAATTTTATATAAAAAATAATTATTTTTGCATCGCTTTATTCTGCGAGCTATAACTTTTTTATTTTTTCGCTGATGATGCTTTATGATGGCTCGTTTTTTGCGGGACAAGATGTCGTTTACAGCGGTACCATGGTTTTTTATATCGGTCTTTTTGATCGCGTGTTATTCCACTTTTTGTTCGGCGGTATGATGATAAAGCATTGATTTTTTGCTTCGTTTTTTTTTTTTTTTTAAGGGGTTCACTAAAGGGGTTAACTAGTGGGACAATTTTATAGGGGGGGTCGTTACGGACGTGGCGATACCAAATATGTGTACTTTTATTGCTTTGTTTTTTTTATTTACAGGAAGAAGTGAATTTATTGGGGAATATATATATTTTTTTTATTTATTTTGGATTTTTTTTTATAACACGTTTATTTTTATTTTTTTAACTTTTTTACTTTGTCCCATGGTGGGACATCACAGTATTTTATCAGATCGCTGGTGTGACAGTGTGCACAGCACTCTGTCACACCAGCGATCGCACAGGCATAGATGCAGGCTTCTCAGTGCCTGCTCTCGGCAGGCACTGAGGTAGCCGCCTCCCTCCAGGACCCCGGCGCCATCTTGGATCCGGGTCCTGGGAGGGAGGAAGCCCTCAGAACAGCGCGATCACATCGCGCTGCTCTGAGGGTCTCAGGGGGGCGCGCAGGGAGCCCCCACCCTGCGCGATCCTCCCCTGTGCTCGGAAGGGAAGTAGTGACGTTTTGGATTGCAGACTTTGATGGAATGGTCTGGGGGCGTCATGTCGCATTTGGAGAGCCCCTGATGCGCCTAAACAGTGGAAATCCCCAACAAGTGACCCCATTTTGGAAAATAGACCCCACAAGGAACTTATCTAGTTTTCAATCTGGCTTAAAAATACTCCCACTCAGTAACACATCCTTCATTGTAACCAGTATGTGCTGCTGAGAACAATAATAATCTATGCACACAAAACAATCTATACTGATCATTCTGATCCTGTGGCTGTGAGCATAAGAAATGCCAAAATGGGCTATCAGCTATTGGCTAACAAGTAGCTGATTGATTGTCAATATATATAACACAGACATTTAGCAAGGCAGAATAAATCATTGGTGGCTCAGTGGTGTGTATATATATATATATATATATACATATATATACACACACACACACACCTGCAGTGCATGCAGGGCCCCCTACACCCTCCACAGTGCGTGCAGCCGGGCCCCCCTCCCTAAGGTGCAAAGTGCAGCCAGAGCCAATGTAAATGTAAAGTGCCAGCACAGTGAGGGGACACATTTAACAAAAAAAAAATCGACCCCCAGCCAGGCTCACCATATTGTGTGTGCAGTGGCGTAGCAACTGTTTGTGGGGCCCAGGGCGGCTGAAAAATTTGCCGCCCCTTTGGTCATTGATAATCCTGAAGCATTCACCATTACAACCAAAAAAAGGCTCAAAGTAAATACCTTTCACCTGTAAAATCAGCATGGCAAAAATACACACTGCAAAGCAGCATGTCATGTATAGTGTACAGTTCCTATAGCGTCTTGTGCTTGGGTGCGAGGAAAACACATGAGACATAGGTTGATATGAAATGACTTGTATTACTTCATACAAGCATGCTGAAAAGGTCACACAGTTTGCAGGAACAGAGGCAGGAGAACACAGCAGGCCAGAGTAACTTCAAGCTCTACAATAACTCTCCAAGCAGGTTCAGGATCTCTTCTCTGTACCGTAATTCCTCTGCAAACATGGATTCACCAGACAGCAGGTTTCCAAAGTCCAAAAGTGTTCCAAAGTTCCTCAGTAGGAAATAGCTGGAGTCCAAAATCCTAGGTTTCCAGGAGTCAGGTCACAGGCTGACTGAGGCTTGATTCAGGAGCACTGATTGTTCAGCTGAGGCTGCTTAAGAAGCAAGAGGGAGAGAATCAGGGCGGGAACATGAAAACTGGAAACTCCATATTAACTGAGGGCAAGAGCTGCAGAAAGACAGAAAGCAAAATGGCCGACGGAAAACTGAGTTTCAAGGAACATGTCAAAAGAGACAAAGAACCTTACTGTCAAGTATAGTGTACAGTTCCTATAGCGTCTTGTGCTTGGGTGCGAGGAAAACACAGGAGACATAGGTTGAAATGAAATGACTTGTATTACTTCATACAAGCATGCTGAAAAGTTCACACAGTTTGCAGGAACAGAGTCAGGAGACACAGCAGGCCAGAGTAATTTCAAGCACTACAATAAATCTCCAAAGCAGGTTCAGGATCTCTTCTCTGTACCGTAATTCCTCTGCAAACATGGATTCACCAAACAGCAGGTTTCCAGAGTCCAAAAGTGTTCAAAGGTTCCTCAGTAGGGAATAGCTGGAGTACAAGTTCAAGATTTCCAGGAGTCAGGTCACAGACTGACTGAGGCTTGATTCAGGAGCACTGATTGTTCAGCTGAGGCTGCTTAAGAAGCAAGAGGGAAGAATCAGGGCGGGAACATGAAAACTGGAACTCCATATTAACTGAGGGCAAGAGCTGCAGAAAGACAGAAAGCAAAATGGCCGACGGAAAACTGAGTTTCAAGGAACATGTCAACAGAGTCAAAGAACCTTACATTACTCCCCCCTTAGGGACAACCTCCGGATGACCTCAGACCAGGCTTGTCAGGGTACCTCTGATGAAACTGGCGGAGCAGGCGAGGAGCATTTACATTATTGACTGGTTCCCATGAGTTGTCCTCCACTGGGTAGCCCTGCCATTTAATCAAATATTGCAACTGATTTCTGTACAACCTGGAATCTAGAATCCTTTCCACCATAAATTCTTCCTGACCATCGACCAGCACTGGGTCAGGGCAAGGAGAAGAACGTCCAGGGTGGATTCTCATAGTTCTGGGCAATTGAAGACGACAAGCAACAGCACTTATAATCTTACTGATCTTATGAGGTCCAATGTACTTATGTCTCAATTTAGACGATGGAATCTTTAATTTAAGATTTCTGGTTGACAGCCAGACCAAATCTCCTACCTTGAAAGCTGGTGCAGGTTTACGAAATTTATCTGCTGCTTTCTTGTACCTTTCCTGAGCCAATTCTAGATTTTCCTTTAGAAGATCCATATTCTTTTGTAAAGAAGTGATTCTTTCAGCCACTGCCGGCAAGGGCGTATCTATGGGAAATCGAGGAAGAATGTTAGGATGATAACCTAGATTGGAGTAAAAAGGAGACTGCTTAGTGGAGGCGCTCTGAGAGTTGTTATAAGAGAACTCAGCCAGTGGAAGTAGATCCACCCAATCATCTTGTAGGTGGCAGATAAAGCAGCGGAGATACTGCTCCAGGGTCTGATTGGTTCGTTCTGTCTGTCCATTAGTCTGAGGATGAAAAGCAGAAGAAAGGTTTACTTTAATGTCCAATGCTGCACAGAAATTTTGCCAAAACCTTGAAGTGAATTGCACCCCTCGATCCGAAATGACCTCATCCGGTACTCCATGTAAGCGAAACACATTCTTAATCATCAAGTCTGATGTCTGTTTTGCAGTGGGTAAGCCGACACAAGGGATAAAATGAGCTGCCTTTGTTAGACGGTCAACCACCACTAGAATGGTGTTCTTCCCTTGAGAGGTTGGTAACTCCACAATGAAGTCCATAGAAATGGATCCCCACGGGCGGGACGGGGTGGAAAGAGGTTGCAACAGACCAGTTGGTGAGGAGCGAGGTGTTTTTGCATCTTGCACAGACTTCACATGAAGTGACATAGTTTAAAACATCTTTCCTGTAAGTGGGCCACCAAAAGAAACGAGAAAGAAATTCTTGTGTCTTTAGAATTCCCCTATGCCCGGCTATCTTGGAATCGTGGATGAGTTGCAATACTCTCAATCTGACTGTTTCAGGTATATACAGACGTTGTCCCTGAATCCACACACCATTCTTAAAGACAAGACTTACGTCCCTTGGGGGTTGAGCCAACAAAGAATCCGCATGGTATGCTTCCTTGATGTCCTTAAGTAGGTCTTGATTATGAATCACTCCCAGGAATCTAGAGTCAGGAAGAATAGTCTTAGGAGGAGTAAGTAGACGTGTCTCTGCTGAATGAATCCTAGAGAGTGCATCAGCCTTTCCATTGCGCGATCCTGGTCTATAAGAAATGACAAAATTAAATTGGTTTAGGAAAAGATTCCAGCGAGCCTGGCGAGGAGTCAGGCACTTAGCCGACCTGATAAATTCAAGGTTACGATGGTCTGTCAGAACGACTATTTGCTGTGCAGTTCCCTGAAGAAGGTGTCTCCATTCCTTGAAGGCGGCAATAATGGCCAACAATTCTCTATTGACCACATCGTAGTTCCTCTCAGCCGAAGACAACTGCTGGGAAAAGAAGGCACAGGGATGCAAGACATTCTTCTCACCTGTTCTCTGAGAGAGTATAGCTCCAACGGCACAGTCTGAAGCATCCACCTCTATTATGAAGGCAAGCTCGGGGTTGGGATGTACTAAGATAGGTGCGGTGGTAAATTTATCCTTTAAACAGGAAAATGCTTCCTGAGCTTGCGGGGTCCAGGAGAACCTAGACTGTTTCCGGGTAAGTTGGGTGATAGGTGACACTACCTCAGAAAATTTTTTAATGAAACGTCTATAGAAGTTGGCAAACCCGATGAAGCGCTGCACCTCCTTCACATTTCTAGGAATTGGCCAATCCTTGATGGCTTGGGTCTTGCTTCCATCCATACTAATCCCTTGCGTAGATAGTACATACCCCAGAAATTGAATTTCGGTCCTATGGAATTCACACTTTTCAAGTTTGATGTAGAGATGGTTTTGTCTTAGGCGTTCTAAGACCATTCTCACATGTCCATGATGTTCCTCTGTGGAGTTAGAAAAAATTAGAATATCATCCAGATAAATCACCACAAATGTATCTAGGAGATCCCTGAAGATATCATTCACGAAGTGTTGGAAAGTGGCTGGGGCGGTACTCAGACCAAAAGGCATAACTAGATATTCAAAGTGTCCATAGCGTGACCTGAAAGCAGTCTTCCATTCATCCCCAGGTCTAATACGGACCAAGTTATAGGCCCACGGAGATCCAGTTTAGAGAAAATTTTGGCATGCTGCACTCTCTCCAACAACTCAGGGATTAAAGGCAATGGATAACGGTTTCTAATAGTAACCTTATTGAGTTCCCTATAGTCTATGCAGGGTCTCAGAGATCCATCTTTCTTCTTCACAAAGAAGATGGGTGCACCTGCGGGAGATGAAGAGGGGCGTATGAAGCCCTTGGCTAAATTTTCGTCTATATGATCCTTCAAAGCTTTTAGCTCGGGCCCCGCTAGGGGGTAGATCTTACCAAAAGGTATCTCGGCTCAGGCAATATTTCAATTGGACAATCATATGGACGGTGAGGAGGAAGCTGATCAGCGTTCTTCTTGTCACATAAATCCACATAGTCCTGGTATACAGCTGGTAGTTCAGGGACTGACATGGTTCCTTTAGGAACAGAGCAAGCTGAAACTCCTTGACTCATCTGTTTCTCCGGAAAGTGTAATTCCTTGGTCTCCCAGTTAATCGTAGGATTCTGCGCCTGCAGCCATAGTAGCCCTAGAATAATGGGAAAGTGGGGAGAAGAGATAAGCATAAAAGACATTTTCTCCTGATGATCTTTACCCATAAGGACCCTCAAAGGCTCTGTTTCTTGATCCACTGGTCCAGAAGTCAGTAGAGAGCCATCCACAGTCTCCATCTGTACTGGAGTAGCTTTCACTGAACGTATCCCCTGTTTCAGAGCAAAGGAGATATCCATAAAATTTCCACTTGCTCCTGAGTCGATCATAGCAGAGCTAGACACCCAGACTGAGTTAACCCAGAGTTTGATGGAAAGGAAGCAATGAGAATTGTTTCTTTTACAACTCAGCTGGGACATCGCTGAGGAAACTTGAAAAATTGCAGCGTTTATACCGTCATCGTCCCAGAACTAACAGAGTTTAAGTCAGAGAAATCAAGATCTCTTGCAGCAGATCTCTCTGGAGCCTGAGGCTCGGACATGACAGAGCTCCTCTCGCAACACTCACAGTGAATGACTGCTGCAGTAGTCTTACGAGAACGGCTGGGGCAGTTTATAATGAAGTGCCCTGACTTACCACAGTAGAAACATAGATTTTCCTTTATACGATGTTCTTTGCGTGCATCACTAACCCGTCTTTGTAAAGAGTCCACCTGCATGGGTTCAGGTTCTGGTTCCCTTGTGATCCTACTCAAAGGTTCCTTAGCTGAGGAGGGAGGTAGTAAAAGGTTAGTGCGATTATTTTCGAACCATCTCTCTTGTCTGCGTTCAGTCAGACGAGCATCAATACGAATACAATAGTTAATAAAGTCACCTAACGCAGTGGGAGGGTCGGCACGAGCAAGTTCATCCTTAATCAGTGGAGACAACCCTTTCCGAAAAATAGATTTCTTAGCGGAAGTGTCCCAAGTGGTATCAAGAGCCCATCTCCTGAAATCCAGGGCATATTCGGCTACTGAACGCTTACCTTGGCGCAAAGTTAACATGGCTGCTTCAGCTGTTGCACCTCGATTGGGGTCATCAAACACCTGCCCCATGGCTGAAATAAAAGCATCAAGGTGATTCAAACAATCATCCTCAGTCTCAATCAGAGGGTTTGCCCACATCAAAGCCTTATTGGTAAGCAACATGATTATAGTAAGCACTTTGGATCGTTCAGTGGGAAATTGTGAAGCATGTGCAGAGAAAAATAAATTGCATTGATTAATAAATCCCTGAATTTCTCACGTTCACCGCCAAAACGAAAAGGAGGTAATTTGGGGATCCCAGAACTCGGGGTTATGGCAGGAGCCTGGGCTTGTTCCTCTAGAGCCTCAATCCTAGCTCGCAATTCCTGGGTAGTCTGTCCAAACACTTGCAAATTATGATTAGTGAGGTCCTGTAGGCTTGCAAAACGGGTTTTTAACCCCTTCAAGACCCAGCCTATTTTGACCTTAAAGACCTTGCCATTTTTTGCAATTCTGACCAGTGTCCCTTTATGAGGTAATAACTCAGGAACGCTTCAACGGATCCTAGCAATTCTGAGATTGTTTTTTCGTGACATATTGGGCTTCATGTTAGTGGTAAATTTAGGTCGATAATTTTTGCGTTTATTTGTGAAAAAAATGGAAATTTGGCGAAAATTCTGAAAATTTTGTAATTTTCAAATTTTTAATTTTTATTCTGTTAAACCAGAGAGTTATGTGGCACAAAATAGTTAATAAATAACATTTCCCACATGTCTACTTTACATCAGCACAATTTTGGGAACAACATTTTTTTTTGTTAGGAAGTTATAAGGGTTAAAAGTTGACCAGCGATTTCTCATTTTTACAGCAAAATTTACAAAACCATTTTTTTTAGGGACCACCTCACATTTGAAGTCACTTTGAGGGGTCTATATGGCAGAAAATACCCAAAAGTGACACCTTTATAAAAACTGCACCCCTCAAGCTACTAAAAACTACATTCATGAAGATTATTAACCCTTCAGGTGCTTCACAGGAACTAAAGCAACGTGGAAGGAAAAAATGGACATTTTGATTTTTCCAACAAAAATTTTCTTTTAGCATCAATTTTTTCATTTTTACATGGGCATCAGGATAAAATGGATCCTAAAATTTGTTGGGCAATTTCTCCTGAGTACACAGATACCTCATATGTGGTCATAAACCACTGTATGGGCGCACGGCAGGGCTCAGAAGGGAAGGAGCGCCATTTGACTTTTTGAATGGAAAATATGCTAGAATATTTAGCGGTTGCCATGTCGCATTTGGAGAGTCCCTGTGTGCCTAAACATTGGAGCTCCCCCACAAGTGACCCCATTTTGGAAACTAGACCCCCTAAGGAACTTATCTAGATGCATAGTGTTCACTTTGAACCCCCAGGTGCTTCACAAATTGATCTGTAAAAAAAGAAAGTACTTTTTTTTCACAAAAAATTTCTTTTAGCCTCAGTTTTTTCATTTTCACATGGGCAACAGTATAAATTGGATCTTAAAATTTGTTGGGCAATTTCTCCTGAGTACACAGATACCTCATATGTGGTCATAAACCACTGTTTGGGCGCACGGCAGGGCTCAGAAGGGAAGGAGCGCCATTTGACTTTTTGAATGGAAAATATGCTGGAATTTTTAGCGGATGCCATGTCGCATTTGGAGAGTCCCTGTGTGCCTAAACATTGGAGCTCCCCCACAAGTGACCCCATTTTGGAAACTAGACCCCTAAGGAACTTATCTAGATGCATAGTGAGCACTTTGAACCCCCAGGTGCTTCACAAATTGATCCGTAAAAAAAGAAAGTACTTTTTTTTCACAAAAAATTTTTTTAGCCTCAGTTTTTTTCATTTTCACATGGGCAATAGTATAAATTGGATCCTAAAATTTGTTGGGCAATTTCTCCTGAGTACACAGATACCTCATATGTGGTCATAAACCACTGTTTGGGCGCACGGCAGGGCTCAGAAGGGAAGGAGCGCCATTTGACTTTTTGAATAGAAAATATGCTGGAATATTTAGCGGTTGCCATGTCGCATTTGGAGAGTCCCTGTGTGCCTAAACATTGGAGCTCCCCACAAGTGACCCCATTTTGGAAACCAGATCCCCTAAGGAACTTATCTAGATGCATAGTGAGCACTTTGAACCCCCAGGTGCTTCACAAATTGATCCGTAAATAAAAGAAAGTACTTTTTTTTCACAAAAATTTTCTTTTAGCCTCAGTTTTTTCATTTTCACATGGGCAACAGTATAAATTGGATCCTAAAATTTGTTGGGCAATTTCTCCTGAGTACACAGATACCTCATATGTGGTCATAAATCACTGTTTGGGGCACGGCAGGGCTCAGAAGGGAAGGAGCGCCATTTGACTTTTTGAATGGAAAATATGCTGGAATATTTAGCGGTTGCCATGTCGCATTTGGAGAGTCCTGTGTGCCTAAACATTGGAGCTTCCCCACAAGTGACCCCATTTTGGAAACTAGACCCTAAGGAACTTATCTAGATGCATAGTGAGCACTTTGAACCCCCAGGTGCTTCACAAATTGATCCGTAAAAAAAAAAAGTACTTTTTTTTCACAAAAATTTTTTTTTAGCCTCAGTTTTTTTCATTTTCACATGGGCAACAGTATAAATTGGATCCTAAAATTTGTTGGGCAATTTCTCCTGAGTACACAGATACCTCATATGTGGTCATAAACCACTGTTTGGGCGCACGGCAGGGCTCAGAAGGGAAGGAGCGCCATTTGACTTTTTGAATAGAAAATATGCTGGAATATTTAGCGGTTGCCATGTCGCATTTGGAGAGTCCCTGTGTGCCTAAACATTGGAGCTCCCCCACAAGTGACCCCATTTTGGAAACTAGACGCCCTAAGGAACTTATCTAGATGCATAGTGAGCACTTTAAACCCCAGGTGCTTCACAGAAGTTTATAACGCAGAGCCGTGAAAATAAAAAATCATTTTTTTTTCTCAAAAAATGATTTTTTTAGCCCACTATTTTTTATTTTCACAATGGTTACAGGAGAAATTGGACCCCAAAAGTTGTTGTCCAGTTTGTCCTGAGTACGCTAGTACCCCATATGTGGGGGGGAACCACTGTTTGGGCACACGTCAGGGCTCGGAAGGGATGTAGTGACGCTTTGAAATGCCGACTTGATGGAATGGTCTGCGGGCATCTTGTTACGTTTGCAGAGCCCCTGATGTGCCTAAACAGTAGAAACTCCCCACAAGTGACCCCATTTTGGAAACTAGACCCCGCAAAGAACTTATCTAGATGTGTGGTGAGCACTTTGAACCCCCAAGGGCTACACAGAAGTTTATAACGCCCGGGCATGAAAATAAAAAAATCATATTTTTTCCACAATCAGTATCTTTTAGTCCCCAATTTTTTTATTTTCCCAAGGGTAACATGAGAAATTAGACCCCAAAAGTTGTTGTCCAATTTGTCCTGAGTATGCTGATATCCCATATGTGGGAGAAAACTACTGTATGGGCACACGTCGGGGCTCGGATGGGAAGTAGTGACGTTTTGAAATGCCCACTTGATGGAATGGTCTTCGGGCGTCATGTTACGTTTGCAGAGTCCCTAATGTGCCTAAACAGTAGAAACTCCCCACAAGTGACCCCATTTTGGAAACTAGATCCCCCAAGGAACTCCTATAGATGTGTGATAAGCACTTTGAATCTCCAAGTCCTTCACAGAAGTTTATAACGCAGAGCCGTGAAAATATAAAATCATTTTTTTTCCACAAAAATAATTTTTAGTCCCCAATTTTTTTTCCCAATGTTAACAGGGGAAATTAGAACCCCCAAAGTTGTTGTGCAATTTTTCCCGAGTACGCTGATACCTCATATGTGGGGATAAACCACTGTTTGGGCATACGTCGGGGCTTGCAGGAATCAATGGTGGCGCCATGTCACGTATGGAGACCCCCTGATGTGCCTAAATAGTGGAAACCCCTCAATTCTACCCTAACCCCAACACACCCCTAACCCCAACCCTAACCCCTTTCACACACCTAACCCTAATACAAACCCTAATCATAACCCTAACCCCAACACACCCCTAACCCTAATCCCAACTCTAACCATAAACCTAACCACAAGCCTAACCCTAATTCCAACCCTAACCCTAATTCCAGCAGCGAAATCAGCCGCGGATCAGCAGCGAAATCAGCCGCGGATCAGCAGCGAAATCAGCCGCGGATCAGCAGCGAAATCCGCCGCGGATCCGCAGCGAATCAGCAGCAAAATCAGTTGCGGATCAGCAGCAAAATCCGCCGCGGATCAGCAGCAAATCCGCCGCGGATCAGCGGCGAAGTCCGCCGCGGATCAGCGCGAAATCCGCAGCGGATCAGCAGTGAAATCCGCCGCGGATCAGCAGCGAAATCCGCCGCGGATCAGCAGCGAAATCCGCCGCGGATCAGCAGCGAAATCCGCCGGGATCAGCAGCGAAATCCGCCGCGGATCCGCAGCGAAATCCGCCGCCGATCCGCAGCGAAATCTGCCGCAGATCCGCAGCGAAATCCGCCGCGGATCAGCAGCGAAATCCGCCGCGGATCAGCAGCTATATCCGCCGGATCCGCAGCAATATCCGCCGCGGATCAGCAGCAAAATCCGCTAGGAAAAAAAAAATAAAATTCTTTATTTTTTTATTTGTCCCTACCTATGATAAAGGGGGGATTCATTTACTTTTTTTTATTTTGATCACTGTGACAGTTTATCACAGTGATCAAAATAAATTTTTGAACACTGGGGGGCACACTGCGCATGCGCCGGCCGGCGGGCGCACTGCGCATGCGCCCGCCATTTTCCAAGATGGCGGCGCCCATGAAGAGGCCCGGGCGGACGCCGTGACCGATCCAGGGACATCGGTGGATCGGGAGAGGTGAGTAGGGGGGTCGGATGGTTAGGGGGGGGATCGGAAGGTGGGGGCAGCGGAGCAAAGGAGGAGGGGAGCAGATAGTGACGGCGGTGACCGATCACCGCCATCTTTTGGTGGCGGCGGCCGATCGCCGCCGTGACTACGTGTGGGGGGGTCAGGGCTCGGTGTCCAGCCATGGCAGATGCTATTGCAGCATCGGCCATGGCTGGATTGTAATATTTCACCAATTAAATTGGTGAAATATTACACATTGCTCTGATTGGCTGTTTCACTTTTAACAGCCAATCAGAGCGATCGTGGCCACGGGGGGGTTAAGCCAACCCCCTGTGGTGAAGCACAAAGGGTCCTGTAACTGCGGGTCGGGTGACCTTTCAGTGACCCCGGTCTCCCGGCCCGCAGGAACGCGATCCTTTCATGACGCAGGGTATGCGTCATAGGTCGGATTGGCACCGACTTTCATGACGCATACGCTGTGTCAAAGGTCGGGAAGGGGTTAAAGTCTGTACATCTGAAAGGATTGTATCAGTCACTCCGCAAAGTTCTTTATGCGGGCCTCCATCTTCCAGATCTTTTAAGGCAGAAGTGCTGGAAGGAGAAGAGGAAAGGAAAAAAAAAAAAAACAATAGTGTTTACCTGTGGTAACACTGCAGAGTAAAATTTTAAGGGAATGCGCTCACCTGGAATGGTTGTGAGAAGTCACAACCACTGTCATCACATAAGGTATTAAACGGACATCTGATATCCACAGTCACAGCAGACACGGCTTTCCCAGACCCAGCAGACACTAAACATTGGCTCCTGAATCTTGTCATGTATAGTGTACAGTTCCTATAGCGTCTTGTGCTTGGGTGCGAGGAAAACACATGAGACATAGGTTGAAATAAATGACTTGTATTACTTCATACAAGCATGCTGAAAAGTTCACACAGTTTGCAGGAACAGAGTCAGGAGACACAGCAGGCCAGAGTAACTTCAAGCTCTACAATAACTCTCCAAAGCAGGTTCAGGATCTCTTCTCTGTACCGTAATTCCTCTGCAAACATGGATTCACCAAACAGCAGGTTTCCAGAGTAGTGTGTTGAGCGATAGTGCTCGATATCTAAAAATATCGTATCGAAATTGTATCGCCGATATCACTAAATATCGTCGATATCCGATTACGATACCGGAAGTCCAATGTAAGTCTGTGGGAACAAAATATCGCAACTAAAAAAAAACCTTTATTTCCTTGTAAACACTAAATATACACACATAGAATACATATATTATATATATATATATATACATGTCATTGTGACATATATATATACATATATGTATAGTTTATACACTTCTACATAGTAAAATATCCTCTGATTCAATTGCCGGGTAAAGCCGGCTTCTGTGAAAAGACAGAAGCACCCGACATGAAATGACACTTGGTGTACATAGGGTTAACCATGTCTTTTCATGTCGTTTGCAATCTGATTTGCACAAACAATTACATCAGTCTATGTGTGCAAAATTTCACACCTGTAGGGGTTAATTAAAGGTGTAAATTCGTTGTAAAAAAAACGGACTTTTTTGCTACGAATTTACACCTTTAATTAACCCCTACAGGTGTGAAATTTTGCACACTTACACTCATGTAATTGTTTGTGCAAATCAGATATCAAACTACATGAAAAGACATGGTTAACTCTATGTAAACCAAGTGTCATTTCATGTCGGGTTCTGCATTTTCACAAAAGCCGGCAATTGAATTAGCGGCTATTATACTATGTAGAAGTGTATGAACTATAAATATAAATATATATATATATATATGTGTCACAAATTTAATGACATGTATATATATATATGAGGTGTAAAATTACTGAAAAAAAATGCGTGGGCTCCCGCCCTATTTTCGCAACCAGACAGACAAAGCCAGTGAGTGGGGGCAGATAATAATAGCCCAGAGAGGGACCATTATTTTTGGCCCCCCCCCGGCTACTAACATCTGCCCCCAGACACCCCAGAAAGGGCAAATCTCTAATTAGATTTGCCCTTTCTGGCACTTTGCCCGTCTATTCCCATTGCCCTGTAGCGGTGGCGAATGGGTTAATAAGGGGTTAAAATGACCTTGCAATTGAAAGGTCACTTTAAGCCAGGTTAATAATTGAGAGCTGTCAATTAGACAACTATCAATTATTAATCCTATTGTATGAAAGAAAAATCAAACACACACACTTTAATAAAAAGAAGTTTAATGAAATAATCACACAGTTTTTGACCATATTTTATTTTCCTGCTAAAACCATTTCCTGTAATAAAAATAAAATAATAAAGCAAAATTATTCTTACCAATCCGATGTACAGTCAGGTCCCACGGTGTAATCCTTCAGAAAGGGTTAATGTTTACTGCAGGGACCGCAGCTAATGCTGCAGCCTCACAGTAAACCCCCAAATGAATGAGTTCCTCTCCTGGCTGACAGGAGAGGAAGTGGAAAGCTTAATTGATTGCTTTCCACTTTCACTTCAGGTCAGCCAGGGACACAATCAGTGACGTCAGAGGGAACTGGTTAACAAAAATAGGGGATCCCCTCGAAAAAAATTGGCGTGGGGTCCCCCCTATTTTTGTTAACCAGCCAGATGAAGCAGACCGCTGAGGCCTGGTTTTTCAGGCTGGTAAGGATCCAATATCCATGGACCTTGCAAGCCTGATAATACCAGGCCACAGCAGTCTGCTTAGCTTGGCTGGTTAACAAAAATAGGGGATCCCCTCGAAAAAAAAACGGCATAGGGGTCCCCCTATTTTTGTTAACCAGCCAAGTAAAATGCAGACTGCTGCGGCCTGGTATTAAAAGACTGTCAAGGCCCATGGATTTTGGCCCTCAACAGCCTGATAATACCAGGCTACAGCAACCCCACATTTGGCGCATCAAAAGATGTGCCAATTGTGGCACTTACGCTCTTCCATCCCTTAGCGTGGGCGGTAATAAGGTATGTCACCGTGATGCACGGTGACAATAAGCCCGGTTAATAATGGAGAGGCGTCAATAAGACACCGATCCATTATTAATCCCAAAGTTATTAAATGCATAAAAAAAAGACAAAGCAAGAAAAAAGTATTTTAATGAAATAAAAGAGACAACACAGTTTTCATTTCTTTTATTGTACTCTCATTCCTGCGACGCCATCGATCTCCTGTAAAAAAAGAAAAAAAACAAACCAACAGTATACCACCTGTCCGACGCAGTCCATAGTAACGACAGTCCCACGACGATCCAGCTCTGCTACATCGCAATGACAGGCAGAGCCTGTCATCACGACGCAGCACAGCTGATTACCTGCTTCTCCGGCGGTGACGTCATCTGACTGACTGCTTTACGGCCGGGATTACCCAGCAGTCACTGCAGTTATCGCGAGAAACTGCATGTGACCGCCGGGGAGAAGAGGATGGCGGCCATGAAGCAGTCCAGGCCGTGACCGCCGGAGATCTTCTGCCAGGTAAGTGCCGCTGACTCCTGACAGACCCGACCGACGGACACTGACAGTGACAGACCCGACCGATGGACACAGACAGTGACAGTGACAAATCCGATTCCGGTATTCGATAAGACGAAAATATCGAAACGAATTATCGAAAGGCCGATAGAGCTAATATCGGCCGATAGCCGATATTTGCAGTATCGTATCGCTCAACACTATTCCAGAGTCCAAAAGTGTTCAAAGGTTCCTCAGTAGGGAATAGCTGGAGTACATGTTCAAGATTTCCAGGAGTCAGGTCACAGACTGACTGAGGCTTGATTCAGGAGCACTGATTGTTCAGCTGAGGCTGCTTAAGAAGCAAGAGGGAAGAATCAGGGCGGGAACATGAAAACTGGAACTCCATATTAACTGAGGGCAAGAGCTGCAGAAAGACAGAAAGCAAAATGGCCGACGGAAAACTGAGTTTCAAGGAACATGTCAACAGAGACAAAGAACCTTACATTTACATTACTCCCCCCTTAAGGACAACCTCCGGTTGCCTCAGACCAGGCTTGTCAGGATACCTCTGATGAAACTGGCGGAGCAGGCGAGGAGCATTTACATTATTGACTGGTTCCCATGAGTTGTCCTCCACTGGGTAGCCCTGCCATTTAATCAAATATTGCAACTGATTTCTGTACAACCTGGAATCTAGAATCCTTTCCACCATAAATTCTTCCTGACCATCGACCAGCACTGGGTCAGGGCAAGGAGAAGAGCGTCCAGGAAACGTATTGGGTGTTGCAGCCTTTAGTAGGGATACATGAAAGACAGGGTGGATTCTCATAGTTCTGGGCAGTTGAAGACGACAAGCAACAGCACTTATAATCTTACTGATCTTATAAGGTCCAATTTACTTATGTCCCAATTTAGACGATGGAATCTTTATTTTAAGATTTCTGGTTGACAGCCAGACCAAATCTCCTACCTTGAAAGCTGGTGCAGGTTTACAAAATTTATCTGCTGCTTTCTTGTACCTTTCCTGAGCCAATTCTAGATTTTCCTTTAGAAGATCCATATCCTTTTGTAAAGAAGTGATTCTTTCAGCCACTGCCGGCAAGGGCGTATCTATGGGAAATCGAGGAAGAATGTTAGGATGATAACCTAGATTGGAGTAAAAAGGAGACTGCTTAGTGGAGGTGCTCTGAGAGTTATTATAAGAGAACTCAGCCAGTGGAAGTAGATCCACCCAATCATCTTGTAGGTGGCAGATAAAGCAGCGGAGATACTGCTCCAGGGTCTGATTGGTTCGTTCTGTCTGTCCATTAGTCTGGGGATGAAAAGCAGAAGAAAGGTTTACTTTAATGTCCAATGCGGCACAGAAATTTTGCCAAAACCTTGAAGTGAATTGCACCCTCGATCTGAAATGACCTCATCCGGTACTCCATGTAAGCGAAACACATTCTTAATCATCAAGTCTGATGTCTGTTTTGCAGTGGGTAAGCCGACACAAGGGATAAAATGAGCTGCCTTTGTTAGACGATCAACCACCACTAGAATGGTGTTCTTCCCTTGAGAGGTTGGTAACTCCACAATGAAGTCCATAGAAATGGATCCCCACGGGAGGGACGGGGTGGGAAGAGGTTGTAACAGACCAGTTGGTGAGGAGCGAGGTGTTTTGCATCTTGCACAGACTTCACATGAAGTGACATAGTTTAAAACATCTTTCCTGTAAGTGGGCCACCAAAAGAAACGAGAAAGAAATTCTTGTGTCTTTAGAATTCCCCTATGCCCGGCTATCTTGGAATCGTGGATGAGTTGCAATACTCTCAATCTGACTGTTTCAGGTATATACAGACGTTGTCCCTGAATCCACACACCATTCTTAAAGACAAGACTTACGTCCCTTGGGGGTTGAGCCAACAAAGAATCCGCATGGTATGCTTCATTGATGTCCTTAAGTAGGTCTTGATTATGAATCACTCCCAGGAATCTAGAGTCAGGAAGAATAGTCTTAGGAGGAGTAAGTGGACGTGTCTCTTCTGAATGAATCCTAGAGAGTGCATCAGCCTTTCCATTGCGCGATCCTGGTCTATAAGAAATTACAAAATTAAATTGGTTTAGGAAAAGATTCCAGCGAGCCTGGCAAAGAGTCAGGCACTTAGCCGACCTGATAAATTCAAGGTTACGATGGTCTGTCAGAACGACTATTTGCTGTGCAGCTCCCTGAAGAAGGTGTCTCCATTCCTTGAAGGCGGCAATAATGGCCAACAATTCTCTATTGCCCACATCGTAGTTCCTCTCAGCCGAAGACAACTGCTGGGAAAAGAAGGCACAGGGATGCAAGACATTCTTCTCACCTGTTCTCTGAGAGAGTATAGCTCCAACGGCACAGTCTGAAGCATCCACCTCTATTATGAAGGCAAGCTCGGGGTTGGGATGTACTAAGATAGGTGCGGTGGTAAATTTATCCTTTAAACAGGAAAATGCTTCCTGAGCTTGCGGGGGTCCAGGAGAACCTAGACTGTTTCCGGGTAAGTTGGGTGATAGGTGACACTACCTCAGAGAAATTCCTAATGAAACGTCTATAGAAGTTGGCAAACCCGATGAAGCGCTGCACCTCCTTCACATTTCTAGGAATTGGCCAATCCTTGATGGCTTGGGTCTTGCTTCCATCCATACTAATCCCTTGCGTAGATAGTACATACCCCAGAAATTGAATTTCGGTCCTATGGAATTCACACTTTTCAAGTTTGATGTAGAGATGGTTTTGTCTTAGGCGTTCTAAGACCATTCTCACATGTCCATGATGTTCCTCTGTGGAGTTAGAAAAAATT
>JARQOD010000002.1:21953187-21980822 GCA_033576555.1 Oophaga sylvatica | reverse complement strand
AGGAACGAGCCCAGGCTCCTGCCATAACCCCAAGTTCTGAGATCCCCAAATTACCTCCTTTTCGTTTTGGCGGTGAACGTGAGAAATTTAGGGGATTTATTAATCAATGCAATTTATTTTTCTCTGCACATGCTTCACAATTTCCACTGAACGATCCAAAGTGCTTACTATATTCATGTTGCTTACCAATAAGGCTTTGATGTGGGCAAACCCTCTGATTGAGACTGAGGATGATTGTTTGAATCACCTTGATGCTTTTATTTCAGCCATGGGGCAGGTGTTTGATGACCCCAATCGAGGTGCAACAGCTGAAGCAGCCATGTTAACTTTGCGCCAAGGTAAGCGTTCAGTAGCCGAATATGCCCTGGATTTCAGGAGATGGGCTCTTGATACCACTTGGGACACTTCCGCTAAAAAATCTATTTTTCGGAAAGGGTTGTCTCCACTGATTAAGGATGAACTTGCTCGTGCCGACCCTCCCACTGCGTTAGGTGACTTTATTAACTATTGTATCCGTATTGATGCTCGTCTGACTGAACGCAGACAAGAGAGATGGTTCGAAAATAATCGCACTAACCTTTTACTACCTCCCTCCTCAGCTAAGGAACCTTTGAGTAGGATCACAAGGGAACCAGAACCTGAACCCATGCAGGTGGACTCTTTGCAAAGACGGGTTAGTGATGCACGCAAAGAACATCGTATAAAGGAAAATTTATGTTTCTACTGTGGTAAGTCAGGGCACTTCATTATAAACTGCCCCAGCCGTTCTCGTAAGACTACTGCAGCAGTCATTCACTGTGAGTGTTGCGAGAGGAGCTCTGTCATGTCCGAGCCTCAGGCTCCAGAGAGATCTGCTGCAAGAGATCTTGATTTCTCGGACTTAAACTCTGTTAGTTCTGGGGACGATGACGGTATAAACGTTGCAATTTTTCAAGTTTCCTCAGCGGTGTCCCAGCTGAGTTGTAAAAGAAACAATTCTCATTGCTTCCTTTCCATCAAACTCTGGGTTGACTCAGTCTGGGTGTCTAGCTCTGCTATGATCGACTCAGGAGCAAGTGGAAATTTTATGGATATCTCCTTTGCTCTGAAACAGGGGATATGTTCAGTGAAGAAGGCTACTCCAGTACAGATGGAGACTGTGGATGGCTCTCTACTGACTTCTGGACCAGTGGATCAAGAAACAGAGCCTTTGAGGGTCCTTATGGGTAAAGATCATCAGGAGAAAATGTATTTTTTGCTTATCTCTTCTCCCCACTTTCCCATCATTCTAGGGCTACCATGGCTGCAGGCGCAGAATCCTACGATTAACTGGGAGACCAAGGAATTACACTTTCCGGAGAAACAGATGAGTCAAGGAGTTTCAGCTTGCTCTGTTCCTAAAGGAACCATGTCAGTCCCTGAACTACCAGCTGTATACCAGGACTATGTGGATTTATGTGACAAGAAGAACGCTGATCAGCTTCCTCCTCACCGTCCATATGATTGTCCAATTGAATTATTGCCCGGAGCCGAGATACCTTTTGGTAAGATCTACCCCCTAGCGGGGCCCGAGCTAAAAGCTTTGAAGGATTATATAGACGAAAATTTAGCCAAGGGCTTCATACGCCCCTCTTCATCTCCCGCAGGTGCACCCATCTTCTTTGTGAAGAAGAAAGATGGATCTCTGAGACCCTGCATAGACTATAGGGAACTCAATAAGGTTACTATTAGAAACCGTTATCCATTGCCTTTAATCCCTGAGTTGTTGGAGAGAGTGCGGCATGCCAAAATTTTCTCTAAACTGGATCTCCGTGGGGCCTATAACTTGGTCCGTATTAGACCTGGGGATGAATGGAAGACTGCTTTCAGGTCACGATATGGACACTTTGAATATCTAGTTATGCCTTTTGGTCTGAGTACCGCCCAGCCACTTTCCAACACTTCGTGAATGATATCTTCAGGGATCTCCTAGATACATTTGTGGTGATTTATCTGGATGATATTCTAATTTTTTCTAACTCCACAGAGGAACATCATGGACATGTGAGAATGGTCTTAGAACGCCTAAGACAAAACCATCTCTACATCAAACTTGAAAAATGTGAATTCCATAGGACCGAAATTCAATTTCTGGGGTATGTACTATCTACGCAAGGGATTAGTATGGATGGAAGCAAGACCCAAGCCATCAAGGATTGGCCAATTCCTAGAAATGTGAAGGAGGTGCAGCGTTTCATCGGGTTTGCCAACTTCTATAGACGTTTCATTAAGAATTTTTCTGAGGTAGTGTCACCTATCACCCAACTTACCCGGAAACAGTCTAGGTTCTCCTGGACCCCGCAAGCTCAGGAAGCATTTTCCTGTTTAAAGGATAAATTTACCACCGCACCTATCTTAGTACATCCCAACCCCGAGCTTGCCTTCATAATAGAGGTGGATGCTTCAGACTGTGCCGTTGGAGCTATACTCTCTCAGAGAACAGGTGAGAAGAATGTCTTGCATCCCTGTGCCTTCTTTTCCCAGCAGTTGTCTTCGGCTGAGAGGAACTACGATGTGGGCAATAGAGAATTGTTGGCCATTATTGCCGCCTTCAAGGAATGGAGACACCTTCTTCAGGGAACTGCACAGCAAATAGTCGTCCTGACAGACCATCGTAACCTTGAATTTATCAGGTCGGCTAAGTGCCTGACTCCTCGCCAGGCTCGCTGGAATCTTTTCCTAAACCAATTTAATTTTGTCATTTCTTATAGACCAGGATCGCGCAATGGAAAGGCTGATGCACTCTCTAGGATTCATTCAGCAGAGACACGTCCACTTACTCCTCCTAAGACTATTCTTCCTGACTCTAGATTCCTGGGAGTGATTCATAATCAAGACCTACTTAAGGACATCAAGGAAGCATACCATGCGGATTCTTTGTTGGCTCAACCCCCAAGGGACGTAAGTCTTGTCTTTAAGAATGGTGTGTGGATTCAGGGACAACGTCTGTATATACCTGAAACAGTCAGATTGAGAGTATTGCAACTCATCCACGATTCCAAGATAGCCGGGCATAGGGGAATTCTAAAGACACAAGAATTTCTTTCTCGTTTCTTTTGGTGGCCCACTTACAGGAAAGATGTCTTAAACTATGTCACTTCATTTGAAGTCTGTGCAAGATGCAAAACACCTCGCTCCTCAAACAACTGGTCTGTTGTAACCTCTTCCCACCCCGTCCCGCCCGTGGTGATCCATTTCTATGGACTTCATTGTGGAGTTACCAACCTCTCAAGGGAAGAACACCATTCTAGTGGTGGTTGACCGTCTAACAAAGGCAGCTCATTTTATCCCTTGTGTCGGCTTACCCACTGCAAAACAGACATCAGACTTGATGATTAAGAATGTGTTTCGCTTACATGGAGTACCGGATGAGGTCATTTCGGATCGAGGGGTGCAATTCACTTCAAGGTTTTGGCAAAATTTCTGTGCAGCATTGGACATTAAAGTAAACCTTTCTTCTGCTTTTCATCCCCAGACTAATGGACAGACAGAACAAACCAATCAGACCCTGGAGCAGTATCTCCGCTGTTTTATCTGCCACCTACAGGATGATTGGGTGGATCTACTTCCACTGGCTGAGTTCTCTTATAACAACTCTCAGAGCGCCTCCACTAAGCAGTCTCCTTTTTACTCCAATCTAGGTTATCATCCTAACATTCTTCCTTTGATTTCCCATAGATACGCCCTTGCCGGCAGTGGCTGAAAGAATCACTTCTTTACAAAAGAATATGGATCTTCTAAAGGAAAATCTAGAATTGGCTCAGGAAAGGTACAAGAAAGCAGCAGATAAATTTCGTAAACCTGCACCAGCTTTCAAGGTAGGAGATTTGGTCTGGCTGTCAACCAGAAATCTTAAATTAAAGATTCCATCGTCTAAATTGGGACATAAGTACATTGGACCTTATAAGATCAATAAGATTATAAGTGCTGTTGCTTGTCGTCTTCAACTGCCCAGAACTATGAGAATCCACCCTGTCTTTCATGTATCCCTACTAAAGGCTGCAACACCCAATACGTTTCCTGGACGTTCTTCTCCTTGCCCTGACCCAGTGCTGGTCGATGGTCAGGAAGAATTTATGGTGGAAAGGATTCTAGATTCCAGGTTGTACAGAAATCAGTTGCAATATTTGATTAAATGGCAGGGCTACCCAGTGGAGGACAACTCATGGGAACCAGTCAATAATGTAAATGCTCCTCGCCTGCTCCGCCAGTTTCATCAGAGGTACCCTGACAAGCCTGGTCTGAGGTCATCCGGAGGTTGTCCCTAAGGGGGGAGTAATGTAAGGTTCTTTGTCTCTGTTGACATGTTCCTTGAAACTCAGTTTTCCGTCGGCCATTTTACTTTCTGTCTTTCTGCAGCTCTTGCCCTCAGTTAATATGGAGTTTCCAGTTTTCATGTTCCCGCCCTGATTCTTCCCTCTTGCTTCTTAAGCAGCCTCAGCTGAACAATCAGTGCTCCTGAATCAAGCCTCAGTCAGTCTGTGACCTGACTCCTGGAAGCCTTGGACTTGTACTCCAGCTATTCCCTACTGAGGAACCTTGGAACACTTTTGGACTCTGGAAACCTGCTGTTTGGTGAATCCATGTTTGCAGAGGAATTACGGTACAGAGAAGAGATCCTGAACCTGCTTTGGAGATTTACTGTAGTGCTTGAAGTTACTCTGGCCTGCTGTGTCTCCTGTCGCTGTTCCTGCAAACTGTGTGAACTTTTCAGCATGCTTGTATGAAGTAATGCAAGTCATTTCATTTCAACCTATGTCTCCTGTGTTTTCCTCGCACCCAAGCACAAGACGCTATAGGAACTGTACACTATACATGACATGCTCTCTCCCCGGGGATCACATACTGTGCTGCTCTCTCCCCATGCTCTCATACTATGCTGCTCTCTTCCCAGTGCTCACATACTGCACTGCTCTCTTCCCAGTGCTCACATACTGCACTGCTCTCACTGGTGCTCACATACTACGCTGCTCTCTCCCCCACGCTCACATTCTGTGCTGCTCTCTCCCCAGAGATCACATACTGTGCTGCTCTCTCCCCGTGCTCTCATACTGTGCTGCTCTCTCCCCGTGCTCACATACTGCGCTGCTCTCTCCCAGGTGCAGGTCAGACGGTGCAGGTGCAGGTCAGACGGTGAATCCTGACAGCCACTTCAGATAGAGCTTATAAAGAAAAGAGAGAGAGAGAACAGCAGTTGGGGAAAAACCTGAAGACTGCAGCTCTAAGCTTAGTTCAACATGTGGAGGCTAGTACAAGTGGAAAGATAGCCACTCCATCCTAGTCAGAACTGAGTCAACTGAGTTCAGTTCAGAGAGCAAGCGTGCCGACGCTTTGAGAGCGGTGAAGAAAGGAGACGAATCAGCCATCTACTGCTAGTGTGTTTATGTGAGGGTCGAGTAGGACGAAAGGCGAGTGGAAGAGAAGAAGAGAGTAACAGAGGTGGAAATAGCATGGATAGCTTACCTCTACTCTGAATAACCGGACACCGGGTCCGAGCTTGCTAGAATCTACACGACTAGTAGGAGATACCGGAGACCCTGCGGGACTTCAAGTCGCAGGGGCCCACAAGTGTTGATACGTAACCGGGGTCAGGAAGACAGGAGTCTGGGCAGGATCCGCCATTAGAGACACTGTTCTATCCAAGAGAAGGCCTCACCACAAAGTCAGCCGGGCGTGTAAAGTTGAAGACAGAGTTAGGCCTCGTTTCATACAGGTCAGAGACTCACATTACAGGAGAGAGGAGGCCCTACACCTACTCAGTGGGAAGAACTGGACGTGCATCCTTCACCCTGCCAGCACCCCGGGACGTGCCTGCTATTCCATCAGTAAAGGTACAGAAAGAGACTTTTGTGTGTGTCTACTTTATTACTCCCGCTGCTGAACTCCCCTCCTCCATCCTTCACCCCTACACTCCATTTACCCTGAAGGACCCAGCCTTGCCTGTGGGAGGCTTAACACCTTGCTGCCCAACACCAACCCTTCAGCGGATCTGTATAGCAGCGCTGGTCACCCTGACCAGGTACCACAGGTGGCGTCACGAATATCCTACAAACACTTTAATCCCCTGTAAATATTCCCCTTTTTAGTGAGTGCCCAGGGCCACGGACCGAGCTGTGTCACCGTGACATCCCCCCATAGAAGTGAACGGGCTCGGTGCCGAGTACCCCACGGCCCTGGCGGGCGACTCATCTTTTGGCGTCACGAACAGGATTCTGAAGCTCGTTATAAGCAAGTCCTGTGTGCCTGAATTTGACTGTTTTTGTGCAAAAGACTGTATTGCTATTTTTGTGACTTTGCCACCATTTTGTCGCCATTTTATCGCCATGTTCGCGCCCTGAGGCGCTGGTGAAGAAGGAGGGCGTGCATTCGTGGGCGTGCCCCCCCTGTGGCGCGAAAGTTATGGCCGCCTTATCCAAATGCTTGTACAACGTCAGATCGTGCCCCACAGCAAAGAAGATCCGCCTCCTCTTCATCCTCAGTGCAAGGAAGAGAAAGCGAAAGTCCCGCCTCCACGGAAAAGACCAGAGCGTGCCGGATGGAAAGCACAGTCTGGCTTGGAGAGAGATGGCTGAAGGACAGGAGTCGCTGTGTGGGGGAATGGAGGTGCGCAGACCCGTTCCCCTGAAGAGGCGCAGCCTGTATCCGAACCGTTCCTAGGTCGGGAAGGAGATGGCGAGCCCTATTGTGTGGAGGAGGGGGACGCGGCGCTGCGGGATCTGGCCCGGCACCGCGCAGAGATGGAGGCGATGGAGCGGAGCTGGCGGGCCCTGAAGCTGCGGCTGCAGTGGGACCGAATGCTCTTCCCCCTGGATGCGCGACTGCCACCCGCCCCACCACTGGAACCAGCGGCTGAGAAGAAACCGGAGGCCGAACCCGGAAGAGCTGTACCTGACCCCGCCGAGGACGCGGCGAGAGAAGAGGAGGCTGCGGAGGCCTTGCCCGGACCGGAATGCCAGCCAGGCCTGGAACCAGATGCTGCACTGGAAATGAAGGAATGCAGTCCCCCGGTAGGGACGATGGAAGAGATCCTGCCCGGAGCTGTTGAGATTGACTGGGAGGAAATGGAGCTCCTGGACGATGAGGAGTATGCCGCCCGGAAAGAAAGCGAGTGGAGACGCCGTGAACAGGAGGCGCAGCAGCAACGGGAGCAGCGTGAGGCACAGCAGCTTCACCAGAGGTACCGGGAGAGAGATCTGACAGATAAGGAGAACGTCCGGCGAGACAGAGGTACGCTCCGGGAACCGCGGCGCCAGGTGGAAATACGGGAGTTCAAGCTTCAGGTAGGCTGGGGGTTCATACATGAGCCCGGGCTATACCAGGAAGTCTTTGTAAACCACAGGGATGTGGAGTCTCACCTGCCTGACGGACACCCGGACAGGTACCTGCTGATAGGGTATGTTGTCTCCTACACGCGGCATTGGGGGCTTAAGGGTGGTATGCCCTGAATGTATCCAGAATCAGTGCCCCAGTCTTGGAAGCAGGGAATGCGCCCGTGTCTCGGCGTCCCAGGCCCCAGCCACACCAGCGCCGTCCACGCACCTGCGTCACGTTCTGATACGCTGCAGAATGCAGCGGCTGCTAGCGCGCCCCTGCTGAGTCATGCCTGCGCACGCAGCAGAGATCAAGTTGGAGTGAGGCACCTGTCAGGCCTCCAGGAAATCGTATGGAGAAAGTTGAAATGAGAACTGTGGCTACCCAGACCCCGGTATCAGGACATGACATTATGGTGTTGCGGTTCAAGGCCCATAGTGTACTTCCAGCCCCAGGTATGGAAGATGCTGCCATGTTTAGAGATTCATCTGATGAAGACCAGTAGGACCCGGACAGGGTATACTGTACTGTATAAAGTTACCAGAGATGTCTTGTTGAAATGTTGCACTTTAAGGTTTACAGAGTATACCCCAGTTGGGTAATCAGTGTGATTTAATGTGATTTATGATAATGTTCTTGCTGAGGACTGGTGCTGAGGACACTTGCAGCACAAAGACACTTTTTGTATATAGTTGGCATTTTGTGCCGCATCTTGGTTTTACGTAAACCATCACTACCTCAAGAAGACAAAACCCGTTTGGTGTGGCCGAAAGTGAGGTCTGCTAAAAGTAAAGTCTTGCAGCCCACCCAGGACCACCGTGGGAGGTTTGGAGCGGGTCCTCCACAAGTATAACGTGTACTTGAACTGTATAGTATTTTTGCACTGCATTTTCTACATATTAAAAGTGTTATTTATTATTTGTAACGTTAAAGAGTCCTCACCTCCCGTAAGGGAAGAGTTAATGTTTTCTAACTAAAAAATTTTTCTTTCAGCCCGGGAGTGCTGATCTTAACCAGGGGGGGATGTAGAGCCCAGCTGCGCTTGGAATCTCATTTCCCAGAGGGATGCACTGAAGGTAATGACCACTAGAGGACCCAATATGCATACAAACACCTTTACCAATCCCTAGAGCCACCAGAGGGAGCCTTTTCAGAGTATATAAGGATGGTGAAGCGACAGAGAGCAGATCAGTCTCCTCAGAGAGAGCAAAGAGATGAGATTAGTTTGGAACGAGTTCAGTGTAGTTGGTGATTCTACACAGAAGTGAGAAGTTGTTAGTTCTCTTAGAAAGTGAAGAGTTAGCTCTTGGAGCGAGCACAGATCAGTGAGTCTGCAAAGCCAGGTGCAGGTCAGACGGTGAATCCTGACAGCCACTTCAGATAGAGCTTATAAAGAAAGAGAGAGAGAGAGAACAGCAGTTGGGGAAAGAACCTGAAGACTGCAGCTCTAAGCTTAGTTCAACGTGTGGAGGCTAGTACAAGTGGAAAGATAGCCACTCCATCCTAGTCAGAACTGAGTCAACTGAGTTCAGTTCAGAGAGCAAGCGTGCCGACGCTTTGTGAGCGGTGAAGAAAGGAGACGAATCAGCCAACTACTGCTAGTGTGTTTATGTGAGGGTCGAGTAGGACGAAAGGCGAGTGGAAGAGAAGAAGAGAGTAACAGAGGTGGAAATAGCATGGATAGCTTACCTCTACCCTGAATAACCGGACACCGGGTCCGAGCTTGCTAGAATCTACACGACTAGTAGGAGATACCGGAGACCCTGCGGGACTTCAAGTCGCAGGGGCCCACAAGTGTTGATACGTAACCGGGGTCAGGAAGACAGGAGTCTGGGCAGGATCCGCCATTAGAGACACTGTTCTATCCAAGAGAAGGCCTCACCACAAAGTCAGCCGGGCGTGTAAAGTTGAAGACAGAGTTAGGCCTCGTTTCATACAGGTCAGAGACTCACATTACAGGAGAGAGGAGGCCCTACACCTACTCAGTGGGAAGAACTGGACGTGCATCCTTCACCCTGCCAGCACCCCGGGACGTGCCTGCTATTCCATCAGTAAAGGTACAGAAAGAGACTTTTGTGTGTGTCTACTTTATTACTCCCGCTGCTGAACTCCCTTCCTCCATCCTGCACCCCTACACTCCGTTTACCCTGAAGGACCCAGCCTTGCCTGTGGGAGGCTTAACACCTTGCTGCCCAACACCAACCCTTCAGCGGACCTGTATAGCAGCGCTGGTCACCCTGACCAGGTACCACAGGTGGCGTCACGAATATCCTACAAACACTTTAATCCCCTGTAAATATTCCCCTTTTTAGTGAGCGCCCAGGGCCACGGACCGAGCTGTGTCACCGTGACATCCCCATAGAAGTGAACGGGCTCGGTGCCGAGTACCCCACGGCCCTGGTGGGCGACTCACTTGCCTTATTAACACATGGCTTCTAATTCACTGGCCATTTGGCAAAGGTTCCATTCTTTGGGGACTGTGTACTTCTCCCAAGGGATGGGGGCCACATTCCAGGAGTGGAGGGAGATCCCTGGATAAGCTATGGGGCCTGAATTCATAAATCCAAAATGGAGTCTCCCTGGTCCCTCACAGGCGTCGAAGATTTTTAGCTAGACCATCACTGGCTGCTAGAGATGAGCAAATTTGTTTGGATTTTGTCCTCGAATCTGATTTTGACATATTCAAACAATATTCGTGACGAATGTATGTCTTATGATCGGTTCTGAACATATTTGGTAATTTCTACTCCCATTGACTCTAATGAAGTTCGGCTGTGTTCGTCGAATATTGCAAAAACAATATTCAATGCCGATCGTATTTGGAACCGAATCCGAACAAATTCGCTCACCTCTATTGGCGGCTTCAGATGATAGTTTCCTTCAGATGTTATAGAAGGTTTTGCAGGCCTTGTCCTTCAGGGTCTTTATGGCTTGTTTGAAGCTTCCTGACTAGTGAATTTCCAGGCCCAGGTAGGTTTATTTGTACGATCCTGTAACAGTACAGTTGTTTGGCACAAATGAAGGGTGCTGGTTCTATCTTGGCTTTCTTCTCTGGACACCATGATGTTATTTTTCTTTGGGTTGATCGGTAGTGCTCATGTGGACCTGAATTTATCTGAAATTTTCAGGTTGTCATGGAGGCCTTTCTCAGTTGGTGACAGCAGCAGTAGGTTATCTGCATACAGCAAGAATTTCACCTGGGCGTCATGGAGTGTAAGACCTGTTGCTGTGGAAGATTCCAAAGCGGTGGCCAGCTCATTGATGTAAATATTTAAGAGCGTTGAACTTAGGCTGCAGCCATGACTGATTCCGCAGCTCTGCTGGAAATCAGCCGTTCTTCTACCGTTCACACTCACACTGCAGCGGTTCTCGGTGTAGGAGCTTTTGGTGACATCATAGGTCTTACCTCCTATTCCGTTTTCCAGCAGTTTCTGGAACAAGCCCGTGTGCCATACTGAGTCAAAGGCCTTTTTAAAGTCCACAAAACAGGCATATTTCTTCCCATGCTCTGTGTTGTTGAGGTGGCTCTGAATGAGGCTGAGCTGGGTGTAGATATGGTCGGTAGTGCATTGGTTTGTCATGAACAAACCAAACGAAAACTGAGGATCCTCCTGTTCAGGATGCTGTTGAACAGTTTTCCCAGGTTGCTGCTGACACATATGCCTCTGTAGTTGGCAGTGTCATACATGTCCATGCTCTTGTGGATGGGTGTGATTGTAAGGGAGGGACGGGACTGTAGTCGTGACCTGTATTACTGCAACATCTATGTCCAGTCCTTCCCCTACAGAAAACTCTACTCTTCTCTTTAGCGTACCTGCATCTCCAGGTTCAGCTTTCCCCGGGCACTTCCCAGGCGATGACGGTCCATCTTTCAGGCAACCCTCAGTAATGGAGATGCAGTCCAGGATAACTTGAACATTTTCTTTACTTAACACTTCACACGTTACATCCACAGTTGGCATATCATGGGTTGCACTTTTTTCCTTATTTTTCCCTGCTTTGCTGTCACTTCTGTGCAGTACATTCCCGGACCAGACCATACTAGACTGTTTCCCAGTTCCTTCCTGGCCTGACCTCGCTATAATGACATTTCCTTCAGCCTGTTTCGCCCCAGACATAAATTCATCAATCACTACATTTGGTGGCCCCCAGTGAAACATCCGGCCCGTCTGTACTGATCCCATCGAAGTTCCAACTCCTTTCATCTCCTTAGTCCAGCCAACTTTTGCTCTAAAAGCATTGGCCCAGGCGGTAAGATGCCACATCTTCCTTCTCTGTACAGGTCCACTGATAGGATATACAGTGGCCGTGGGTAACGTTGGCTGCAGCACTTAAATATTGCGTGGCTGCCGGCTGTCTGGGCCTATAGCCCATGTGGACATTTTGGCACACTGGCCCTGTCTGACCTAACTACCTAGGAACTTCTCACTACTATCCGGCAGCCCCTCCTACACTTAACCCTCTATTGAACATCCTATAATCTATGCCTAACAATGTCCACTAGTATGCCCCCATCTAGGGGCCCACAACAAAATTACACTAACCCAATGTATAAGAACTATATGCTAAGGTGCCCTCCTTTAGTGTTCCCAGAAGAAAGCACCTAACTTTCCCTAAACTGTACACAACACAAATATTATACTAAAAGAACACAACGCATATACAATTATTATACATAAAATGGTAACACAATAGAGAATGTGGCAATACCATTACTATGTGTGGTAATACACGTCCATGCAGCAGTACCATCAAAATATTTACAACGACACACAATAATTAATACATATAAACAGCAAGAACACTTAAGGGAGCAGGGCAAGGCAGTACTACTCCTTCACCCCCTTACATGATGAGGCCTTGGTCCCAGATACGAGGAAAGTGTCCAGCGCTCAGCACACAATATTAAACCGTTTAACCAGTGCAGTCTATTTCTGGTGGACTGTTCTTCAGGACTGTAATTTTTTATTGCAGGTACTCTTCAGTTGTGAGAGACAGAATCTAAAAATATAACCATAAAATCACATTGTATGATTTTTAAATAATTAATTTGCATTTTATTGCATGAAATAAGTATTTGATCACCGACCAACCAGCAAGAATTCTGGCTCTCACAGACCTGTTCATTATTCTGTAAGAATAAAATGCAAATTAATCATGTAAAAATCATACAATGTGATTTTCTGGACATTTTTTTAAGATTCTGTCTCTCACAGGTGAAGGATAGCTACGATAAAAATTACAGACCTCTCCATTCTTTGTAGGTGGGAAAACTTGCAAAATTGGCAGTGTATCAAATACTTATTTTCCCAACTGTATAAAGGCAACAATGCACAACTCTCAACTCCAATCTATCACTGCCGCCACCGGTTAGTGGCTAAATATTATACAGTACTAAAGTATTGGTCTTTTTTTCCATCCTTTTCTGAAAAAAAAAGTGAATTACCTTTATACATATCTCAATGAAATCATAAATTAAACACAACCACAGAAAGAAATATTATCATATGCAGAGATTCGTTTCAAAAGAACTTATTACCCCGATTGAATATTGAGCTTTTTCCGGTGAGCAGAGTAATGACTTTATAACGTCCTTTTGCCAGAAGAAACATATGGGGAGTCCCAGGTGACCACACAAGGTGTTTTGTATTCCGCAGGAATCGAGCATCTTATGCACCGAGACAATAAGAATTCACATGCCATCCTTCTCTACTATAATCATTCACATACTGTAGTTGTCCTTGGACTATTGTCCCTTCCTTGAAAATTAAAGCTTCCCCAGATAATACTATATTGTTTCTGTTATGTGACGGCTACTTTTATTATTATTTTTTTTTCTAACACTCATAGAGAAATTAATGCATCTTTCTGCTGTCAGGCTTATGGTAATTAATTACAGGAATAACATAATTTGCAATTAAACTTGGATGGTAATTTGTTTTTACAGCCGTATTTTTTAATTAATGCGGTATCGGCCATCCACTTTATATTCGAAGAGAAACTTTGGCAAAACTTTTTTCAAACTTTTTTTTTTTATATATATATTTCGGTCTCGGAAGAAACTTTGTATGAACCATGCCAGTGACATTAAAGATCTATGGCCATATGGAGTTCAAAAAAACATTACAATTTATCAACGTTGGTTTAGCAGATGCTGTAAATGTCACGTACGAGGCGCTTCCAAAGAAATGTGCAGCTGTAAGAAACACAAATATCATCGGACTGTAAGTGTTTATTTCTTACCGGGATTTCGGTATTATTTTAGCAAATGAAATGACTACATATCACAACACTGGCTCTGACGAAGACGACACAGAGAGGATGCTGTAAAAAAGTTATAGCCACAATATGTTATTCCGCATGGAACACTCCTGACTTGTTTTCTCCTAACTAGGGCAATCAATGTGCCATTGAGCAGGAGTTAAGGCTGTAATCATCCTCGGGTTATGTCCATAGGCAAGTCGAGCAACATAATCAGGCTTATTTAAAGTAATAACATGGTGGCGATGCCACAGATGCGCTGTAGCCCGCAACAACTAAAGACAGATTTTGCTTTTATTAGTTGAACTTGCTGTGGGCTCATCACAATAAATACATGATTACTCGCTTTTAGGTAAGGCGTTCATGGGTTGTGTCTCAACTCTGTTGTCGAGTGTCCCTGGACCAGGGGCTTCTTCCCTGTCCCTATTGCTAGGGGCGCCCTAGCTCGCTCTGTTCCCCGGATTACTTCTGATGGTGAAAACACAAAGGCCAAGTACCTTGCCTTAGCTCTGGAATCTGCCCTCAGTCTGTTTTCCAGCCATGCAGCATAAGCTAGCCCTGACAATGAGTGCTAGCCAGGACTCAGATTATATAGGAGATGGGATTGGCTAATAGTGCACAGCTGAAAGCCTTAACTCTCCAGGAGCTCTCAACAGAGCAGATTAACTCCTACACTGCCAAAATAAATTTACACCGTTTAATAAGAAGGTGAAGTGCTTCTAATCAGTGCAGGAATAGGAAAAATCAGACGCTGTAGTCTTCTGGCTCCTCTCTGTCGCGGAAAACCTGTGACAGTACACCCCCTTTTACGAAGGACCTCCAGAACCTCAGAACCGGGTTATCAGGGTGTGCCACATGAAAAGACCGGATCAGGCTGGCTGCATGAACGTCAGCTGCTGGTACCCACATCCTCTCTTCAGAACCGTATCCCTCCCAGTGTACCAGATACTGAAGCGACCGATGAACTAAGAGAGAATAAATGCTCTTGTCTATTTGAATTTCCAAATTTCCAACCACAATGACTGGAGATGATGGTAGCGGTGATGGTACAGAGGACGCAACAAATATTTTGAGTAGAGATCAATGAAACACATTGTGGATGCTAAAAGTGACCAGCAAAGCAAGGCAGAATGCTATGTGATTGACGACTGCCATAATTTTATAAAGACTGATGAACCTGGGACCCACGGAATCTTCAACTAAGGCCGGAGTCACACTGGCGACAAAATCGGACGACTGCAATGCGATGAAATATCGCATTGCAGTCGGACCTATGTTAATCTATGGAGCAGCTCCCAGTATCAGATTTTTTGTGCTCTGTTTTAAACGTGCGAGTGCAATCGCAGCATGCTGCGATTGTCACCGATTGTGGGTCGACTATCGCCAATGCAAGTCTATGGGAGCGATGAAAAATCGGATTACAAACGGACCGCACGTGTGACTTGCGATTAAATCACACCGGTGTCCTTTAGAAAAGCCGGCAATTCATCCCCAGCTATACTGTAAAAGCACACTGACAGCTTTAATAAAGAATAGAATCAATACATATACACACATAGAATACATATATATATATGTCATTATGACATATATATATATACATATATTTATAGTTCATACACTTCTACATACTGTAATAGCCGCTAATTCAATTGCCGGCTTTTGTGAAACTACAGAACCCGACATGAAATGACACATGGTTTACATACAGTTAACCATGTCATTTCATGTATTTTGATATATGGTTTTCACTAACAATTACATGAGTGTGTGTATGTGAAATTTCACACATGTAGGGGTTAATTAAAGGTGTAAATTCGTTTAAAAGAAATGCGTGGGCTCCCGCTGTATTTTCTCCACCAGACAGACAAAGCAAGCGAGTGGGGGCAAATAATAATAGCCCAGGGAGGGAGCATTTATTTTGTGCCCCACCTGGCTACTAACATCTGCCCCCAGACACCCCAGAAAAGGCAAATCTATAATTAGATTCGCCCTTTCTGGCACTTTGCCCGTCTATTCCCATTGCCCTGTAGCGGTGGCGAATGGGTTAATAAGGGGTTAAAGCCACCTTGCAATTGAAAGGTGACTTTAAGCCAGTTTAATAATTGAGAGCTGTCAATTAGACAACTATCAATTATTAATCCTATTGTATGAAAGAAAAATCAAACACACACACTTTAATAAAAAATCATTTTAATGAAATAAGCAAACAGTTTTTGACCATCTTTTATTTTATGGGAATAGACGGGCAAAGTGCCAGAAAGGGCGAATCTAATTATACACAAAACACCTAAGATAAGTCTCAAGAGTTTGGTTAACCCATTCAATTTGCCCATTAGACTCCGTGTGAAATGCTGAAGAGAACGACAGGTGGATCCCCAAACAAGTGCAAAACGCCCTCCAAAATTTGGAAATAAACTGCACCCCCCAGTCAGACACAATGTTGGTAGGGTTCCCATGTAATTTTACAATCTCACTGGTGAACATTTGTGCCAAGGTCTTGGCGTTAGGTAAAGTGAGTAGTGACAATTTAATGAATCTATCCACCCCACAAAAATTACAGTATTACCTGCCGACACAGGTAGATTAGTATAAAATCGAGCAATAAATGAGTCCAAGGTCTACTGGGGATCACCAATGGCTGGAGAGACCCAGATGGACGAGTATGAGAGGTTTTAGAATGCGTACAGACATTGCAGGCGGCTACATACTCTCGGACATCCTGATGTACCCCATACCATCAAAAACACAGAGTAAGAAGATCTGTGGTGGCTTTATTACCGGGTTGTCTGGCCAAGACCGAATCATGATGTTCACTAAAAACTCTCAGATGGAGATTCACAGGCAAAAACAGTTTACCTAATGGACAGGCAGCAACCTCTTTTTCAAAATCGGTGCATATAGATGCATTAACCACCCCTTTTGTAGTATAAAAACTGGTTCAAATTACTCTACCCCCAGGAAAACAACGAGATAATGTTCTTGTTCTCCAGTCTATATGTAACAAAAAAGTTAAACCTAGTGACGAACAATGCCCATCTTGCCTGTCGAGGCATTAGACATTTCAAAGACTATAGATATACAAGGTTCTTATGATCCATGATTACCATAACCTGATGAACTGCCCCTCTAGAAAATGACGACACTCTTCAGGCCCACTTGATTGCCAAGAGTTCCATGTTACCAATGTCATAATTTCTCTCCGATGACAGTTTTTTAGGAAAGTATGCACATGGACGGTATTTACCAGGAGATACACCCTGTGACAATACAGCCCCTACCCTCACTTCAGACACGTCAGCTTCTACATTAAAAGACTTAGTGACATCAGGCTGTATGAGGAATCGATGCAGATGCATAACACTCCTTCAAGGTATCCGATGCCTCCCTGGCCGGACTGAACCACTTGGAAAAGTCTGTTCCTTTCCCGGTCATATCCGTCAGTGGTTTGGCCATTACCAAAAATTTTTTGGTAAACCTACGGTAGTAGTAGTTAGCGAAACTCAAAAACCTTTGTAACGCTTTTAAATCCTAAGGATGATCCCAGTCCAGTACCGGTTGGACTTTCAGCGGATCCATGCAAAAACCGGTGGACGATAATATATATCCTGGAAAAGGGATCTCCTCAACTGAGAACACACATTTCTCTGGTTTGACAAATAATTTATTTTCTCTGAGTGTCTGTAAGACCTATATATATAAAAAAAATTCCTCCTGCATGTCTAAAAGTAGAAATGCAGAAATGACCATCTTATTTTTGGATCTCATCCAGCAGAAAAAATTGTGTCCTATCTATGGAGAAGATATTTACACTCGGGTTGCTAACCTCCCCACAACCCGGGCTCCTTAGTTTTCCGGCAGCTGTTTACTGTGAGATAGGGAAGGACACGTGCCCATGAAATGGCCTTTTCTACCACAGTAAAAACATACTCTCCATTTGCGCTGAACTACAGACTGCTTTCTAGAGCGAGTTTCCCCATCCAATTGCATGGGTTCCTCAGATGACTCAGACCAGGTTTTCCTTGGCCCTGGACCTCCCACACATTGGGGTGTCTCTTTATGTCTCTCGCAAAGACGGTGATCAACCCGGATAGCCAGGGATATTGCCGCCTCAAGGGAAGCAGGAGTCTCAGACAGGACTAAGGCATCCTTCATCCTTACTGATAGCCCTTCACAGAACTGGCTACTTAGTGCAGGGTCATTCCACTTATTGTCAGTGGACCCCTCTATCGGCTGGTCTCCCTGCCGAAGCTGACATAGTGTGGATTTAGCCAGGTCACGGATGCGGTCGGGGTCATATATATTACCCAGCGCCAGAAAAAATTCCTCCACCTTCTGGAGCGACTGGGATTTAGACCCCATGGTTGTGGTTCACCTGGAAGGAATGAAATTATCCCCACACTTTGCTCTTCGGTTCCCGAGCAACTAGGGTGTAACCTGAAGTATAGTTTACAGGCCTTCCTGAAAACAACAAACTTGTTATGCCGCCCCCCCAAAGAATCTCAGGCAAAGTGATCTTGGGCTCCACTATGGGTTGCCTGGGAGTCATGATCCCCAAACCTGCTGTGCTAGGGTGCTGTAAAACGATAGATCTGCCACCTCCCAGCTGAGCTGCTGCAGTTGCCCTGTCAGAGCAGTGATAGGATCCATACTGGATTAAAAAATGGTTTCGGTCAGAGCTAAAGCCACGACTCTTTTGTCAGGTGTCCCAGGACCAGGGGCTCCTTCCCTGTCCCTAATGCTAGAGGTGCCCTAGCTCGCACTGTTCCCCTGGATTACTTCTGATGGAGAAGATGCTGGGGCCACGTACCTTGCCTTAGCTCCGTAATCCACCCTCAGTCTGTACCCTTCCCCCATCGGGAGTAGTAGATAACCAGACTAACAAGGTAATACGAACAGGGTAACGAAAAAATACCAAACAATCAAATATACTCACACATACAACAGAGGAATGCACAAGGGAGTGGGTGATGGGGTTAAACTAAAGTAGGAGAAGAAAGGGAATTATCACACACTAAAAATCTAGCAACAGTCACAGATAAATCCTTCAACTGACTTCTCTTATAACCACCAACAACAACCTCCAGCCATGCAGCAAATGCTATCTCTGACAATGAGTGCTAGCCAGGACCCAATTTATATAGGAGATGGGACTGGCTAACAGTGCACAGATGAGAGGCTAAATACTCCAGGAACTGCTAAAAGAAATTTACACCATTTAATAAGAAGGTGAAGTGCTTTTAATCAGTGCAGGAGTAGGAGAAATCAGACGCTGTGGTCTTCTGGCTCCTCTCTGTCAAGGTAAACCAGTGACAGATTGTTTGCTTAAACAGTATAAAGTAGATTGATAAAGACCATAAGAGGGGTTTTCTGCAGCTTTCACTCTGGAGGAGCATGCATAATACCACATTTCTCCTGTAGTGGCCACTGTAATAGTAATGTATGGCCAGTCAGACTGCCTTTGCAATCAGGATTTCTTAAGCTAGCCCCACATCAGCTGTATAACTCAGTGGCCAGTATACAGGTTGCCGTACGGTGTATAATATGCTGTTTAATTTGACAACTGATGCAGCATAGAACTTTTTCCCTCTTGCTATCTATATGAAATCAGATCGGTATAAAGTATCATAGGTCCCTAACTAGCACCAAATCACAAATGTGTAAAATTTGTGGTTTTACTGAACCATAATACATTTGTGTGCTTGTGACCTATTCAGGTAGAGTACTGACCCTGTGTCTCAGTATGACCCATGTGTCTGAGTGTGGCCAATGTGTCCCAGTATTCCCCATGTGTTCCAGTATGGCTCAAGTGTCACAGTATGGCTCATGAGTCCCAGTACTGCCCATATGTCTCAATACGGCCCATGTGTCCCATTATAGCTCAGGTATCCCAGTACAGCCAATGTGTCCCAGTGTGGCTTATGTGTCAGGGTACGACCCATGTGTTCCAATATAGCTAATTTGTCCCAGTGCGGCCCATGTTTCCTAGTATGACTCATGTGTTTCAGTATGACCCATGTGTCCCATTTTGTATCATAAATCCAAGTGTGGCCCATGTGTCCCAGTATGACCAAAGTTTTACAGTATGGCTCACGTGTTCCAGTATGGCTCATGTGCCCCAGTATGGTTCTTGTGTCCCAGTATGTCTTATGTGTCCCAGTATGGCTTATGTGTCCAAGTACGGCCCATGTGTCCCAGTATGGTCGTCTTTTTGAAAAAACTTGTACAAAACAGAGTCATAATATGTATGTTGTGCATAAGTCTGTAAGAGGTGGAAGAAGCCTCCTTTCTAGCTCCTAGTGAAACCGGTGTAAACTGTTATTCTGATTGTTTCTTTATATTTGCTATAATTATGATTGTTTTATGTGGATATTATGTGTAATGTAAAGTTGTTGGTTTTCTTTAGTTTATGCTGATGCTGTTTCTACTATTGGCAATGTCAATGGGGAAATGCAGCCCCTATATGCCTATCGAAGATGGTACCATAAGCTAAATCATTGGAAGAGAGCTCATCGTGGCACCAGGGTGCTAATTTGATAAGTATTAGTTATAAAAGAACAAGATGCTGCGTCAGCTGCTGATAGGAAGTATACCTAAGCCTCCATGCTCTTGGATGGTTATTAGTGCTGAAGTGTAAAACCCCCTGTGTGGAGACACGGGGGGTCAGCAGGTGCTATAGTCCGCTAGCCGAAACCACATAGACCAGGGATCATCCAGCCGAACGCTCGCTCTCCTTTTACCTTGGGCATAATACTACTCAGACAACACAGGGTGAGGGTAAAACAGTGTGGCAATAATTTATTGAATCACCAACAAACAATAACATATAGAACAGTCCCAGCAAATACTCCAGTGGTGCAAAATTACAGTCTCTCCCTTCCGTTGATTTGCTGGGATAAGAGCAGCTGTGACTTCAGAGCTCCCGGGGCTGACTATCCCCACCTGTGGCCCACATAGAGATCAGGTAATGACCAGCTTAGGAAGCTGACAGTCCATTGAGGTACAAGGCCAGGTGACCGGAGGGTCACAACCTGACTTCTCCCAACATTTCCATGGAACCAGGTGACTGGTGTGTCCCAATCCTGACTACCCCAAATGTATCTATGGGTTCAGTGATGGTCAATGGAGATCTGTATTGTTTCAGCCGGGGCAGTGGTCCCCTAAGCTGGCATCCTGTAGAATGTCAAATCTGTGTCCCTTGTGATTGAGCCATGATGTTCTGGCAGCTGTCCTGTAGAGTGTTCCTGGCTGAGGTTTTGTAAAGAGTTACAAAGGCATATCACTATTTATAGTTCACAGCTGTTCTTCAAGCCATCATTCACAGGTGTTTGTAATGTGCGCTTAACATGTAGTCCGTGTATGTGCGTGGTGTGTAGCATAGAGGGTGTGCATATGCAACATACAGCATGTGTGTGGGGAGTGTAGCATTGAGTGTGTGTACCATGCAATGTGTGTAAGTAGCATGTGGTTTCTGTGTAATGTAAAGTGTGTGTGTTTGTGTAGCATGGAGAGTGTGTGTATCCTTCATATTTAAAAATAATAGCGGTGCAGAGGAGCGTTGTATACAAATGTTGACAATCACCCAATGAACGAGCTAAAAATTCATTCATCGACTGATAAAATTTTTAAGCCTGAAAAAAAACTCCTCATTCTTGGCATCACATCGCCCGATGTAAACAGGAGATGTGCTGCTGATAACACGCTACTGTATGGGGACAGAGTGATATATTAGCGATCGATCACTTTTATAATCTGTCCGACATACCTCTATTGTGTCAGGGAGGAATGTCTTCTCCCCCTGTGTCAGCGGCCTCAGCGGTGTCAATCATCCCCCTCTTGTTTCCGGCCCCGCCTCCTGTCCTTGCGACGTCACCGGTGGCCATTCGTGTATCGGCGTCCCCAGATCCCGCCCCGCAGTGTGTTATGATGTATTCACACTGTGGGGCTGGGAATCTGGCGCTTGCGCAGTGAGGAAAGCGGTGGAGGGAGATGAGGAACAGGCACAGAGATCCTCACTGCGCACCGCCAGATTCCCAGCCCCGCAGTGTGAATACATCATAACACACCGCGGGGTGGGATCTGGGGATACACGAAGCGCCGCCGGTGAAGTCGCAAGGAGAGGAGGCGGGGGCCGGAAACAAGAAGGGGATGTCGGACAGTTGATAAAAGTGTATATTTCAGCATTCCTAGCGATCAGAAACATAAGGGCCACCTTCACAGAATGCAGCCTTAGGCCGGCGTCACACTAGCGAGTTTGATGCGAGTTAGTCGCACGACTAACTCGCATCAACACCCGGCACGGCCGCCGCTCTCAGACCAGAGTGCGCTGCGGCATAGAAGTACATGTAGCCGCGCACTCTGGTCCGAGAGCGGGCGGCCGTGCCGGGTGTTGATGCGAGTTAGTCGTGTGACTAACTCCCATCAAACTCGCTAGTGTGACGCCGGCCTTAGTGCTGCTGAAGGTGGCTCGTTTACTTAAAAAGGCCCTGGGGGGGTGACAGGTTCCCTTTAATGGTCAGAAATCGGTTCATGTAAATGTACCCGAAATGTTTCTGTCTGATGTTGCAATACATTAGCATTTGTGGCACCACTTTGTCTAAAACCGGCCCTGACTGTGAATTTTGCCCCATGATTCCTTCCTCCTTTGTGCAGGAAATATAATTTATAAATGTGAAATAAAGATTAAAGTTGGCTATTGTAGTCTTTTCTTTACTTTACCTTTTAATTCTTTAATAAAACCACTTTTTACTTTTCTTACATTTTATTAAATAATGAGCCGGGGTTATGCTTGACTGCCATAAAATATTATATGCAATGTATGATTAGTTCTATAACAAGAGATGTATTTATACTCTAACAACCATTTAAGCATAAAAATCATCCAGAACCAATGCAGCCAGCGTGACTATTACATGAAACCACCGGTAATGTGCTGGTCACCATGCGAACTGCTTCCAAAAAGTTATTCCCATCAAAGTTTTCCCATCAAAACCTGCTTACTGTAGATTTTCAGTTTTAGCTTTGGGTAATCTGAGCAGTCAATTACATAAACCTTTGCGTTTTTGGATGTATCTTTAGTAGCAATGTATGTATTAAATATGATATCACCTACTGGAACCTAGAAAAGCCACAGCAGATCATCTTCAAAGCCATTTTACAAACATATACTTTAGACTCTTAAAGGGGACCTTTCACTGCAATTTTACCTGAATTTCTCCATTAATTTCTCCTGTTCCACTGATTCTGGAACAGTTTTTTATTTAACCCCTTCACGACCAGAGGTATTTTGGGTTTTGCATTTTCATTTTTCGCTCCCCTTCTTCAAAGAGCCAAAACGGTTTTAATTTTTGGTCAAAATGGCCAGGTGAGGGCTTGTTTTTTGCAGGACGAGTTGTTCTTTTGAATGACACCATTAGTTCTAGACCATGTCTTGTACTCGAAAACGGGAAGAAAAATTTCAAGTTTTGTGAAATTGCAAAAAAAGTGCAATCCCACACTTGTTTTTTGTTTGGCTTTTTTGCTGGGTTCACTAAATGCTGAATCTGACCTGCCATTATGATTCTCCAGGCCATTACAAGTTCATAGACACCAAACATGTTTCGGTTCATTTTTATCAAAGTGTCAAAAAAAATTCCAAACTTTGTTAAAAAAAAAGTGCCATTTTCCAATGTTGTAGCGTCTCCATTTTTCGTGATCTCAGGTTGGGTGAGGGCTTATTTTTTGTGTGCCAAGCTGATGTTTTTAATGATACCATTTTGGTACAGATACAATCTTTTGATCGCTCATTATTGCATTTTAATGCAATATCGAGATGACCAAAAGAAACATAATTCCGGCGTTTTTACTTTTTTTCTCGCTACGCTGTTTAATGATCAGATTAATCCTTTTTTATTGATAGATCTGGTGATTCTGAATGCGGCGATACCAAATATGTGTATGTTTGATTTTTTTTATTGTTTTATTTTGATTGGGACGAAAAGGGGGTGATCTGAACTTTTATATTTTTTTATATTTTTAAAAAAATTTTTTTTCACTTTTGGCATGCTTCAATAATCTCCATGGGATACTAGAAACTGCCATAACCTGATCAGCTCTGCTACATACAGGCGATGATCAGATCACCTGTATGTAGCAGAATACCTCACTTGCTATGAGCGCCAACCACCGGGCGGGGCTCATGGCAAACCGGCAGTGACAACCATAGAGGTCTGCTGGAGACCTCTGGTTGTCATGCCAACCCATCGGTGACCCACAATCACCGATGGGCGGATTTCCGGCACGATTGCCGGAAGCGCATGTTAAATGCCGCTGTCACAGTTTGACAGCGGCATTTAACGGGTTAATAGCTGCAGGTTGATTGCAATTCCACCCGCGGCTGTTCCGGGCAAAAGTCAGCTGTTCAAAAATGGAAAAGATGGGTGCTCACCGCCGGAGCCCACATCAAAGGGAGGGAGTGCGACATCAGCGTAAATTTACGCTCAGTATCGGAAAGGGGTTAATTTAATTTCTGTGTCCCTCTATTCCAAAGTTATGCTCTCCCACCATCTGTAAGAATAGTGCAAATCTACCCTTCAGCCAACTGGGCGTATACCTGAGATCTTCTCTGTGGGTGTTTTCTTTTCTCCTTTGATACAGGCCATAAAAACATGACCACTCCCACAGATAACATCTATGGTACACGCCCAGTTGGAAGAAAAAAAAATTGCATCAATTGGGGGTAATAACTTTGGAGCAGAAAGATACAGAAGAAAAAGAAAAACTGCTCCAGAATCAGTGTAAGGCCGGCGTCACACTGGCGACATAATCGGACGACTGCAATGTGATGAAATATCGCATTGCAGTCGGACCTATGTTAATCTATGGAGCAGCTCCCAGTATCCGTTATTTTGTGGTCCGTTTTAAACGTCCGTGTACAATCGCAGCATGCTGCGATTGTCACCGATTGTGGGTCGACAATCGCCAATGCAAGTCTATGGGAGCGATGAAAAATCGGATTACAAACGGACCACACTGTGTGACTTGCGATGAAATCGCATCGGTGTCCTTTAGAAAAGCCGGCAATTCATCCCCGGCTATACTGTAAAATCACACTGACAGCTTTAATAAAGACTAGAAAGAATAGGTATACACACATAGAATACATATATATATATATATATATATATATACATGTCATTGTGACATGTATATATATACATATATTTATATTTCCTAGACTTCTACATACTGTAATAGCCGCAAATTCAATTGCCGGCTTCTGTGAAATCACAGAAGCCGACATGAAATGATACATTGTTTCCACACAGTTAACCATGTCATTTCCTGTATTTTGATATTTGTTTAGAACTTACAATTACATGAGTGTTTTTGTGCAAAATTTCAGACATGTAGGGGTTAATTAAAGGTGTAATTTTGTTGAATAAAAATGCGTGGGCTCCCGCTGTATTTTCTCCACCAGACAGACAAAGCAAAGCGAGTGGGGGCAGATAATAACAGCCTAGGGAGGGTACAATTTTTGTGCCCCCCCTGGCTACTAACATCTGCCCCCAGACACCCCAGAAAGGGCAAATCTATAATTAGATTCGCCCTTTCTGGCACTTTGCCCGTCTATTCCCATTGCCCTGTAGCGGTGGCGAATGGGTTATTAATCTCACCTTACTGTCACCTTAGTATTGAAAGGTGACCTTAAGGTAGGTTAATAATTGAGAGCTGTCAATTAGACAACTATCAATTATTAATCCTATTGAAGTAAATAAAAAAAACACACACACACTTTAAGAATAAATAATTTTAATGAAATAAAAACACATTTTTTTGACCATATTTTATTTTACACTTAATCCGTGCGAAGCCATTGATCTCCTAAAATAAAGAAAAAAAAATAAAACAACATTATTCTTACCTATTCCGCCGATCTGTCACATCCCACGCTGTAATCCTTCACAAAGGGTTAACTAGCTTTGAGCCAAGCAGTGCAAGTAATCCTGCGTGCTCAGCTCAAAGCTCCTGAATGAATGAGCTTATCTCCTGGCGACAGGAGAGGATGTGTTTCATGAATGAAGCTTAATTGATTGTGTCCACTTTCCCTTTAAGTCAGGTCACTAAAGTTAAATTGCCAATAAATCAATTAAGCTCCATTCATGAATCACTTCCTCTACTTTCGCTGGGAGAGAAACTTATTCATTCAGGGGAATACAGGTCTGAGACAGCATTATTAGCTGTCTGCGACCTGTAACCTGTTAACCCTTTCTGATGGATTACAGCGTGGGACCTGACTGTACTTCGGATTGGTAAGAATCATTTTGCTTTTTTATTTTATTTTTATTACAGCAAATGGTTTTAGCAGGAAAATAAAATATTGTCAAAAACTGTGTGATTATTTCATTAAACTTCTTTTTTATTAAAGTGTGTGTGTTTGATTTTTCTATCATACAATAGGATTAATAATTGATAGTTGTCTAATTGACAGCTCTCAATTATTAACCTGCCTTAAGGTCACCTTTCAATACTAAGGTGACATTAAGGTGACATTATTAACCCATTCGCCACCGCTACAGGGCAATGGGAATAGACGGGCAAAGTGCCAGAAAGGGTGAATCTAATTATAGATTTGCCCTTTCTGGGTGTCTGGGGGCAGATGTTAGTAGCCAGGGGGGCACCAAAAAATGTACCCTCCCTAGGCTGTTATTATCTGCCCCCACTCGCTTGCTTTGTCTGTCTGGTGGAGAAAATACAGCGGGAGCCCACGCATTTTTTTTCAACGAAATTACATCTTTAATTAACCCCTACATGTCTAAAATTTTGCACAAATACACTCATGTAATTGTAAGTTCTAAACAAATATCAAAATACAGGAAATGACATGGTTAACTGTGTAGAAACAATGTATCATTTCATGTCGGCTTCTGTGATTTCACAGAAGCCGGCAATTGAATTAGCGGCTATAACAGTATGTAGAAGTCTAGGAACTATAAATATATGTATATATACATGTCACAATGACATGTATATATATATATATATATATATATATATGTGTTCTATGTGTATATATCTATTCTTTCTTTTGTGATTGAAATACTATTCTTTTGGATCCATTATATGTCAGTTTTGCAAGCCTGCGAGAAAATCTCGCAAGTCGGATGAAAATCGGATGTTACAAGGTACACACACATGCGACTAAATCGCATCTTTGAAGGAAAATCGGATGCCAGAAGGATGTGTGATGTTTGCATTTTAATCCGACAATCGACCGTCTAAAACGGACGATTTTTTGTGGTTGTGTGTGACGCCGGCCTAAAAGTGGCAATTAAAGGAGGTATTTGGTTACAAATTACAATAAAAATAAAAAATCCAGTGAAAGGTCCCCTTAAAAAGTCACATCAAAATGAGAAAAAAAGATTTACTTATTTTCACTGTAGATAATACATTTATGCCTCAAACAAATATAATGTATACATATTGGTTGTCTTTTAAGTGCAGGTTACCCCGATAATGTCCTCATTTTACCCCCCTGTATTAAGTTGAACACATGTTTTTTCACCATTGAAACAGTGGACATTTAGGCCAAGTTCATGAACTGCATATTTGTGTGCAAACTTGATGCATTAATTTTCCTCTCTTTTTGGTTGAGTTTTTATTAAAAAGGAACTTTCACCAGTTGGAATATACTGCTGCAGAGCTGAACAAAAGTAGTTTTTACTACTTAATTTCTCCTCTCAGTTAAAAAGATGTTAGCTTCAAAAGTTTAGGTTTTGATATATATTAAGTCCAATGGGGCGTTACCAGAAATTTTTCTCTGGGGGTGTGTACTTCTTCCCTTGTTTGACATTGACCAATCATAAGATAGACAGCAACATACTGGAATAAAGAACACATCCTCACCACAGCTTAGAGCAGCTTTCACAGTGTGAAACATGTAATGACAGATAGCCCTACTCTCATTGTTCTCACTGCAGAGCTGAATGTGATTACAAAGCGCCAGGAGAATAGCAGAAATGAGCATAATTCCAAACACCTTTCATGTCTAGGAAGTCAATGTGCTT
>JARQOD010000002.1:21929002-21953087 GCA_033576555.1 Oophaga sylvatica | reverse complement strand
TATCCAGTGTGCTTACCAGTGTGCGCTCTGCACTCTCCTGTATCCAGCGTGCTTCCCAGTGCGCGCTCTGCGCTCTCCTGTATCCAGCGTGCTTACCAGTGTGTGCTCTGCTCTTCTATATCCAGTGTACTTCCCAGTGCACGCTCTGCTCTCTTCTATATCCAGTGTACTTCCCAGTGCACGCTCTGCTCTCTCCTGCATCCAGCGTGCTTCCCAGTGCGCTCTCTGCTCTCTCCTGTATCCAGCGTGCTTCCCAGTGCGCGCTCTGTGTTCTCCTGTATCCAGTGTGCTTACCAGTGTGCGCTCTGCACTCTCCTGTATCCAGCGTGCTTCCCAGTGCGCGCTCTGCGCTCTCCTGTATCCAGCGTGCTTACCAGTGTGTGCTCTGCTCTCTTCTATATCCAGTGTACTTCCCAGTGCACGCTCTGCTCTCTCCTGTTTCCAGTGTTCTTCCCAGTGCATGCTCTGTTCTCTTCTATATCCAATGTGCTTCCCAGTGCGCACTCTGCTCTCTCCTGTATCCAGCGTACTTCCCAGTGTGCGCTCTGCTCTTTCCTATATCCAGCGTGCTTCCCAATGCGCGCTCTGCGCTCTCCTGTATCCAGCGTGCTTACCAGTGTGCGCTCTGCGCTCTCCTGTACCAAACGTGCTTCCCAGTGCACGTTCCGTGCTCTCCTGTACCCAGTGTGCTTCCCAGTGCACGCTCCACGCTCTCCCGTGCCCAGTGTGCTTTCCCATGCGCACTCTGCACGCTCCTGTACTCAACCAGATTCCCAGTGCGCGTCCTGCTCTCTCCGGAACCCAGTGTGCTTCCCAGTACTTGCCCTGCTAACTTTGATTTCTTGCGTGGCCAGTCTCCTTCGAGCTGGCCTCCTGGTACCACAGTCGCGATACTTAACCCCCCTGGGTCTGCCCCTGACGCTCCCTGTGTAAGGAGGATGTCCCATTAGGTCAACTCGCCAAGGGTGGGTTGGTATGAGGGTCCACTCCAGGAGTCGTAACAATATATTTGGATATATTAACCATGTTCTATCTACATATAGCTGTGATTATGTTGCAAATTGTTGCCCAAACACCTTGTTTGCCTTTACATATTGTTCATGTCTCCTTATATCATCCACTATTTATCATATGGTTTTCTCGCCATTTTACTGTTTTGCCCTTTATGGCTTGGTTTTGTAATTTGTCTCAATAAAACTTAGTTTTTTACCTTCTTCTTTTATACCTTATAAAGTATTTTTTCTTTGATGTTTCTACTATATATACTTTATGGCCTAATCTATAGGATTCCATTATAAGTGTTTCTTTACTCAAGAAACAAACAAAAATATTTTTTTTGGCAAAAAAATGAGAATGATAATAATCGTGAAGTCATGACTTATATCTATTAATTTTTGCCTTTTGTGCCCATCTTTGTGCAGTGTCCCAGTCATGCAGGGTTCCATCTGGGGAATTTACATGAGTTGATGGACAAAAAAATACTAAATAAAAAAAAATGATGAGTATAGCAAAGAAAATTGTAGTAACAGAAGCCCATAATACTGTTGTTTTTATTGTGTCTTTTCTATCCAGACCTTTTTTAGGTCCTACCAGAGAAATTACGACCAGGCAAGGCACGATAAAATTGAAATTTTAACCAGTTAATGCCCTCAAAAAGATAATTTTTACTAAAAATTATAAAGATATTATATATTTAAAGGGAATGTCGGTAGGATGGTCCCTCCTAAGCAGTGTATATGGGCATGCAGGTCATAGGAGGGTTGACCATACTGACAAATTCCCTTTAAGTAGTCATGGATGCAAAGACTTTGTTTAACCTGCTGTGACAAAACAAATTTATTTTGTGTAATTTTTTTGCCCACCACATCGATAATGAAGACACCAGGAAGAAGGTATTAACTACGTTTATAAAATAACATGAAGCAGGTGGTAACCTTATACACTAATCTTCTTCAATGTTGTGCTGTTGCACACTATCTACTGTGGCATGTAAAAGTTTGGGCGCCCCTGGTCAAAATGACTGTTATTGTGAACAGTTAAGCAAGTTGAAGATGAAATGATTTCTAAAAGGCCTAAAGTTTAAGATGACATATTTCCTTCATATTTTGCGCAAAAAATACATATATTGCCTTTTTTTTTTTCGTTTTAAAATTACAAAAGGAAAAATCGACCAATACAAAAGTTTGGGCCCCCTGCAAGGCTAGTAGCACCCCCTTTTGAAAGTATCACAGCTTGAAAATGCTTTTTGCAGCCAGAAAATAGTCTCTTAATTCTTGTTTCAGAGATCTTCATCCTTGATTCTTTGGACAATTCTTCCACTTCTGTGAGATTCCTGGGTCGTCTTGCATCCTCTGCTATTTTGAGGTCTAGACACAGATTTTCAATGATGTTCAGATCAGGGGACTGTGAGGGCCAATGTAAAAGCTTTCAGCTTGCGCCTTTGAGGTCGTCTATTGTGGATTTTGAAGTGTGTTTAGAATCATTATCCATTTGTAGAAGCCATCCTCTTTTCACCTTCAGCTTTTACAGATGGTGTTATGTTTGCATCAAGAATTTGTTGAAATTTTATTGAATCCATTCTTCCCTCTCCCCGTGAAATGTTCCCTGTGCCATTGGCGGCAACACAATCTCAAACCATGATTGATCCACCCCCATGCTTAACGGTAGGCGAGATGTTCTTTTCCTGAAATTCTGTGCCCTTTTTTCTCCACACATACCTTTGATCATTGTGGCCAAAGAGTTCTATTCTAACCTCATCGGTCCACAGGACTTGTTTCCAAAATGCATCAGGCTTGTTTAGATGTTCTTTTCCACACTTCTGATACTGAATTTTATGGTGAGAACGCAGGAGATGTTCAGACCTTATCTTGACCTCCATTCTTCCTGTTAACTGCCATTTCTTAATTACCTTTCGAACTGAGGAAAGGGCAACTTGACAACACTTTTCTATCTTCTTATAGCCTTCTTCTGCTTTGTTGGTCTCCACCATTTTCATTTTCAACTGCTTAGAAGATCCCATGGCTGCTATTTTTTTGGCACAAGGTTGAAGGAGCCTGGGTTTTTATAAAGCTGGGAAATTTTCATCACCTGGCCTTTCCTAACGATAATAGTGAACAAGCCATAACTCTAACAGGCTAATTTGATCAAGGTCTGAAACCTTGATCAAATTTATCTGAGCACACAAATCTCCAAGGGTGTCCAAACATTTGCATTGGTCCATTATCCTTTTTGTCATTTCTATATAGGAAAAATAAATAAATGACAATATAGCTCTATTTTTTGCCTAAAATACAAAGGAAATGTGTCATCTTTAACTTTAGGACTTTCAGAGATCATTTAATCTTCAACTTGCTTAACTGTTCACAATAACAGTAATTTTGACCAGGGGTGCGCAAACTTTTACATTCCACTGTATACAGTTTCTACAGTGTTTATGGTTTCCTTTTCCTATCACTAATCCCAAGATGTGGGCTGTGACATCCTTTCACTACTTTTTATAGATGGAAACTGCATTCCTTGCCTCGGCTTTTATACAGGGTATGATATTCCCTCCTGTGCTATGTATACCTGAGGTCATGTGAGCCTTTTCTGGTAGATGAAATCTTCTGCAATGTGTAAAATATCATTAACCATTTTTTGTAGGCTCCACAAATTTCTAAAAATTCTGCACAAGTTCATTTTGCTCATCTCTACAAGCTTGCCTTAAAATAAGCCTTTGTTGGTCCTGTAGACCAATCAGCATTTTTCACAATCTGCATTCCCCGTAATGGGATTGTCTGTGTATGGTCTGCTCCCTACCAGCAGCCGGCACCATGAAGGTCTTGTTTTTGTGATAAATTGATTTTTTTCACCACAACCTCCATCGATTACTTTCCTGATATCCATTTAGTATCTTACATAACATTTCGTAACACCTGGATGAAAGTGTCTGCGTGCTCCTGGGTCGAATGCAGGCTGCGCACTCCTTCCCATCAGTAGTCCAGACGTCCTCTGCTATGTTGTTATCATGCAAAGTGTACTTCTTAGCAATCCTGCTGTCAGACAAGCAAAATGGATGGGAAATCATGTGTGACTTTTCAAATTAAGATCTGCTATGTATTGAGGATGGCTAATAAAGGGTTTGCGGTATAAACACTTTTTTTTTAAAAAATATGATAATTTTAGTAATTTCTTTTCTTGGGTTTGTCAAAAAATGGTGAATGGCATTAATAGATTACATAATGTATATTCCATTTTCTATGAAGTCTTGTGATGTTGGTTACATGATGATTTGTAAGGAAGCTTAGCTAGCAATTAGAAGCATACTAAGCTTCTCAAAAATTTTTACTGGGCCTTCGCCTGCCAAAAAATAGTAGACTTTGTGATCTGGTGTTCCCTCTTACAATTTAAAGGAAAAACATTAAATTGAAAGTGGGAGCTCACTATGTACTGATTTATTAAGGGAGCTTGATAAATCCAAAGCAGCTACTTTATGCTTTTTTCAATGGGTATTTCTCTGCCAGTACTATAAGTGCTGGAGCCTCCGTTCTCACTCTTTCCAGCATGCATTGCTCCTGCCGCAGTCTAATGACTTTCCTGCCCTGAACTGAAAGCCCACCTCTCAGTTACGGGTTTCAGTTTGACAGACAGAGAGTCGGATGATCGCAGATCAGAAGAAAATCAAAAACCGGCCTCGCTTCCTGTAGAGATACAAAGAGAAGCTCCACCTCCACTTCCTGTAGAGAGAAGAGCCACACCCCACTTCCTGTAAAGAAACAAATTCCCAACCCCAACTTTTTGTAGTCCTTCATGGTGTCTTTGCTGCTAGAGACAGATTACACTTGACAGCAGGCAGTGAGCAGAAATACAGAGAGAAGATTCATAAGATTTGCATTGTCAAGTCACTTGCTACTAAAAATGGCCGATGTGAAGTCTAACCCATTTTTAATCCATAAACAGGAAGTTAGATTACATAAAACAAAGGCATTGAATTTGATACAATAAAGGAAATTATATATATATATATACAATATATATATATATATATATATATATATAATATCTGAGAATTGTACAAGTCTATAATTTCAGTTTGTTACATTGCTTCCCCCTGTGATTTCCAGAGCATCAGAACATTATGATTATTGTGTTTTCCATACATTTAGTATATGAAGATGATTGTAGCTATCAATGCAATAAGTATATGCAATTACACATTTTCATTTTACCTAAAACATACAAATTTAACATTAAACTATAAAATGGATGATTGTTAGTATTTTTTTTCCAAGCAAAAATATATATTTTTTTAATCTTCCTGATTTATCTCTTTTGTTGCTTTGTTTGTCTACAATATACCTCTCCTACCAGCCTGGCCGTCCTTACGATGAACGATGCCTTCTATGATACTATTAGGGTATGGTTCCACGGTCCGGAACCAATGCGCTTTGGAAGGAGCAGAAACCCCGCACCGCCCAAAGCCCCGCCCCCTTCTGAACGCACGGTGATTCCGGATGTATTCATTGAACACATCCAGAATCGCCGCACCGCTACATTGGACTGTGCTATTTACCTTGCGGTGACGCTCCCTCACCCAAGGTAAATCAACATGCTGCAATCTGATGCGATCACACTCCGTCACCGCAAGGTAAATAGACATGCTGCGATCTGAAAAGGCGCGCCGCATGTCCGGTTTCGTGGGTGTGTCACCCGCGTAATTGGACGCATAGTGGAGACGGGATTTCATAAAATCCCCTCCACTATGCAGGAACATCTGGCCCCTGCGGATTAAACGCTGCGGTAGGACACAGCGTTCAATCCGCAGCTAATCCGGATGGCTTCCTGACCGTGGAAACATACCCTTATGATTATTTTCATTTGTTATGCTTTTATATAGCGCCATCATATTCCGCAATACTTTATAGACATCATAATCACCGACTCCATTGGAGCTCAAATTCTAAATTCGCTATCATTTGTAGAGAAAGAAACCGGAGAACCCGAGGGAATCCAATCAAACTCCTTGCAGATATTGTCCTCGGTGGGATTTGAACCCAGGACCCCAGCGCTGTAAAGCAGCAATGCTAAGCTAACCACAGAACCACCTAATTTTGGCCTCCAATGTGACTTATAGAAGAGATGAGTGGATTATTAAATGGAATTGAATTTTGTTTGAATATTACAAAATATCTACATTTGCCAAAACACTGATTTTTTTTTTTTGTAATTCGCTTCTGCATAGACTCAGCAAAACGGAGGTTGCTAAATGCCATTTTTTGGAATCGTAAAGGGTCATCAAATGGTTAAAAATGTAAAAAAAAGTGCTTATACTTAACTCACTGCTCATCTCTCCGGCCCCTCTGTTCCTTACCGTCACCTGTTTTGCCCTTGTCCCATCTTCTGATCCAACCCTGAAATCCACAGGTCTCTCACACTGAGGATTCTGGCTAGTTCTACAAATATGTGCATAAGTTCACTTCACATGTCATTACATTGTAAGCAGGTGCTGAGATGCAGTACACAGGGATGGCAGAGCAGTACAGTATAACAATATTATTTACAGATGAAATAAGCAGAATGAGTGCAACAGTCTAAGTTTCAAACAACACTTATCGTAGGTCCTGCTGATGTCCTTAGTCCACAGTCCGATGGAAGTAGTAGTACCGGCAACAGCTGGCGTAGTGTCCTTAAATGGGGTCCAAGGTTAGCGATCCGTCTTCTGGCAGCAGCGGGCGGTCTACGGTTTTACCCGCTGAGCCCCTAGTCCCTAAGCCCAAGCAATCAAAGCGGGAAAAGCTACAGAAGTCTCGGTACTAAACGCGGGTTGAAGTGTGCCAGCCAGCAAAGGGGACCGCACTTCAGTGTCCTGTAACCGGCCCACACTTCTCTGCAAGCACACGGCGCTTCTCGCACTCACTGTTCCGCTGGAGTGCCCAGGAGATCTCGGCTACAGTACATCACGGCGCTGCCGCTCGGGGTGCAGAGCATGCTGCTCAGGGTGCAGAGCATGCTGCTCAGGTTGCAGAGCATGCTGCAGTCTGTTCTGCACTCTTCCTGATGGTGGGAAACTGACTGCTGTTGCGCGCGCTTTCTGCTCTGTGTTTCCCTTAAACACGCTCCCTCTTCCCGGGTCATGGGGTTTGTCCGGTCCTCTATTCCTTCTCTCGGGCAACATGGGACACAGCCTTGACAGTTCCAGACCCGGCTCAGTGCAGGTACCCGCAGCCCGGTCTTCCTCCTTAGAACATCATGACCTTTCGGGATATTAGCGTTCCCGGCGGTGATAAAAAGAAGCAACTAGGACAATACAGAGAATATAATGTTTTCTCTTATTTTTTACATCTTATGTTTATTGTGCTGTGAGGTCTGTGGAGGCACCAGAACATAAAAAGGGACATTAAATTCGCAGATAATAATTCCTTTGCTAATCAAATTTTCTGAGAAAAGCCACACGAGTTGGTAAATTTGAATTTTACCTGATCCGCTTGTATCTTCACATTTTGACACAAAGGAAAGTAAGACTTTGCCAGGATTCCAGAATTCATGGCACTACTAAAGATATTCAGCTATCTTTCCAGACTGTCGTATACACTGAAACGCTTAGTCTGTAGTGATGGGTGAGCACTAAAATGCTCGGGTGCTCATTGCTCGGGTCGAGCAAATTGGAATGCTTGGGTACTCGACCCGAGCAACGAGCCCAATGTAAGTCTTTGGGAAACCTGAGCTTTTTGCCGCGACCTCCACCCTCCCGGAGGTCTTATTAGGGTTTCAAAACATCAGAAATCAATGGGAATGGTGATCTAGTGGTGGTGTCGGAAGAGACGTGGAGGATGTCCTCCTATTAATCTTTTCCCATTTTAAAGGAGCTGGTCTCCTATACTTGTAATGCCCATACACTAAATGTATGGGCTGACAAACATTTTCCCCTGGGGGGTACACATCAACATATTGTGTAAACATTTTTTTTACGGGCATCATAAACACCCTTGAAAAAAAAAAAAAACCTGGCTGTTGCATCACAGACCACGGTCACCATGGTGATCTACTTGTGGTGGATGATGAGGATGAGGAGAAGGAGGAGGATAACAGCAAATAGCCAAAATCAGGAAGCGTATACCCATGTGTGGGTGTGAAGAGCTGCTTGGGATATACCACTCAAAAAATGACACTGGATTTGAGGTTATGTTTCGCTGTTATCATTCGGTGGTGTAGAGAAGTCTGGCCCAATCCAGCCCTTGTTCATTTTTATAATAGTCAGCCTGTCGGCATTTTCTGGTGACAGACAAATGTGCTTATCAGTTATGATTCCACCAGCAGCAATAAAAACCCGCTTTGACAAAACGCTAGTGGCAGGGTATCCCAGGACCTCTAAGGCGGAGAGAGCCAGTTCATGCCACGTGTCCAGCTTGGATACCCAATAATTATAAGGGCAGCAAGGTGGCTCAGTAGCACTGCAGCGCTGGAGTCCTGGGTTCGAATCCCACCAAGGACAACATCTGCAAGGAGTTTGTATGTTCTCCCCGTGTTTGCATGGGTTTCCTCCGGGTACTCCGGTTTCCTCCCACATTCCAAAGACATACTGATAGGGAATTTAGATTGTGAGCCCCATTGGGGACAGTGATGATAATGTGTGCAAACTGAAAGCGCTGCGGAATATGTTAGCGCTATATAAAAATAAAGATTATTAAATAAAGATTATTGAATAAAGATTATTAAGATTATAAGGCACAGAGGAATCACGGAGGATGTTGGTACAGTCAGCAAGGTACTTCCTTTAGCATCTTCCAAGACGTTGCACTCCTTGTGACAGTACCCCGTGCCTCAGGGCCACTGAGCTGGCAGGGTCTGAGAAAACTCTCCCAGAACTTTGCCAGTGTTCCCCAGCCTCTGCTGGATTGGAGTTGTCACTCTTGCCTGTACTCCTTGGTTGTCCAATGAACTGTGACCTCTGCCACCAGCGTTTTCACATGGGAAGTTTTTAATAATTCTGCAACAAGGGCCTTCTGGTACTGCACCATTTTAGTACACCTGTCTGCCTCTGGAAGATGAGATTGAAGTTTCTCTTTGTAGCATGGGTCTAGAAGTGTCACCAACCAGTAATGAGTGTCACTGAAAATGTTCATAATGCGAGGGACACGGGAAAGGCAGCGCAACATAAAGTCAGCATGCCAGACTGCTAACAGGCAAGAAGACTTCCATGTCCTCACCAACAGGATGACTGACCATGCTGTCCTCCTCCTCCTCCTCCATGTCCTCAGGCCATTCACGCTGAACAGACGGTATGACAGTTGTGCTTGTAGTACCGTCTATAGCGCATGAAAGTAGCTCCTGTTCTTCCTCCTCCTCCTCTTCCTCATTGTCATCTCATGGATTCATGTTGGGATAATATAAGGCTGGGCTGTGTCTAATCACCGTGTATGGAACTACCGAAAACAATGCACACTACACCAAATTCAATATGAAATACAAAATTTTATTGACATGTGAACACACAGTGGATAAAAACATATTAACCCCTCTCTGACATTAGACGTACTATCCCGTCCATAAAACCCGTGCCATTCTGACCATGGACGGGATAGTACGTCATGCCCTTTAATGCGACATCGCGACTTAAGTAGCGGTGATCGCATTAAAATTCCGACGCCAGCTTACCTCTTGGAAGTTGGCGTCGGCATCCCGGGCTGCATCCCGATCGCTGTGATTGGCTGTTGAATTCTGAACAGCCAATCACAGCCTTTCTCACTGTTTCAGCCAATCAGAGCGGCTAAAACAGTGAGATCGCAGGCTAGGATCGAGTACCGATGTACTCGATCCTAGGCCTGGGCCTAGGAAAGTCCAGACCCCCCCCGGATTGGCGCGATCGCCGATCACATCGATCGCGCCAATCGCAGGGCACAGCCGCGGTATATCCGCGCTGTGCCCTGCCTGTACCTGCCTGGATCGGTGCAGTAATAGCACCGATCCTAGGCCAGGGCCTGTAGGGCATGAAGGAGCTGATTGGCGCGATCGATGTCATCGACGATCGCGCCAATCACAGGGCACAGCAGCGGTGTGACCGCTCTGTGCCCTGCTAGGTGACCTGCCGGTGACCTGCCTAGGAATCGGAGCTGTGAGCTCCGATTACTAGGCCGGTGCCTAGCAACCGGCAATGCAGGGGTCTCCTTTGATTGGTGGGATTGATGTGATCATCGATCCCACCAATGACAGGTCACAGCAGCGATGTGACCGCTCTGTGACCTGTCTGCAAACTGGATCTGACCTGTCTGACCGCACTGCAGGGGTCCTCACACTTGCTGAGGATTCCTGCTGTGCGGTCACACTGCCAGATCTCCTCCTGTGCTGGGCCTTGTGGTGCCACAGTAGCCTGTGACACCATAACTCCTGCTGAAGAGAGAAGAAAGAAGAGAGAAGAAAGAAGAGAAAAAGAAAAGAAAAGACTACAAACGTGAGTTTTTGAGCCCCGATCCCTGCCCGATCCACCCCAATCCCCCCATTCCCCCTCCCCCTTCCCTTTCCCCCTCTTTTTACCCCCCCTTTGCGCCGCCGAGCGTTGATTGGTGATGCAGTTCACCCATCAACACTTTCGCACCCCCTCCGTGCGCACATCCAGCAGCCGCAAACTTTGATAAGTGACAGCGGTCACTTATCAGAGCTCGTGCCTGCCGTTTTTTTTTTCACCCCCCTTTCCGCCACTCCCGTGCGCACATCCAGCAGCCACGGAACTTTGATAAGTGACACCAGTCACTTATCAGAGCTCGTTCCTGCCGTTTTTTGTTTTTTTTCACCAACTTCCGCCACTCCCGTGCGCACATCCAGCAGCCACGGAACTTTGATAAGTGACACCAGTCACTTATCAGAGCTCGTTCCTGCCGTTTTTTGTTTTTTTTTCACCAACTTTTCCGCCACTCCCGTGCGCACATCCAGCAGCCACGGAACTTTGATAAGTGACACCAGTCACTTATCAGAGCTCGTTCTGCTGTTTTTTTTTTGTTTTTTTTCACCAACTTTTCCGCCACTCCCGTGCGCACACCCAGCAGCCACGGAACTTTGATAAGTGACACCAGTCACTTATCAGAGCTCGTTCCTGCTGTTTTTTTTTTTTTTTTTTTTCACCAACTTTTCGCCACTCCCGTGCACACACCTAGCAGCCACGGAACTTTGATAAGTGACACCAGTCACTTATCAGAGCTCGTTCCTGCTTGTTTTTTTTTTTTTTTTCCCACCAACTTTTCCACCACTCCCGTGCGCACATCCAGCAGCCGCGGAACTTTGATAAGTGACACCAGTCACTTATCAGAGCTCGTTCCTGCTGTTTTTTTGTTTTTTTTTCATCCCCCTTTCCGCCACTCCCGTGCGCACATCCAGCAGCCGCGGAACTTTGATAAGTGACAGCGGTCACTTATCAGAGCTCGTGCCTGCCAGGTTTTTTTTCACCCCCCTTTCCGCCACTCCCGTGCGCACATCCAGCAGCCGCGGAACTTTGATAAGTGACAGCGGTCACTTATCAGAGCTTGTGCCTGCCAGTTTTTTTTTTCACCCCCCTTTCTGCCACTCCCGTGCGCACATCCAGCAGCCGCGGAACTTTGATAAGTGACAGCGGTCACTTATCAGAGCTCGTGCCTGCCAGTTTTTTTTTTTTTCACCCCCCTTTCCGCCACTCCCGTGCGCACATCCAGCAGCCGCGGAACTTTGATAAGTGACACCGGTCACTTATCAGAGCTCGTGCCTGCTGGTTTAGACTTTTTTTCACAGGCCTTTTTTTTTCCCTATTCGCTTTCTTTTTTTTAGCTTTTTCTTTTCAGCTTAGTTTACACAATCACTATCCCCCCCCCACCACACACACACACAGTTATAAATAAAGTTCACACAAAGCACCACATTCACAAAAAAAGTCCCGCACGTCACGCTATCCCAACAGCGCTATTCAGTGGAGGAGGCATACGCTATCCTTGCCTCCGACACTGATAGCGAGGGAGAGGATCCCACATTTTCTTATTTTTCAGATGAAGATTCTTCTTCCTCCTCGGGTCCTGCGGAACCGCCACGCAGACGCCCCAGGGACAGAACATGAGGGCAGCGCCCGCCCCTGAAAATGAACCAGCGCACCCCTCTTCGGACCCCGATGGCCCCCCCGGCCCCCGAAAATTACGAGCCACTGATTCCTGATTTTGTGGCAGAATCAGGAATCAGGTTTGACTCCACCGGCTTCAACAGAAATAGATTTTTCAAAGTCTTTTTCTCTGAGGATTTAATTAACCTCATGTGGAGCAAACAAAATTTGTACGCTCGGCAATTTTGGCGCAAAACCCCCGTTCATCATTTTCCAACGGTCTCCTGTAACGCAGTTGAAATGATGCAGTTTTGGGGCCTGGCCCTCCATATGGGGATCCTGAAGAAGCCAGAAATTCGGCAAATTGGAGTGTTGATATTTTATACAACACTCCACTTTCCAATGGTCCTGGCTCGGACTGTTGTTTTTGAGGCCATCCACAAATTCCTGCATTATAATGATAATGCACAGTGTCCCCCACGAATGACCCCAACTTTGACGGCCTGTTCAAAGTTCGGCCGGTCATCGAACACTTCAACAAAAGTTTGCTGAAGTGTACGTGCCCCAAAGGACATCTGCGTGGATGAGTCCTTGGTTTCATTTTAAGGGACGGCTGCATTCCGCCAGTACCTGCCCAGCAGAGGGCAAGGTACGGAATCAAACTTAACAAGCTGTGTGAGAGTACCTCAGGGTACACACACAGCTTTAGAGTTTACGAAGGAAAGGACACCAGGATTGTACCCCCTGAGTTCCCCCCGTCCTGGGAGTGAGTGGGAAATTGTGTGGGATTTGGTGGCACCCACTGCTGGATAAAGGTTATCACCTTTACACTGATAACTTTTTTCCAGCATCCCACTCTACAAATCCCTCTCTGCGCGAGGTACCGCGCCTGCGGTACCGTCCGCAAAAATCAGGGGAGGCTCCCAAAGACGCTACTTGGGCTTATGCTCAGAAAGGGTAGAGCAGAGCCCAATGTAGCGACCACCTGTTGGTGGTCAAGTACAAGGACAAGAGGATGTCCTTCTCTTGACCACCATACATGGTGATGGCAGCGCCCTCAGCACTGTAGGGGTACCTTACACAGGCCGCAAACCGGACTGTGTACTGGGGACAATAAATTACATGGGGGGTGTTGATCTCTCTGATCAACTCCTCCAACCGTACAGTGCTTTGAGAAAGGCCAAGTGTGGTACAAGAAGCTGTCCGTGCACATCGTCCAAATGGCAATGCTCAAACGCTTTCCTGCTGTCACGATGTCACGCAACAGCGATACGACGTACCTTCAGTTTCAGGAGGTAGTGGTTAAGGCCCTGATGTTTGGCGCTCAGGAAACAGGGGCCCCAGTACTTCCGGAACTGAAGGTGCTCGTATCATACCAGGTCAGCATTTCCCGGGGGTGGTCCCGCCAACTGGAAAAAAGGTAAGCCACAAAAAAGGTGCCGAGTGTGTTACAAAGGGGAATACGCAAGGACACCACTTACCAATGCGACACCTGCCCGAAAACCTGGCCTGTGTATGAAGGATTGTTTCAAATTGTACCACACCTCAATGCACTAACAATTACTTTACAGGAAAGATTAGTTCCAGAAGGGGGGCAATTTAGAAAAGTTCCTTGGGAGTCTACTTTCCCAAAATTATGTCACTTGTGGGTTTTTTTTTACTGTTTAGGCACATTTAGGGGCTCTGCAAACGGAACATGACGCCCGCAGACCATTCCATCAAAGTCTGCTTCCAAAACGTCACAATTTCCCTTCTGAGCCCAAATTGTGCCCGAACAGTTTTTTCCCACATATGGGGGTACCAGTGTACTCAGGACAAATTGAACAACAACTTTTGGTGTCCAATTTCTCCTCTTAACCTTGGGAAAAATAAAAAAATTGGGGACTAAAACATCATTTGTGTGGAGTAAAAAGTAGATTTTTTTTTCACACCTGGGCATTAATAAACTTTAGTGAAACACTTGGGGTTCAAAGTGGCTCATCACACACCTAGATAAGTTCCTTAGGGGGTCTAGTTTCCCAAAATGGGGTCACATGGGGGGGTTTTCCACTGTTTAGGCACATCAGGGGCTCTGCTAACGAACATGACGCCCGCAGACCATTACATCAAAGTCTGCATTTCCAAAACGTCCTGCTTCCCTTCGAGCCCTGCCGTATCCCAAACAGTGGATCCCCCCAAAATAGGGGTATCAGCAACTCAGGACAAATTGGACAACCACTTTTTGGGGTCCAATTTCTCCCTTTACCCTTGGGAAAATAAAAAAATTGGGGACTAAAACATCACTTTTGTGGAAAAAAAAAATATTTTTTTTTTCACGCCAGGCATTATAAACGTTAGTGAAACACTTGGGGGTTCAAAGTGCTCACCACACACCTAGATAAGTTCCTTAGGGGGTCTAGTTTCCAAAATGGGGTCACATGTGGGGGGTTTCACTGTTAGGCACATCAGGGGCTCTGCTAACGGAACATGACGCCCGCAGACCATTCCATCAAAGTCGCATTCCAAAACGTCACTGCTTCCCTTCAGAGCCCTGCGTTTGCCCAAACAGTGGTTCCCCCCAACATATGGGGTATCAGCTACTCAGGACAAATTGGACAACCACTTTTGGGGTCCAATTTCTCCTCTTACCCTTGGGAAAATAAAAAATTGGGGACTAAAACATCACTTTTGTGGAAAAAAAATTTTTTTTTTTTTTCACGCCAGGGCATTATAAACGTTAGTGAAACACTTGGGGTTCAAAGTGCTCACCACACACCTAGATAAGTTCCTTAGGGGTTAGTTTCCAAAATGGGGTCACATGTGGGGGGTTTCCACTGTTTAGGCACATCAGGGCTCTGCTAACGGAACATGACGCCCGCAGACCATTCCATCAAAGTTCTGCATTCCAAAACGTCACTGCTTCCCTTCGAGCCCTGCCGTGGCCCAAACAGTGTATCCCCCCAACATATGGGGTATCAGCGTACTCAGGACAATTGGACAACCACTTTTGGGGTCCAATTTCTCCTCTTACCTCTTGGGGAAAATAAAAAATTGGGGACTAAAACATCACTTTTGTGGAAAAAAATATATTTTTTTTCTTCACGTCTACATTACAACTTGCGTGAACTTTTTGAGGTTCAAAACTCCCACACATCAGAAATTCCTTAGGGGGTTAGTTCCAAAAGGGGAACAGGGGGGGGGTTTTTCCAATGTTGGGGGCACTCGGGGGCCTCTCCAAACGCGACATGGCGTCTGTTCTCAATTCCAGCCATTTTGGTTTTTTGAAAAAAAAACTGCCTTTTTCCCCCCGAGCTCCCCGTGTGCCCAAACAGGGTTTTTCCCTCAATTGGGTTGGGGCGTACTCAGGAAAATTTTGTACAACAACTTTATCATCCTTTTTCTTTTTTTTGGAAAAAAAAAAAAAATGTTTAAAAAGATCATTTTTTGATAAAAATAAAATTTTAAATTTTTTTTCCTTCCCCGTTGTTCAGCCCCCTTAAGCCCCTAAGGTTAATAAACTTTTTGAATGTGGTTTTGAGTAACCCCTTGGGGGGGTTTTTTTTTAGAAGGTGTCATTTTTGGGGGTTTTCCCTTTTTAGACCCTCAAATGACTTCAAATAGAAGTGTCCGAAAAAAAATGGCTTTGTAAATTTTTTTTTAAAAAAGAGAATCGCTGGTCAACTTTTTTAACCCCTTAAAATTTTTCCCAACAAAAAAAATTTTGCTTCCAAAATTGTGTGTTAAATAGACATTGGAAATTTATTTTTTTAAAATTTTTTGTGTGACAAATTTTTCTTCTTTTAAGGGAAAAAAAAATTAAAGTTTTAAAATTGAAAATTTTAAAAATTTTGCCAATTTTTCATTTTTTCATAAAAAAAATGCAAGTTATATGGAAAAAAAATTTTACCCCCCCTACCTAAAAATAAAATTGTCATGAAAAACAATCTCAAATCGCAAATCCTTTTAAGCGTTCCGAGTTATAACCTCATAAAGAGCAGTGGTCAAAAATTGAAAAAAATTTGGGGGGGGCATTAACGTGCAAACCCCCCTTGGGGGGGAAGGGGGGTTTAAAAAAAAAAACCTACTAGAATCGCCTGCAAAATACATAAAAAATAAACACATATAATGTGAAATAACAAAAGGTCCAAAGGACTGGGATGGTCAAAATACGCAGGTTTAGAAACAACCTGATGAGAGTTTAAAAATAGACACTCTATCATGGTTGTTCTAAACTTTCTAAAATGGGGCACACAGTGATGACTTAAAAAATATTTCCCCTTCAAAGGCCCCGGGGGGGGTCCGAATTTAAATGGAAAAGTGAAAGCTCTTCGGATGTCCCAAAGGGGGATAGTTTTCTCTGGGCACCGGCATGGTGGGGGGAAAGGGGGATCGGGGGGGGAATATGCAGCCTTTTCTCTTTCTACTCGATTGACCTGGGAAACGGGGGGGGTGGGGGAAAAAAACTGAACTTATCCACTATCCCCAAACCCAAAAAAATTTTTTCCCTGCTCTGGGTTCAAATGTGGCAGCTGCTGGGTCCCCTAAAATTTTTGGGCGGAAGGCGAGCGAGAAGATGTGGGGGGTTTTTTTTTGGCCAACGCTTGCCCCGGCCCCCCCTCTGCAGCACAACACCATCTGTCCCCCCCCCCCTTCCCCCCCCCTTTCCCCGCCCTTCCCATTTTTTAAAGGCTGCAAAAATTTTCCCCGTCATACAAAGGGGAATTTGGAGAAACTTATATTACCGTGTGTGGGAAAAACACAGTTTAAAATATCTGGCTTAGGTAACAATTTTTTTTTACAAATTGTCAATAATACTAAGACCGGAAAAACGTTAAGGGGCCCCCAAAAACCACAATTTTACCCCCCAGATAGTGGGGCTGTGACGGAGATACTACACATAAAATTTGCCCTTATTTTTATTTTTTTTAAAAAAATAGGTAAGAACTAGGTAACACCGCAAAACAGTTGAAGGAGGCCCCAAATCCAATTTTTACCCCCCAGATGATGGGCTTGAGGTTTTTACTATCTAAAAAAAATTGGGGCCCTTTTTTTTTATTTTTTTACGGGGAAAATTGTCAAAACTATGGTAAACACAGAAAAAAAACCCTTGAATGGAGGCCTCAAATCCACAATTTGTACCCCCAGATAGAAAAGGGATTAGGGGGGCCCCACTGTAAAAAGTGGCCTGTATTTTTTTTTTTCAGGAAAATATTGTCATGAACTAGGTAACACCCCGTAAAACAGTTAAAGGGGGGTAAAAAGCCACAATTTGTAGCCCCCAGATAGATGGGCTTGTGACGGAGATGCTCACTGTAAAATATGTGGCCTGTATTTTTATTTTTTTTACAGAAATTATTGTCATGAACTAGGGTAACACACAGCAAAACAGTTGAATGGAGGCCTCAAATGCCACAATTTGTAGCCCACAGATAGATGAGGTGTGTGACAGAGATATCACATTGTAAAATATGGCCAATGATACCTGAGGCTATGTAGATACGGTTAATATATGTAATAGGCAGCAGCAAGAGACAGTAATGGAATGGACCCTCTTGCTGTATGCAATGAAGTAGGCACATACAATGCCGCCCTGTACTGATAATCTATATACCCACATACACTCCCTGCCTACCTAGCACTGTAAATCGATATACCCATAATTGTTCTTACGAAGAACTGTTAATTAGCTGGATTTGTGTATTCAATTATGGTATACCCACACTATCTTTGAAACCCCCAAATCTGACCCTATCTCGGCAGCAACTTCCCTCACTAGCTGATTCCGGGCTGAATGTGATGAGCAGGGCGGTGCCACAACATGGATGCGGCATTACAGTGTGTGGCACACAATCCCTGCAGTCGATTGGCAATCTAAAGGCGCCAAACATGCAGGGCATGGACCCGAACTCCCGCCGAACAATCCCGGAAATGCTCGGCGCTCGCCGAGCATGCGAGTACAGCGATGTTTGGGCGAGTACCGAGCATTAACGAGTATGCTCGCTCAACACTATTGGTCTCCCCAGAGCTTCTTAGTTCTCTATTAGAGAGTCAGTGTTAGACATATCTAAGCAGCTAATCTTCGGAGAAAGAAAATGATGGGCAGTCAATTATTCATCTTTCCAGTGCCACCATACCCATAAGACTCTCGGATGAAACCATCTGTACCAGCGGGTTCGGCCAATGTGAATGGTAGGGGAGCGTTGGGTTAGGTTCTTCTGAAAGTTCCTGGAAAATGGCATTTCTGAAGGTTTTCTTCTTGGTAGGAGGAGTGCAATGCATGTGTGGAAGAGACATGATTGAAGAAAAAGCATAGCTACAGTGAACAATTATCTATTTATCAATGTATCTATCTCATACAGTTAGGTCCATAAATATTTGGACAGATACAACATTTATCTAATTTGGTTCTAGACATTACCACAATGAATTTGAAAAAAACAAATCAGATGCTGTGAAGTTCAGACTTTCAGCTTTCATTTGAGGGTATCCATATTAAAATTGGATGAAGGGTTTAGGAGTTTCAGCTCCTTAACATGTGCCACCCTGTTTTTAAAGGACCAAAAGTAATTGGACAAATGACTCCAAGGCTATTTCATGGACAGGTGTGGGCAATCCCTTTGTTATGTCATTCTCAATTAAGCAGATGAAAGGGCCGGAGTTATTTGAGGTGTGGTGTTTGCATTTGAAGGTTTTGTGTGAAGGAAACATGTGGTCCACAGGAAGCTCTCCATGCAGGCGAAACAAGCCATCCTTAAGCTGCAAGAACAGAAAAAAACCCATCCAAGAAATTGCTACAACATTAGAAGTAGCAAAATCTACAATTTGGTACATCCTGAGAAAGAAAGAAAGCACTGGTGAACTCATCAATCCAAAAAGACCTGGGAGCCCACGGAAGACAACAGTGGTGGATGATCGCCGCATACTTTCTTTGGTGAAGAAGAACCCATTCACAACATCAACTGAAGTCCAGAACACTCTCAGTGAAGTAGGTGTATCTGTCTCTAAGTCAACAGTAAAGAGAAGACTCCATGAAAGTAAATACAAAGGGTTCACATCTAGATGCAAACCATTCATCAATTCCAAAAATAGACAGGCCAGAGTTAAATTTGCTGAAAAACACCTCCAGAAGCCAGCTCAGTTCTGGAAAAGTATTCTATGGACAGATGAGACAAAGATCAACCTGTACCAGAATGATGGGAAGCCAAAAGTTTTTGGGGAAGAAAGGGAACGGCACATGATCCAAGGCACACCACATCCTCTGTAAAACATGGTGGAGGCAACGTGATGGCATGGCCATGCATGGCTTTCAATGGCACTGGGTCACTTGTGTTTATTGATGACATAACAGCAGACAAGAGTAGCCGGATGAATTCTGAATTGTACCGGGATATACTTTCAGCCCAGATTCAGCCAAATGCTGCAAACTTGATTGGACGGCGCTTCATAGTACAGATGGATAATGACCCCAAGCATACAGCCAAAGCTAACAGGAGTTCATGAGTGCAAAAAAGTGGAACATTCTTCAATGGCCAAGTCAATCACCAGACCTTAACCCAATTGAGCATGCATTTCACTTGCTCAAATCCAGACTTAAGAGGGAAAGACCCACAAACAAGCAAGACCTGAAGGCTGCGGCTGTAAAGGCCTGGCAAAGCATTAAGAAGGAGGAAACCCAGCGTTTGGGGATGTCCATGGGTTCCAGACTTAAGGCAGTGATTGCCTCCAAAGGATTCGCCACAAAATTTTGAAAATAAAAATATTTTGTTTGGGTTATGTTTATTTGTCCAATTACTTTTGACCTCCTAAAATGTGGAGTGTTTGTAAAGAAATGTGTACAATTCCTACATTTTCTAACACATATTTTTGTTCAACCCTTCAAATTAAACGTTGCAATCTGCACTTGAATTCTGTTGTAGAGGTTTCATTTCAAATCCAATGTGGTGGGCATGCAGAGCCCAACTCGCGAAAATTGTGTCACGTCCAAATATTTCTGGGCCCCGACTGTATCTATCTATCTCTCTATCGATCTATCTTTTATCTATCTATCTATCCTGTATCTAGCTAACTTTTTGCTGCCAATCGCCACATCAGAAGTCCCAGCCTTGTGAATAGTTGGATCTAACTAATGAAGGCATTATCACCTCCCAGATGTTGTCTGGTCGTTTTCTTTATCGATTCATTTGTTTTCCTCTTACGCCTTCCGTTTTTTATCATCTTCTTTCCTAGTAAACATCTGCTGACATTAGTTGAGATGCATCACTGGCAGATCCGATAGCACAGTCAAAACACATTGAACAGCTGGATTGCAAAAATAGATAAATCCCCTTTTGACCATCCTATGAATCAAAAGAAGTTCAGTACTGTCTTCCAAAATTCGTACCCTTCACGTTCTCCTTTTGGCTCAGCATGAGGAGTATTTATCAAAGTTGGCAGTTGGAAGACCGTTTGTTTGTGAAAGTGATTGTGGAGTTTCAGCTTCAGTGAGCATTTAACATTATTAGGCGTAAATTGGAAGACAGCGCTTCAAAGAACATCATGTTCTTTTCAAAGTTTTTCCTTTATTTTTCCATCCTTGATATTTTTATAAAATTAGAATTTACTTTTCTAACTTAATTGCTTTTGAAAATTCTTAACTTTTCTTACTTTTCACTGAAAGTTTCCGTGCTGTATTTTCTCCCTTATGCAAATTGCCTCTTCAGAGAGGAAGGGGACTTAAACTCTAGTGCCCCCTTTCTTTCTACCCCTGAACCTCATGGAGACACTGACTGGGATGACAAATAAAAGGGTGGAGGATGGATTGCCCACTGACTCCTGGTAGGCACTCCAATGTCCTTTTTCCTGTTATGAACGACAACCCTAAGTCATGGGAAGGGGGATGCTCTAAGTCTTAAGCTTGTAATTTTAACCACTACCCCAAATAGCACATTCTTAGAGATGAGCAAATCGCTTAGCGGGGTATAGACTTTGCCTCAAATTTCACAAATTATCATTGAGATTTTGCCAAAATTTCTGGTTGCCACAAATGCAACACAATGGCTTCCGGCTGCAATTCTGCTAAATTCAAAAAGGTAATGAAAAGGTAAAAAAAATAAATAATACTTGATCTTCACTTGTCTTCTTTCGATTTTGTCACTGTTGCACTATTCACTCTGACATCGTCTGCATCGATCAAGTGGGTTCTTGGCTGTTCTCTTCTTCTGCCACTGACTGATCCAATCATGACGTCTTCTCCAACGACTGACTCTGCTTAATTTGGATAAAATAAGCACATATTACTTTGGCTATCTTAGCTTCCAGTGACAGTTTTGATTTGGGTCCAAGATGTCTCCATTGGTGATCCTTGGTGTTGGGAAATAAACTGAGTAGATGCCAAGCACCCTAAAACTCCAAAGATGAGAGTACCAGTGACTGAAGAAGACAACTGTAGGGAAAATACGCAGCCAAACAGGTGAGGCCTGAGGAAGTATAATATTTTTTTCCCCTAATTAACTTACATTGAATAAATTAGATGTAAATCTAATTTTCTGCCCAAATTTGAGTAAATCTGCAGAATTCCATTTTGGGCAGATTCAAATCACTGCACATTATACTTCTTGAATATTTGCTTCAATTTTGACTGACCCCTACTGATCCCTGTTATCACCTGCTATTGCTCTAGTTTTTGCTAAGTTTTCATTGCAGGAGAAATCAAGGATTGCACAAACCAAAAACATGAGTAAGTCATCTTTTTTAATGGTACACAACCTGGGTTCTACAATGATACCAAGCATGGTGTCATGCTCCATTACTTCCATAGAAGGCTGTTTGACCATTGACTGTAAGTTTAGTGGACGTGTCACCATGAGGTGTGAGGGGAGAAAAGGCTACATATTGATAGGTTTATAATAATATTCCTAGTGGACTATATTATTATAGGGCTAATTATTAATCCCTGGTGGCCTAGCTAAAAATAATATCCCTAGTTCTTTAGGGTAAGGAACTAGATCATGTAGTTTTCGCTGTTGGTGCTGCAGTAGTAAAGATATATCCCTCAAAATTGGCGTGACTGATTACCCTCAAAACAAACCTGTACTGTTCCAAAACATTATTTGCCCATAGGCTCAGAAGAAGAGGGATCAAACAAACTGAGATTTTACTCTGCTTCCATTGCTCTATTGTTTTGGTGCAGCAGTGATGTCACATTGAGAGTGCTACAGCTAAATACTAAGCTCGTCGGCCCTGTCGATGAAGGTGTGAGCTGCTGAGCTCAGTGAAAGGCTGCAGCGCTGACAACCCTATATCATTGACAGTAACAATGCAGGCTCAGGGCACAGAGGGGTAAAAATTTAGCCAAGTCTGGGTGCCCAGAGACTTATCAGGCAATCTCAACTTCTGGGGTGTAAAGCTGGAATTTCGATGGTTTAGCTGTGGTTAGTGGGACCCTGAGTCAGCACAGGAGTTTAAAGCACAGAGGCTGCGTGTAATCCAGACGTGGAAGATTTAATGAAGAATAGTGGGCTAGCCAGGCTGGGGTATGGGTACTGCGAGGAAGAGATCTGAGAAAGGAAAGCAAGAAAGAAATGAAGGACCCCACTCAAATATACGGTAAAACTGATATGCTTCTCACAAGATGGGTGCCACCACCTTAACTGCAATTTGTGTACTTCTGTGTAAGATATAAAAGAATACAATTTTGTTCTGGCTACCTATTGTATCCATCAGTTCCACAAGTAAATTACAGTTTTATTTTCACATCCGGCTGTGACTCCTTTTGGACAAAAAGGTAGGTAATGAACTGCTATGTTTATCTTGCAAAGTGGGGTCATAAGGAAAGATCTATAGAAGAGACATTGTCATTCGCACATGCCCAGGGATCTGTTTCACTAATGTTTGGGGCCTCAACAGAACACTTGGCCCATGTCACCTTTACACTATAAATTGGCATAGTCAGCAGGACAGAGGAGTCCTGTAAAGTTTGGAGATGGCATTCGGCGCAGTGACAAGGACAGCCAATAAATTGATGAAAAAGATTGCTGATTATGTCACAGTGAAAAAGGAAAGAATTGCAGTCGTTGGTGGAGACCGTGCAGGGTAACGCAAAAAGTATCCCAACCCACTGAAGTGATATCGAGAGAAAGAAAAGTCTGACTCATCATGGAGGTGCAAGTTTAAGGGTGGCATTGTAATGAAGTGGAGGTGGGCCCAACCCCTTAAAGAAAAGGTTTTAAAATATTATGCTTGCACAGTTTCAAATGTGATTTTCCTTGCAGTATATTGCATACATTTTGGAAACAGATGACTGGGACTACCCAAAATGGGAAGGGCAAAGGGGGGAAACGGACCCAGCCCCTGGATAGTCAGATAGGGGCCTAGAAACCCAGTAGGTAAAGGGGTATCCACAAAAACAACCCCTAGCATCTCTTAACATCGCATACAAATTGGATGCTAGCGGGATTTTTTTAATTGCTAGTATGGCCAAAATTTTAGCGATGTCGTTAAGGACCTATCCGGAACGATCTCCTTAACGACTTTAGCGGTACTTTTTACGCTAAATCGCAAAAAAAAGGGGCCACCGCGATATATACTTACCACCCGGGGACGCCAGGGGACGCCGCATAAAAATGGGGTCCAAACATGCTGTGAGAACGAGATCACAGCGGGGGGGGCCACGTCGCTGGTAATGCCCACACAACAACATCGCTAACGGATCGCTAAATATACGTTTTTTTTTGCGATCCCGTTAGGATGTTGTTTTGGGATACCCTTAAGACTAAGGGCAATAGCTTAAAACTTGCATGTTAAAGTTGGTTGTGCGAAGGGAGGGGGCAGATAAACGTCTTAAGGACTAAGGAAGCATGAAGAAAATTTCGATTGGAACCCGGCAGGAGGCCTGGTATGGAATTTTTGTCCTGGGGAGGAGAAGGCCCATTTTAAAGGTTGAAAACAGGGATTAGGGAAAAAGATCAGAAGGACGTTTGGAACAATGTTACATTGAAAGGAAACAGAGGGGTTTTTGGGGATATTGAGGGTTTACCGACGACTCAAACAGGTGTCCCATTATCGTTTGGAAATGAGAGTAGCGTGAGGGCGCAGCTT
>JARQOD010000002.1:21881286-21925224 GCA_033576555.1 Oophaga sylvatica | reverse complement strand
ATCCCCCAAATTTTGTAACGTTCCCCCACGAAACTCAATTATTAAATAAACCCCCCACAGAAGCAAGTACGACAAAAACGTCCTCCTCAGGAACCCCAGAAGGACCCCCCCCCAAAAAGTACAAAGGGGGAAAAACCCCTACCCCCAAAAATGGGGACTTACCAGGGGGACTCGCTTCGCCTTTTTTTTAAAGCAAACTCTCCAAAGGGGCAAAAAGATGACCTCCCCTGGTTCTCCGAGACAAAACACGAGATAGTCTCTAAACTCTGACAACCTCTGTCGACCATTGGTCTGTGGATAAAAGCCGGGGAAAAACAAAAACATCCCCCACAAACAAAATGCCCCCCAAAAATTTTTGGACAAAAACTGAACCCCCTATCTGACCCCATCAAAAGGCAACCCATGAAGTCTCACGATCTCCCTAATGAACACCTCGGGCCCGAGTTTTAGCATAGGGAGTGCGGAAAGCAACGAAATGGCCATCTTACTAAAACCTGTCAAAAACCACCAGTAACTTTTCCCTGACGACGGAGGAAAAACCGAATGAAGTCCATAATAATGACCCATGGACCTCCGAAAGTTTAAAGGGTAAAGGGTCCCCAGAGGACGGGTATGAGGATTTTTTTAGAGCACACAAACCCCCAGGACGCAAAAAAATTTAAAACATCTTTATTAGCGTGGGCCCACCAAAATCGGCAGAAAGGGAGATCTAAAGTACCTTACTCCCGGATTCCTCAAAGCAAAATTATATGTCCTCAATAATTTTTGCTCAACTGATTCAGACAAACAGCTCCCGGAGGTCCTCGGGGGCGCCCCCCCTGACCTCTAACACCTCCCCCAAGCTCAACATACAGCCGACACTCCCACCCCTCCAAAAGGATAGGAATGGGTCATCCGTTTTTCCCCCCGGCCCTGGGAAACGCGAGACAAAGCCCCGCCTTACTTTTTAGACCCCCGACGAAAATTACGACAAAATAAACCTGGTAAAAAACAACACCACGAGCTTGTCTGGAATTCAAACGCTTAGCGGATTCTAAATACAGCAGGTTCTTGTGATCAGTAAACGGTGACCGGGGACGCCCCCTCCAAAAGTGACGCCATTCTTCAAAAGCCAATTTAAGGGCCCAAAAGTTCCCTATTGCCGATACAAATTCCTTTCGGCGGACGACAATTTCTTAGAAAAGAAAGCGCACGGATGCCATTTACCAGGGACGGACCCTGGGACAATATAGCCCCACCCCTACGTCAGACGCGTCCACCTCCACAATGAACGCTGAGATACACTGTTGGATGAAACGGGTGCCGAAGCAAAACATCTCTTAAAGAGGAAAAGGCTTGGCAAGCTTTGTCCACCACCTAGAAAAATCCGTCCCTTTTCTCGTCATGTCAGTGAGAGGTTTGACGACAGACGACAAATTACAAATAAATTTCCGGTAGTAATTAGCAAACCCCAAAAAACGCTGCAGAGCCTTAAGATCCCCTGGCTGATCCCATTCAAGCACTGCTCTCACCTTTTCAGGTCCATACGGAAACCGAGGCTGACACCAAAAAAACCCAAAACTGAAGTTCCTTACGGCAAAAACACACTTCTCCATTTGGCGATAGTTTATTGTCTCGCAAGATCTGCAACACCTGTCTCACATGCTCCTGGGAGACACAAGATCTGGCGAGTAAATTAAATGTCATCCAAATATACGACCACAAACACCCCCACAAGGTGACGAAAAATGTCATTAACAAAATGTTGGAATACTGCTGGTGCAGTAGTCAGACCAAAAGGCATAACCAGTTTTCATAATGTCCCTCCGCGTTAAAACGCCGTTTTCCACTCATCCCCCTCTTTTATTTCTAATCAGATTATATGCCCCCCTGAGATCCAATTTAGAGAAACCATTTGGCGCCAACAATTTGATTAAGAGATCAGATATAAGAGGAGTGGATACGGATCTCGAACAGTAATCCGATTAAGTTCGCGAAATCCAAGCAAGGCGTAGGCCTCCATCTTTTTTCTTCACAAAGAAAACCCCGCGGCTACAGGGAAGATAAGGTCTAATATGCCCTTTGGCCAGACTTTCGAAATATAATCTTTCATAGCCTGTCTTTCAGGACCAGAAAGATTATACAACCTAGCTTTAGGTAACTTAGCATCAGGAAAAGATTAATAGAGCAGTCATACACACGATGAGAGGCAACTCCTGACACCCCTCCTCAAAAAAACATCCCCAAAATCCTCCAAAAAAGGAGGCAATGTACTAGGTACGACCGCACTGATGACTGTGTTCATGCAGTTGCTTTTGCAAAACTCACCCCATTGCTTACTCTCTGGACTGCCAATTAATTACAGGGTTATGTTTAACCACCAAGGAAGTCCAACACAATGGGAGTAGTAGAACCCTCCAACACATAACAAGATAATTGTTCCCTATTATTGCCCCTACCCGAAGGTCAATGTTATAACCTCATGAACAAAGCTACCTTGCCGAGAGGCCTGGCGTCAATGGAAAAAATAGGGACGTTTTGACCAATACACTCAGACGCATACCTTGAGCCTGAGCAAACTGAGCGTCAACCAGATTGGCGCCGGAACCACTATCCAGAAGAACAGACAATCTCTTCACTCTAGTACCAAACACCACCTCCACTGGTACAAGAACTGAGAAGAACCGGCGGATGAAATACATACTCCCAGTTGTCATCCACCACACAACCTGGGATTAGCAGTTTTCTGCGACTTTTACTTAACAAGACACGGATGGACATTCTCCAACAAAATGTCCCTCTTTCCCGCAGAAAAAACACCTTCTAGTCCCTGGGCGTGCCGCCAATCCCCTACTACAAAAAGATGTCCCTCCCAACTGCATAGCTCATCCGAACAGACAGGGAACCTCAACATAAGGGACTTTAGTAGTAGGTGGAGTAACAACAGGAGTGGAGTTACCTCACCCCTCTCCCGAAGCCGTCTATCAGTACGGATAGCTAGGGACATAGCAGCCTCCAGAGAAGGAGGAGACTCATACTGACCAAAACGTCTTTTAATTTGTCAGAAAGCCCATGACAAAACTGGCTCCTAAGACTGGGTCATTCCACTGAGTATCCGTGCCCATCTACGAAACTCAAGAGCAAATTCCCCGCAGACGATCTCCCTGCTGTATCTTACGTAATTTAGTCTCAGCAAGAGAGACCCATCGGGTCATCATATACCAATCCCAGAGCATAAAAAATGATCTACAGACTGTAGGCCGGGGATCCCGGAGGAAGGGAAAATGCCCAGGATTGAGGTCCCCTTGAAGAAGTGAGATAACAATTCCCACTCTCTGCTCATCACTCCCGATGATCGCGGCCGAACCGAAAATATAATTTACATGCCTCCCGGAAGGTAAAAAATTTGTCTCGCCCACCATAACCTATCTGGAAGAGCTACTTTAGGTTCAACTCTGGTTTGCTCCAGGGAGACAAAACTTTGGACTTAATGTCCGTCAGCTCCATGGATAATCCCTGCAACTGCAGAGCCACTGGGCTACTGGATCCATGGTAACTAGAGATAATTTTTAATGGCCAGTGAAAATGTCACGCTGTCTAATGATATGACTACAAGTCAGTAAACTATTTATACAGAATCACACTCATACAACATATATTTAGCAACATCAGAATGTAAGTATAAAATAGATTTACCTGACACAATATCACAGAACTTAGGGTTAATCTTGAGACTAGATGTGCAGAAACGATATCAGTTGAACTCGAGGTTAATCTTGAGGACTTGATGAGCTGTAACAGGAAAGAGGAGGACCGGGTCTAACCTGACCCTACACGGGGTCCTAACTAATCCCTTACCTTGGAGGTACTGATAATGGTTTCAGAGGTCCAATCTCCAGCCTAACCTGTCTCCTATCAGACCCTGAACCCTTAATCAGTCCTAAGAAGGATCCTGATTACCACCAAAGGGATAGGGCTGATCCAGCTAAATACACAGATTAACATATAAACAGACAGGATAGCACTCTCTTACATACACACTCAAACACCGAAGGAACATAAATGGTCTGGGAAATAAACCTAAGCAAGTTAACTTAAAACAACTAAGGAGCTCTCAACAAGTCATACAGATTCATTCCTATCTGTGATCTCATGAAGGTTTCACTGGCAACTCCCAAAGCAGACAACCAGAAACTTAAAGGAAACCAATCAACAAATAATCAATTGCAGCCGGGAGAACTGAAACCCAGTCCCAGCACCGAGCACAGACAGAATTAACTCCCTAGCTGCCAAACACAAAGAAACAGCAACTCAGCTGTGAGAAGTCAAAATGTGCAACCGTGACGATCTTCGTGGCAATGCACACATGACACCCCAGAGCCTGGGGAATTGTGAACTGACAGGTGTCAGTTATTTGAACTGTGTGGACATAACCGCAAATGGAATGGACTGTATGTTGTGATGTGATATTTACATGGCCTACAGTGATTTATGGTGGGTAATAAACAGGAATGGACTTATGTAAATGAAGAAAGGGTTGCTGTATGTTTAAATATCGCTGCCAAGTGAGTGTACCGCAACCCGCTTGGTGATCGCTACGTCACACTAGGAAGGGGCCATGGTATTGGCCCCTTTACAGACTACAAAACATCAGCTCTCAGCCGCCCCAGAAAAGGCACTCTTCCCACTTGCCCTGGTGAGGTGCAAGTGGGGTATTGGTTGGGGGGTTGATGTCACCTTTGTATTGTTAGGTCGACATCAAGCTCACAAGTTAGTAATGGAGAGCATCTATAAGATACCCCCATTACTAACCCCATAGTGATATTATAAAAAAAAACAACACACACCCAGAATAAAGTCCTTTATTGGAAATAATGACACAGTCCTTTATTGAATCTAAATTAAACCATACTCACCAAACTCCTAATCCACTGAAGCCACTGTCTGCTGCAACAAGAATAAAATTATAAATCGCAATATTCCTCACCTGTCCGCTGAGAAGATAATAATCCATAATGTCCCGCGACATCCTTATAACTTTGAGAGCAGTCACTGATGTGACTGCTCCCAAGAACACCAACTACACACTGACAGGAGCGTTTAATCGCTCATGCAGTGTGTAGCATTGAGCTGCAGTGAGAGAGTTCACCGGATTCATCAGCTACGGTGATCTCTATTACAGCACCACCGCTGCGTGAGAAAGTTCTCACACAGCAGTGGTGCCGTAACTGAGATCACTGGGGCTTATCAGCTGATGAACTCGTGTGACCTCTCTCACGGCAGCACAGTGCTATATACTGGGGGAGCGATGATGCTCCTGCAGTTTATCACCATAGCCAGTTAGAGCAGTGACATCTCCTGACATGACTGTTCTACACATGAGATCACCCTGGACACTCTGGATTACTTGGACTGCGGGGGACAGAGAGTATATGGCTGTTTAATATGGCTATTATTTTTGATTGTTTACAGGGGACATGGGCATCAGGGACTGGGCATTAGGCCATGTTCACACGATCAGTAGTTTACATCAGTATTTGTAAGCCAAAACCAGGAGTGGGTGATAAATACAGAAGTGGTGACATGTTTCTATTATACTTTTACTCTGATTGTTCCACTCCTGGTTTTGGCTTACAAATACTGATGTAAAATATGACCAAATACAGAACGTGAGAACGTGGCCTTAAAGTGAGTATATGCTGTTTTTTTATTTTACATTTTTTATAAGAGACAAGGGCATCAAGGATTTGGTGTTAGTTTGATATAATGTGTTTTTTATTTTAAATTTGAATATGTATTTAATTATTTTTTTTTTTTTGACAATTTGAGCACAGGCACGGGTGCTGAGAGACTATTTCTCCCATCAGCGGCTCCCGCTATCACTGTTGTCAGTGACATGTAATGTTATCAGTGACATGTAATGTAGCCTGATGGGAGGAGTAGTCTCTCATGAGCACATGCCTGCTGACCTGCGGTAAGCTTTTTACTGCGGGTCACAGTATCTCTACGGGTCACAGTATCTCTGCGGGGTCAGAACCCCTGCGCCGCTGTTTCCCATGCTGTCACACAGATGACAGCGTAGGAAACACCATAGGAAGCCTGTAAATATGGAAACAAAAACTCAGCAAATCCGCAAACATTTTTATACCTGCATTTTTTACTGACTCAATTGAAGTCAATTGGTGAAAAACGCTAAGGGTGCGTGCACACGTTGCGGATTCTGCTGCATTGTACAGTAGCATTCTAACCAAAGTAAAACAAAAAACGATGTGCACATGCTGCAGATTTTTCCGTGCAGATTTCTGTGGATTTGAATCCCAGCATGTCAATTCTTTGTGCGGAATCTGCAGCGTTTTTACACCTGCTCCATTATAGAAATCCGCAGGTGTAAAAACGCAGGGAAATCCGCACAAAATCTGCAGTAAATCTGCACTGAATCCGCAGGTAAAACTCAGGTCATTTTACCTTCGGATTTAGCAAAATCCGCAGCAAATCTGCAACATATGCACATACCCTAAAAATCTGCACAAAGAATTGACATGCTGCAGAAAAAAATGCACTGCAAACACTCAAGGAAAATCACTGATCATATGCACAGCACTTCAGGATTCTCATTGAATTAGCTGGCATATGGATGCTAATAGCATTTTTGGCCTATTTCCGCTTGGAAAAAAAAGCCTCAAAAAAGCACCAAAACTAACTGTGTGCACATAGCCTTAATGAATTTGGTGCATCTTACCCCACCATGCCCCTTAATGTTTGAGGAACATGAGGAAAATTAATTTAGAAAATTTGGCAAACAGTGCTCCTCCTTTCTCATCTTTGTTATGTGCAGAAATGCTATTTATCTCCAGACATAGTCGGAATTTGAAGAAAATTGTGCATAAATCGTATCTGGAGCAGCAGCTACATGAGAAAAGAAAGTTATATTCTCCCTACAGCTGTAAATAGGTCAAAGGATGCAACATGCAGATAAGAGAAAGGCAGAAGACACCAACTTAATAGTTTATTCCCCTGACCCTGGGATGGGAAGCATGGGTTTAACAGGATGATATGATATAGCAAACAGAGTAAATACAGTATGAAATATACAATGTTGTTATCAGCACACTGTGATTCTTAATGCAAATTTTCTATACTAGCTAGTTAATCTCCAGTGCTGATAGTGTCCACAAACATAAAACATATCATCGCAATGCTCCCTTGCCTCTTCTAGGTCCTAGGGGGGGTTTCCACTTTTTTTTTCTTTTTTTTTGTAGCAAGTCCTTCTGACAAAGTCAAGCAATATTCTCAGGGCCTTTCTCACACTGGCCAGTCTCTGACTTGCCAGTTGCACTATTTTAGTCTACACCCTGCACCGTATGTCAGTGCTGGAAGTAATGGCCTAGCTCACTCATGCCTCCGATTTGTTATGGATGTCCACTTCCGGGTTGGGGTGCTTGATGTTTGACAGTCGTCTATTCGGCCTGGAGAAACGAGGGCTGGGTCCCAGGTCTTGACTGACGCAGACTGGTTCTCAGATCTTGTCTTGCCTGGATATGGACCTTAGTCTAGACTGGTGTGGTCTAGTTCACGGACCTTGATCGGTGTTGTCTGGACCCTGCTCACTTCACGGACCTGGCTTCTTATACTGGGGAACTGTTTCACCAAGCCCACATAACCTGGTGCTACATCTAGACTAGACTCTTCCACTCTGAAGCTGTTCCTCTTACTGTTAGTTCCACATGGTTCCGATTGAGCAATGGGTGGCAGTATCCGTATACAAAAGCTGCATAGCGCTGGGGAATGTTATCCTTTGCGGAACACCATCTTACATTTCTCCTCCCTTTTAGCTCATCAGTTCTCAGGTGAGGGAAACCCTTTAGATATTCTATCTCTGCCAGAAGCTGAGTGCATTCACAGGTAGAGTTGAGCGATACTTTCCGATATCCAAAAATATCGGATCGGAATGGTATCGCCGATATCACTAAATATCGGCGATATCCGATTCCGATACCGGAAGTCCCATGTAAGTCTATGGGAACAAAATATCGCAACTAAAAAAACACTTTCTTTCCTTGTAAACACAAAATATACACACATAGAATACAATATATAATAATAATATATATATATTATAATATATACATGTCATTGTGACATATATATATACATATATTTATAGTTTATTCACTTCTACATAGTAAAATAGCCTCTGATTCAATTGCCGGGTAAAGCCGGCATTTGTGAAAAGACAGAAGCACCCGAGGTCCAGTCGCCACAGAGATGTTGCATCGCACCCAGCGGTGTGACAACTTACTCTCAGGTAAGGAGGAAACACCCCATTGACTCCAACCACTGCATTCAACAGTACACTATGCCAGCTGAGTGTAGGCGGACCCAATGGGATGGTCTAGCTCAGGCTGGTTAGAACAGGGTGTAGCTAGTTGGATGGGAGGGTTGAGGCAGCCTTATGCTGCATGTCTTTGTAGTAAGAATTGTTTCCTTTCCTGCTTTCTTACTACGTCGCATACTCCACTCTGCTACATCACTCTGCACCATTGCTCTATCTCACATCTATCTGCCCTGGAAGGATACCGTCTTACCTGTAGAAGACTATCACCTAGCTGCACTACACCATCCCTGCCAGAGGACCTGCACAGCAGCGCTGGTCACCCTGACAAGGTGCTACAGGTGGCGTCACGACAAACTACACAAACATTCTATCATCCCCTGGAAATATCCCACATTCCAGTGAGCGACCAGGGCACGGACATAGCTGTGCTACCCGTCACATCCCCCATAGAAGTCGACGGGCTTGGTGCCGAGTACCCCCAAAACCTGTGCTCTGTGCGACTCAACTTTGGCGTCACAACAGGATTCAGAAGCTCGCTATAAGCGAGTCCTGTGTGCCTTAATTGAACTGTTTTTTTGCTTGAGAATTGCAAAAATCATCATAGACTGTATTTGCCATTTTTCCGTCATATCTGCGCCACGAGGCACAGGTGAAGAATAAGGGCGTGCTCTCGTGGGCGTACACTCACTCCGTGGCGCGAAAATGATGTCCGCCCACTCTAAATGTTACTGCAATCTAAGATCGTGCCCCACAGCTCTGGAGTTCCGCCTCCTCATCCTCCTCAGTGGGCGGAAACAACGCGAAGGTCCCGCCTCCCTACAAAAGATGGCGCCTCTCCTGATGCTAATGACACATGTGACTTGGCAGAGATGGCGAACGGACGTGAGCAGAAGTGGGAAGGGATGGAGGAGTCAGAGCTCTCCCCCCACGGAAGCGACCCGATCGCCACGGAGCCACCATTTGGCACCCGGCCTGGAAACCCTCCTACGCTGGAAGAAGCGGAGGATACCCTGATAGACCTGGCCCGGCACCGGGAGGAGGTCGCCAGGATGGAAGCGAGCTGGCGGCCCTAAAACTACACTTGGAGCGGCGCCAATCCCTCTTACCCCCTGAAGTGTCTGTACCGGAAGGTGAGGCACCCGTTCCAGTAGAGAGGCCGTGCGGCATCCCAGCCCTTGCAATCTGAACCGGTTGACAGTATCTCATGGAGGCACCCGTTCCAGTAGAGGAGGCCGTGCGGGCATCCCAGCCCTTCAATCTGAACCGGTTGACAGTATCTCAGTGGTTAGGACCCGGTCCACTTCAATTGAAGAGGAGGCCCCGTAGCCTGGGGCATCCCAGCCCTTGCAATCTGAACCGGTTGCCAGTATCACAGTGGAGCACCCGTTTCCTGCAGAAAATGCCGCACCACACCCCAGATCCCGCTGTCTGCCCCCGTCGCTGAGGCAGAAGAACGACACCCGTCCTCATGGAGGAGGCCCGCGCAGGCACCAGAGCTCTACCTGCCTGTACCGGAGCCCCGACCGTCATCTGTTCCAGAGCCGGCTGCTTCCGCCACAGGTGAGCGCCGCCAGGACTGGCGGGCGCCAGGAGAGCTGTCGCAAACCGGACATCGTAAGCTGGCATTTGATGGTGGAGACATGGACTGCTGGTGGAGGAGAATTACAACCGGCGTCAGGAGGAAGAGTGGAGACGTCGGGAGCGGGAAGCAGAGCGAAAAAGGGGAGCAGCGAGAATCCCAAAAGCTTCGGCAACGTCACCTGGAGAAGGACCTGGCAGAGAAGGCACGTATAGAAAGGATAAAAGTACGCTGAGGGAGCCGCGGCGTAAGGGTGCAGTACGGAACTTTAAGTTAAAAGGTGGTTGGGGCTTCATCCAGGAGCCTGGACTTTATTTAGAAGTCTTTGTAACCCGTGGGACGTGGAGGCTCACCTCCCAGAAGGACACCCGGGAGGGACCTGTTGGCAGGAGACTTGGTGACTTACACCCGACACTGGGGTTACAATGGATGGTACGCCCTAAATGTTTACCAGGTGCGACCCCTACTCCCCAGAGTGTCAGAAACTGACAGACCCTCCGAGCCTTCAGCCTTCCCCCAAGCAGGCCTCTGCACAAGTGCCCACCCCACGCCGTAAATCTCCCCAGCCTCCCTCAGTGGTCTCCTCAGCAGCCCCAGCTATGGACATGATAATGATAGCTGGCCCGTACCCGGCGCCTGTTAGGCCCCCTGGGGTTCGTACAGTCCGGACATAGGGTTCCAGACCCGAGGGAGACGAAAGAGGTGGCCACACAGACCCAATAGCGGTCACGACGTAACTGAAACAGGCCACACGACGTCATCAGGTCTGGGTGGACCCTCCTTCACGGATGTTTGGCAAGCTCCAGAAGAGTACCAGGTGGTACCTTTTAAGAGGCCAGCCAAAGAAGTCTAAATAACCCGGACAGGGTCTCTGTATGTAAATCGTTAAATTATTGATGTACCCGACGGGTGAATGTTCATAAAAAGAAGTTTATTGTTGCCTTAATATACCCATGTTGGGTAATGGTTTGATGTACCGGGACGGGTGAATGTTCAGAAGAACAAGTTTATTGTTGCCTTTATATACCCAGGTTGGGTAATGGTGTTTCAATGTAATCAAAATTTTGAACTTTGAAGCCATGAACTGTACTGGCTCACAAACTTTTCTGTAAATAGTTGGCACTTCGGTGCTCCATCTTGGTTTTACAAAAAAACTTAACTGTGCACTATTTTCAACTACCTCAAAACTAAAAACCCGTTTGGTGTGGCCGAAAGTGAGGTCTGCTCAAGGAAAGTCTTGCAGCCCACCAAGACCACAGTTGGAGGTTTGGAGCGGGTCCTCCACAAGCACAAGTAAAGGACACTGTGAAGTTACCCCGGTGGGGGTAAGTCCTAAGAAGTCTCAACGAACTTCGGCAGTAATGCTAATTTGCACTTTTGTAATGTTATTATTAAAATTTTATTATGCAACGTTTAACTTGAAGTGTTTCCTGCTTTCTTACTACGTCGCATAGTCCACTCTGCTACATCACTCTGCATCATTGCTCTATCTCACATCTATCTGCCCTGGAAGGATAGCGTGTTACCTGTAGAAGACTTATCACCTACCTGCACTACACCATCCCTCAGAGGACCTGCACAGCAGCGCTGGACACCCTGACCAGGTACTACAGGTGGCGTCACGACAAACTACACGAACATTCTATCATCCCCTGGAAATATCCCACATTCCAGTGATCGCCCAGGTCACGGACCGAGCTGTGCTACTCGTGACATCCCCCATAGAAGTCGACGTGATCGGTGCCGAGTACCCCCAAAACCCCTGTCTCTGTGCGACTCAACTTCCCTCACTTGCTGGCACTTTACATTTACAATGCCTCTGGGTTTTTTTTTTGGGGGGGTGGGGAACATTCAGACTTTTGCTATGGGGCCCCATGATTTATATGTACGCCCCTGCTGCTGAGGCATGGTATTTAAGGCTGTTAAGGAGCCAACATACATGGACCTTGCCAGCAGCGTCGGACTGGAGTACCTGGCCCACCAGAGAAAATATATTCTTGGGGCCCACCATCATACTTCCCAACCTTTGAATAAGGAAAGAGGGACAAAGGCTGTGGCACGCTGTGCATGCTGCAGAAAATTTTAGGCCATGCCACGTGCACCACAGACTGTCCAGGAGTTGGTGGATGCTTTAGTCCAGGTGTGGGAGGAGATCCCTCACGAGACCATCCGTCGCGCTCATCAGGAGCATGGCCAGAAGTTGTAGGGAGGTCATACAGCATACCTCCCAAATTTGGAAGACAGGAAAGAGGACTAAAGGCTGCGGCGCGTGTTGCGCGCCGCTGAAAATTTTAGCCCACGCCCCGACAACACCCATTTCACAGCTAATCACACCCATATCCTCGCCCCAAGCGTAACCATTTAGCACTGCTGATCACACTGACTGGTAATGAGGGCACAGTGGCTGGTACTGAGGAAAAGAAAGAAAGAGCAGCGAGAGAGAAAGAACAAACAGAGAAAGAAAGAGAGGAAAGAAAGAAAAGAGAGAAAGAAAGAACAGAGAGAAAAAAGAAACAGAGAGCGAGAAGGAAAGAACAGAGAGCGAGAAAGAAAGACTAGAGAGAGAGCCATAGGCGTAGCTAGGGTTTTGGTTTAGTGGGGGCAAAACTTCTGAGTGGGCCCATCATCAGAGAACCTCAGCAAATGACCCGCGTTGTTGGCCAAATAATCTATATATAAAAAGACCAATATTGATATTACCGCCATATGGTCTGTGTTAAATAATACCAGTCCTACAGAACATATAGATTACAGCACAGGTACAGATAATGACTTACCGCTGATGTTCTTTCTAATGGAATTGTTCACTTTTCATGTCTTTTCCATCTGGCCCACACCGACATGACGACTTCTCCAGCCAGGACTCGACTGCACCCCCATTAAAAAAAAAATAAAAAAAATACTCACCTCCCGGCTCCTGTGCTGCTCACTGTTCTCCCTCTCAGCGTCTGACAGCGGGCGCCGGCAGGTGATGTTATTGCGCCCGCTGTCAAAACGCTGAGGGGGATTATGGGAGAGAAGGAGCGCTCGCTCCTTCTCTCTCTATGCGGTCAGCTTTATCGGCTGGATGCCGATACAGCTGACCCTCCGATGACGGGTGGGGGGCCCACACTGCTGGCACCGGGCCCCCCCAACGCCTGTTCAGGCCCCATAGCTTCTGGGCGGCAGAGCAGGGAGAGCGATTCTCCCTGCTCTGCCGCAGAATGTAACTGTATCGTAGCTCCGGGTGGGCCCCCTCAGAGCACGGGCCCCGGGGCCACCGCCCCCTCTGCCCCGCGACCTATCCTTTCAAATCAGGGCCCACCACACAGGAGCTGGGGCCCACCGTAGGTTCTCCGGTGTCCCGGTGCCTCAGTCCGACCCTGCTTGCCAGCCTGATAATACCAGGCCACAGCAGTCTGCTTATCTTTGCTGGTTAACAAAAATAGGGGATCCCCTCGAAAAAAAATTGGCGTGGGGTCCACCCTATTTTTGTTAACCAGCCAGATGAAGCAGACTGCTGAGGCCTGGTTTTTCAGGCTGGCAATGAGCCAATATCCATGGACCTTGCCAGCCTGATAATACCAGGCCACAGCAGTCTGCTTAGCTTGGCTGGTTAACAAAAATAGGGGATCCCCTCGAAAAAAAAAACGGCGTAGGGATCCCCCTATTTTTGTTAACCAGCCAAGTAAAATGCAGACTGCTGCGGCCTGGTATTAAAAGACTGTCAAGGCCCATGGATTTTGGCCCTCAACAGCCTGATAATACCAGGCTACAGCAGCCCCACATTTGGCGCATCAAAAGATGTGCCAATTGTGGCACTTTACCCGGCTCTTCCCACTGCCCTGTAGCGGTGGCAAGTGGGGTAATAAGGGGTTAATGTCACCGTTGATTGCACGGTGACAATAAGCCCGGTTAATAATGGAGAGGTGTCAATAAGACACCGAACCATTATTAATCCCAAAGTTTTTAAATGTATAAAAAAAAGAACACAGCAAGAAAAAAGTATTTTAATGAAATAAAAGAGACAACACAGTTTTCATTTCTTTTATTATACTCTCATTCCTGCGACGCCATCGATCTCCTGTAAAAAAAGGAAAAAAACAAACCAACAGTATACCACCTGTCCGACGCAGTCCATAGTAACGACTGTCCCACGACGATCCAGCTCTGCTACATCGGAATGACAGGCAGAGGCTGTCATCCCGGCGCAGCACAGCTGATTACCTGCTTCCCCGGCGGTGACGTCATCGGACTGACTGCTTTACGGCCGGGATTACCCAGCAGTCACTGCAGTTATCGCGAGAAACTGCATGTGACCGCCGGGGAAAGATAATGGCGGCCATCAACCAGTCCAGGCCGAGATCTTCTGCCAGGTAAGTGCCGCTGACTCCTGACAGACCCGACCGACGGACACTCACAGTGACAGTGACAATTCCGATTCCGGTATACGATATATGGGAAATATCGAAAGTCAATATCGAAAGTCCGATACAGCTAATATCGGCCGATACCCGATACTTGCGGTATCGTATCGCTCAACACTATTCACAGGTCTTCTGTTTAATTTGTCCCCACACAAACTTGTCCTGGTTAAGAGGGACACCAACATTAGTGCATTCAGTTCTATGCGATTCTTCCTATAGGGGTGTTTCAGGAAGTTCTGGGCTTTTGGGCACTACACAGAGAAGATTGCCTTCCACCCCATCTTCTAAAGCTGTTGAGAGTGTGCTGTCATCTCCCACGGTTCTGTAGGCACAACGAACCTCTACTCTTCATCATCAGCAGTCTCCTTCAAGGGGGCATAACACATTTTTTCTCGGTGGCTTAATCTTTCTAGTCTCTTTTGGCTTAGATGTAACACTCAGCCCAGAGTTTCTTTGTCCCCTTCGGACCGGACTACTTAGATGGGATTGTTAGGATGGACCCTTCTCATGACTCGGTAGGGCACAGCCTCCAAGCAATAGTCCAGCTTGTTTCTGGGCCATTTGGCCAGTACCAGTTCCCAGCTGGAGCAGTTCTTCTTGGATTGAAAACCCGCATGGGTGATCTACCATATTTTTCGGACTATAAGACGCACCGGACCATAAGACGCACCCCAAATTTTCAGAAGGAAAATAAGGAAAAAAATAATGTGTCAAATGGGGGTCCGTCTTACAGTCCGAATTCAGCTTACCAGCGAAGGGATCAGCACAGGTAGAGGAGTGGTCACTGGGGTCGTTCAGTGGTCCAGGCTGGTGCGGTGGTGGTGCTCTGTGGGGTGGCTGTGCTCTGTGGGGTGGCTGTGCTCTGTGGGGTGGTTGTGCACTGTGGGGTGGCTGTGTTCTGTGGGGTGGCTGTGTTCTGTGGGGTGGTTGTGCTCTGTGGGGTGGTTGTGTTCTGTGGGGTGGTTGTGCACTGTGGGGTGGCTGTGCTCTGTGGGGTGGCAATATACTCACAAATCCAGTGGCGGTCCCAATGCAGCCTCCCTGTGGTGCGGTGGTGTCAGGGCAGCAGCGGGGCTCTGTGCTGCGTGGGGGACTCCGCCAGCATTTCGTCCTAGCCCGAAAGCCCCCGGCAGCTTTGCTGCTGCAACGCGGTGCCGTCCTGAAACATGGCTGCCAGGGGCCTCTGGAAAGATGGCCGCAGCATACCCATTCAAATATCGGCAACGAGATCTTGTCCTGAGATATCGGGAGACGAGATCTCGGGAAGAGATCTCATTGCCGATATTTGAATGGGTATGCGGCGGCCATCTTTCCGGAGGCCCCTGGTGGCCATATTTCAGGACGGCACAGCATTGCAGCAGCTGCGCTGCGGGGGGCTTTCGGGCTAGGACCGTTTTGGGGGAAAAAAGTGTGTCTTATGGTCCGAAAAATACGGTAATTCTTAAAAATTGTGTTCCACCAGCCGTCTCATCATCTGCAATCAGTGCCTTTGTTCGCGGACCATGCTTCCCGGATAGTCGTCCTCAGAATTCAGCTCCAACTCTGTAATTTCTAGACCATTCTGGCTGAATAACAGCATGTATGGTGTGTATCCAGTAGTTATGTGGACTTGATTATTGTACACCCACACAAACTCGAGTCATCTAATTTTCTTGCCTTGTTCCAATGTCCTTAACATTTGTAGCAAAGTTTTGTTGAAGATCTCACAAGCTCCATTTCCTTGGGGGGGGATGGCATACTCTGGGACTTGTCAATCTCATAGAGTCAGTGCAGTTCCTCCATTACCTTCCATTGGAAGCAGGCTCCTTGATCCAAGTGTATCCTCTTCGGACATCCACGTACACGAATGAAGTCCTGGCAGATTGCCCTAGCTGCCGACTCCACTGTCGATCTCTGGTGGGGCTCACCACTGTGAATTTAGTGGAAGTGGTCGGTCATCACTAAGCAATATTCTTAGCCATTATGGGTGTCCTAATCATCAGATAGTCGATCATTAGTACTTCTAAGAGTGATGAAGTCAGGATAGTTTGAATTGGGTCTCTGTGATCTGGATGTTATGTCAGCTCGCACTGTCGACACCTTCAGCAGGCCTCTTCCACCTTTTGCAGTAATTGAGACCTATTCACCAGTCTCTGCAACCATTGGAAGATCTTCTCATTACCGAAGTGGGCTCCTAATTTTATTTAATTTTTTATGCCTTTCCTGGTGCAGTATAAGTGATTAGGCAACTTTATTCTTTGTGTTGGTACGACTACAGGACACCAGCGTTATATTGTTTTTTTATGTTTGGCAGCTGTCACACACTAAAAGACTTTTTTTTTTTTGCAAAAACAAGTTTTTGCATTTCCATTTTTTGAGAGCTATAATTATTTCATATTTCTGACAACAGAGTCATGTGAGGACTTGTTTTTTGCAGGACGAGTTGGCATTTTTATTGGTACTATTTTTGTATAAATTACATTTTTTGATTGCTTTCTATTTTGGTTTTTGTGACACTTAATGAACAAAAACCAGCTTTTTTCAGGAATTATTATTTTTTTTTATGCCATTCTGCGTGTGGTAAAATTGATAAGGCAGATTTATTCTTCGGGTCGGTACAATTACAGCGATAGCACCACATTTCTATAGTTGTTCTATGTTTTGGCGCTTTTACACAAGGTCACGTTTTCAGCGATAATATTTTTATTTACATCTTTTTTAATCACATTTTTATTCCACTTTTTGTTTGGCAATATGATGAAAAAGCATAGTTTTTTGCCTGTTTTTTTTTTTTTTTTTTAACAGTGTTCACTGTTAAGCAGTGAGACAGTTTTATAGGTCGGGTAATTCCTGACGTGGCGATACCAAATGTGTGTATTTATTTTCATAAAAATATTTATTTATGGGTGCAATATTATTTTACTTAGTCCCACTCTGAGACTTTGACTTCCACACAGTTATAAAGCGTAGCAATGCACTGACATCGCGCATGATTTAACTAACTTGCTAGCCCTGGTGACCAGGACTTCATCACGACGACATTGGGTCATCATGGCAACGATCGGCCACTCGCAATGGCGTCGTGGAGGCGTCGATCGGAGGGCAGAGGGTGCCCCCTCACTCTCCCTGCCTTCTAAATGCTGCGATTGATATTGATCACAGCATTTAGAGGGTTAAACTGCTCCTGGCAGTGAGTGCCGGATGTCAGCTGTCATGTCAGTTGAACACCCGGTGGTGATCGCGTACGCTCAGATCCGGTGCGAGCAAAATCGCCAGAACGTATAAATACGTCCCAGGATGGAAAGTACTCCTCAACCTGGACGTATGGATAAGCCTAAGGTCGTGTAGGGGTTAAGGGGGTGCATACTCTTTGAAAATTATTGTGGCCACCACATCATCTTTTCTTTTCACTCCGATGGTTCTGTATTCCCTTTCTTGTATTCTTCTTTTTATTCTCCACTTTCTTCCTCTTCTTCAATTTTGCATTTTGACAAGTTACGTATCAAAAAGTTTTCAATGTAGAAAGGAGTACCGCGACTTTCTAGTGTTGTATTTATATAAAGCTGTGATCTCTCCCTGCTGTGCGACAACTCTGAAGTCATTTTAACTAACCCGGCAACCGGAGAAAGCCTGCTGTGTTACAAACGGTGAAATCACATCAAATGCTTGTAGAAAATTTGCGGCCCACGACTTATGATACAAGAGTCGTAATTATAAGTAGAAGAGGCCATCACAAGTGTTCAAGAGTGTTGGGTATGATAATTTGTAGATATTTTAAATACATACGTGCATACACACATATTTATGTAATACATATTTATATGTACAGTATATATACACACAAAAGCATTCTTACACATATATTTTGTAATATACGTATACTGTATATGCACACACTCAGTAATAAATACAGACACACACAAACATACACACACACAAAAACATACACACACATGCTGTACAGATATGTAATTTATATTATATATATATATACACACACAAATAAATACATACACACAAAAGCATAATTACACTCATATTGATGTATTATATTTATATGTACACATTCAGAAAAAATGCACACAAACATACATACTCACACACAAAAAATACAAACTCAGAAACAAACATACATACTGTACATGCACACACATATTCACCCATGGCTTTATACCTATTTTGTTACATTACAAACTGTGTTTAATTATTTTTTTGTAATATGATTTGTATAAATTAAATTTATGTGACCAAATAGTTAAAGATTAAAATGTGCATATGTATGTTCACCCCTTTTTGTTATGAAGCTCCTAAAAATTTATCGTGCATGCAAATATTAACTTCTGTTTTTCCATTTTATCAAATACTTTTTCATGGAATAAAATGCAAATTAATTATGTAGAAATCATACAATGTCATTTTCTGGATTTTTTTTTTAAAGATTCTGTCTCTCGCAGTTGAAGTGTACGTACAATAAAAATTACAGACCTCACCATTCTTTGTAAGTGGGAAAACTTGCAGAATTAGCAGTGTATCAAATACTTATTTTCCCCACTGTATAGACATAGAAATAAATACATACTTACACACACAAACTTAAATATACACAAAAACATGCAAACACAGACACACAAATTCATACACACATATTTATGTAATCTGATATGTATGTGTAAGATTCGACCAGGGGTGTAGTCATGGCCGAGCCCTCAGTTACATCAGAGTCCTGGCCTTCTCTTACATAAAACCGGTGACTCTTCAGCAGTGCACCTGTGTTGTCTTTTGCTGCACCATCAGGCACTCCTCTGTGGTCTGGGGACCTTCTGTAGTCGGTTCCGGAATAACTGAGACACAGTCAGGTTCCAATGCAAAACGAAGAACTTTACTAGGCTCACTTTGCAGCACATTCTTGTCAGATACAGGGACAGCATCAGATACCTCACAGTTCATATTCTGCACTTTTCCTGCGCTTCCTTCTACGTCCTCCAGTACATTATGGGGTGATAGCGCCTTAGGCGGTACCGTAGCGTTCTCCTTGTCCAGACTCACTACTTCTGGAAACTCCCTCATCCGTTTTGCCCCGGATCTGAGTGCGTCTGCCCATGCAATGATCTGCCACATCTCGAACAATCTGCACCCTGTACTTTCTGGACCGTTACCTTGCTCCCACTCCAAGCTGCTGACACTCCGGTGCTGCATACTGTCCTTCTGTCCCTAAGGCACAGAGTTAGATGAAACCCGGTCAGCAGGAGCGCAAAAACAGGGGCTAAATTAATAAACAATCTTCTTTTATTAAAAGAAGATTGCTTATTAATTAAGCCCCTGTTTTTGCGCTCCTGCTGACCGGGTTTCATTAAACTCTGCACCTCCCTTCCTCATCTGAGGCACCTGGCTGGAGCTGAATTACATCACCCAAAGCTGCGCTTGGCTGGCGCTCCTCTGTGACCATCTTACCTTGTCTGAACTTCTGTCCCTAAGGGACTTTGAATGGCTGTAAATCTTCTTGTAAGAACGTTACGTGGCTGCTGCGGTGTCCAGGGCCTATGGCCCATTTGGACGACTCGGGCACTATGCCCTAACTAACTATACTCAGGAAATGTTCCTGACTTACCACACAGAAGCCCCTCCTATGTTTAACTATTTCTTATACTAATTCCTAACCTATATTCTATAATGCCCCCATCTAGTGGCCAAACTAATAAATGCACTTACCCTATACACTATACATAGCAGTATTACAACAGTATAATAATGTTCACATATATACACAGTTAGCAATGAACTGTAATACACTTTATAGCATAGCAGTACCATTGTATAGACATGGTAATACACTTAATCGTGTAGCAATACCACAATGTATTTACAAATATATACACATACTAATAACATACTGTACCGGGACAAGCTAAGGAGGAAAGGTAGGGCAGCAACATTATTCAATCCCCTTACATAATATATATTTTGTCAGGTTTTTCTCAGCTGCGTTTTGAGATAGGCACAGGACAGGCACAGACACATTTTCATAAAAATGTCTCAGCTTTATTAACTCTATAAACCTGCTTAAGGATACACAAACAAAAGATAGCCTTCTCCGGCATAAAGTGAAAACAAACAGAAAATAAACAGTCCACATAGCACAGCGGGTCCACCCGCTCAGATCAGAGTTTTTCAGCAAACACACTGGAGCCTCCACACCTCCAGTAACATACACTGAATGAGACACGCTCTCCATTTTATCTGTCAAACTGTAAGGAGATGGACATGACGTTGGTATAGTCGAGCTGTTTACTCGTACGGAACCAAGGACTCCCAACATTGAGCCCCTTCCCCATTATCAGGATACCCCTGATATCCTTCCACCAATAACGACAGACAGTAAATCTTTGGATGTATATGGCCACAGCAGCCTTTATTTAAATACAAACAATATTAACAATAATTAACAATATATATATACCATAACAACATTAGGGAGGAGTCCTTGAAGCTACAAAGATCATGGTGAATTGAACCAATATCCTGTGAACAACACCCAACCTCTTACTCCCAGCCGTTACCCCACAGGCTCGGGAGCACCACCACTGAGGTGTGCGGTTCACCCAATTACTTGGGGATCCGCCCACTCCATGTGAACTCCCCTTCCACCATTCACCAGATCACCACCACGTAACTTCAAACAGTGGAGACCCTAAACAGAGTCCCACAAACCAATTTCCACCAACTTCAAGGACTCTCTACCACCCCCTTGAGCCGCCACATCAAGGGCCCATTGAAACCTCAATGGCCCGAGACCCCCTAAACCCGCAAAGCTATGGCCCTTTCAATACCTTCCTGAATACCCAAAGCCCAAATATCCGAACCAACGGCATTCAGATGAACCCCATCCGCCAACCAAAAATCCCCTTCACCCTTCTCCAAATCAAAATGCCGTACAGACACGTTACCGTTCCGGGCCATGAAAGAATACACAGCCCTATTAACCTTTATCCTGGCCTTGTTAATCTTAGCCAGGGACCTCATGTTCCGCCAACGCCTGCGTGGAACAATTTCAGACCAAACCAAAATGACCCCCGGATATAACACCCATAACCGCAAGCAATCCTGCTTAATATCTTTTACTAATTCCCGGAAGGGTCGCACCGCAAGATCATTCCCCCCTGCATGGAATACCAAAATATCAGGAGCACGGTCCAAACGAGCGCAACCATGAATTTCAGGCAGCACTCTCCTCCACTGCATTCCTCGGAAACCGAGCCATTGCAACACCACCATAGACAGGGGAAATCCCAATTGCCGACCATCAGTCCTGACGTCAGCTCGCAAAGCTCCCCAGTGGACAAAAGAATGACCAAAATCCAAACCAGCAGGGGGGCGATACCTGAAACGAGAAACAATGCTAAACATACCAAAAGAATACCTTCAAAACTATTACCAATAGTCACAGGCCCCAAACAGAAAAGCCAACACCCCCACATCGCGAACTAAGGCCTAATATAACTCCGAAATCGATTAGACTTCCAACCCCCAATACGTTGAATCGATGACTCACCCAAACCCCTACCCGCCGCTTCAGTCGCAGCACCAATACGGAAAGAATGAGTCCCAAAACGAGAGTCATCCAAACCCAAAGCTCGAATGGACTGTTTGAAAATGGCGTTAAACTGATACCTAGACAGGCTACCGCCATCAGCATGGCACAACAATGAACCCCCCAATCTGGGGCCCAATTCCCAAAAACTCTTCAAACATAGCACCGGACACATCAAATACTCCGGTACACTGCCCAACACTACCCGACGGCCTTTTCCCTCCTGATCCGTCTTGGACCTTCGCAGCCAAAATTCAACTCCACCCGCCGTCAATAGCACGTCCTTAGCCAACAAACCGCCTACCCCCTGCTTATTACACGAAACCAGCTCGCCCACCCGCAAGGCTCCAAAAAATGCCAACGAAAAGGCCAAACGGAATAATAGAACCTCAAAACGAGAGGAACACAACGTATCCAAAATAAAACCCAACTGTTCTAATAAAGCAAAAGAAACCGGGCGCCTCGTGTCACCAAGCCCCTTTGTTCGACGAAAACCTTTCGCCGCTTGCTGTACCAAAAAGGTCTTAGTCAAATCAAAACTCCCACGCAAACGAAAACCAAAAGATAATGCTGCCAAAACCCGCAATACTTTGGCACAAGACCATCCTTCCCTCGCTCCCTGCCCCAACCAAGCCAACAAAGCCCTTTGTTGATCCATCCCTTGTCCCATAACTAGAATTTCCGCTAAAAACTTCTCCCAATTAAGCCACACTGCCTGATAAGCCGCCCAAGTTTTTGGGGCCAAAGACGCCCTAATCAATGACTCTGCGGACCGTAAACCACCTTCCACAGCTCCTCCGGGCAGGCTAAACCTTCGTACTCCGCTTCCGGGGCCAATGAGCGAAAACGATCCCACTGTAAACGAGAAAGAGAATCAGCTATATCGTTCTTCACTCCCGGAACATGCGTCGCCGTCACATGCTCATTTAATGCCAGACACAGCAAAATCAAATGTTGCAAAACACGAACGACAGGAGGAGAGGATGCGGTAAGCCCATTAATTGCACAAACGACTCCCATGTTATCACAATTGAACCGCACCCGACGATCCCGAAACTCCTGCCCCCATAAATGCACCGCCACGAGAATCGGAAAAATCTCCAACAATGTTATGTTGCGCACCAAGCCCTCTGACACCCACTCCTCAGGCACACCACTGCCCCTTGAAATAGGCTCCGAAACCAACACCACCAGCCGCATCCGTAAACAACTCCAACACATCATTCCCAACAACCTCAGCCATGACCAATGAGCGCCCGTTATACCCTTCTAGGAAAGAATCCCAAATAGCCAAATCCGCCTTAAGTTCTCCAGACAACCGTATGAAGTGATGAGGGGCTTTAATCCCTGCCGTAGCGCTAGCCAGCCTACGTGAAAAAACTCGCCCCATCGGCATCATTTGACATGCAAAATTCAGCTTCCCTAGCAATGACTGCAAATCCCGCAACGACAACTTCTTCAAACGGCACGCTCTTCCCACTTCAGCCCGTAAAGCCAACAACTTTTCCTCGGGCAATCTGAACTCCCATGCCACCGTATCGATGACTATCCCCAAAAAACACAAACAAGTAGATGGACCCTCAGTCTTACCAGGCGCCAAAGGAACCCCAAAACGCTCAAAATATGCACATGATAAAGAACACCCCATGGGTAAACACCTGTCAACAAAGAACCCGCCTTCCAAAAACAACCCAGTAGCTTCAAGCTATCTGGATGCACTGGCAAAAGCCGAAAAGCAGATTCGATGTCGGTCTTAGCCATAAGGGCCCCATGACCGCACTTCCTTACCCACCGCGCAGCCTCATCAAAAGAGGAATAAACCACCGAACAAATTTCCGGATCGATACCATCGTTCACCGATCTCCCCCGCGGGTAAGAAAGATGCTGAATGAGCCGAAACTTGTTTGGCTCCTTCTTTGGAACAACGCCCAACGGGGAAACCACTAGATCCGAAAAAGGTGGCGACAAGAAAGGGCCCGCCATGCGACCCAACGAAACTTCCTTTGCCAATTTTTCTCCCACCACCTCCTTATGCAGCAAGGCCGAACGCAAATTCCTAAGTACCCGCGGGATAGCAAACGGGGGATGTGGGATAATAAAACCATCCTTAAAACCATTATACAACAACGCCGCCTTCTCCTTGTCGCCATATCTATTTAGATAAGGGACCATCCTTTCCAGTCTCACTGGAGTCTCTCCCTTGTGAATTACCTCCCCCAGATTTTTGCTTCCCTTTTTTAAAACACTTAGACGCTCCGTGAGAGGCGCCGCTGCTGTTTAAATTTGCACCCCGCTCCGAATTTACACTGGCCGTCATTAAACTGCCAGCACACCGCAAATTTGTTTCCTCCTGCTTGTCCTTGACCACTTCCTCCTGCTGCCCCCGCGTTACTGCTACTCTGGCTGGCGCCCCCCGTTCCCCCAAGAAAGGAATGCCCAAACTTATTCTGTGCAATGACTCTCATCCACAGACCAATGTCCTTCTGATCCAAACGAATCGCCGGACGAACCGCCTTCCTTTGCCTCAACTGCTCGTCATACCGCAGCCAAGCCTGCCCCCCATACACCCTATATGCCTCCCCTATAGCATCAAAGTAGCAAAATAAAGCCAAACAATTATCGGGAGCTTTTTCCCCAATAACACTTGCCAAAATGGCAAACGCTTGTTGCCAATTAACGAATGTCTGAGGAATCAAACGCCACCTCCGATTCTCCTCCTTCTTAATATCCACCTTCTTACTTTTATCCAAATTAAATTTCTCAAAGGCAATAAAGAGAATATTTCAACATACTCATCCGTCCAAATACGCTCTTTCACCTCCTTCTTCAAATGCGCCCCAAAGGGCCCTCAAAACAAACATACACCTCCCCGTGCGCCCTATCATCTAAACGCACCCGACACTCTTGCTCCTTCTCGGTCTGCACCGACACAGACACAGGCTCGGCACTCTGCCCCTCCTGCTCCGTACCGCTCAAAACCAGTTGCCCCCCAACCTGCGACCCAACCCAAGCCGACACCGGAGACGGAGAACCAAAACCCCTCTCTAACCGTGACAGCAAATTGCGCACATCAACCAACATATCCTTAACCCCAGCTGCCTCAGCAGCCCCCCCAACACTATTACCAACCCCCGAACGAACTACCCCAAACGGTGAAGAAGACAAAAACGAATGACGGACACTTGACACAGAATTATACTCACCGGGCTGCGAGGGTGCTGTGAGCCCTCCAGCCGGATAACCTGGCTCCAAAGATGCATCCCCACTGCCTTGATCCGACACCACGACTCCGCTGCTTTGATCCTGACGTCCAGAAACCCCGCTGGGACCTCCAGCAGACAAAGGCCTGAACCCCGAGAGAGATCCAGCCCGCTGGTCCTGAAATAGCGATGACAACTGGGTCGCAGTAGCACCCGATGATACTACCGAACCATCAATAGCCTCAGCTCCAGCAACGGCAGAGTAGGCAGGCCGCCCCTGATTCGCCACACCGCGGCGGCCCCCCGAAACAACTGGAAACCCATCCACTATGGGGATAAAATTTGCTGACCCGAACTGCCGACCGAGGCCTCGGCCGCCGACATTCTGAACCCGTCAACTGAGGCAGGTCCCGGTGCAGCAACACTGACACTGTGGCCCCCCGACGAACCTATGACCCCGCCGCTAACCAGGAGGGGGAATTGTTGATCTGATAAGCCGGCCAATCCATCAGCCGCCGACGCACCTGCATCACTGTCCAAAGCAGGCTGCACTGCAAACCGATCGCAACTGCGACCCCCTGAAGACGCAGCTCTCAATGAACGCCCGTCGCGTAGCGGCTCCACCACCAACGCACCTGCCATGCTGCTTAAAGCAGGTCGCACAGCAATGCGATCGCCACTGCGACCTCCCGAGGACGCAGCACTTTCACGACGCCTGGCGCGTAACGGCTCCACCACCGACGCACCTGCGATGCTGCCTGAAGCAGGTCGCACAGCAATGCGATCGCCACTGCGACCTCCCGAGGACGCAGCACTTCCACGACGCCTGGCGCGTAACGGCTCTGCCACCGACGCACCTGCGATGCTGCCTGAAGCAGGTCGCACAGCAAGCCGATCACTATTGCGACCTCCCGAGGACGCAGCTCTCCCAAGACGCCTGGCGCGTAACGGCTCCACCCCCTGACTAGCACGCGGCGGAGGAGAGGTTACCGCAGCAAGGCCTCGCCGGCTGAGCGGATTCCTCCCAGGCCTGGGCCTGCTTGCCCGAGCGCCGCATGGCGCCCGGCCTGGAGGGGCCCATGAGGGGCTCCTGCGCCGACGCGAGGCCTGAGGAGCCTGATCAGGCGAAAGTTGCTCTGGAGGCCTCACCCGTCTTGGACGCCTCTCCCGCTGCGCTGCCCCAGATGATGGACGGGACGCTCCCTGGACAAGGATCGCAACCTGCGCTTCCAACCATCCCATCGGCTGCGACAAAGCCGCAGACCTGAGGCGCTCCAGCGCCGCATTAACTGACATGGTGAGTTGTACTACTGATGGGGCAAGACAGGAACTGACACCTTACTCCACCCCATCACTGCCTTATAAACCCCCCACCACCACTCTCATTTAAATGTTCCTCCCTCTTTGTAAACCCCTCCAAACCCCCGTCATGCCGGCCTCCGCCCACGCCTCTTTCTTGAGGGGAGGGAGGCTCTGCTCCGGCCATTACTGGAGCAGTGCTGCCGGTTCGAGGAATGCTCTGGAGCTGGAACAATCGGGGCCGTCATCACTGTTGCAGGGGGATGACTTGTCTGTTTGGGGAAAGCCTGAGCTGACAGAAGCCTGACAGAAGGGGGTGTGGGGGACATCAAAGGAGCTGAGCGCTGGAAAGGGGGAGACTCGGCGGGAAGGCGAATACAGAGCAGGAAGAAGGTTGATTTCCTCTCCTTAACTAGCGCTACTGACGTCGGCCCTTTAGAGACTGCCCGACGCACATACTCTTTACCGAGTGTCTCCCCATGAATCAGACCCAGAACGTGCAGTGCAGCAGACGTACCGTCTTCTCTTGAACTTTGTGATTCGTGCGAGGCCTTGTCACCCCTGCTGCCTGTACGGTGTTGTGTACCGCGCTCTCCTTGAGGAAGGGAACTGTACCCACGCTCCAAGATCAACGGACTCAGGACCAATGGACCCGAATACTTCGGCACATTAGGGAGACAGTGCATCTCGTTTCTACACAGCAGAGCCAGAGACTTTGTTCACGGATTGCTATGTTGTCAGGAGCTGTTCCAGCCACTCCCCAACCAGAACTCCAATCGATAAGTCTTTACTTTCACTTTTCCCCTTCTTGTTACAGTTATTGTGTAATTCATATTTTGCTTATTCTCGGCAATAATTCTCGCCTGAGATACTCGCCAATTTTTTAAGTAAATTCCTGTTAACCCCCTTCTCTGCCTCCTGCTGTTCACTGCATCCGATGAACTTTTACAAAACCACGCCCCTTGGGTGGGGATATGTGATATGTCATTCCCACCCATCTCTTTTGACTGATCATAAAACTCGGCCCTGGAATACACTGATAACTCTCACAGCACTATATGTACTGTAGCATGCTTTCCGAGCTTACATCACCTGTCCTGCGGCCATCTTACAATATATATACACAGTCAAGGCTATAAGTATTGGATTGGCACCCTTTAAATTGTTCCTAAAAATGTATTTCTCCCAGAAAATTATTGCAATTACACGTTTTGTTATACACATATTTAATTCCTTTGTGTGTATTGGAACAACAAAATAAAACAAAAAAGGCAAAAAAAAAAGGCAAATTGGTCATCATTTCACACAAAACTAGAAAAATGGGCTGGACAAAATTGTTGGCACCCTCAACTTAATATTTGGTTGCACACCATTTAGACTAAATAACTGCAATCAATCACTTTCTATAATCATCAACAAGTTTCTTACATCTCTCAAAGGGAATTTCGGACCACTCTTCTTTTGCATACTGCTCCAGGTCTCTCATATTTGAAGGCGCCTTCTCCCAACAGAAATTTTAAGATCTCTTCACAGGTGTTCAATGGCAATTAGATCCGGACTCACTGATGGCCACATAAGAACTCTCCAGAGCTTTGTTTCCATCCATTTCTGGGGACTTCTTGAAGTACAGTGTGTTTAGGATTATTGTTCTGCTGGAAGACCCATGACCTAGGACGAAAACCCAGCTTTCTGACACTGGGTGGTTCATGGGAGGCTGGTGGTCTCCTCCCCAACTCCAGGTGATGACTCGTACGTCCGGAAAACGGTAAGATGAGCCACGCAGAAAATGACCCTGGGGGATGATGAGGAAGCCTTTCTGACTGTTTTCAAAAGGGTGCCTGAATGGGAGAAACTTCCACCAAAGCAGTGGGCAGAGGTGCTGGCGCCATATTTTTCAAGAGATCCTCAAAACGTGTATTATGACTTAGCCCTCCAGGATGCCAAAGAATACGCCAAAGTAAAAACAGAAATCTTGGCACGCCTGGGAGTGACAATGTCCGTTAGAGCTCAGGGAGTCCACCGCTGGCCGTATGCTGGAGACAAACCCCCTCGCTCGAAAATGTTTGACTTGTTGCACCTAGTCCAAAAGTGGTTGCAGCCAGAGACTTCCACTCCTGCCCAGATGGTCGAGCTGGTGATGATGGACAGGTTCATCCACTCCCTTCCCAGGCCAATAAAGACCTGGGTTGCCCAGGGCGACCCTCAGAAAGTGGACGACCTGGTTAGCCTGGTTGATAGGTACCTGGTTGTTGAGAAATCCCTCGGAAAAAACAGACATAGCCACTTTCCCATACTGGGATACCCAAAGAGGGCGGACTCACCACAGAGGGTGGCTAGACTCACAAATGGGGGGCATCCCAATCCCACTGAGCGGTCCCCTAAGGCTGTTATTAAAGACATGGTCTGTTGGCAATGTGACAATCCTGGACATATAGCCGCCCAGCGTCATATGCCCACTGAACCAATGGACTGCAGCCTAGGCAGGCGCTGCTCCTATTATGCCTATCTGACCTGCAGTGTGGACTTTCAATCCGATGAGGGGCCTCAGTCGTGTACCATGTCCGTCAATGGGGTAATGGTTCTAGGACTTTTGGACTCTGACAGTCTAGTGATCCTAATCAGTGCTATGCTGCCCCCACCAGTTGATCCCTAATAAGTTTGTGGATGTCCGCTGCATACACGGAGATGTCAAGGACTACCCTGTAGCCAGAGTGACCATGGGAACAGACTGTGTTACTAAGTCTCATGAAGTTGGGGTAGTAAAAAGCTTAATACATCCTGTCATACTGGGGCGGGATTTTTCACGGTGTCAACTTGTGTCAAAAGAGGACTGCACAGAGTGTCCTGGACAAAAGCCAGACTCCTCTGGAAGAGGCTCTGTCAAAAGTAAAGATGGAGGAGTTTCCCCTCTGCATCCTCACAGGTGAGCAGGACGAAATGGTGACAGAGGAGCCTATCTTCCCTGAGTTAGAAGTGCCTAAAGAGAACTTTGGGACTCCTCAACTTAGATATCTTACATTGAAGGGGGCATTTGATAATGTTACTGTATTTAATAGGGTTGCTCAAGAGCCGGGGGCTGACACCAGGTTCTTTCACTTTTCAATCAATGGCTATTTGTTGTATCGTGTGACCAAACTAAGGGGAGGTGAGATAGTGGAGCAGTTGTTAGTTCCAGGACCCTACCGAGGGTTTTAGACATGGCCCATTCACTTATTTTGGAGGGACATCTGGGGGTGGAGAAAACTCAGGAGAGAGTAACGTGGAGGTTTTATTGACCACGAAGTTACAGAGAGACACTAAACTATTGTAGATCTTGTCCCACCTGTCAGATAACAGCTCCTACTTCTTACTTCCAAAGCCCCTTACTCCCATTGCCTCTGGTAAAGGTCCCCTTTGAGAGGATTGCCATGGACCTTGTAGGTCCCCTAGTTAAATCTGCACTGGGCCATCAGTACATCCCAGTGGTCATGGACTATGCGACCAACCCGGTACTCTGAAGCAGCACCACTAAGGAACTCTTCAACGAAGAATATCGCCTGGGAGCTTGTCCATATCTTTGCTAGGACTGGCCTACCACAAGAGATTTTGACAGACCAGGGAACCCCCTTTATGAGCAAAGTGATGAGGGAGCTGTATAGAGTTCTCCAGATTGCCCAGCTGCGAACATAAGTTTACCACCCAGAGACCGATGGCCTAGTGGAGCGCTTCAATGAGACCTTGAAGGCCATGGTCAAGAAGGTCGTTGAGAAGGACGGTCGAGACAGGGATTATCTTCTTCTCTTTTCCATCAGAGAAGTCCCTCAAGCCTCCACTGACTTCTGCCGTTCAAGCTCCTGTACGGTCCACGTGCTGTTGCTTATTTCCACGGTGGAGAGCAAGTTCCTAGCCAAGTGGCAAGGCCCATACAAGGTGGTGGAAAAAACTAGGTAAGGTGAATTACAAGGTACGCCAGCCCAGTCGCAGGAAGCCACACCAGGAGTATCATGTAAACTTGCTCCAACTATGGTGAGATCAGGATTTGCTAGAAGCTCCTTTCCTGAGGCCCATCCCAAAATCAAAATGGAGGAGGTCACAATTGCTGACACTCTCACACTGGCCCAGAAGCAACAGTGTTGAGAACTGCTGCAGCAGAAACGTGATCTATTCTCGGAGTTGCCAGGGTGTACACAGGTTGTGGAACATGACGTGTTAACAGAGCCGCATGTAAGGATGAACCTCAAGCCCTATAGAATGCCCAAAGCATGCCGGGAGATAATATCAAAGGAGGTTAAGAGAATGCTAGACCTCGGTGTGATAGAGGAGTCAAAGAGTGAATGGTCGGGTCCCATCATCCTTGTGCCAAAACACAACGGCGAGACGAGGCTTTGTAATGACTACATCAGGTTGAACGAGGTATCCAGTGTTGATGTGTATTTGATGTCCCATGTGGACGAACTCATTGAGTGACTTAGCCCGCAACGTACATCACAACCCTTGACCTGACGAAGGGGTACTGGCAGATCGCCATGTCCCTAAGTGCCAAGGAGAGAACAGCCTTCTCGACACCTGATGGGTGTTTCCAGTACACCAGAATGCCCTTCGGACTGCAGGGGGCCCCAGCTACCTTCCAGAGAGCGATGGATTGGATCTTGGCTCCACATAAGAAGTATGCCGCAACCTACCTTGATGACGTTATCGTCGTCAATCCTGACTGGAGTAGTCATCTTCCAAAGGTACAAGCGATCCTAGATGCATTAAGAAAAGCTTTTTCACTGTAAATCTAAAAAACTGTGCAACAGGGAAGGAAGAGGCCAGGTACTTAGGCTACATCATCGGGAGAGGCAAAATCAAGCAATACCGCTCACCAAGAAGCAAGTGAGGGTGTTTCTTGGAATTGTGGAGTATTACTGGTGGTTTATCCCCAAATTTCGCCATAATTGCCGCACCATTAACAGATCTCCTTAAGGGCACCAAGTTGACAATGGTGAAATGGACTACTGACATAGAGGTGGCATTTCAGGGGCGTAGGCCGGCTCCATGCAAGCATTCGGTTCTGGTCGCACCAGACTTTAGCAAATAATTACTGGTCCAGATGGATGCTTCAGAAGTCATGTTGGGAGCTGTGCTGTCTCAGGAAATAAATGGAGAAGAGTTTCTGTTTCTGAGCCGGAAACTCTCTTCCTGCGAGAAAAACTATGCGATTGTTGAGAAGGAGTGCTTAGCCATAAAGTGGGCCAAGGATACACTGAGATATTACCTGCTAGGCCAAAAGTTCAAACTAGTGTCAGACCATGCCCTCTGAGATAGTTAAGAGAAAAGAAGTATAAGAATACTCGGGTGACTAGGTGGTACTTAGCCCTTCAAGATTTCAGTGTCCACGTGGAGCATATGCCAGGGAAGTTACATGGAAATGCGGATGCTCTCTCCCGAATCCCCCTGTTTGGTGTCTGAAGATGCCAAACCCCCCGGCTTTGGGAAGATTGGGGAATATGTGACAGGGTCATTGGTATGGTATATGAGGGAGATATGTGTCACTGCGTGTAATGGCATCAGTGATGTAAAACCAGAGTATTTTCCTCTAGCCAGCACACTACGTGTTGTAAGGGTTAAGTTAAAGTTGCATACATGGACTGATTTTATGTGGATATCTATAAAGTGGGTGGGAAGATGTCCACCCTATCTCCACCAGCGTGTGCTGACAGGACCTGTGTGATGTCACAGTCATATGACCAGTCACATGGTCTGGGTTTAAATAGCTGGACTGTGAGAGGCAGTCGTTGTGTTGTGGCTTAGAGAGGAAAAACTCCAAACGGTGGCTCTAGGTGGAGGTGAAGACACATGGTGGTCTGAGAGGGTGAACCCCTCAGACATACGGACTTTGCTGTATGTTATTTTTTTGTTTTGCCGTTATGCCAGAAAGGCCATGTTTACTATGCTGATCGCTGCTATGGTTTATGCTGTTCCACAAAAAACTAGCAGGTGATTTACCACGAGAAGCGTTCCTGTGTCTACCTTTGAAGCAGTTGAGTGAGTCAACCCCTCACACTTGCCACAGGTGAGTTTGAATGAGCATCACATACTTGAAACAAAGTTGTTTACCCACAATTTTGGAAAGATGTCAACATTTTGGTCAGGCCATTTTTGAGGTTTTGTTTTGAAATTATGTCCAATTTGCTTATAAACATGTAAATAACAAAACATGTGTAATTGCAACAATTTTCTGGGAGAAATATTTCATTTTTTGGAACAATTTCAAGGATGCCAAACCTTTTGGCTATGACACACTGATATAAATAGATATATACATACACACAAAGAAACATACCTGTACAGAAATATGCAAACACAGACACACACAAACATACACACATACTTATGTTATCTGCTACATATACCCATCCACTTAACATGGTCACCTTTCAAAAATTAAACAGAAAGAAACAAAATATAAAGTCAATCTGGGTCTGTATATGGAGAGTAGACCAAATTAACAAGCAAGTCATTATGAAACGTATTAACAAAAGAGGCTGCAGTAATTGTATCCTAGTGTAATACTACAGGCTATTGATTGACCTCCAGACCCTTCACTGATTAAGAGGCAATCAACTTCAAAATAAAAAAAATTGCTTCCGGAAACTAATATGGTGTATTAACACCAAAAGAATAATTATCAGAAACTCCCACAGGGAAAATGGGGGGATAAAAAAGAGAACTTTATTATTCTAAATATAATCAGAAACAGTATTCAAGGTCATACTGATGATCTGCAGTTGGAAGTTACTGAAACACAGATCCCAGAATAAGTATACAATGGGTGGTGGACCATATATAAAATGACCCTACCTACTATAGCACACACTTTAGAAACTGTATACTCTAGGTTGAGCCAATGCTAACACATTGCACCCCCATACTAAGGTTAGCACCACCATTCCTGTATTTTCATGTGTTCAAAACCTTGGTTCTTGGTTTTTTATCAATGTTGTCAGTAGATTAGGACCTTGGTTTCTGGTTTCCAAAAAATGTTGGACTATGATCTGGTTATCAAGCTTCTGGATTCCCAGTGACATAATAATTCATTACACAATTTTGGAATCTTGACTCCTGTTTCCCAAATAATGTATGAGTTCACAGTTTCAGTAGACTGAAACTTGATTTCAGGTTTTGAGAAAATTTGATGTCTCGTTTTACACTTTCAGAGGTCGGAGATCTTGGTTCCTGATTTCCCGTGACTTGAGTTCTAACTGAGGTGTTTCAGGTATTTGTGATTTTGGTTCCTGGTTCTCAGTGACTCTATTTCTTAGTCCATGGCCTGTCTTGGCTCCTAGTTTGTAGACAGTCTGGTGGTATAGGATCTTGGTTCCCGGTTTCAATTGCATTGTTTCCTCCTTCTATGGATTCAGTGATCTACGGTCTTGTTGCCTGGTTCTTAATCACTACTGTATTAATCCATATTTAGGTGGGTAAGAACCTTGGATGTTTGGCCCATGATTTCAATGGTTTATGATCTTCCTTTCTGCTTTGCAGTGGTATAATGTCACAGTTGATGGTTTTATTGTTTAAGGATTTTGAATATCTGTTCCAATACTTTTAATGCCACAAATTCAGCAATTTAGAACCCTGTTTCTTCGTTCCCAATAATTTGAACCTCTAATCCAGTTTTATTGGTTTAGGTTCTTGCCTTCTTTGACCATCTTTCCTCAGTCCATATTTTCCATAGTTCTTGAAGGGGGGTTGTCCTCTACTTTTTAAAACATTCTTAATATTTGCCTGCCAAATAGGTGCCTTGCCACCGGCTCATGACCTTTTTCTTCTGGATGGGGCATCGTGTGATTGGCTGCAGCCTTAACTTTCTGTCCAAGCTAGAGGAAACACTAGTATCATTTTTAAAAAATAATGGACAGAATAAGCCCTTTATTTAAATGGGTCGGTGCTTGGATAAGCACATCACCGCTTCATTAATTGTCTTTGAGACTGGCTGAGAAAAAACCCTTCCATATCTTCATCAGTCCCGTACAGGCAATGGATGGTTTGGTGGTGCACATGCATGACCACCACTCCAATCATCATGGGATCTTCATTCTTATAACCTATCCTGTTTTTTTCAGTGATGTGATGTCACATTCTTGGTTGCCAGTCATATCATGATTAAGCTTATGGTCTCAATAGCTAAGGACTTCGGAAAATCCTGGGTATGTATCATATGGATAATAGTTAGAGATTAGTGGATCATTCTGTGGAATTTTGAGTTTGTGGCAATTTCACCCAAATGTAAACATTTTGATATACGATTCACGGTTCCAAACAAAATTGACAGACACCATTTTCCACTCTACTGAAGCTTTATGGACTATCATCATTTTGTGTGACCACGCGAGCTTCCCCATAATGCACTGCAGCTAGAACATTTAGCCTCATGCGACCCCTCAGGCTGCTTCTTGCGCCCGCAGGTACGTGAGCTCCTGTAATGATGTGGCCCAGTCATGGGAGCCGCTGACGCTAGCGCTTCTCTCCAATTGTACACTTGGACGCACATTCATTTAAAATGTATCGCGGCTCAGAAAACAGCTCTCTGCGCTGCAATACCAATAGCAGACACCGGTCAATCAGAAAACAGGAGCTGACGTCGGCATGCCGCAGCATATGACGTCACTAACATGCACTGTCCCGGCCGTGGAAGAAGAAGAGGACGCTGTTTGCCGAGGGAGCGGAAGACAGGTGAGAATAATTTTTTTTAATGTGTAATGTGAAGAGTGGCACAAAGGAGATCATGGCTGCTATATGGGAACCAGGCTGGAGGACACAGCTGCTGTATGGGGATCAGGCTGAGGGACATGGCTTCTATATGGAGACAAGGGTGGGGGAAATAGCTGCCATATGGGGACCAGGCTGGGGTCATGGCTGCTATATGGAGATCAGGCTGAGGGACATGGCTGCTATATAGGGACCAGGCTGGGGGACATGGCTGCTATATAGTGATCAGGCTGGGGGACATGGCTGCTATATGGGGATCAGGCTGAGGGACATGGCTGCTATATAGGGACCAGGCTGGGGGACATGGCTGCTATATAGTGATCAGGCTGGGGGACATGGCTGCTATATGGGGATCAGGCTGAGGGACATGGCTGCTATATGGGGATCAGGCTGGTGGACATGGCTGCTATATGGGGATCAGGCTGGGGGACATGGCTGCTATATGAATATCAGGCTGAGGGACATGGCTGCTATATAGGGACCAGGATGGGGAACATGGCTGCTATATGGGGATCAGGCTGAGGGACATGGCTGCTATATGGGGATCAGGATGAGGGACATGGCTGCTATATGAATATCAGGCTGAGGGACATGGCTGCTATATAGGAGCCAGGCGGAGGGACATGGCTGCTATATGGGGACCAGGATGAGGGACATGGCTGCTACATGAATATCAGGCTGAGGGACATTGCTGCTATATAGGGACCAGGATGGGGGACATGGCTGCTGTATGGGGATCAGGCTGAGGGATGTGGCTGCTATATAGGAACCAGGCAGAGGGACATGGCTGCTATATGGGGACCAGGATGGGGGATATGGCTGCTGTATGGGGATCAGGCTGGGGGACATGGCTGCTATATGGGGATCAGGCTGGAGGACATGGCTGCTATATGGGGATCAGGCTGAAGGACATGGCTGCTATATAGGGACCAGACTGGGGACATGGCTGCTATATGGGGATCAGGCTGGAGGACATGGCTGCTATATGGGGATCAGGCTGGGGGACATGGTTGCTATATGGGGATCAGGCTGGGGGACATGGCTGCTATATGGGGATCAGGCTATGAGACATGGCTGCTATATAAATATCAGGCTGAGGGACATGGCTGCAATATGGGGATCAGGCTGGAGGACATGACTACTATATGGGGATCAGGCTGAGGGACATGGCTGCTATATGGGGATTAGGCTGAGGGACATGGCTGCTATATGAAGATCAGGCTGAGGGACATGGCTGCTATATAGGGACCAGACTGGGGACATGGCTGCTATATGGGGACCAGGCTTGAGGCCATGACTACTATATGGGGACCAGAATGATGGACATGGCTGCTATATGGGGACCAGACAGGGAGACATGGCTGCTATATGGGGACCAGGTTGATGGACATGGCTGCAATATGGGGATCAGGCTGGGGGATATGACTGCTATATGGGGACTAGTCTGGGGGATATGGCTGCTTTATGAAGATCGGGCTGAGGGACATGGCTGCTATGTGGAAATCAGGCTGGGGGACATGGCTGCTATATGGGGATCAGGCTGAGAGACATGGCTGCTATATGGGGATCAGGCTGGGGGACATGGTTGCTATATGGGGATCAGGCTGAGGGACATAACTGCTATATGGAGGTTAGGCTAGGGACATCGCTGCTATATGAGGATCAGACAGGGAGACATGGCTGCTATATGGGGATCAGGCTGAGGGACATGGATGCTATATGGGCACCGTGCTGGGGGACATGGTTGCTATATGGAGATCAGGCTGAGGGACATGGCTTCTATATGGTGACCAGGTTGGGGGACATGGCTGCTATATGAGGATCAGGCTTAGTGACATATCTGCTATATGGAGATCAGGCTGAGGGACATGGCTGCTATATGGGGACCAGGATGGGGGACATGGCTGCTATATGGGGACTAGGCTTGGGGACATGGCTGCTATATAGGAACCAGGCTTGGGGACATTACTGCTATATAGGCACCAGGCTGGGGACACAGCTTCTATATGGGAATCAGGCTGAGGACATGGCTGCTATATGAATATCAGGCTGAGGGACATGGCTGCTATATAGGGACCAGGATGGGGGACATGGCTGCTATATAGCAACTAGGCTTGGGGACATGGCTGCTATATAGGAACCAGGCTTGGGGACATTGCTGCTATATAGGCACCAGGCTGGGGACATGGCTGCTATATGGGGACCAGGATGAGGGACATGGCTGCTATAAGGGGGCCAGGCTTGGGGACAAGGCTGCAATATAGGGACCAGGCTGGGGGTCATGGCTGCTATATGGAGATCAGGCTGGAAGACATGGCTGCTATATGGGGACAAGGATGGAGGACATGGCTATATGGGGACCTGTATAGGGAACATTACTGCAATATGGAAACCAAGATGGAGGACATTACCACAGGATAGGGACATAGCTACAATATGGGGACCAGGATGGGGACATACTGTAACTACAATATGAGGACAAGGATAGAAGACATTTGGATCGCCCGCCAGGGCAGTGGGATACTCGTTACCGGGCCGGTGTATTGAGGGGATGTGTCACAGCGGCGCTGACCCGGTCCGTGCCACTGGCGTCCAATGAAAGGGGAATTATTTACAGGGGATGTTAGAGTTTGTAGTAAGGTATTCGTAATGCCACCTGTGGTACCTGGTCAATGGTGACTAGCGCTGCGATGCAGATCCTTTGGGATAGATGGTGTGATGCAGCAGAGTTGGTACAGCTTCCCACAGGTGAGGCTATGAGAGCCCAGGGCAGGTAGATGTAGTAAAAGGTGGTAATGGTGCTGGGAGATGTAGCTGAGTGTAGTAGGTGACGCAGGAAGAAACTGAGAAACAGTCAGTGAGTTGCAGTTTCCAAAGCTTTACTTACAGTTTTGCAGGCAAAGTATCCAGGGCACTGAATACAGGTCGTACTGGAGTAGGTCAGCCTGAAAGCAGTTTAGGATTCCCTTATTACAGGTGGGATGTGAGGTCCCTTTCTAGCGCTATTCTGTGAGGCACCGGCTGCTATAAGCTCCGTCCAAGTTCCTGTTTCTCTCTCTCTCTTATTCAAGTTGAACTTCACTCTCATAACATGCAGCTGTAACCTGTTTCAGGAATCACTCTCTATGGAGTCTCCGGCTCACATGTGCTGCTGCTTTGAAGAAGAGTCTTGGGACAGAGAATCTGCCGTCCTCTGCCCTCCGGATTCTGCTGCTGGGACTTTACTTCACCCTTTCAGCCTCGGACTTAAGGGTTCCGGTCTCTGGCGCTCAGCCTGGAGGTGAGCTATCTATAGCCCCTCTTCCCCCAGATTGTCTCCACACGTCTTTCCTCGCTACACTTCTAACTCCTCCCCCAGCCAGAATATTCCAGGGAAGCTCTCCTGAAATCAGGTTAGAGCTCCCCCTTTTGATCTGGAGTAGGAAAAGATGTTGCATGCTGTGTTATCTGCTAAGGGATTCCTCTTTGCTTTTGTGTAGCCCTGGTGTGAAGGCACACGCAGTACCCTGGAGGATGTGTGGAGAGATAGCAGTTTAATGCTCAATGAACATTCATTTCAACACACACTTAGACACACCCACAGGTATATAAAGTCTAGTCACATGCATCAGGAGTCAGTCAGTCTAGCCTGGACGTGGAGGGAGGAAGAGATCCAGTCAGTCAGCAGCAGAGCTGGGTGCAGTCTGTGCAGTAAGAAAGAAGTGAGTTGCAGATATACTTCAGTCTCCTGTCCCAAGGACAGTGAAGGTTCAGAGACGTGCTCCTGCCTAGAAGATTACTGAGAGTCTGGCAACAAGCTCAAGGAAGGAATTAAGAAAGGGACTGACTTTATTAACCTGTGAAGTGAGAAATGCTTATGCTACCAGCGCGGACAAGGCGAAAGGCACAGTGGTAGGAATTCTGAGTGCTATAGGATTGGAGAAGTCCTGCACATTTGTCACCGGTCACTGGAGACCGAAGCATCACCATAGCTTCACGCATGGTGGTAGAAAACCCAGAGGCTTACCGAACCTTAGGTAACGGCAAGCAGCCCCTGGAGTGTCAGTACGTAACTGGGGTCAGGTGGAATAGGAACTTTGAGCTAGGCCAAGCATAGAAGAACCTAGTTTCATCACAGGAAGGCTCAGACCACAAAACTGACCGGGCAGTACAGCTTGGAGAAGCTGGAGTTTATTGAGGGAACTACGCTTCATGCTGGTTGGACTCATCTTTGTGAAAGTAAAGGAGGCCCCTAACTTGTCCAGCTGCTACCTCAAAACACATCCTCCATGGATCAGCCTCCCTGGGACCTGCATAACCATCTTGCAAGTAAAAAAGGTATGGAAAGACGCTGATGTGTGAGACTGTGTTATTTGATTGCGTCCCTGCACAACCCCACTATAACCATCGACCTGAGGGAAGAGTCCCACCTGTAGGGGACCCGACATCTAGCTGCCTCACCATCCCCTCAGAGATCTACAGCAGCGCTGGTACAAATTACCAGAGACTACAGGTGGCGTCACGAACTGTAAATATATCTATCCCCTGTAAATATTCCCCAACATACGCCAGACCGCCAGGGCCACAGACCGAGCCACCGCTACCTGTGACAAACCCCATAGACTTCCATGGGCTCGGCTCCGAGTACCCCATTGCCCTGGTAATCCACAATTGTGGTGGCGGGTCGATACAACTTTGGCGTCACGAACAGGATGCGAAACTCGCAAAATTGCGAGCCCTGTGTGCCTATGGAATTGTTTTTGTGAAAAAGAACTGTTTGCACTTTTGGCGCCAAAAATCGCCATCTTTGTCGCCATATTCGCGCCCTCAGGCGCTGGAGAAGAAGGTGGGCGTACCTTCGTGGGCGTGTACCCCCCTGTGGCGCGAAGAAAATGCCTGCCCTCTCAAAGTGCTATTACAATATGCGATCCTGCCCTACAGCAAAGGAGGTCCGCCTCCTCTTCACCTTCCCTGCAAAGAGGAGGAGACGCAAACCCCGCCTCCACGGAAGAGACCAGATGTCTCTGGAGGAAGATGAAAGAACGCTCTGGAACATCATGGAAGCAGGACGTGTGCAGCCGAGCAGGGAAGCGGAGGAAGGCAGGCCCCGTTCCCCAGCCAAGCTGCCACCAGCACCGGAATCATCCGTGGTCCTGCACCTGCAGCAAGCATTGCTGGAAATCAAAGAAGAAAATGCACGACTGAAAAAGATGATTTTGCCACAACCTGGATTTGAAGAGATAGAGAGACGCCGGCGTACCCTGGAGCAGCGGCGGCTGTGGGACGCGGTGATCTCTCCCTTCGATGACCCCTCACGTCTGGAACTTCCAAAATTTCTGCTGCCCAAGGCAAAGGAGCAACCGGAGGCTGCCCCCGAAAGTACCGATCCTGATCCCACCGGTGAAGCGGTGGAGGCGAAGGAAGTTGAGGAGGTACCGCCAGTTCCGGAACGCCCGCCCGGCCAGGAGGCCGCAGCAGATGATCGATCCCCGGCAGGGACACCGGAGGGGTCCTGTCCGTCATTACCAGACGTGGACTGGGACGAGATGGCGCGCCTGGATGACGTCGCCTACACCGCCCAGTGGGAATATGAGTGGCAGCGTCGTGAGGAGAAGCAGAAACGCCAGCAGGAGGAAGAGCGGGAAGCTCAGCGGAATCGACAGCGGCAACATGCAGAGCTGATCGCGGACAAGGAGAGTGTCCGGAGAGAGAAAGGTACCTTGAGGGAACCGCGGCGGCAGGGGTGTGTGACTGAGTTCCAGCTCCGGAAGGGCTGGGGCTTCATCAGAGAACCGGGCCTCTACCCAGGGGTCTTTGTCAGCAGGCGTGACGTAGAATCCCACCTACCGCAAGGCCATCCCGGGAGGGACTTAGTTAATGGAGACATTGTCACGTATACACGGCACTGGGGAATGAAGGGTTGGTATGCCCTTAACGTCACCATCGTCCGTGACCCCGTCCCCGACGCAGGTAACGTCACCACTACCGCAGCGTCCCCGTCTCCAGCTCAAACAGCATTCGGCCGTGCCCCAGCATCGCCCCCTGCAGGTACTTCGCAAGTGGAAGCGACACCTGTATACCGTTATCCTTCCACATCGCAACATGCGACCCAGTTTCCATCGCAATCTATGACACGATCGATATCGCTAACTGTAACGCAAATTGAAACGCAATCGGTGTCTCGCAAGGAGAAAGTACCCGTTGCGCCCCTAGAGGTTCGCACGAGAACTGTGGCGACCCAGACCCTAATAGCAGCACACGACTTGTTAGTCATGGGATCTAGGGACCATCGCATTGTTCCGGCCCCCGGGGTGGAAGATGTCATTGAAGTCAAGAGAATGTGAAGAACGGTAGGACCCAGACAGGGTTTACCGCAACTAAGAAGATGTACATAAGTTTTTATAAAAGTGAAGATAGTTTGTACAGTTTCTATGAGTATATAAAGTTTATATATATTGCCAAAAGTGGAATGCCCGGCTGGGTAATCAGATAAAAAGTTTTTGCACTTTATTGTGATGTGATTTGATATAATGTGTCTTTTTCTTATAATGGACTGAGAGGCTGAGGACTGTGCCAGCCCAGAACTGTATCTTGTAAATAGTTGCACCTTGTGCATTACCTTGGTTTTACATAAAAACCACCACAACTACCTCTGAATAATAAAACCCGTGTGGTGTGGCACTGAGTGAGGTCTGCATCCCTAAGTCCTGCAGCCCACCCAGGACCCACGTTGAAGGTTTGGTGCGGGTCCTTCACAAGAATATTATGTATTATATGAACATGTCTATTTAAAAATTTTGTATTTTTCTATATTTATTGTTTTGTTTTGCAACGTTCAAGAAATCCTTACCTCCCGGATGGGAAGAAGTTAATGTTAATGTTTAATGCATAAACAAAATTTCTGTCTCTTTGTATTTTACAGCCCGGGAGTGCTGTCATTTACCATGGGGGAATGTGTAGCCCTGGTGTGAAGGCACACGCAGTACCCTGGAGGATGTGTGGAGAGATAGCAGTTTAATGCTCAATGAACATTCATTTCAACACACACTTAGACACACCCACAGGTATATAAAGTCTAGTCACATGCATCAGGAGTCAGTCAGTCTAGCCTGGACGTGGAGGGAGGAAGAGATCCAGTCAGTCAGCAGCAGAGCTGGGTGCAGTCTGTGCAGTAAGAAAGAAGTGAGTTGCAGATATACTTCAGTCTCCTGTCCCAAGGACAGTGAAGGTTCAGAGACGTGCTCCTGCCTAGAAGATTACTGAGAGTCTGGCAACAAGCTCAAGGAAGGAATTAAGAAAGGGACTGACTTTATTAACCTGTGAAGTGAGAAATGCTTATGCTACCAGCGCGGACAAGGCGAAAGGCACAGTGGTAGGAATTCTGAGTGCTATAGGATTGGAGAAGTCCTGCACATTTGTCACCGGTCACTGGAGACCGAAGCATCACCATAGCTTCACGCATGGTGGTAGAAAACCCAGAGGCTTACCGAACCTTAGGTAACGGCAAGCAGCCCCTGGAGTGTCAGTACGTAACTGGGGTCAGGTGGAATAGGAACTTTGAGCTAGGCCAAGCATAGAAGAACCTAGTTTCATCACAGGAAGGCTCAGACCACAAAACTGACCGGGCAGTACAGCTTGGAGAAGCTGGAGTTTATTGAGGGAACTACGCTTCATGCTGGTTGGACTCATCTTTGTGAAAGTAAAGGAGGCCCCTAACTTGTCCAGCTGCTACCTCAAAACACATCCTCCATGGATCAGCCTCCCTGGGACCTGCCTTACCATCTTGCAAGTAAAAAAGGTATGGAAAGACGCTGATGTGTGAGACTGTGTTATTTGATTGCGTCCCTGCACAACCCCACTATAACCATCGACCTGAGGGAAGAGTCCCACCTGTAGGGGACCCGACATCTAGCTGCCTCACCATCCCCTCAGAGATCTACAGCAGCGCTGGTACAAATTACCAGAGACTACAGGTGGCGTCACGAACTGTAAATATATCTATCCCCTGTAAATATTCCCCCAACATACGCCAGACCGCCAGGGCCACAGACCGAGCCACCGCTACCTGTGACAAACCCCATAGACTTCCATGGGCTCGGCTCTGAGTACCCCATTGCCCTGGTAATCCACAATTGTGGTGGCGGGTCGATACACTTTCAGGCATGATATCACCCTCCCCTGGAGGAAGGCAAGGTCACTGTGGCAGCCAAACTCCTGGGGTGCCACACATTCATGCAAAATGTTGGCTAGAATTACTACAGTATGTGGTGCTAATTTTAAAACAAAATTATTGAATGGGATCAATTGGGGGACAAAAAAAGGAAAAAAAAATGTAGAAATGTAAAAAAAAAATTCAAAATAAAATATGAAAAAATATTTTGCCACTAACAATGCTGTTTCATGCACACACTAAATTGAACAAAAAAGTGCACATTTGTTATCACCTAATCTGTATTGACCAAAGCTATAAAACTGTACCCTAAAGGGTATGCCACACTGAACAATATCGCTAACGGGATCGCTAAAAAACGTCACTATTTAGCGATCCCGTTAGCGATATTGTTCAGTGCGGCAGCTGCCAGCGACGAGCTTCCTGCTGTGATCTCGCTCGTTGCTGGAATCGTTCCGGACCCTATTTTCTCGTCGGCGCTCCCGCTGGGTAAGTATATATCGCTAGTGTGGCACCTTTTCTTAGCGATTTAGCGGTACTTTTGTACCGCTAAAGTCGTTAAAAAGATCGCTAACGGCGATAGCGTCGTTAACTATATCGCTAAATGTGGCCGCACTTAGCGATATAAAACAATCCCGCTAGCGATCTCATTAGTATGCGTCATTATTGTGATCGCTAGCGGGATTGTTTA
>JARQOD010000002.1:21795096-21881186 GCA_033576555.1 Oophaga sylvatica | reverse complement strand
CCCACCCAGGACCCACGTTGAAGGTTTGGTGCGGGTCCTTCACAAGAATATTATGTATTATATGAACATGTCTATTTAAAAATTTTGTATTTTTCTATATTTATTGTTTTGTTTTGCAACGTTCAAGAAATCCTTACCTCCCGGATGGAAGAAGTTAATGTTAATGTTTAATGCATAAACAAAATTTCTGTCTCTTTGTATTTTACAGCCCGGGAGTGCTGTCATTTACCATGGGGAATGTGTAGCCCTGGTGTGAAGGCACACGCAGTACCCTGGAGGATGTGTGGAGAGATAGCAGTTTAATGCTCAATGAACATTCATTTCAACACACACTTAGACACACCCACAGGTATATAAAGTCTAGTCACATGCATCAGGAGTCAGTCAGTCTAGCCTGGACTGGAGGGAGGAAGAGATCCAGTCAGTCAGCAGCAGAGCTGGGTGCAGTCTGTGCAGTAAGAAAGAAGTGAGTTGCAGATATACTTCAGTCTCCTGTCCCAAGGACAGTGAAGGTTCAGAGACGTGCTCCTGCCTAGAAGATTACTGAGAGTCTGGCAACAAGCTCAAGGAAGGAATTAAGAAAGGGACTGACTTTATTAACCTGTGAAGTGAGAAATGCTTATGCTACCAGCGCGGACAAGGCGAAAGGCACAGTGGTAGGAATTCTGAGTGCTATAGGATTGGAGAAGTCCTGCACATTTGTCACCGGTCACTGGAGACCGAAGCATCACCATAGCTTCACGCATGGTGGTAGAAAACCCAGAGGCTTACCGAACCTTAGGTAACGGCAAGCACCCCTGGAGTGTCAGTACGTAACTGGGGTCAGGTGGAATAGGAACTTTGAGCTAGGCCAAGCATAGAAGAACCTAGTTTCATCACAGGAAGGCTCAGACCACAAAACTGACCGGGCAGTACAGCTTGGAGAAGCTGGAGTTTATTGAGGGAACTACGCTTCATGCTGGTTGGACTCATCTTTGTGAAAGTAAAGGAGGCCCCTAACTTGTCCAGCTGCTACCTCAAAACACATCCTCCATGGATCAGCCTCCCTGGGACCTGCCTTACCATCTTGCAAGTAAAAAGGTATGGAAAGACGCTGATGTGTGAGACTGTGTTATTTGATTGCGTCCCTGCACAACCCCACTATAACCATCGACCTGAGGAAGAGTCCCACCTGTAGGGACCCGACATCTAGCTGCCTCACCATCCCCTCAGAGATCTACAGCAGCGCTGGTACAAATTACCAGAGACTACAGGTGGCGTCACGAACTGTAAATATATCTATCCCCTGTAAATATTCCCCCAACATACGCCAGACCGCCAGGGCCACAGACCGAGCCACCGCTACCTGTGACAAACCCCATAGACTTCCATGGGCTCGGCTCTGAGTACCCCATTGCCCTGGTAATCCACAATTGTGGTGGCGGGTCGATACACTTTCAGGCATGATATCACCCTCCCCTGGAGGAAGGCAAGGTCACTGTGGCAGCCAAACTCCTGGGGTGCCACACATTCATGCAAAATGTTGGCTAGAATTACTACAGTATGTGGTGCTAATTTTAAAACAAAATTATTGAATGGGATCAATTGGGGACAAAAAAAGGAAAAAAAAATGTAGAAATGTAAAAAAAAATTCAAAATAAAATATGAAAAAATATTTTGCCACTAACAATGCTGTTTCATGCACACACTAAATTGAACAAAAAAGTGCACATTTGTTATCACCTAATCTGTATTGACCAAAGCTATAAAACTGTACCCTAAAGGGTATGCCACACTGAACAATATCGCTAACGGGATCGCTAAAAAACGTCACTATTTAGCGATCCCGTTAGCGATATTGTTCAGTGCGGCAGCTGCCAGCGACGAGCTTCCTGCTGTGATCTCGCTCGTTGCTGGAATCGTTCCGGACCCTATTTTCTCGTCGGCGCTCCCGCTGGGTAAGTATATATCGCTAGTGTGGCACCTTTTCTTAGCGATTTAGCGGTACTTTTTGTACCGCTAAAGTCGTTAAAAAGATCGCTAACGGCGATAGCGTCGTTAACTATATCGCTAAATGTGGCCGCACTTAGCGATATAAAAACAATCCCGCTAGCGATCTCATTAGTATGCGTCATTATTGTGATCGCTAGCGGGATTGTTTAGTGTGGCAGTACCTTTACCCATACAATTAATGCCATTTGAAACAATTTAATAAATAACATGAAAAAAATGTTCAAAAATGCTCAAATGGTGTATAGACAAAAATGTCACTAAAAATGTAATCTCATCCTGCAAAGAATGTGACCAGTCAAACAATTTTTTTTTTATGTGCGGCCCATATATCCAGATGAGTTTGAGAGCCTTGATCTCGCGGATTATCATACCTTGTACCATGGGCGTACCCACCGTGGGGCAGGGGGGGGCCGTTGCCCCCCCTAGGAGCAGGGGCGCCCCGTGCCAAGATGAGGCCATCGCATCAGCCGGCCCTTTAAAAGGTGCTTCTGGGCTGGCTGCGACTCACATACTAGACTGTATGGGCTCTTTCCAGCGGTGTGACATCGTTCCCGGGGGCGTGTTCTGCAAAGCCAGGAAGCCAGGAAGAGAAGCCGCAGGAGGGAAATCTGAGGTCAGTCAGAGTCCTCAGTGACATAGGAGGATTTATTAATTAATGGGTTGATGTCTCCTTATCTACAGTAATATATACCTGACAGGAGCCTGTACAGTCTATATCTACAGTCTGTAGATATAGACTGTATGGGCTCCTGTCAGGTATATATTACTGTAGATATAGACTGTACAGGCTCCTGTCAGGTATATATTACTGTAGATATAGACTGTATGGTCTCCTGTCAGGTATATATTACATCTACAATAATATATACCTGACAGGAGCTCGTACAGTCTATATCTACAGTAATATATACCTGACAGGAGCCCGTACAGTCTATATCTACAGTAATATATACCTGACAGGAGCCCATACAGTCTATATCTTCAATAATATATACCTGACAGGAGCCCGTACAGTCTATATCTACAGTAATATATACCTGACAGGAGCCCGTACAGTCTATATCTACAGTAATATATACCTGACAGGAGCCCGTACAGTCTATATCTACAGTAATATATAACTGACAGGAGCCCGTACAGTCTATATCTACAGTAATATATACCTGACAGGAGCCCATACAGTCTATATCTACAATAATATATACCTGACAGGAGCCCATACAGTCTATATCTACAGTAATATATACCTGACAGGAGCCCGTACAGTCTATATCTACAGTAATATATACCTGACAGGAGCCCGTACAGTCTATATCTACAGTAATATATACCTGACAGGAGCCCGTACAGTCTATATCTACAGTAATATATACCTGACAGGAGCCCATACAGTCTATATCTACAGTAATATATACCTGACAGGAGCCCATACAGTCTATATCTACTGTAATATATACCTGACAGGAGCCCGTACAGTCTATATCTACAGTAATATATACCTGACAGGAGCCCATACAGTCTATATCTTCAGTAATATATACCTGACAGGAGCCCATACAGTCTATATCTACAGTAATATATACCTGACAGGAGCCCATACAGTCTATATCTATAGTAATATATACCTGACAGGAGCCTGTACAGTCTATATCTACAGTAATATATACCTGACAGGAGCCCGTACAGTCTATATCTACAGTAATATATACCTGACAGGAACCTGTACAGTCTATATCTACAGTAATATATACCTGACAGGAGCCTGTACAGTCTATATCTACAGTAATATATACCTGACAGGAGCCTGTACAGTCTATATCTACAGTAATATATACCTGACAGGAGCCCGTACAGTCTATATCTACAGTAATATATACCTGACAGGAGCCTGTACAGTCTATATCTACAGTAATATATACCTGACAGGAGCCCATACAGTCTATATCTACAGTAATATATACCTGACAGGAGCCCGTACAGTCTATATCTACAGTAATATATACCTGACAGGAGCCTGTACAGTCTATATCTACAGTAATATATACCTGACAGGACCCATACAGTCTATATCTACAGTAATATATACCTGACAGGAGCCCGTACAGTCTATATCTTCAGTAATATACTGTATATCTGACATACAGAGGCTGGGCTGGGGCTGATGTATATACAGGTGCTGGTCTGGGGCACATTATTAAAAGAAGGAGACAATGATGGGGCATATTACTACAAGAAGGGGACAATGATGGGGCATATTTCAGGGTGGAATCTACTTGCATTCCATGCTTAAATCTATCTATCTATCTATCTATCTATCTATCTATCTATCTATCTATCTATCTATCTATCTATCTATCTATCTATCTAAAAAGAAGAAAATTAGAGCAGCACAAAGAAAGAGTCCTGGTGCAGAGCCCCCCAGGCAAATACCAAACATCAATTATAGAAATCCAGACAAATTGGAGGCAGCACACCGTTTGTAGTGAATAAAAAGCTGTTTAATAAGACCAAAAGGCGACGTTTTGGTCCAAACAACAGAACCTTTCTCAAGGCTTGAGAAAGGTTTGTGTTGTTTGGACCGAAATGTCGCCTTTTGACCTTATTAAATAGCTTTTTTTTTCACTACAAACTATGTGCTGCCTCCAATTTGTCTGGTTTTCTATCTATCTATCTATCTATCTATCTATCTATCTATCTATCTATCTATCTATCTATCTATCTATCTATCTTTCATTTTTTTTCCCCAAAGATCAATCCAATTGCTGTGTTTAGAAAGGGCAGTGTGAATGGCTCAGTGTCAGTGTGTGATAAACACGCATGAGCTTGAAGTCCCCCTGCTGAACAGAAGAGAAGACTGCAAAGGTAAGCCTAAAATCAATAAATTGTTTACATAATAGGATTGATCATGGTGGTATTTCTCCTTGTATGTGATATTATTGGTCTTGGTATAAGGAATTATGTTGTGTATGGCGTTCATTTTCGTTTTATTCACATTTTTTGTTCTTATATTTTACAACCTGAACGACCATGGCTTGCCCCCCCCTAGTTTTGATCCTGGGTACGCCCATGCCTTGTACAGTGGTGGTCACTGGTCAGTACCTGTGTGGCCGTCACAGATCAGTTTTCCAGAGGAGCACAGTTTGCCGGCTGTTATTTTCCATCTTCTTTTCAATTCCCTTTTACTGGTTGCAGTTCACAATGCAGTTTTTATCTTTCATCTCTGGCGACTTAAAAAAATATGCAGTCGTCCATTAGTAATTATTGCGCTACACGATTGTAATCTGGCCACACTACCTGTATTTATGACCTTCGGCTCGAGGATATGCTTCCACTGCAAGTTTTTCTTTAATTTTGCTGGTCACATCATATTTTTATAGTACGTTCTACCTGATTTACTGCAATGTCTATGTGTAAGATTTTATTGCATTACTTGTACTTTACACTAATTTATTTCTGCCATTTCTCAGAAAATTGTTTTCTTCTCCATTTTCTTGTATTAGAACATACATTTAATGGAGATGTATGAATACAAAACGTTAGGTTTTGGGTATTCTATCAGTTGTTCCATCGTACAACGTCTGTGACTGAGATTGAAAGTAATGAAAAAACATACATCAATGTGGCTCATTGCAACCGGATGTATACTTAAAGGAAAAATATTTAATATTAATTTCTATTTTTTTTTTAAATAGTTTCAAAATTTTGTTTTCAAATTTTGTTCAGCCCTTTCCAGACATTACAGTGAGTTGCAGGTTGTGTTGCAGTTAATGGAAAGACCAGGGGCGGACATACTGCATGTGCAGCCGATGCGGCGGCACCGGGGCCTGGAGGTGGAGGGCGGCTCCTGTAGGGCAGCTAACACTGAGGGCAATCTAGTCTCTCTATCCGGCCTCGAGGGGCCCCTGGCCAGATTGCCCTCATGTGCTGCTGGCAGGGAGCATCCCTGCAGCTCCGCTGCCTACAGGTGAAAATGGCAGTGGAGCGGAGCTGCAGGATCCGTTGGGGGTAGGTGGGGAGGACAATGATGGCAGTGGTCGGAGTGAGCAATGATGGGGTAGTGTGGGAGAGCAATGATGAGGGTGGTGAGGGAGAGCAATGATGAGGTAGTGAAGAGGGAAATGATGGGGGTGGTGGAGAGGGCAATGATGAGGTTGGTGGAGCAGGCAATGATGGAGGTGATGAACAGGGCAATGATGTAGGTGGGGAGAGGACAATGATGGGATGCAGGGCACAATGAGGGATGTGGGGGATTGGGATGAGAGGAAGGGGGGACTTATAATGAACTTACAAACAGGAGGAGGGGAGGAGGACATTAGATATGGATGCAAAATGAATTGGGTGGTGGTGGAGTGTGCTAAGCCCCTTATAGTGTCCTCCTCCATCTCACAATTCATTGTGATGCTGTAAGGAGGTGGCAGGAATCCTCACGTGCCTCTTCTCTTTTGGACGCTGTTCGCTCATTCACATGCGGCACCTCACTGTTTACTAATGTTTATATACTATGATGTCATTCATTGTAATGTGAATGTATTGTTTATAGGTTTAGGGCTAGAATAGGACATAGTGTAGTAAAGAATAGAGGGGGCACATTAGTGATATAGAAGAGCATAGAATAGAGGAGGAGATAGGCAGCACAGGGGTTAAGTGAATGGGAGGGGCAGCAGAGAGCAGTGAAGTATAATTAGGATACCTCCTGATGAGAGCAGAAGCCTGGGCAGCCTGCCCAAGGGCAGGTAATGTGAGCAGTAGTGAAGTTGAGTGTTGCAGGCCGTGGGGATAAAGCTGTTGCTGCAGTAAAGGGCCCGAGGCGGGAAGAGTACCGACAGACACCGGTTGAACAGGATCAACCCCAGTCAGGATCTGGGGTCTAGGACTAGGATGGTAGCAGCTGACATGGTGTTTCTCGGTGCCTCTCCCTACTGGAGTTGGACAAGGGGCTGACAAAGAACTGGTAACAGGAAAGGTACAGATGGGACACGGATTGTCCAAGGATACGAATAGGACATGGACTATCCAAGGAAACAGGTGGGACACGGACTGTTACATACAGTTTAGCTTGACGGGAAAGGGAAGCTGATGAAGAGGATAGAACCTATTAGGATGGTAGGGACAGATATGAAGATGACTCTGTGCTTGCTGTGTGATAAAAGTACTACTGAACAGTAAAGTTGTGTTGTTTGAAAAGACTTGTGACTCTGAAACGTTTTGTGAAGCTGGAGTGACAGAGACTGAAAGGACTCCAGCAAATGAAGTGAGTGCTCTGCTGCACACGTCACACATACTACAGAAAGGACATTGTGTTTTATCTGTGAGGTGCCACGGTGTGGGAACAGTACAGCCCATTGCCACGACTTCCACCCTGGCTGCCTTACAATGCTATCGGGGACTGAAAATTTATTGAGGAGTTGGAGAGGAGGTGGTAGATAAGGTGGCACACAAGCCCCCTGAAGAAGCCAATAGCGCACAACGTGCATTGGGGCTCAAGACTCAGTGTGCACCTCATCTATGTCCCACATGAGTAAGCACTATATGTAGTACTTTCATAGGCACTTGGCACTTTACTTTAGTTGACACATTTTTCTGCCCGTGTGTAGGTTATTTTTGTCCCATTTGGGAACCGTAGATATAAATACTCTTTGTGATATTGCTTAGATTTATCTGATATTACCTATTAGTATTTTGGGTTTATATTATCTGCGGCCCCCAGGGATGGACAACTCTGGGTGTATATAAACACTATATACGGGCTTTCAGACTATGCATTTTGAGTGCTGTGCTGCATTTTGCAATATTTAGTTGTTAAGTGTAGAGATCTTTGTCCTTTGTGCCATCACCATTCATCCATGATTACTTCTGAATTTTTTATATATTTTGTCTTTTTATGTCATTATATTTGTTCAATAAAAAATTGTTCATTTTTTTAAAAAGCTGGTATATTGGTATATTTGACTTTGGGGCATTATCTTCCACACTTCTCTATAGGAAATAAGAATTGACATTATGCAGATTTTAATCCGCTGCAAATCTGCCAAGAAAAAATAAGCAGCGTGTGCATGAGACTTCAGGGATTTCATTCACTTCGCTTGTACTGTAAAGCCTTGCATATTCTCCGTGTGCACATAGCCTTACAGTTAATTGGGGAGAAACACAGACTGAATAATTTATATTATTGTGAAGCAGAGATTATAATTAATGGTGGGGCATAGTGCTGCTTATCACTTTACATTTTTAATGTCCATTATCTTTCAAAACTGGTTTAGGACCAAAACAAGAGGTAGGTCACATCTAGACCTATTTTAATCAATAGACTAGACAGAATATTAAATGTACAGGTTGGGGTCACATGGGTAAATTTTCATGTATTCTTTAATAAAATACAGGTGCTTCTCACAAAATTAGAATATCATCAAAAAGTTTATTTCAGTTCTTCAATACAAAAAGTGAAACTCATATTATATAGAGTCATTACAGAGTGATTTATTTCAAGTGTTTATTTCTGTTAATGTTGATGATTATAGCTTACAGCCAATGAAAACCCAAAAGTCATTATCTCAGTAAATTAGAATATTGTATATACTCGAGTATAAGCCGACCCGAGTAAAAGCCGACCCCCTAATTTTGCACATAAAACTGGGAAAACGTATCGACTCGAGTATAAGCCTAGGGTGGAAAATGAGATTGTGCCCCATATGCTGCCCATGTATTATGCCCCATAGATGCTCCATAGATTATGCCCCCATAGATGCTCCATAGATTATGCCCCCATAGATGCTCCATAGATTATGCCCCATAGATGCTCCTTAGATTGTGCCCCCATAGATGCTCCATTAATTGTGCCCCCCTAGATGCTCCATAGATTATGCCCCATAGATGCTCCATAGATTATGCCCCATAGATTGTGCCCCCATAGATGCTCCATAGATTGTGCCCCCATAGATGCGCCATAGACTATGCCCCATAGATTGTGCCCCATAGATGCTCCATAGATTATGCCCCCATAGATGCTCCATAGTATAGGTCCCTTATGCTGCCGCAGCTGCGGCAATCAAAAAAAAAAAAAGACATACTCACCTCTCATCGCTGGGGGCCAGGTGCCGTTGTCATCGCTCGCTCAGGGCCCCGGCACCTGAGATTTTTACCTGTCACCGGGTCCACCGCTGAGTGCCGCTGTCTTCTGGGTCCTTCGGCAGTGAATGCTCAGGCAGACTACGTCATCGCGCCCTCTGCCTGAACATTCACAGCTAGAGAGGATGTGAGGACACAGCGGTGAGCAGCGGTGGAACGGGGACAGGTAAATATCGCATATACTCACCCCTCCGCAGGTGCGTCTCTGCAGCCCCTGCTCTTCTCCCGCGGTCTCCGGTGCCAATGTGCATATTCATGACTTTAATGAGCAGTACCACCTGACCGCTGAACACAGGCGCCGGAGACCGTGGGAGAAGAGCAGGGGGGCTGCAGAGACATTCTGGCGGAGGGGTGAGTATATAGCACAGCTGCGCTCCGCCTCCCCCGCAGACCCCCTGGTATATGACTCGAGTATAAGCCGAGAGGGAGACTTTCAGCCCTAAAAAATGGGCTGAAAATCTCAGCTTATACTCGAGTATATATGGTAATTAACAAAAACACCTGCAAAGGCTTCCTAAGAATTTAAAAAGGTCCCTTAGTCTGTTTCAGTAGGCTCCACAATCATGGGGAAGACTGCTGACTTGACAGATGTCCAGAAAGCAGTCATTGACACACCCCACAAGGAGGGTAAGCCACAAAAGGTTATTGCTAAACAAGCCGGCTGTTTACAAAGTGCTGTATCCAAGCATATTAATGGAAAGTTTAGTGGAAGAAAAAAGTGAGGTAGAAAAAGGTGCACAAGCAACCGGGCTAACCGCAGCCTTGAAAGGATTGTTAAGAAAAGGCCATTCAAAAATTTGGGGAGATTCACAAGAAGTGGACTGCTGCTGAAGTCATTGCTTCAAGAGCCACCACACACAGACGTATCCAGGACATGGGCTACAAGTGTCGCATTCCTTCTGTCAAGCCAGTGATGACCAATAGACAACGCCAGAACCGTCTTACCTGGGCCAAGGAGTAAAAGAACTGGATTGTTGCTCAGTGGCCCAATGTGTTGTTTTCAGATGAAAGCAAATTTTGCATTTCATTTGCAAATCAAGGTCCCAGAGTCTGGAGGAAGAGTGGAAAGGCCACAATACAAGCTGCTGGAGGTCTAGTGTGAAGTTTCCACAATCAGTGATGGTTTGGGGAGCCATGTCACCTGCTGGTGTAGGTCCACTGTGTTTTATCAAGACCAAAGTCAGTGCAGCCATCTACCAGGAAATTTTAGAGTACTTCATGCTTCCCTTTGCTGACGAGCTTTTTGTAGATGGAAATTTCATTCTCCAGCAGGACTTGGCACCTGTCCACACTGCCAAAAGTACCAATACCTGGTTTAAAAACAACAGTATCACTGTGCTTGATTGGCCAGCGAACTCGCCTGGCCTTAACCCCATAGAGAATCTATGGGATATTGTCAAGAGGAAGATGAGAGACACCAGACCCAACAATGCAGATGAGCTGAAGGCTGCTATTAAGCAACCTGGGCTTCCATAACACCTCAGCAGTGCCACAGGCTAATTGCCTTCATACCACGCCGCATTGATGCAGTAATTGATGCAAAAGGAGCCCCGACCAAGTATTGAGTGCGTTTACTGAACAAACATTTCAGTAGGCCAACATTTCAGATTTTAAATTCATTTTTCAAGCTGGTGTTATACAGTCCCTGACAGAAGTTATGTCGCTTATCCATGTTATGTAAATCAAAGCTTATAAACTGATGTTAAATTCATCCATTGGTTTTATAAATTACTCTTTTGAAAGCTGAAACCCTCCCAAATTTGGTTTAGGTTAAGAAAATAAATTGGCATCAATGCTGAAATATTGATCATTTAACGAACATAGAATGGTCAGATTTTGGCAAGACAAAAGTTTTGTCGCCCACAGAAAGTAATGTGATATTCAAACAAATAATTATCTTAAAATACAAATATATGTTGCATAACATTGATGAATGAAGTTGTGGTGCTATTAGAGTCATATTTAATATTTTGTGTGACTTCCATGAGCTTGAAGGACTGCATCCATGCGGTTCAACAACGATTCATACAATTTATTAATGAAGTCATCAGGAGTAGCAGAGAATGCAGTCTTACATGCCTCCCAGAGTTCATCTAGATTTCTTGGTTTTGTCTTCCAAGCTTCCTCTTTCATCCTACCCCAAACATGCTCAATGATGTTCATGTCTGGTGACTGGGATGGCCAGTCCTTGAGCACCTTGATCTTTTTTGCCTGGAGGAACTTTGTTCTAGAGATGGATGTATGTGATGGAGCACCATCCTGCTGCAAAATTTGACCCCTTTTATGATTTGGAATGTAAGAGGTAGCTAATACTTCTTGATATTTTAGGCTATTGATATTGCATTCCACCTTGCAAATGTTTTGCACACCCCATACTGAATTTAACCCCAGACCATGATCTTTCCACCACCAAATTTAACTGTTTTCTGGGTGTATTTTGGATCCATATGGGCTCCAGTAGGTCTCCTGCAGTATTTGCGGCGGCTGTGGTTTAATTCTACTGAAGATTCATCAGAGAAATCCACCTTCTGCCGCTTTTCCAGCGTCCATCTGTTTAGCAGGCTGTGGGACTTTGCAAATACCACGTGGTTTTTTATTTGCCTTTTTTTAGTGCTGGCTTCTGGGCACTGATTCGACCATGGAGGCCATTTCAAGACAGAATCCTGCAAACTGTTCTAGTTGACACATGGACTTGAGGTGACCAGGCCTGTTGGAGTTCTGCTGCAGTGGAAGAGCGGCTTGCTTTGGATTTTCTAACAAACAATTATTCCTTCTGAGCAGTTGTCTTGCAGGGTCTCCCGGACCTGGGCTTGTCAAACCCATCTCCAGTCTCTTCAAATCTTTTTTTAATTCTTTGTACTTGACGTTGAGACACACCAAAGGTGCCAGCCACCTCTGCAGTGGATCTGGTCTTCAGCCTCTTGATAATCAAGGATTTGGTCGCAGGATGGATTTTTGGCATGTTGTCAGAGCTCAAGTTGCAGTTCAAGTGAAGGTCTGGGGTGCTGGGTTTCTTTTTATACACACCCTCTAATTAACCGATCATTTACTGAGCACTGGTGAGGATGTAAACTAGGATTTGGTGCATTATATGACCAGGTGACAAAACTTTTGTCTTGCCAAAATCTGACCATTCTGTGTTCATTAAATGATCAATATTTCAGCATTGATGCCAATTTATTTTCTTAACCTAAACTAAATTTGGGAGGGTTTCAGCTTTCAAAAGAGTAATTTATAAAACCAATGGATGAATTTAATGTCAGGTTATAAGCTTTGATTTACATAACATGGATAAGCGACATAACTTCTGTCAGGGACTGTAAAGTATTCTAATTTACTGAGATAATGACTTCTGGGTTTTCATTAGCTGTAAGCCATAATCATAATCATCAACATAAACAGAAATAAACACATGAAATAGATCACTCTGTGTGTAATGACTCTATATAATATGAGTTTCACTTTTTGTATTGAAGAACTGAAATAAATTAACTTTTTAATGATATTCTAATTTTGTGAGAAGCACCTTTATATAGCAGAGGGCCTACAAGGACACTAAACTTCAGAAAGGTAAATTTCCAACGGCTGAGAGGTAGTCTTAGTGCCATGAACTGGGACAATTTAATTTAGAAAATGAAAGTTAGAGGGAAGTGACGAGGCCTAAAATAATTATAGAGAAAAAAAATAAATTGTGTAAAAAATCAAATGAAGGCAGCAAAAAGTGAGACAGACTCAATGCCAAAAAAAAAAAGCTAAAAATAATCCAAAAATATTCTTCAAGTAAAAAAACACAAGGAAACTCCAAATTGATAGTGCTTGCCCCCTCAAAAATAGTCTGGATGAAATGGTGGAAGAGGATAAAGGAAAGGCCAATCTGCTATATGCCTGGACTAGACCAATCAGCTGTTTGATTTTATAATGTTTACATTGTTTATAATGTTGGGGCGCCAGGGTTATGGTCACCCCAAGTTTGTGTGTAATATTTAATAACACACTGCTTTGGCCATTTTACCCAAGTTGCAGGCAGTCATGTGTTTAGTTCAGGTATATTAGGTATAGTGGTAAAAGAGTGATGTTTACATTCGGAGTGACCACAAATCCCTCTTTAACTTGTCATGGGACAAGGGGAATATGTGTAACTGAGTTAATAACTGGCTCAGTGAAAGGAAACAAAGGATGGTTATTAATGGAGCACACTTAGATTTGGTAACAGTTAATAGTGCTTTACCTTAGGGGTCAGAATTGGGCTTTTTTTTCTTTTTCAACATATTTATTAATGATCTTGCTTAGTACAGTTTAATGCACCATACAGTATAATACACTCTCTAAAGTCTTCCAGACAGTATTATGGCCACCACAATGTACCCACTGATTTAAAAAAAAATACAATACTCACTTCCCCTTCTCGTTCCTCCTTTTTAACATATTTATTAATGACCTTGCTGAGTACAGTACAATGCACCACAGTATAATACACTCTCCAAAGTCCTACAGACAGTATTATGGCCACCACAATGTACCCACTGATTTAAAAAAAAACAGAATACAATACTCACTTCCCCTCCTCGTTCCCCTGCTGCTCCAGTCTCAGCATTGATCGGTTCTGAAGCGCCGCATGCCTCAGCACAACAGGCACCATGTAGTGACGTCATCACATCCAATGCGCCGAGATATCAGAAACAGAAAAATAATGATGGAGGAGAGAGTGTCAGCTGATGCTCCCTCATCCATCACGGCTTTCGACTGTATCGGCATCCAGTATGGTGATACTCCTGAATGTACAATGACAAATGAGTGATCTAGTGCCGGCGCTGACCCCGGTCTCCCTGACTCATAGGCTATACTCCACTGAATGCACTAAGAAATAGCTAAAAAAAAATGTGCAGTCATATGGTGAAAAATGTTAAATTCTCCCAGTGATTTTTTGGGGTTTTGTTTTAGGGTGTTCATTATGCAGTGATAATGATCTGTCTACAATATAATTACAGCGATACCAAACTTGTATAATATTTTGATATTTGTTATTGTTTGTATCATTATTTCAATTTTTTATGGCAGGTACAGCGGCTGAAAAACAGAACTTTTAGCAGTTCAATTCTTTTTTTATTTACTGCATTTACCTTTCGGGTTAAATAAATGTATATTTTTATAGATTGGACTTTTATGGCCCAAGTAATACTGAATTATTATTTTATTATTATTATTCATTTTTATAGCGCCATTTATTCCATGGCGCTTTACATGTGAGAGGGGGCGAATATAGACAAGTACAATAAATATGAGCAATACATGACACACATAAGTACAGAAGGAGAGAGGACCCTGCCCGCAAAGGCTCACAATCTATAGGGGATGGGTGACGATACACTAGGAGAGGGTAGAACTGGTCGTGCGGCGGTTCAGTAGACTGATGATCACTGCAGGTTGTAGGCTTGTCGGAAGAGGTAGGTCTTCAGGTTCTTTTTGAAAGTTTCCATGGTAGGTGAGAGTCTGATGTGTTGGGATAGAGAATTCCAGAGTATAGGGGAGGAACGGGAGAAGTCTTGTATGTGGTTGTGGGAAGAAGAGATAAAGGGAGAGTAGAGGAGATCTTGAGAGGATCGAGGTTGCGTGTGGGTAAGTAACGGGAGACCATGTCTCAGATGTATGGAGGAGACAGGTTGTGGATGGCTTTGTATGTCATAGTTAGGGTTTTGAACTGGTGCCTCTCGACGATAGGAAGCCAATGAAGGGCTTGGCATAGAGGAGAGGCTGGGGAATAATGGGGAGACAGGTGGATTAGTCGGGCAGCAGAATATAGGATGGATTGGAGTGGTGCCAGAGTGCTAGAGGGGAGGCCAGAGAGTAGGAGGTTGCAGTAGTCAAGGCGGGAAATGATCAGAGCATGCACAAGTGTTTTTGTGGTGTCGTAGTCAAGGAATGCACGGATCCGGGAAATATTTTTGAGTTTGAGATGGCTGGAGGAGGCTAGGGTTTGGATATGTGGCTTGAAAGAAAGCGCAGAGTCGAGTATCACCCTGAGGCACCGAGCATGCGGGACCCGGGAAAGTGAGCAGCCATTGACATTGATGGATAGGTCTGGTGGAGGGGTAGAGTGAGATGGAGGGAAGATGATGAATTCTGTTTTGTCCATGTTCAGTTTTAGAAAGCGAGCAGAAAAGAAAGCTGAGATAGCTGACAGACACTGTGGGATTTTGGTCATTAAGGAGGTGAGGTCAGGTCCACATAGGTAGATCTGCATGTCATCGGCATAGAGATGATACTGCAAACCGTGGGATTCTATGAGCTGTCCCAGGCCGAAGGTGTAGATGGAGAAGAGTAGGGGTCCTAGAACTGAGCCTTGAGGAATGAGACGCCCGTAGCCAGGGCTTGTGGGGGTACTCGGCACCGAGCCCGTTCACTTCAATGGGGGATGTCACGGGTAGCTCAGCTCGGTCCGTTGCCCTGGGCACTCACTAAAAAGGGGAATATTTACAGGGGATTATAGGTTTGTCGAAATGTTCGTGACGCCACCTGTGGTTCCTGGTCAGGGTGACCAGTGCTGCAGGGTAGATCCTCTGAGGGGTTGTTACTGGGCAGCAAGGTGTTAAGTCTCCCACAGGCAAGACTGATCCCTCAGGGTATGTGGCGGTGTAGGGGTGCAGGATCAATAATGCAGACACACACAAGAAAGTCTCTTTCTGTACCTTTACTGATGGTAGATGCAGGCACGTCCCGGGAGGCTGTCAGGGTGGAGGATGCACTTCCAGTAATCCCACTGAGTAGGTGTAGGGCCTCTGTACTCCTTTATGTGTGTGAGTTTCTGACTTGCATAGAACAAAGTCTAACTCTGTCTTCTCAGCTACGCCCGGCTGACTTTGTGATTAGGCCTTCTCTGGGATAGAACAGTGTCTCTGTAAGCAGCTTCCTGCTAGACTCCGTCTTCCTGACCCCAGTTACGTATCAGCTCTGATGGGCCCCTGCAACTTGAAGTCCCACAGGGTCTCCGGTTTCTCCTACTAGTCGTGAAGTAGCTAGCAAGCTCGGACCCGGTGTCCGGTAGTGCAGAGCAGAGGTAAGCGATCAATGCTGTTTCAACCTCTGACGCTCTCTTCTTTCTTCCACTTGCCTTTCGTCCTACTCTAACCTTCAGCATAAGCACACATCTCAGGAGATCTGAACTGAACTGCACTCTTCTCTAGCCTCAGGTGACTGAATTCTACTCACGTGTCTACACTGCCTTATATGTTGCAGAAGAGCTCCCTCTGGTGGATCTGGGAACTAGTGCAGGTGTGTTGTGTGCAAATGGGTCTTTGTGGGTTTACCTTGGTTGCATCCTCCAGGGTAACATGTGGCTCCAGACACAGCTGGGCTACACAAGGAACACCGACAGAGAGGGGGGCGAGGTGAGGAGGTGGTGTGGGAGAGGGAGACACTGAATGTTCGATCTGTTGGATATGATAGGCTTAATTTTTGATGCTTCAATTTCTTTATTTATAAATGGAGAAAATGAGAGGTGATAACATTTTTTAATTGCTTCTCGTTGTATTATTTAGTCCTTATATGGGATTTTTTTCTTATGGTTGTTTGATTCCTTTACTATATGCTGTAATACTTCAGTATTATATGAGGTACATAGTGACAATCATGGTGTCCTAGGAGCCAAGTCTGTGCTTGGTAAAAAGGGCCTTCAGCAGGTCTCTGGCTGTCTTCTCAGCCCATTGGCATCAACCCTAATTGTATCACTTGGGTTGGAGGATGGTCATGGGCTAACTGAGTTGAGTCACTTTAATGCCACTGTCACAGATTGAAAGCAGATTTTAAGTGGTAAAACACCAATGGTCAGTGACAGCTTCTGTCACTTTTGTTAGAGGCAGATGCTGGCTGTATAACACAGCCGACACCTGCCCTATATAGATAAGCTCAGCTTATGAACAGCTCCAAACGCCCGACATAGACCGAGTCATAGTCACCTATGTTCTTCCGCCTGTCTCACAAGAGGAACACAGCCACAAAGAAAGTAAACTGAGTCCATTTAGTTTTCCATTTATGTCACTGTACTGAAAATCTTCATCAGGGGCACATGATTCAGAAGGAAGTCCAAAAAGCCCCGCTGAATGTACTGTGAATCTAGCAGAACTTGGGCTAGGCTCCCTCTCTCTAAATGTCCCCATAGTAGCTTCACGAGGTGCCACTATGCTACAGATGCCCACAATCCAGTGTGTAATCACAAACAGAACATATCCATATAGCGTGCCAAATGACCAACTCCGCTACATGATCTGTATACAGTACATATACTGTATATATATATATATTCACAGTAAAGTCCCATTGACTCGTTCTCACACCTCTGCTCTTTGTGTGGACCTAAGTGAATGATTTCATAATTTTTGGTTTTCAGTCTTATGATCCAATGAAAACAATACAATCTCCCCCGGACAGTAATACTGATATACTATCCACAGAATGGAGCTCATTGACATATTGCAGAGCTCGGCCAGCCACCATGAAGAGGCTGCTCATTAGTTTTGGCTCTTATGTAACACTCTTATCTCGGCCTCAGCCTTCTGTTTTCATATTCTTATCTTTCCATGGATTTCCACTGAGTCCAAATAAATGGCCTTTGTGTCTTTGAAAATGTAAGAAATTTGACTCAGTAAATTTTCCCCCCAATGAAGAGTATATCGGCTAACTGCTCTCGCCCCTGACCTCATCCTAAAAGGATAACCTGGTCTCCAACTATTCTAATCTCCACTTTACTCAAAATTTTCTCACAGGGGACAGTTGGGAGGCCCCATGCACATAAGCTTTTTGGCATGATCTACTGACAATAATATAATGCATAAAAGTAGGATTTGCTCTGGAATCTTGGTTTTGTGCACCGATCCTCTGATCAGTTCCAATTTTCTCTCTAAATTGACCCTTTTTCCCATAATGACATGTATAGGATTATTTAGACCCTAACCTACTTGAGTCTAGCTAAACATGGGATTAGAGTCTAATGGCCCAATCAGATGAGCCAATAATCAGGAAAGGAGGAACGTTCGCCTATTCCCGACTGCTCATCTTAACATGCCAGCAATGTCCAACAGCAAAATGCTCATTCATTGGGTGCAAAGATGTTTAAGTGGGCTTAAAAATCAACTTTATCGGCAGCACATTGCTCTATGTAAAAAGTACGTGTGCTGCCGAGAACTGGAATAGTTGGCAGCCTGTTTAAACAGGTCAGTAAACAACCACAGATCGGCCTGGGTAAAAGGGACATAACAGACAGTGACTTTTTTATTCCTTGTCTCTAGCAAGGCAGTTTGGACTGTCTCGTAAGGAATCGACAAGTTGTGGTGGGGGACGTTCAGACTATCAAAATACTCCAAGATGAATTAACCAAGTAGTGAGCAGAATAGAAGTCAGACAGACACAGGTGAGACGGAACATGGATGAAGTCTGTGACGACTGTGCATTTGCTGTTAATATGGATCATTGGCCTGTGAGAAAACACGGAGTGAGCTTATGTGGCACGTGATAGGAAAGCGGCAACAGGGAGAATGACACCGGTTGCGAAAGACCGGTTTTGGAAAAATCAGAGTGAAATACTGGGATCAGGAATGGATAGCTGCAAAAGCCCAGACATTGGTAAAATCACGGTGTGATATAACACTTACAATCCAAAGTAAAATTAGCCATGAAAATTAGATTAAAGTTGTTTAAGCAGCCAGTCAAAAATCTAGTCCCATTTATCACAGAAAGATGTACATTTTTATGCAACACGTAGTTTTGCAAAAATGTTGTGCCTTTGACATTTCTGTGTCAGCTCAATCAACTTTTTGAAAAGTGGGCGCAGCATGGTGGAAGGTGGTGTCACTTTGAGCCATAAAAGTGGTGTAAATTTTAGCAGAAATATACTCTAGTCAATGACTGGTATACATTTCTGTCTCTGAAGCACGGCAGCTGAAAGATGCACCAAATTCATTGAAAGGGTTGGTTGATTGGTACCTTTATATTGATGGCCTTTCCTTAGCCTGGGGTCAGACATACGAGAAACTCGCACAAGTCTCGCATGTCAACATTCGGCACTCGGACAAGAGCGTGCGGCTGCATGTATTTCTATGCAGCCACACGCTCCGGTCCTGAGTGCCGGCGGCAGTACCGGGTATTGACATGCCAGACTCGTGCGAGTTTCTCGCATGTCTGACCCCGGCCATAGGGTAGGTACAGAAGATAGTAGATTCTCCCATTCAAGAGAATCGGTCAGATTATGCAGAAGACACTCTGGTTAAACTCTGATCAGCGCTTCACCAAAGTGTGAGCTCAGAGTAATCTGATTCTCTTGGATAAGGAGAAGATAGAGATAAAAATGTCCAGCCGGGTACTGCACAGCCACCTCTTTTCAAATGGCTGTAGGCCATCAAAATAAAAGTACTGGACAATCACATTTGACTCATATTACGTTATCAGACCGCGGATCAAGACTGTGGTAGAAAATGCCAGTCTTGATGGATTTTGCCCTTTGTGCACCTTTTTGTTAATAGTAGAACTTTGGTTCCTAGGCATTTTTATTTCTGCACCAAATTAATTATAGCATTATGCATTATTTTCATGATAGTATTTTTAAAGTTCTCATAATTTTTTAAGTTAGCTAGACAAAGTGGGTGTGATTTTCATTATCTAGCTATTTTCAGCGAATTTGTCATTTGAAACTTTACACAACATTTTTGTGAAATTGTTCTCTCGGACTCTGCTGGAGTGCAAATTTGGTCTAATTTTTTTTTCTCAGTTGAAGACTAAAATTTTCAAGCTTATTGAAAGTGTTGTCTGCAGAGATGATCAAATAGATTTGATGGAAATAGAATTTGAGTAGAATTTTATGAAATTTGCACTTTTCTGCAAATTCAAAAAGTTTACGATTCAATTCGTGAGACTCACCAAAAAAAATGCCTGCTGTCTTTTTACACATGGCAAAAGGTTGCATCAGTTACAGAAGGCTAATATGACCTCAGGTGCGACAGCGGAGGTTTCTCCATGATGCCTTGTAGTTATAACATCACATGGTATAGTGCAGCCAATCAGGAGGGACTATAATAGCCTGTAGAAAAGCCAATGCAGGGAATGCAGCAGTTATTTTAGGGTAATTTATGATAGTCAGAGGATGACACAGCTTAGCAATAGCGATAGGAAGAGGTAGCCTTAAAACATTGGACAAATACTCCAGACAGCAACGTGTTGTACAGCGGCAGCAATGAGAAAGATAGGTGTAGTATTTTGGGAATACATATGTTTTAGTAGTCAAATTTTACATGCATACGTACCTCACTAATACAACTTTGTAGCTGATGCTGACTTTTTGATTGTGTACCTACTAGTGATGAGAGAACTTTCTCGGATAAGGTGTTATCTGAGAATGCTCTGATGCTAAATATGTTCGAGTCCCCGCGTTAATGCTTTTTTTATTCTAATTTTCAGCTGCTTTTTGCAGTACCAGCAAAAGTTATGAGATTTCAGAAATCTCATGCACACTCATTGTTTTTTTTTTGTCATCAGGATTTTGTGCTTTGCATGTTTTTTTGCACAATAGAGCATGTCACTTCTTTCAGCGTTTTTTCAGCGTTTTTCACCCATTGACTTGAATGGGTGGTGAAAAAACAGTGAAAAAAAACGCAGGTATCAGGTTTTGCTGCGTTTTTTGTGCCAAAACCTGATTCTATGGAATAGGACTTTTTTTTTTCCCAACACTAAACTTTATCAGCATGCACAAGAGACAAATCTAACATGCCAAAACCATCGCAAAAAATGCATGAAAAACCAAGGAAAGCATGTTTTTTTCTGCAGCTTCTTTCTTCCAAGAAATCAAGTTTTGCTGCCTAAAAAAAAAAACGCTGAAAAAATGCCTGGTGTGAACTTACCCTAAAAGTTAACTTTTATTAAATAGAATTAAAAGAGCATATTATATAGTCAAAGAATAGGGGGTCAGAATTACTGCAGGGAAAGAATAGAGGGATGAGGGGAGTGAATTTGCCCTCACTGACCCAGCCTTGCCGCGGAGGTTGGCACCCTAAGGATTCCATATGGCATCCCAGTTCAACGTAGGCTAGCCCTCTTTGACCCTACTGTGACCTTCTAACAAAACCACCACCATCACCCAACAATAAAGTGCTAAAGTGCTTATAAAATAATTATGTCCTTATGTAAGGAGAAATATCATGAGTTGCAGAGATGTGCTCCCAAATCTCCTGGTCCATATTCACGTGGACATAATGGGAGCAAGTAGGAGCAATACCATACTCGTAGAAATGTCATAACATTAAGCATCAAATCATTCCCAAAAGTGCTGTAGTGCTGATAGGTCCCATTGACTGCGCAGAATACCTATAGATACTGCTGAATGTATAGACAGACCCAAACCCTACAATAAGCATCCACCTAGAGTCTAGGTCCTAGACCAACACAACACCAGACAGTAATAATATCAGCATAGTCAAGAACCCATATTAGGATCCATGCATGGTCAATATAGTACAGCAGACCACAAGATAAAGAGGATACACGTATCTCATTGTAGATATTTAGAAGCCCATCTCTACATGTTTCGCCCCAGGAAATAGAATAAGAGGTTCATCAGGAGATCAGTCGTGCTTAAGTAGAAAGCAGCACTGTAATGAGGCTACTGCTTCCCTGGCCGCTTGTATGATGGAACGCTCTTTATCACATGTGGTCTGCTGTATTACATTGACCATGCATGAATCCTGATATGGGTCCTCGGCTATGCTGATATTATTACTGTCTGGCGTTGTGTTGGTCTAGGTGGACGCTTAAAGTGTAGTGCCAACCTCTGCGACAAGGTAGGGTCAGTGAGAGCAAATTCACTCCAATCACCTCTATAGACTGTTTCTGATTTACATCAAGCTTTGAGACATTCTTTCCCTGCATTTTTTTTCTGACCCCCTATTCTTTGGATATATAATATGTTAATTTAATTATATTTAATAAAAGTTAAATTTTATGGGTTTTTTTTCTTTTTGGTCATTCGTTTTCTTATTAGCAAGTCTTGAATAATTGGACATGAAAAAATTGTCAAAAGTTAATTATACAAAATGTGTACAGTCATGGCCAAAAGTTTTGAGAATGACACAAATATTAATTTTTACAAAGTCTACTGCTTCACTTTTCTAATGGCAATTTGCATATACTCCAGAATGTTATAAAGAGTGATCAGCTTAACAGCAATTACTTGCAAAGTCAATATTTGGCTAGAAAATGAACTTTATCCCCAAAACACATTTCAACATCATTGCAGCCCTGCCTTAAAAGGACCAGCTAACCTCTTTTCAGTGATTGCTCCATTAACACAGGTGTGGGTGTTGATGAGGACATGGCTGGAGATCAATCTGTCATGATTAAGTAAGAATGACACCACTGGACACTTTAAAAGGAGGCTGGTGCTTGGCATCATTGTTTCTCTTCTGTTAACCATGCTTATCTCTAAAGAAACACGTGCAGTCATCATTGCAATGCACAAAATGGCCTAACAGGGAAGAGTATCGCAGCTAGAAAGATTGCACCTCAGTCAACAATCTATCGCATCATCAAGAACTTCAAGGAGAGAGGTTCCATTGTTGCCAAAAAGGCTTCAGGGAGCCCAAGAAAGACCAGCAAGCGCCAGGACCATCTCTTAAAAGTGTTTCAGCTGCGGGATCGGGCTACCAGCAGTGCAGAGCTTGCTCAGGAATGGCAGCAGGCAGGTGTGAGTGCATCTGTACGCACTGTGAGGCGGAGACTCTTGGACCAAGACCTGGTCTCAAGGAGGGCAGCAAAGAAGCCACTTCTCTCCAGAAAAAACATCATGGACAGACTGATATTATGCAAAAGGTACAGGCAGTGGACTGCTGAGGACTGGGGTAAAGTTATTTTCTCTGATGAATCCCCTTTTCCATTGTTTGGGACATCAGGAAAATGCCTCATTCGGAGAAGACAAGGTGAGCGCTACCACCAGTCTTGTCTCATGCCAACTGTTAAGCATCCTGAAACCATTCATGTGTGGGGTTGCTTCTCAGCCAAAGGAATTGGCTCTCTCACAGTCTTGCCTAAAAACACAGCCATGAATAAAGAATGGTACCAGAATGTCCTCCAAGAGCATCTTCTCCCAACCCTCCAAGAGCAGTTTGGCGATCAACAATGCCTTTTCCAGCATGATGGAGCACCTTGCCATAAAGCAAAGGTGATAACTAAATGGCTCAGGGAACAAAACATAGAGATTTTGGGTCCATGGCCTGGAAACTTCCCAGATCTTAATCCCATTGAGAACTTGTGGTCAATCATCAAGAGACGGGTGGACAAACAAAAACCTAAAAATTCTGACAAAATGAAAGCACTGATTGTGCAAGAATGGACTGCTATCAGTCAGGATTTGGTCCAGAAGTTGATTGAGAGCATGCCAGGGAGAATTGCAGAGGTCCTGAAGAAGAAGGGTCAAAACTGCAAATATTGACTTGCTGCATTAACTCATTCTAACTGTCAATATAAGCTTTTGTTACTCATATGTTTGCAATTATTATATTTCTGTCTGTGAAAAAAACATCAGTCAAACACACATAAAAACCAGAGGGCAGCAGATCATGTGAAAATATAATATTTGTGTCATTCTCAAAACTTTTGGCCATGACTGTAGAGTGTTGAGGTCATTTAACACTGACCGACTAGCTGCACAATGTGACCTCCGATTGGTAAACTTTTACAAATCAGCAGTCATAAATAAATACCTGTTAACACAAGCAGACCAAAGCGATCGATGGGCACTGAGCGATTAATACTAGATCGCTCAGTACACATAGGCTGCCATGGTTCTCGCCAGTCCTATTTACATAGTATGATTCACTGCTGAGAACGATCATTTTTTTGTGCTGTACAGTTCATTTCTCCCAACGAATTATTGCTTTACCTATCCATTGGGTGATCGCCAGCCTGGTTACATGGCAGATAATAGTGAAACAAGCATTTTTAACAATGCTCACTCATGATTATCTCGCAGGCAGTGTAAATGCCCCCTTACACAGTCTTTTAAGGGCAAGTTACATTATTTACATTATTGGAATTATTGGGCTTTACATTATTGGAACTCATGATGTTTCGATTTGCTGCAGATCAAGTTTTTTGGGGAAAGAATAGTTTTAGGTAGCATTGTGTCATTTACTTACAGATTAACTGCACATATGATATGTCTTGTCACGAGAAAAAGGATTTGGAATTTTGGATTTTCACATGCCCACATCAATGGTTATGTTACAAGACCCCTACTCATGTAAAGGGATTGATTGCAGGACGAGGGAATGAAGACAAGGACATAAAGAAGAAAAGCCAAGGCAATATAAAACCAAATCAGCAAACAAGAGGAAATGTGAAGGTCGGACTAAAGGTCAAAAGCAAATATAATGTCCAAAACTATAGCAAGGCCACGAATCAGTCAAAAATGCTTTAATTGTCGGGTTTACAAAGCCGTGATCTAAGTATTACTGAGTCTGAGGAAGGTCGTTCAGGTTCAGGTTGTCAGATCCTGCTATGCACCATCTGTACTCTTGTGGTTGTGACTGGCATATGTTTTCTTTTAGAAGTGGGAGATTTTGAAAAGTGAATTTAGATTTCATGCTATGCCCTGTTATTATGCACCCACTCTAATGTTGCTTTTTACATAAAATATCTGATATTTTTCACCTTAAAGGATATGGAGTCTTTTTAATTGCATGCAAGTATTTTTGGCTAAAAATGATTTTTTTTTGCAATTGTGTATCTTTCGCCTCCTAGAACATCTAAGTAAGTTGCACTATCTATCGCTGCCTGCAAAATGAGTGAAATGAGAATCTGTCAGTGAAGTAGTTCTGGCTGGAGTTTGTAATGCTTTTATCAGTTTTTACTTATGACCACAAACTTCATCAAAGTTGGGCTAAGCATAAATATAGTAAGAACTCTGAAAAAGACAGAAAAAAGAGTTATACACTTTTCTGCCAGAAAAAGCTGACTGAAATACAGATAGCTAATATTTGGCAATGTGTTCAAGTCAAAAGTGGGCCTCATTGCTGAAGAGCATGGACCTCTTTTTCAGCCTCTATTGCTCCATTGTAGCCTCTTGTGTCTATCTGAAGATCATGTGGGCAAAGGCATGAAGAGGTCTTCATGAGTCAACGTTACACCAGTCCTACTCCTAGGATTGTGCAGACAGGCACGTCACGTTTTCATTCCAGGTTTAATAACAGCTTGGTGTTATACTGATTTGATCATGGAACCAGAGATGTGGACATTTCTCCAAAGAGTCTCAGGAGCCATTTTTCTACACGACAATACCAGGCTGCATTTGCTGGTGCTACTGTGAGCAGCCTACATGGCCTCAACGTGCTTCCAAAGCTCCAGCATCTCTAGACTTGTCTCCCATCAAGCACATCTGGGACATCATTGGTCAATGATTACACAGGAGTCTATAAGACGCCCCCATTACTAACCTCATAGTCAAATTGTGAAAAAATAACAGTCAGAAAAAAGTCCTTTAATTGAAAAAATTACTCAGACTTCTTTATTGACTTTTATTTAACCAAAAACACGTATATTCTCCTCAATGCCCTATCCACTGAAGCCAATGTCCCCTGTAAATGAATTAAAATAATCAACAACCATATTCCTCACCTGTCGAAGTGAAGAGATAACCCATAATGTCCCATGTCGATCCTGTTGACTTTGAGAACAGTCACTGATATGAACGCTCTCAAGAACAGCCGGCTATACCCTGACACAGGAGGTAATTGCTCCTGCAGAGTATAGCACTGAGTTCACCGGAGTTCATCATGAGCCCTGGTGAACTCACGGTGCTGCTGCGTGAGAACTTTCTCAGCGACAGCAGGCATAGGCTGATGGGAGTAGTAGTCTCTCATCAGCCAACGCCTGTGACAGGCAGTAAGCATTTTATCGCGGGTCACAGTCACAGCTGTGAGGTCACGCTGACATCTAATGGCATGATCCCGCATCCCTCTGACCAATGGTACCGATCTTACCGCCGATCAGAGCCGTCGGTGTTTTTCGTGCTGTCACACAGATGACGTAGGAAACACTCAATAGAAGTCTGTAAACTCAAGCAAAAACTCAGCAAATCCGCAATCATTTTTATACCTCTGTTTTTGCTGCGTATTTGACTCAATTGAAGTCAAGGGGTCAAAAACACGGCAAAAACGCACAAAGAACTGAAATGCTGCAGATTTAAAAGCAGCATAAATCCTGAAAGGAAAAATAAAGACCATGTGCACAGCAGTTCAGGATTCTCATTGACTTTGTGGTCATAAGGATTCTCTATCATTTTTAGGCTAATTACTTGAGGAAAAAACGCTACAAAAATGCACCGTGTGCACACAGCCTAATAAGTTCATTGAAAGCAGCCGAGGCTGTTAGTGAAGCCATTTCTGCTCATGACGCTCATATTCCATACTGAATAAATTGAGATGTTTTGAACTTTGTGTTGTTTTATTCATCATTTGCAGATCAGTAACATGTCTATCCATCCTGTGATTTCCATAATCTGATGGCTTTTTCGTTACATTCATCTTGGAATGATACAGATAACATAATATGTTTTGTTCACATACTATTAAATGATACTCAAAAGACAATATATATATTCACTCGTGACCAATTACTTATTGTAATAACGATTCAGTCCAAATAATCATTAGCATGTAACATAAGGAGTAGAATAGGACAAGGCATTGCATGTATATTGGGCTAAAATCAAGCACAGAGTCGCCCATGAATAAATGGAGCGATGCTGACTCTCCACTGTTCTCATTCTCCCCTTTCTGCAACTGGTGCAGGTCCAGCAACAGAACCCACAATCAGTGACATCCTACCTGAATTCTGGTTACAAATGAATAATCAAATGGAGATTATGCTAATATTATTGAACCACACTTTGAGTGAATGTATTCCACTGCAGCACATCTAGGACAAAGTAGATTGTGTGGAAAGGAAAAAGTGGAAAAATCTGCACTGCTGGTGGATGGTAATAAATCCAGGTACACACTAAGATAATGTGCGTTTTTTATTTTGTCTACACATTTTGAAGTACTATACTTCTTGGGGGCATTGCAGATTAACTCAGTCATTGTCGATGCAGAGTTCATAGCCGATGAACTCCGGTCATCTTTAGATGTTAGTGCTCCGCACCGAAGCTGAGTTATCAGGCTCACCTCTGTGTCTTCTAGATTCATGGTTGGCATCATGCCACCACTCAGCCATGCAATCCTGATGAAGCAAAGTTTGCTTCTTTGTGGGACAAATGGATTATCATAGGAAAGGTGGGCCCTTTCCCAGTCCGAGAATATCAGCCCACAGCTGTTTGCTTTAGCTTGTCTGGTTGTCAAAAATGGGGGGAACGGAGAACCCACGTCGTTTTTTAAATGATTTATTTAAATAGTTAAAAAATATGGAGTGGGGACCCCTCTATTTTTGATAACCAGTCAATATAAAGCTGACAGCTGAGGGATGCAGCCTGCAGCTGTCAGCTTTACCTCTGGTGGTTAGCAAAAATAGAGGAGTCCCCATGCCATTTTTTTCTTTTATTTATTTATTGCACAGGCGCCGACTGGTGAATACTCTCATCACCGTTCACCTGCTTTCGCTGCTATCAGTGAGACCAGGTACAATGATGAGAGTAGTTCTGTAACCTTTTTACTGCCGGTCAGAGCTGCTAGCTCACATGCTGTTATCTGTGTGACAGCGTGGGAACCTCATTGCTCTGAAGAGCGGTAATGAACTTACCACCGATCACAGCCGGTGTTTCTCATCATACATATGACAGCATTGAAAACACCGGATGTTTGGGCCCTCATCCATTTAAATAGGGACCGGGTTCAAGTTCGGGTACAGTTCTGGTACCCGAACCAAATTTTTTGTAAATGTTCGGCCGAACCCGACGGACCCGATAATCCATGGGTCCGCCATCTCTACCAGGAAGTTTTAGAGTCATTTCTAGAGTGAAATTTCCAATAATAACTCCCCATCCTTAATGAGAACAGAATATACAGAACTTGTAATGCCCAAGCTATAATGACATTTTTTATGCATGATGTGGAAAATGGTTTAATCTCACAAGAAGCATTCTTGGTATGTTTTATTAATGGCAAAAATATGAAAACTACATTCACTTTTACTAATCCTCCATAAAACAGTCTGTGAGATGAAAGCATCCTAGGCAAAAAAAAATGTTTTAATTTATTTCTATGCTAAAGGATTTTAAGCAACATGATATTATGAGATGAAGTGGAATAAAAAAACTCTTCTTCTCTGATATAGAAAATTACTTTACTATATTTGTCTCCGTACGGACTGTATTATAACAAATAAGTGTGATAAACAGGATAAAATTAATGAACTTGAAAAGGGACTGTAACGCTCGCGCCCTGACTGGATGGCGCGAGCGAGGATTGTGGCCCCACCGTGCCACAAACCAGACTACCCTGGAGAGGTGTGACTAAGCATCTACCTTGGTGTTCACTGGAGCCTCTAGTGGTGAGGTCAGGCTTGTGAGGCAGGTAGCTGCCAGGTACCACTCCAGGGCTGTGTCTGGCAATAGCAGCTAGTCCCACTGGGGGACAGAACACTAATGACAGGTGCGGGTTAGTACAAATGGGCACGACAAACCCTCTGGTGCGCACGGCTGGCACTCTGGCAGGCAGGTGGACACGGCAGGCACTCAGGCAGGCGTGCACGACTGGCACTCTGGAAGGCAGGCGGGCATGGCTGGCAAGGATCAGACTTGGGAAACAGGAACTGATTCGGGAAGGACAGGAACACGGGCAGGTACGAGTGGTATATGGGAACAGGTAGGAACCTGTTCAGACTGGAGGAACAGGAACTGCTTCAGGAAGGACAGGAACATGGACAGGTACAAGTGGAATATGAGAACAGGTAGGAACCTGTTCAGACTAGAGGGATAAAGAGCCGCAGGGTGCGGAGCGAGAGTAGAGCAGAGCCACAAGGTGCAGAGCAGAGCCTCAGGGTGCGGAGCGAGAGCAGAGCAGAGCCACAGGGTGTGGAGCAGAGCCTCAGGGTGCGGAGCGAGAGCAGAGCAGAGCCACAGGGTGCGGAGCGAGAGCAGAGCCGCAGGGTGCAGAGCGAGAGCAGAGCCGCAGGGTGCAGAGCGAGAGCAGAGCAGAGCCGCAGGGTGCACAGCGAGAGCAGAGCCGCAGGGTGCGGAACGAGAGCAGAGTCGCAGGGAGCGGAGCGAGAGCAGAGCCGCAGGACCAGATAAACACAAGTACTTGCAGTGAACTACCAAGTGAACACCAGGGACACTAACTTTGTGCAGTGACAACCAGATAGTGACAGGTGCTGGTACGGGATCTGAGAACAAAAGGAGTAGACACAAGGATAGACACAGCAGGGTAGGGAAGGCTACAGACAAGGATACAAACAGGTTCAGGAATAGGACTTAGTTCAGACAAGGTCATACATGGGAACAAGTTGTGCAGCGACAACCAGATAGTGACAGGTGCTGGTACGGGATCTGAGAACAAAAGGAGTAGACACAAGGATAGACACAGTAGGGTGGGGAAGGCTACAGACAAGGATACAAACAGGTTCAGGAATAGGACTTAGTTCCGACAAGGTCATACATGGGAATAAGTTCAGGACAAAGGATTCAGGCCTGGGTATACAGCCCTCAGGGCGACTAAAACAACACACATAGAATACAGGTACGGGCCTGGGTATACAGCCCCCAGGGTGGCAGAGACAGGACAGGACAGGACCTGGCAACTCAGTAGCAGAAAGCAGACTAAGAGAGTTTGTTGGTCAGGCATCTCCCTATTGGTGGAGATGCCTTATGTACCCGATACCTCTTGGCAATAGGCTGGGGACACATTAGGAGTGTGCACACTGTCTCTATAAGACTCACGAAGTGCATGCGCCGCCGCCCTTTGAATATGGCCAGGAAGTATTCACACAGGAAGCAGAGGACATGAGGTTCACAGCATGAAGCACGCAGAAGGCAGAACTCACAGCATGGCCTGGAGTCGTGAGTAAGATGGTGTATCAACCTGATGGGAGATGGGAAGCCATGCAGTGATGCCGGCAGGGATGTTACAGGGACAACTAGTTTTCTCAGACAGACACATGTTTAAATAATTTTTCAGATCTTGATTCAGTAAACCCTATTGGATGTGAATGGGATTCGAGTTGAAGGGTTACAATTTGCAATCGATTTGCAAAAATTGCCAAAAAAATGCCCGCTGTCATTTTCCACAAAACAGAAGATTACTTCAGCCAGAGAAGGCTCACATGACTTCGGACAGGGCTGGCCGGGCTTCCACAAATTGCCTTGCAGCTATTATATCACATGGTAAAGCACAGCAAATCAGGAGGTACTGATATAGCCTGTATAAAAGCAGAAGCAGGAAATGCAGAAGCCATTTTATAATGAATCAGGAAAGTGAGGCAACATCACAACTTTAGCCACAGAGTTAACTGTAACTGTCTTTCTAATTTTTAATTCATAAATCAAAAGTATACATGAATATAAGAAACTTTGTAATATATCTTACCAAAGAAAACTGCTTCTTTATCCTCCTGGACTGATCATTCCTTCTCATAATTCTCAATTCATGAGCAAAATCTGTATTAATTGAAGACAGACTTTCCTATTACTGAGATAGGAGATGACAGTTGCTACTGATAAGATTCTATTAACAAGGGAGGGAGAGGAAAAAGGAGGAGCTAGAAGCACAATTGAGAATTTTGATAATAAATGATCAGTCCAGGAGAAGAAGGAAACAAATTTCTCTTATGGAAGAGAAAGAGGATGAAAGTAACAAAGAATTGAGAGCAGACAAATCCACGTGTCTGGGCTGGGGTCTGTAGTTTGGAGACAGTCTGATTTGGGGTTTGTAATTAGATCTTGTCTGAGGTTTGCATATAGAGGGAGTCTGGTCTACTGTTTGTTGTAGGCGCTTGCAGAAAAAAACAGAATCATACAAAATACTGAGTAGCAGTAGATTTTAATGCAGATCCTAAAGCAGAAATGCTGGGATTTTGCACTTAAAATGCAACTACTTTTTTTGAAATGCATTTTTTTCAATGTCTCAGTAGACACCTATAGGGGAAAAAAGCACACCAAAAAATACACAGTTCCATAGTGTCTTTAAAGACAACCTGACATCTGATCTATTCTGTCCAAACTTTAAAGAGCTCAGTGCTGTTGTAGATGATTGACAGGTTTCCTTTTCATGTGTATATAGGGAGAGACTTGTCAATCACCTCTAGCAGCGCTGGGTGAAGCCAGCCAGGGGTGGAGCCGGACTAGTATGGTCTCCGGTTATGGTCCTCGGACGGTGACTAAAGTACATTCTTTCTGAGCATTTCAGAGTAAGATATTCCTGGTTGCAATCGTGAAGCCAGGCTTTGATTCGTGGTACACGCAGTTTGAGCAGTATTGATTGGATGAAAGGTTCCCTTTAAAAGCACAGTGGCATGAGTTTTCATGAAAATGCATCCTCTTTGCTTGAAATTTTAATCTCAGTGGACATTTTTCACAAAAATCGTAATCGTAAATATGTGGGAATGCTACCCTATGTATCAACATGCCCTAATAAACTAAAATATATATTAAAAAAAATAAAACCCGGTCTTCACCTGTTCAACCTTGCAGCCTCGTTCTGGTCCTTTTCTTCAGTCTTCACTGGGCCATCTTCAGCATCTTCTACATCTCCTGCGCTGATTAGACCGTGACATCATACATACATAAATACATATTGATCTCCCTCTTAGGGCTCATGCAGACATCAGTGCAAATCAGTACAAAATTGTACCGCAACATATGGACTACCTCTCCCAAGCCGCGCGTCCAGTCCATGCATTGTGGTCCGATATTGGATTGATTTGCACTGGACCTAAGCTGCACAAATCAAGCCATCCTTGGTAACTAGTGATCTTTTACATCATGTAACATCATATTTTTGAGAATTCTTTTAACCTGACTTCATGTGTGCTCGCCAGCAGTCCGTGACTTGCCACTGTGTTTCCGGATCCATTTCTCGTGCCATAGACTGCGGAGCCTTATGAAAAGCTATCACGGATTTTCATGAGATCATTATGCATTTTTAATGTCAAATGGGAATGAAGTTGGCATTAGCGTGTACCCTGGGAGACTAATTTTTTTGGGACTGACAAGAAATCACGACTCAAATGTACCGATAGAAATGCAACGGAGAATCTAAGCCTCTATTTTAATTGCCATTTGATCCCCATGAACAGGCTATAATAAATAGCATGGCTTAGTAACATGCAGGAGCCCTGTATCTTGCCACTTTTACAAGCGCTTTACGGAAAATGATCCTAGTATGTTATATTTAGGAGATATATAAAAATAAACTGTAAAAAAAAAATACATAAGTATAAACTACAGTAAAAAAGAATTATATGCTCAGTTATAGCCTTAGTCCCGAGAAATCTCAAACATAAAGTAACTGTATCCGAGTTGGGTTTACATGGTGCCGATTGATTCAATCAGGTATTAAACAAGTGGCTATGCCATCTGTTAAGTATTTTGGAGCATATGTTTTGCGCTGCTCTGAATTAGAGAAAACCTATTAGGTCTACGGGCATTTGCATGTCTATATATCTACACATCAATTCAGTAAATGTGAAAAGGGAAAACAGATATGAGTACCACAAATAAAAGGGGAAAGACTGGATGAAATTGACATGTAGAAGGGCAGGAATAACCAGTGTCAGGCAGCTGCTAGGAAAGCAAGTCAAAGCACTGCGAGAATGGATGGTGCTCTCCTTAGTTTTGGAGTTCGATTAGGATTCCACTCTGGAGGTGATCAAATCTGCCAAGATTCAAATTAACAGTGACCTAACTAGAGTCAGAAGGGCCCTGGTGCAAAATTTGGACCTGCCAACCCTCCACACACATGCCCCATCTTTGTATATATCCCTCATCCTGGTATATATAGTACAGACCAAAAGTTTGGACACACCTTCTCATTTAAAGATTTTTCTGTATTTTCAGGACTATGAAAATTGTAAATTCACACTGAAGGCATCAAAACTATGAATTAACACATGTGGAATTATAGACTTAACAAAAAAGTGTGTAACAACTGAAATTATGTCTTATATTCTAGGTTCTTCAAAGTAACCACCTTTTGCTTTGATTACTGCTTTGCACACTCTTGGCATTCTCTTGATGAGCTTCAAGACGTAGTCACCGGGAATGGTTTTCACTTCACAGGTGTGCCCTGTCAGGTTTAATAAGTGGGATTTCTGGCCTTATAAATGGGGTTGGGACCATCAGTTGTGTTGTGCAGAAGTCTGGTGGATACACAGCTGATAGTCCTACTGAATAGACTGTTAGAATTTGTATTATGGCAAGAAAAAAGCAGCTAAGTAAAGAAAAACGAGTGGCCGTCATTACTTTAAGAAATGAAGGTCAGTCAGTCTGAAAAATTGGGAAAACTTTGAAAGTGTCCCAAAGTGCAGTTGCAAAAACCATCAAGTGCTACAAAGAAACTGGCTCACATGAGGACCGCCCCAGGAAAGGAAGACCAAGAGTCACCTCTGCTTCTGAGGATAAGTTTATCCGAGTCACCAGCCTCAGAAATCGCAGGTTTACAGCAGCTAAGATTAGAGACCAGGTCAATGCCACACAGAGTTCTAGCAGCAGACACATCTCTACAACAACTGTTAAGAGGAGACTTTGTGCAGCAGGCCTTCATGGTAAAATAGCTGGTAGGAAACCACTGCTAAGGACAGGCAACAAGCAGAAGAGACTTGTTTGGGCTAAAGAACACAAGAAATGGACATTAGACCAGTGGAAATCTGTGCTTTGGTCTGATGAGTCCAAATTTGAGATCTTTGGTTCCAACCACCGTGTCTTTGTGCGACGCAGAAAAGGTGAACGGATGGACTCTACATGCCTGGTTCCCACCGTGAAGCATGGAGGAGGAGGTGTGATGGTGTGGGGGTGCTTTGCTGGTGACACTGTTGGGGATTTATTCAAAATTGAAGGCATACTGAACCAGCATGGCTACCACAGCATCTTGCAGCGGCATGCTATTCCATCCAGTTTGCATTTAGTTGGCTATTTGACCAAGAAGGAGAGTGATGGGGTGCTATGCCAGATGACCTGGCCTCCACAGTCACCAGACCTGAAGCCAATCGAGATGGTTTGGGGTGAGCTGGACTGCAGCAAACACTGGAGGAAAATTTGCAATCATCAGCCCAGAAGGAATCAAAGATGATGAAAGATGCAAGAAACTGTCTGGATCCCAGAAACTCACTCAGCTTTTATGCACACACAGTGATTACAAGCAAACAGGTCACAGGTGAGGATTTTACCTTTAGTAGCCATTCAAAACCATTTGTGTCAACTTCTGTGCATGTTATCAGGCCAAAATCACCCGGGTATGTGAACTTTTGATCAGGGTCATTTGTATGTTTTGGGTTGTCGTTATGATTTAAAAAGAGAAGACACAGTAGTTTGACAATAAATGGCTTCACCCAACCACTAACCATGAGTGTGTAACGGGTCAGGGAGGCGGAACCTCTGAGCTTTATTACACAAGGAGGCTTTCCTTGTAAAGGAGCGGGTGGCGCCCGGGGAGACGGACAGGAAGTCACGGCAAGTGACAGGGACAGTCTTTGGACAGACGGGAAAGAGGTCACGGCAAGTGACCGGGGCAGTCTCTGGATGGACAGGTATATACGACCTGAGATGGTGGAGCCTCCCGGTAGGCTAGCAGGCAGATGACAGATGAACGCCCCAAGTGAGCAGGCGAGAGTCTCTGGAATAGACGATGGTCACCGCATGTGACGTCCGAACCTCCGGGTAGGTCTGCAGGCAGATGGCAGATGAACGCCCCCAAGTGAGCAGGCGAGAGTCTCTGGAATAGACGATGGTCACCGCATGTGACGTCCGAACCTCCGGGTAGGTCTGCAGGCAGATGGCAGATGAGTGCCCCCAAGTGAGCAGGCGAGATTCTCTGGAATAGACGATGGTCACCGCATGTGACGTCCGAACCTCCGGGTAGGTCTGCAGGCAGATGGCAGATGAGTGCCCCCAAGTGAGCAGGCGAGATTCTCTGGAATAGCCGATGGTCACCACCGGTGACGGCCGAACCTCCAGGTAGGCTTGCGGACAGGTAGCAGACAGCATACTGGCAGGAGTCTATGATTCTATGATTCTATGAGACAGGCAGGTAACTGGTAACGGAACCGAGGGCTGAAGCAGAGTAAACAGTGCAACAACATTGATCGGGCACCTCCATTAAGGAGGGAGTACTTTATATAGGGTGGAGTCCTCCGGCATTGGCCGGGGACCTTTTTTGAAAGATGTGCGCGGCCCCTTTAAGAGCGGGGGAGCGCGCGGGCGCGCGCCCTAAGTCCAGCGGCAGGGAAGGAGCGACCCCAGCAGGGCGGAAGGAGGACGCCGAGCGTGGGTAAGGGGGGCGACGTCCCTGCCTGGCAGAGGACGCTGGCGCAGGGGAACAGCGTCCCTGCCTGGCAGAGGGCAGGGACGCCGGCGCTACAGTACACCCCCCTTTAGGCCCCCCTTTTTTAGGCCAGAGAGAAATTTAGCTAGGATGAGAGGGGCATGGATGTTCTCCCGAGGCTCCCACGTTCTCTCCTCAGGACCAAACCCCTTCCAATCCACCAGAAAATAGGTCTTTCTTCCTACCCTTTTGGTGGCCAAAATGTTCTCTACCTCAAATTCGTTCTCAGCAGACAGTGGAGCAGGAGGTGTACCTGTAGACTTGACAAAAGAGTTAAGTACCACCGGTTTGAGGAGGGATACATGGAAGGAGTTAGGAATCCGCAAATTGGCCGGGAGTTTCAATTTATAGGACACTGGGTTGATCTGACTGATGATCTCCAGAGGACCGATGAACCGAGGACCTAACTTGTAGGAAGGAATCTTGAGCCGAACATACTTGGACGAGAGCCAGACCTTATCCCCAGGACGGAATTGAGGGGGATCCAGACGTTTCTTGTCAGCATGTCTCTTCATGCGCTCGGATGACAGAATGAGTACTCTCCCATATGGAGGAGAATTCGTTAACCAGGGATTCCGCAGCTGGATTGTCCACAGAGATGGAAATAGGTACAGGGATCCGAGGATGTTGACCGAAGACTACAAGAAACGGAGATTTGGAGGAAGATTCGCTCTCGTGATTGTTGTACGAAAATTCGGCCCAAGGCAGGAGATCCACCCAGACAGAATGGTGGGCATTAACGAAGTGCCGGAGATAACTGGTCAGAATCTGATTGATTCGCTCGACTTGACCATTGGACTGTGGGTGGTAAGCGGAGGAGAAATCCAGGGTGACGTCTAGCAACTTATAAGTGGCTCTCCAGAAACGTGAGGTGAACTGTACCCCACGATCCGACACAATGTGACGAGGCAGACCATGAAGACGGAAGATGTGGCGGATAAAGTCTTTAGCCAACTCGGGTGCAGATGGAAGCCCTGGCAGGGGAATGAAGTGAGCCATCTTGGAAAATCGGTCAACGACCACCCAAATGACCGTACAACCAGCAGAGACGGGAAGATCCGTTATGAAGTCCATGGCTATATGCTGCCAGGGGGCAGCGGGTACAGGAAGCGGGAGAAGACGGCCGGCAGGTGTCTCGGAACTTTGTTGCGGGCACAGGAGGCACAGGCAGAAACAAAGTCTATTACATCCTTGTGCAGGGTAGGCCACCAGTAATGCCGGGTAATGAGCTGGAGGGTCTTTTTCTGACCAGCGTGGCCAGCTAGTTTAGACGAATGACCCCAGTGGAGGATCCTCTCCCGATCAGGTACCGATACAAACGTCTTACCAGGAGGGAGACGATTTAGACTCACGGGAGCCACCTGCATCACTCTGGCGGGATCGATGATATGTTTAGGTTCCTCCTCGAGATCCGACACCAGGAAAGACCGGGACAAGGCATCCGCCTTGATGTTCTTGTCGGCCGGGCGAAAGTGTAAAAGAAAGTCGAAGCGGGCAAAAAACAAGTACCACCGGGCTTGGCGAGGGTTAAGTCTCTGGGCATGCTGGAGGTAAGCCAGATTCTTGTGGTCAGTGTAAATGATTACCGGATGAAGAGCCCCCTCGAGTAGGTAACGCCACTCCTCCAATGCCAGCTTGATGGCCAATAACTCTCGGTCTCCTATGGAATAATTGCGCTCAGAAGAGAAGAGTTTTGAGAAGAAGCCGCAAGATACCATCCTCCCGGAAGAAGACTTTTGAGTCAGTACCGCTCCAGCTCCAGAAGAGGAAGCGTCCACCTCCAGGAAGAACTGCTTGTTGCCGTCCGGGCGATGCAGCACTGGAGCGGAAGAGAAGGCCTGTTTTAAGGAAAGAAAGGCCTCCTCTGCTTCGGGCGTCCACTGTTTGGGGTTAGCATTCTTGCGGGTGAGCGCGGAGATTGGAGCAGTCCGGGAAGAGAAGTGCGGTATGAAGAGGCGGTAATAATTGGCGAATCCCGGAACCGCTGAATGGCCTTCAATCCCTCCGGTCGGGGCCATTTCTCGATGGCAGATAGTTTTATCCGGATCCATTCTTAGGCCAGTCTGAGAAATGATGTAACCCAAAAACGGAAGCGAGGTCTGCTCAAAGAGACACTTCTCATATTTGGCGAAAAGGTGATTCTGCCTAAGCCTGAGCAGAACCTGACGAACATCCCTCCGGTGAGACTGGAGATCCGGAGAGAAGACCAAGATGTCGTCTAGGTACACCACAACGCAGGAGTAGAGCAGGTCCCGGAAGATGTCATTGACCAACTCCTGAAAGACTGCAGGAGCATTACAGAGACCAAAGGGCATCACCAAATACTCATAGTGGCCGTCCCGGGTGTTGAATGCCGTCTTCCATTCATCTCCCCGACGGATACGGACTAGGTTATATGCTCCACGAAGATCCAGTTTGGTGAAGATTCTAGCCCCCCTCAGACGATCAAACAATTCGGGAATGAGCGGAAGAGGGTACTTATTCTTCACCGTGATCAGGTTTAGGCCTCTGTAGTCAATACAGGGACGGAGAGAGCCGTCTTTCTTTTTTACGAAGAAGAAACCTGCTCCCGCTGGGGAGGTAGATTTCCGGATGAATCCCATGGCCAAATTCTCGATATATTCGGACATCGACCTGGTCTCAGCAGCAGACAATGGGTAAATACGCCCACGGGGAGGCGTAGTACCGGGTAGCAGGTCGATCGGGCAATCATAAGGTCTGTGAGGGGGTAATGTCTCTGCCTCCTTTTTATTAAAGACATCAGCGAACGACCAATATGGAATCGGGAGCCCTGGTAATTAGTTGGTGTAGGAGAAGGACGGACGGGATGAACAGGAACCACACACGTTTTATGACAGTCCTGTCCCCAGCGAAGGATCTCTCCAGTCTGCCAGTCGAGCACGGGTGCATGCTTTTGGAGCCAAGGTAGACCTAATAAGAAAGCATGAGAGAGTCCAGGCAGGACATGAAACGAGATGCTCTCAGAATGCAACATTCCCACCTGCAGGGTTATGGCTTCAGTGATAAGTTCGATGGGACGTGGTAGGAGACCCCCGTCCACAGCAGCAACAGATACTGGTTCAACCAGATGTTTGGTAGGAATGCGATATTTCTCTACTAGAGACTGTGAAACAAGATTCCCGGCTGCTCCAGAATCAAGTTGGGCTTGTTCGAAATGACGGTTCTCACCGAGGAGAATTGAGACTGACAGCAGCAGAGATGAAGAGGATTTATTCTTGTCTAGGTTGACCTCTCCGAGCGAACCTAGACACAGGCGTTTCCCGACCTTTCCGGACAGGTACGGATCCGGTGCTCCTTACTGCCACAGTAGAAGCAACTCCCCTCGGCACGGCGTAAGTCCTGACGGGCTTTGACCATCTTGGTCTGGTCGACCTGCATAGGCTCAGAAGTGTGTACCTGGGAAGAAGCGGAAGGAGTTACAGGTCTCTGAAAAGTAGGAGCTAGACGAGGAAACCTTCTCTCACGGGTGACCTCTTTGGCGCGTTCCTGGAACCGTAGATCAATTCGATTAGCCAGAGTTATTAGGTCATCGAGAGAGGTTGGAATGTCTCGACCGGCAAGTTCATCTTTAATACGGCCGGACAGACCCTCCCAGAAGACAGATATCAGAGCATCATTATCCCAGGCCAGCTCCGAGGCAAGGGTACGGAACCGTATGGCATATTGCCCCACGGTGAGACTTCCCTGACGGAGACGCAACAGAGATGATGCAGAGGAGGTCTTCCGTCCGGGTTCATCGAATACCTTCCGGAAGGCCGAGAGAAAAGCAGGCAGGTCAGACACGAGAGGATCTTCTCTCTCCCAGAGAGGATTAAGCCAGGCCAGAGCCTCTCCGGTGAGATGGGACATAATGAAGGCAATTTTGGCCCGGTCGGAGTTAAACTGGTGAGCCAGGAGTTCGAAATGCAGGGTACACTGGTTAATGAAACCCCGAGCCAGAGTAGGATCGCCTCCAAACCGTGGAGGAGCAGAAAGTCGAGGTCCAGGAACGGAAACCACGGAATTGGTAAGCAACGGGACTGCCGGATTGCGAGTCATGGCGCCAGTGGTGGTTGCTGGTGAAGTAGTTAGGGTGTCCAGGCGGGAATTAACATTCCGCAGATGACCCAGAATGGACTCCTGTTGAGACCTCTGACGAGACAGTTCATGACACAGGTCAGAGAGCGAAGGGGTTTGGGTGCCACCGGGTTCCAGGGCCCGAGCAAACTGTAACGGGTCAGGGAGTCGGAACCTCTGAGCTTTATTATACAAGGAGGCTTTCCTTGAAAAGGAGCGGGTGGCGCCCGGGAGACGGACAGGAAGTCACGGCAAGTGACAGGGACAGTCTTGACAGACGGGAAGAGGTCACGGCAAGTGACCGGGCAGTCTCTGGATAGACAGGCAGGTAGTCACGGCAAGTGACCGGGGCAGTCTCTGGATAGACAGGCAGGTAGTCACGGCAAGTGACCGGGACAGTCTTTGGACAGACGGGAAAGAGGTCACGGCAAGTGACCGGGGCAGTCTCTGGATAGACAGGCAGGTAGTCACGGCAAGTGACCGGGGCAGTCTCTGGATAGACAGGCAGGTAGTCACGGCAAGTGACCGGGGCAGTCTCTGGATAGACAGGCAGGTAGTCACGGCAAGTGACCGGGGCAGTCTCTGGATGGACAGGTATATACGACCTGAGATGGTGGAGCCTCCCGGTAGGCTAGCAGGCAGATGACAGATGAACGCCCCCAAGTGAGCAGGCGAGAGTCTCTGGAATAGATACGATGGTCACCGCATGTGACGTTCCGAACCTCCGGGTAGGTCTGCAGGCAGATGGCAGATGAGCGCCCCCAAGTGAGCAGGCGAGATTCTCTGGAATAGCCGATGGTCACCACCGGTGACGGCCGAACCTCCAGGTAGGCTTGCGGACAGGTAGCAGACAGCAAACTGGCAGGAGACAGGCAGGTAACTGGTAACGGAACCTGAGGGCTGAAGCAGAGTAAACAGTGCAACAACATTGCTCAGGCACCTCCATTAAGGAGGGAGTACTTTATATAGGGTGGAGTCCTCCGGCATTGGCCGGGGACCTTTTTTGAAAGATGCGCGCGGCCCCTTTAAGAGCGGGGAGCGTGCGGGCGGGCGCCCTAAGTCCAGCAGCAGGGAAGGAGCGCGCGACCCCAGCAGGGCGGAAGGAGGACGCCGAGCGTGGGTAAGGGGGGCGACGCCCCTGCCTGGCAGAGGACGCTGGCGCAGGGGAACAGCGTCCCTGCCTGGCAGAGGGCAGGGACGCCGGCGCTACATAGTGGAGAAAAAGTTTTGGTGTTATCATTCACATTCTCTGAAAAAAGGCCAAGAAAGCAAAAATTCTGCCAGGGTATGTAAACTTTTGAGCACAACTGTATATGTCCGTTATCCTGGGCTCCATCCTGGTATTAATGTTCCCCATCCTGGTACATGTCCCCCATTTTGCCACTGTTCTTTACTGAATAGAAAACAAAAAAAGATTCTACTTACCTTCCTTCCATTCCCCTACCAAGCAGTGTCCTCTTCTGAAGTTGGCAGCTGACTTGAGCATGCAAGCAATGGGAGCGCATGATGTCACTGCCATGTGCCCCCAGTCACATGCACGCCAATGACAAGGGAAAAACCAAATGGTAGGCTATGGGAATGGGAGGCTAGGTGAGTAGTAAAGTAAGTATTATTATTTTTTTTTTTTGATTGTTTGCGTGTCCTCTCCGCTTCAGGGAATTGATGGCTGCCGCTGTTTTGCCAAATTGCAAAAAAATCCGTATTCAGAAATATGCTATTTTTTGTAAAATTCGAGAATTCATCTCCACAAATAAATTTGCTCATTTATTTTCCATCTTTTAAGCCAATAAACGTAAGTGAGGTCAAATGCTGATATGTGACTTCCTTAATAAGATTGCAGGAAAAGAGGATGTGCGAATATTAAAATGCTGCAAAATATGCTGGTGCCAAAAAAAACAAAAGTCATTATCTCAGTAAATTAGAATACTTTATAACACCAGCTTGAAAAATTATTTTAAAATCCGAAACGTTGGCCTACTGAAATGTATGTTCAGTAAATGCACTCAATACTTGTTTGGGCTCCTTTTGCATCAATTACTGCATCAATGCGTCGTGGCATGGGGCGATCAGCCTGTGGCACTGCTGAGGGGTTATGGAAGCCCAGGTTGCTTTGATAACAGCCTTCAACTCTTCTGAATTGTTGGGTCTGGTGTCTCTCATCTTCCTCTTGACAATATCCCATAGATTCTCTATGGGGTTATTGACAGGTGAGTTTGGTGGCCAATCAAGCACAGTGATACTGTTGTTTTTAATCTAGGTATTGGTACTTTTGACAGTGTGGACAGGGGCCAAGTCCTGCTGGAGAATGAAATTTCCATCTCCAAAAAGCTTGTTGGCAGAGGGAAGCATGAAGTGCTCTAAAATATCCTAGGAGACAACTGCGCTGACTTTGGTCTTGATAAAACACAATGCACCTACACCAGCAGATGACATGGCTCCCCAAACCATCACTGATTGTGGAGACTTCACACTAGACCTCCAGCAGCTTGGATTGTGGCCTCTCCACTCTTCCTCCAGACTCTGGGACTTTGATTTCCAAATGATTTCCAATGAAGCAAAATTTACTTTCATCTGAAAACAACACCTCGGGCCACTGACAACAGTCCATTTCTTTTTCGCCTTGGCCCAGGTAAGACGCTTCTGGCGTTGTCTATTGGTCATAAGTGGCTTTACACAAGGAATGTGACACTTGTAGCCTATGTCCTGGATACATCTGTGTGTGGTGGCTCTTGAAGCAATGACTCCAGCAGCAGTCCACTCATTGTAAATCTCCCACAAATTTTTGAATGGCCTTTTCTTAACAATCCTTTCAAGGCTGCGGTTATCCCGGTTTCTTGTGCACCTTTTTATACCACACTTTTTCCTTCCACTCAACTTTCCATTAATCTGCTTGGATACAAAACTCTGAACAGCCAGCTTCTTTATCAATGACCGTTTGTGGCTTACCCTCCTTATGGAGTGTGTCAGTGATGCCTTCTTGACATCTGTCAAGTCAGCAGTCTTCCCCATGATTGTGGAGCTACTGAAACAGACTAAGGGACCTTTTTAAACGCTTAGGAAGCCTTTGCAGGTGTTTTTTGTTAATTATTCTAATTTACTGAGTTAATGACTTCTGGGTTTTCATTGGCTGTAAGCCATAATCATCAACATTAACAGAAATAAACACATGAAATAGATCACTCTGTGTGTAATGACTATATAAGAGTTTCTTTTTTTCTATTGAAGAACTGAAAAAAATTAACTATTTGATGATATTCTAATTTTGTGAGAAGCACCTGTAATTAAAATTATTATTACATGTAGCATTAAGCATCGAATGCAGGGAACATGGGTTATACTCGTAGCTGCACACAAGCAAGAATGTTATCATTAGAGATGAGGAAATCTATTTGGGACAAATAATATTTGTTAGGAGTTTAAAAAAAATTCAAATTTGTTAGAAACCAAATTTTTCATTCAAATAGCAGCTTGGCTGCCATTTTGCTGGCCTTCAACTGAAGGGATTAAAAAAAATACAATCTTATACTCAACTTTACTCGGCCTTACCTATTCTACTCCCTTGGCCACCAGTCCTCTAATTGTCTCTTCTGTCTCCTCTCTTTTTTCTTCTTTTGTTTCTGAGCTTCAAGCACTGCTGTTTTTTTTATTAGACCCTACTTCATCATGTGGCGCCCAACACTTCCTCTCAGAAGAGGCAATTTGCATATTTAATTTCCCAAGGGAGCATTGCGTGGCCTGTAAGTCTCTTTATACTGGCATGTCCAGATTGTCACTCTCAATAAGAAGAGATGTTACCCCTTAGACCACAGTTAAGAGCTTTTCTTACAGCCAAATGAGAGCTCTTGCTTTGCACTGATGAGGGGCAACACCCCAAAACATGTGTCTGAAAATAGAGACTCTGGCTGTGCTTTCATCTTAAGTCATGTGGCAAAGCTCATTAATGGGTTGATATTGACTTTTTAGGATTGCTGCTGTTAGGGTTCGAGTTCCCACTGCTGCACAAGGGGAGTCTCAAACCAGTCCCGCTGCGGTCCCCCATTCATCTCTGACCGCAGTGGAGCCTGCTCAGCAGAGACGTTGGTCCCAGCATCTTGCCCATTCCAGTACTGTGCAGAGACTTGCTGCTGCCTCTCCTGGATCTGCTATTATAGCCAGTACTGGAGCAGACGTCTTTGGGACGAAGTCCTGCGTTTCCCCTTCTGAGCATGCCCAGGGTAAGATCTCTCATTGGAGATCTGGGGTCACATGTTCAGGTACTGCAGCAGCTCCTATTGGTCCGCCAGGAAGGTCATGAAACTACATGTGTTTGGAACAGTTTCTCATTTGTCCTTGTTTCTGGCAGGTCCTGTAGCTGTTGCTATAAAAGGGTGGCATGGCTGGGCCGCCATGTGCTAATATCAATCATTATATGCTTAGCGCCAGTGTGGTCATGCATGTGTGTGGTTAGGGCCCGGCTGAAATAAGCCCCTAGAATACCGACTTAATCGGTGAGGAGTTTGGTATGCTAGCTGGTCAGGGTCGGTGTCCTAGATGCCCTAGATTGCCGACATAACCGGTGAGGAGTTTGATTGCCGTATTCAGGGCCTGGCGTTCAGATGCCATAGATTGCGGGTGACTCCGCGAGGACATTAGCGCATGATCACGTTCTATGTTCGCTTAGCTGTTCACTGTGTACCTGGGTGCCTGACAGGACACAGAAGTTTGTCTCAGCGGCTCTGTGATGTAACAGGGTTCGCTTTCAACATTAGACAGCGCCCTGGCGTGTTTATTTTGCGACTCAGTTGTGTTAAGTGAGTTCGCACACATCGCCATATAGCGCTGCGGCACTCCTTCTAGCGGCTCTGTGGATTAACAGAGTTCGCACATATTGCCACAGCGCGTTACGGCATTTATTTTGGCAACTCTGCGGGATAACAGAGTTCGCTTCTTGCGCCATTTTACTAGCAGCAGTACCCCGGGCTGCGAACGCACCTCTCCACATCTTATATTTGGTGCGTTCCGCAGACCCTAACGTAATATTAGCGCCAGGGTCTGGCTAGTAAAATGGCGGATGAACAGCGTTTACAGCTGTACATCCAGCAGCTGGAGGGTAGGTTGGCGGCTCTTGAGCGCACAACCTCAGCTGTGGATGTTACCGCAGTCGCTGTTCAGGCTGCTAGTGTAGCTGCAGCCAGTTTGTCCTCTGCCACCTCTGTCCCTACATTATCCCACCTCCCACTTCCAGACAAGTTTGCTGGTGACAGCAAGCAATGTCGGGGATTCGTGAGTCAGTGCTCCATACACCTCGAGGTTCTGGCTGCACGTTTCCCCACGGATCGGGCACAAGTGGGCTTTGTGATAGCTCTTCTGTCGGGCAGAGCGTTGGAGTGGGCAACGCCGCTGTTGAAGCGTGACGACCGTGTGGTGCGGAGCGCTTCTCGTTTTCTGGAGGCTCTGAAAAAGGTTTTTCTATGACCTCAGGTCACCCACGATACGGCGCTCAAACTGCTGGCAAGTACCCAGGGTTCGGCTTTGGTCAGCCATTTTGCTGTTCAATTTCGGACTCTGGCCTCGGAATTAGAGTGGCCAGATAAAGTCCTCATTCCCGTGTTCTGGAGAGGACTGGCGGGTCATGTGAAAGACGCCTTGGCTACCAGGGAGATTCCTGCCACACTGGAGAAGCTTATCGCCATTTCCACCCGCGTCGACCTCCGTTTCCACGAGCGGAGGCTGGAACGTGCCCAGTGTAGGCAGAGTGTCCGGTTGGCTCCTACCTTCGCCACCCCTCTGGAGTCGCCTGTTCAGGCGCCCGACCTTCAGGAGGTTGCTCCTGCAGGATCTAAATCTCGGGTCACTCGTCCATCCCCGAATTGTTATATTTGCCAGCAGCAGGGACATTTTGCCAACCGATGTCCACAGCGGCTGAATAAACGGTCGCGCCCAGTAACCGTAGGAACAGGGTCACTGGATGCCATGAGTTTTGCCCCTAAAGTGCTCCTCAAGGGGATAATTACCCACGGTTCTACCACCCTACCCGTCAAGCTGTGTGTGGATTCTGGGGCAGAGGGGAATTTTATGTCATCCTCCTTTGCTTCTCGCCACACCATGCCTTTGGTGTTGCTGGCTGAACCAGTATCGGTACGGGTGTTGAACGGAGCAATTCTGCCCTCACAAATCACCCATCAGTCTGTCCCACTCACCTTGTCTATGTCTCCTTCCCATCAGTAGAATATATCATTTTTTATCCTCCCTGAGGGTATAGATGAGGTTTTGTTGGGATTACCCTGGCTCCGCCACCACTCTCCCCATATTGAGTGGTCTTCAGGGAGAATTCTGGGTTGGGGTAATTTATGTAAAGGCAGATGCAATAGGGACAGCGTGCAGGTCAACACCACTGAGATACCCATAGACCTCTCTCCTCTTGCCAAGGTCTATTGGTCTTATGCCGACGTTTTCTCGAAGAAGGCTGCGGAGACTCTTCCGCCTCATCACCCCTATGACTGTCCTATCAACCTCTTGCCTGGAGCTGAGCCTCCTAGAGGAAGGGTTTATCCCCTCTCTCTTCCTGAGACAGAGGCCATGTCCCAATATATTCAGGAGAACTTGGCAAGGGGATTCATTAGGAAGTCGGTGTCACCAGCGGGAGCGGGGTTCTTCTTTGTGCAGAAGAAGAACGGAGAATTACGTCCGTGCATTGATTATAGGGGTCTCAACGCTATCACCGTGAAAAATAAGTATCCTTTACCGCTAATCTCTGAGCTCTTTGACAGGCTTCGGGGAGCAAGGGTATTTACTAAGCTAGACCTGCGGGGTGCGTATAACCTGATTCGCATCCGTGAGGGGGACGAATGGAAGACGGCATTTAACACCAGGGATGGGCATTATGAATATCTGGTAATGCCCTTTGGGCTCTGTAATGCCCCAGCTGTCTTCCAAGACTTTGTGAACGACATCTTCCGGGATATGTTGACCACCTCGATGGTAGTCTATCTGGATGACATTCTCATCTTTTCTCCAGATATGGCCTCCCACCGGAGAGATGTCTGCAAGGTCTTCGACCTCTTGCGAGCAAATTCCCTATATGCGAAGTTGGAGAAGTGCATGTTTGAGCAGGAGTCTCTACCTTTCCTGGGCTATATCATCTCCACCCAGGGATTGGCTATGGATCCTACCAAACTACAGGCTGTGATGGATTGGCAAGAACCCCACTCCCTTAAGGCGGTGCAGCGCTTTATGGGGTTCATTAACTACTATCGCCAATTCATTCCCCACTTCTCTACTTTGGTAGCTCCCTTGGTAGCCCTCACCAAGAAGGGAGCTAATCCCAAGTTGTGGTCAGAGGAGGTCACCAAGGCGTTCTCCTCCATCAAGTCGCATTTCACCAGTGCTCCCATCTTACATCGCCCCGATGTCGATAAACCGTTTATCTTAGAGGTGGATGCCTCTTCTGTTGGTGCTGGAGCAGTCCTTTTTCAAAAGGATGCCCAGGGTCGGAAGCATCCCTGCTTCTTCTTTTCCAAGACCTTTACACCAGCACCTGGCTATGAAGTTGGCCTTCTCCGAGTGGAGACATCTTCTGGAGGGGGCTCGCTTTCCCTTCCAAGTATTCACAGACCACAAGAACTTGGTGTATTTGCAGACAGCCCAGCGGCTAAATTCCCGTCAGGCCAGATGGTCCTTGTTTTTCTCCCGATTCCATTTCACCCTCCATTTCCTCTCCGGTGAGAAGAACATTCGCGCAGACGCTCTATCCCGCTCCGTGGTGTCCTCTGAGGAGGTGGAGGAGGAGCCTTGGCTTATTGTCCCCACAGAAAGCCTAAGAACGGTGGCTCCGGTTTCGCTTGAGTCTGTGCCTCCAGGCAAGACTTTTGTGCCCACCAATTTGCGACCGGAAGTACTCTCTTGGGCACATTCGTCCAGGGTGGGTGGACATTTTGGGACAAAAAGGACTTGTGAGTTGCTGGCGAGGACATACTGGTGGCCGCAGATGGCCCGTGACGTCAGGGAATACGTTCAGGCGTGCGTCTCCTGCGCCAAGAATAAGTCCCCTCGACAACGGCCAGCTGGGTTACTTTTCCCTTTATCGGTGGCAGACAGGCCTTGGGAGATGGTCGGGATGGATTTTGTGGTGGGCTTACCCAAGTCTCGGGGCTGCACCATCATCTGGGTGATAACCGACCACTTCTCCAAAATGGTGCACTTAGTGCCGTTACCACGGTTACCGTCTGCACGGGTCTTGGCAGCATTATTCATTAGGCATATTTTCCGCCTACACGGTATACCAGACAAAATTGTCAGTGATCGAGGTCCCCAGTTTGCGTCTCGGTTCTGGAGAGAGCTGTGTCGTTTACTCAGCATTGAGTTGAATCTCTCCTCTGCATACCATCCCGAGACGAATGGGTTGGTAGAGAGGGCCAACCAGACCTTGGTCACATACTTGCGACATTTTGTCTCTGCCAGGCAGGATGACTGGACATCCTTGCTACCGTGGGCTGAGTTCGCTCTAAATAATGCTGTGGCTGACTCCACCGGACAGACCCCATTCCTCCTGAACTACGGTCAGCATCCGCGGGTAGCAGTGTCCATGCCCGTGTCTTCCGCCGATTCCAGGGTGGCAGACTGGGCTGTGGAGGCACGGGACATTTGGGACCGCACCCAGGATGCCATTCAGGCCTCCAAAGAGAGGATGAGGTCTTCGGCCGATGCCCATCGGCGCCCCGCTCCTACATTTGCTCCGGGTGACCTAGTGTGGCTTTCTGCCCGAAACATCATTCTACGTGTAGAGTCCATCAAGTTGGCACATCGCTTTTTGGGCCCCTTTAAAGTTCTTGAGCAGGTGAACCCGGTGGTTTACCGCCTAGCCCTTCCGCCTCGCCTTGGTATTACTGACACCTTTCACGTGTCCCTCCTGAAACCCATGGCCATTTCCCGATTTTCCGAGTCATCTGCCGGGACGTCGGGTTCATCTACCGACGATCATGAGGTGAATGCCATTGTTGGGTGCAAGGTGGTACGAGGCAAAAAATGTTATTTGGTGGATTGGAGGGGTTATGGGCCTGAGGATAGGTCCTGGGAGCCTGCCGAGCATGTGCACGCTCCGCAGCTCATCGCTGCCTTTGAGCGCAGGAGGCCCAAAGCAGGGGGGGCCCTAGGAGGGGGGGTAATGTTAGGGTTCGTGTTCCCGCTGCTGCACAAGGGGAGTCTCGAACCGGTCCCGCTGCGGTCCCCCATTCATCTCCGGCCGCAGTGGAGCCTGCTCAGCAGAGACGTCGGTCCCAGTGTCTTGCCCATTCCAGTACTGTGCAGAGACTTGCTGCTGCCTCTCCTGGATCTGCTATTATAGCCAGTACTGGAGCAGACGTCTTTGGGACGAAGTCCTGCGTTTCCCCTTCTGAGCATGCCCAGGGTAAGATCTCTCATTGGAGATCTGGGGTCACATGTTCAGGTACTGCAGCAGCTCCTATTGGTCTGCCAGGAAGGTCATGAAACTACATGTGTTTGGAACAGTTTCTCATTGGTCCTTGTTTCTGGCAGGTCCTGTAGCTGTTGCTATAAAAGGGTGGCATGGCTGGGCCGCCATGCGCTAATATCAATCATTATATGCTTAGCGCCAGTGTGGTCATGCTTGTGTGTGGTTAGGGCCCGGCTGAAACAAGCCCCTAGAATACCGACTTAATCGGTGAGGACTTTGGTATGCTAGCTGGTCAGGGTCGGTGTCCTAGATGCCCTAGATTGCCGGCATAACTGGTGAGGAGTTTGATTGCCGTATTAAGGGCCTGGCGTTCAGACGCCATAGATTGCGGGTGACTCCCGTGAGGACATTAGCGCATGATCACGTTCTATGTTCGCTTAGCTGTTCACTGTGTACCTGGGTGCCTGACAGGACACAGAAGTTTGTCTCAGCGGCTCTGTGATGTAACAGGGTTCGCTTTCAACGCTAGACAGCACCCTAGCGTGTTTATTTTGCGACTCAGTTGTGTTAAGTGAGTTCGCACACATCGCCATATAGCGCTGCGGCACTCCTTCTAGCGGCTCTGTGGATTAACAGAGTTCGCACATATTGCCACAGCGCGTTACGGCGTTTATTTTGGCGACTCTGCGGGATAACAGAGTTCGCTTCTTGCGCCATTTTACTAGCAGCAGGCTCCGCCTGCACGGTGGACCCCGGGCTGCGAACGCACCTCTCCACATCTTATATTTAGTGCGTTCCGCAGACCCTAACAGCTGCTTTTAAGTAGGTGGCACTAGAGTTTAAGTCTTCTTTTTCTCTGAAGAGGCAATTTGTGAGCACAACGCTGTCATTGACATTAAGCCTTGTGGCTCACTCTATGTGACTATGTGCAGCCTGAAGTATGTCATGGACATCAATGACTTGCAGCATGCCCCAGATAGGACTAATTGAAGAATTGTAGTACCAGAAACCCATAAAAAGTGCAGAGAATACTCAGGATCTGACAGCAGGATTGCCCTGGTGGCAGCCGGAAGACCAAGGAGCGGTGAATCTAAGTTTTGTTTGACTCTTTCCTGGTAGATTCAATCTGCACCAAAATTATTTAATGCAAATAGATTTACCAGGCAGAATTTGAGCGAATCTGCTAAAATTCAAATGTTGGAAAATTCGGTTATCCTTGTCATATGTAAAGAGTTGATTACTAAATGCTACATATCTACCTCCACTGGATCTATTCAGAGCCCACATCCCCAATTAGTAAGTCAAGCTAAAATTTCCCATACATTTAAAATTTCAAGGCTTAGCAAGGCTTTAAAAGATTAATAAAAGTTGTATCTATTTAGGAAGAAAAATGGGTTTTCAGTAACTTTCTGAACAATTTTTAAATAGCAGAAACTTGACTTCATCTGTATAAAGAAAGACCCTAAGAGGAACTGATGCAGCACAAGAAATGGAAGTGGAAATTTCACACAAACATTTCTCCAACTTGGTATATCGAGAATTCTGTAATACAGAATTGACATGAGAACAAGTTTTCTGATGTTTTTAGAACAGGGCTTATTGATTAGAACAACACTGAATCTGATATTCACAAAATCTTCAAAAGAAGTGTAGATGCTTCAGAGGCTAAAAGCCATCACCAGGTTATTGCGGTGCCCATTGAAGGGTTTTTATGCTCACTTGTCTCTTTGATCCAGAGAAAGTTGTAGGCCCCATGCAGTTCTAACTTAGTGAAATAACCAACTTATTTCATGCAATCCAACATTTGTGAGACCAATGGTAGTCAAAATCTACGGAACCTTACCTAGCCCAAGATAAGCAATGTGTACTTTCAAGATTCATCTTTGTTTGTTCAGTTAGCCATTAAAAGGTATCAACCACTGAGGACTCTCAATTCTAAATATTTTTCTTTGTTAAAAGCATCTAAAAAGTTGGGATATTTGGGTGGCATATAACACCAGGTCTGAGAAGACAGTAATGAAAACTGGAAAATCCCCAGTGGGCTATCTGGCCAGATGTCCAGGTAATTGTTGGAGAAACATGGTAAGTCTATCTCCTAGTGAGATGTATAACATTCTGAAGAGTCACAAGATGGATTTGAAGACTCTGGACAAAGAAATATTCAACAAAATTTACTGTTCCTCCTTAATTTAAGAAGGTCATGGACTTTTAAAGAGCTTAGAAAAACTGAGGTGCTACTCACTCATCTCGAATGGTTCTTGTCAACTCTTCTTACTGCCACTACATGCTAAAACATTGGTTATATTTTCGTGACTAGGCTTGAGGCATCCCTGCTCATGCCTAGTATGTATGTCGTAAGGTCATGACATGCGCTGCTACCTTAGGATGTCATCTTCAAGCTAAGCAGGACCTTCTGGCGGCAACTATGCCCTGGACATTCTGTGTATGGGCATTGTAAACCATGGCAGAGGCATGATGTCATGACGTGGACCGCAACCTTATGAAACACACTATAGGCAAGGAATTCTGGAAGGAACAAGGCCCAGGATGTTCCTGCGCATGCATAGTGTGCATGTCTAACATGAAGAAGCCTGAGGTTTCAGCGTGTGGTGGTGGTAAGAAGAGGCTACAACGAAGACCATACATAAGACAGTGAGCAGTGAGTATTATTTTTTACATCTTACATTCATTCTGTCTTAAACCCTAGGCTTTCTCTATACCTCCGGGTATAATAAAAAACATTCAATACACAGAGAATAAATTCACTGTGAGTTGAATTTCCAGGTAGAATTAGCGCAATTTTGTGAATTTAAATCTTGCCAGATGTGCTCACCTCCTTGTGGGACCCATTTCCATGGGCTCATTTGGATAAACAGCTGTTAGCTTGCTGAATGTAGGCACTAGACCATGAAAACATCAAGTACTCCACCTTGTTGTTGGTGCAACTGAAATAAGTAAACCCGTTTCCACAGTTTATTTTCACAGTTGCCTATTTGCTAAGGCTGCAAAGTGAGTATATCTCAAACAGTCCATTCATCCAGTAACATTAATGTTGCCACCACTAATTAAACATGGGGAAAAAGTCCCACCACACGCATAATGACCTCTCTGAACTATTGTGGTTTGCAGGTAAGATAGACAATTATGGTTAACAAGCATTCTTAGAAACATTGGATTGCCCGACGAATTGGCAAAATACTCATTTATAAAATTAAATAATTTTTGGCTGGCTCAATAAATCATTGTTCTCAGCGGCACTTCGGAAAGAAAGTCTACACAAATCCAAATTACTTTGGTCGCCAATTTGTGTCATCATAGTTTTAATGAACTAGTATTATTAAATGTTCTTGATAAGTGATGCTCAGTCACTACTCACAGACAAGCTGTGAGACATGGAAGTCAAGACTCAAGAGGACTGTGGTCAGATACCAAGAGAGCTGGTTATAAACGGAGAGGTAAGACAAAGTTGTAGTCAGGTGATGGACCGAAGTCAGAATTCCAGGAAGGTAGAGGACAAGGGGCTAGGGAAACGGATGGTCAAAAGCAAGATCCAAGGTCTGGCAGCCAAAGATCAGAAACAGCGCATTGGAAAACAAGGCACAATAAGGCTACTACTGGCAATAGTCAGACACTGCAGACAGTTAAATAGCCAGGTAATCACACTGAAGGGGAGGCACCTTTAAAGAATTCAGCACGCCCCTGCCCTAAGTGGCAGTTGGATTGTCACTCACAATACTGACAGCTCAGCATGCATCTGCCCCAGATTGGACGGCTGAGCTGTGACTCAAAATACTGACAGCTCAGCACGACCCTGATTCGATAGGGTGGCTGAGCTGTCAGTCACTGCATCCAGAACACAGTGAGTGGAGGAATTGTGAGAGCTCCAGCATTGAGGTGAGTTGGAGAGAACCTTCTCCTAGGTCACCCCTCAGAAAAAGACATTTCAATATTTATGGACAGTACCACATGCCCCTTTCAAACAATGATTACGAAATGTTATAGAACATAATTCCAACCCCATGTGGAAGAGGCTACACTGATGAGCAAACTTTCATAGATCAATCTGACATTCACATATGTACTATACATGACCTATGCAATCATGATGGAGGCACCAGTAGGTCTGAGAGTATAGAGAAAACTGTGGTGCTTGTACACACAAAGATCCTGGGAATAATACAAAGATAGATACTAAGATGAACCTTCAAAACAACATATTTTATTATAAAAACTGCCATAGTAAAAACAAAAAAGATATAGAGTAAATAAGTGGGCGGCCATTTGCCTTAACGAGACCTGCATCGACTTGCTTACATATAACGGAGTTTGGAAGACAGATTGGTTGACCCAGAAAAGTAGAACTAGTGTCATGTGAGTGCAGTCCAAGTGTCATGTGAGTACAATATGATTTTTCTCAACTACTATCCCTGTGAAATCCTTATGACATGCATAAGCCAGTATATTGCGCTACTGCGCATATCATTAACTACAATCAACATGGATGGATTGTGCTATTGCGCATGTCACTAGCCACAATGTGGAATCAGAGAGTACAGTAACACTGCTATCACTATGTGCAAAAATATAATAAATACGTTGGGGAGGCAGCGGGTTTTTTGATTCAATGAGCAATAATGCACTGGTCTAACACACAATAAGCAGTAATATGCGGTCCACGGCCACATGCAGCAGGCTCTGACTCAGATTAGTTACAGTTATTAGTGTGAGATCCTCCAATAGAAGGAGCAGCATAGGATTAGTTAGATAGCTGTGGAGATGAATGTTAATTTAGATAATTCCTGGGTTTAATAACTCCCTACCTTCATAAGATAAAATATATTATTTATGGGGGTTAGCTGCTACTGCTTTATAACATTACATTTATTTACATAACGCTGAGAGCCTGAATTGGTCATATGTAATGAATTTCAGCTTCGAAATATCTGAATATTGTGTAGAGTATAGAGAACCCGATAGGCCTTGCACACTTCAGGCTGACTGTATCACCTGCTTTTCTCAAATTTGTGTATCTTGCCGAACAGTAATCTTACCACATAATATGGATCTCCACTTAAGAGAAATAAGGCCATCACGTTATTTGTGATGTTAATTGTGCACATGTAAGAAGGGTCAAGATTTTAACCCTTTAATTGTTTCATGCTATTGTATGTAAATGCATATATATGTTTATCTGTCATTGACTGTATAGTGATGTGCTGTATATAGAGTTAGATAAGGTAGTGCATCCTTTGGGAACATTAGAGGAGGGCACTTGTAGTGTAATGTATATACAGTAGACTGGGTAGATATCACTAGTTGGGGGCATAATAGTGGATCCAGTTAGAGAGTTATTAGATGGTTAGTGTAGTACAGTGATAGGACACAAGATGGGGACAGTAAGCACATCCAGTATAGGGAAGACTTGTAGGACACCAAGCGGTTAAGTGGGTGAAGTGTCAAACAGGATTTAGTGTAAGGGACTTTCCAGAAGAGGAGAGTCGGGGTGTACCTTGCTACTGTGAGGACGTCCATGATCCCGGGCCGTGGCGCAGCTGACACAAGAAGTGAATTTTGTGAAAGATATCAGCAACCGTAGTGAAGCCGGTGAAGAAGTCACCGTGGGAACGTTAGCCAGTGTCTGTGGGCAGACGGATCAGTAGTGCCGTGGTAGAGCCACTGTGGGAACACTTAGCAGAAGTGTGCGTGCGTGAGCTAAGAAGAAACGAGTGGGCCACCAGCGAGTACGTGGGCAGAATAACCAAAAGGGGATGGACGACCTAGTAGATGTGTATTTCCGTGACTGGATTGAGGGATTCTCCAGGGAAAGAGATCGAAGTGCCGTTTTCACCGGGCTCCTCGTCCCGATTTTATTTTGTGGTCCATTCTGGTGTAGTGGAAGAGAAGAAGCAGAATTGTAGAAGATGTATTGCTGGTATCGTGTTAGACGTGCTAATGGTATCTTGGATGTGCTGTGTCCGGAGGAAAATAAACCAGAACTGTTTGACGTCATTATGGACTCTGACTCTAATTATTCCTCATAATCAAAAATGGGTGAGAATTGCCCCAGGAATGTAGCAGCTGCCGGTGTGAAGAATACAGTTGTTACTGGTGAGTCCAACCCTTTACACACATTTTCTATATATATTTATTAAAAGTAGTTATTAAAAGTTGTATTTTACATTTTGGAACCTTCAGTTAGGAATTATTTGCCTTTTGACAATTTTTAAATAACGCTTTACATTCTAAACTCAAACTCCAGCAAACTATCTACATGAAGCAGTCACATGCCCTAACACTAAGCCCTCCCACTATGGGCTAATCCCAAACATTAACTCTAAACTGCCTATCTTATACACTAGGTCAAACACTATATACCCTATACTATACATTACTAACATTATTTATCTTATATTATAGACATTTCACCAATTCACATCACACAATATATATGCAAGCACTGGGAAATAATACAAACAACGCAATTGGTGTCTTCAGGTGTAGGAACGCTGCAGCACAGTCCATCATCCCTACAAGGGTGAACACACAATGAACTAGGACATTGGTACAGCAGGCTGGAAGGCATGTGGAGCAGCGAGGACATGGAAGACATGTTATGCTGGACATAGACAAACAAGTGAGATGGGACACACCAGAAGCCACAGGAAGCAGGAGGGTAGATGCAGAAAAAAACAGCCCGTCTGAAGCAGCACACAAATATAGGTAGCAAAGTTCAAAACAGGTAGCAAGCAACTTAATTTGAACTGATTCTAATAACAGTTTATGATGCTTACAGCAAATGATAAGTTAAGTAGAGCAGATGCAAATTATAAAATCAACAGCAGATTGCAACATTTTGAGAACAGTTTATGATAACTGTTCATGATGACAGCAGTAAACAATGAGTTATCCAGCAGCAGATGCAAGTAATGTGAAAAGAAAAAAAGCAGTTTGTTAAGCTTATGGCAAATGATGGGTTAACTAGCAGGTCTGAAGGATTGTAAAATCATAGAAATTTGCGAGGATGAATGCTGCAGAGTATGAGCAGTCTATAAGTAACAATTTGAGATACTTATGGCAAACGATGCAAATTGCAAAAGTCACATAAGTCTGAGAAGATAATCACAACAAAAGAAACTGGATGTTGGCACAGTCCAAACACATGACAACTGAACAAAGTACTACCTTGATAGGCAGGCACTGGGTGTGTGTCCAACTGGGTCTTAAAAGGCACAGGGAGATAATATTATTGAGGCACACCAGGAATCTTGTAAAGCACTATGTAGTGTACAGCTAAGGGAGGTGGACACAGGACAAGGTGTGCATATAACTGTATATCCTCCAACCGGCAATTATTTTGGTGTTAGCTAGACCAGGATATACAGTCAGGGCCAGAAATATTTGGACAGTGACACAATTTTCGCGAGTTGGGCTCTGCATGCCACCACATTTGGATTTGAAATGAAACCTCTACAACAGAATTCAAGTGCAGATTGTAACGTTTAATTTGAAGGGTTGAACAAAAATATGTGTTAGAAAATGTAGGAATTGTACACATTTCTTTACAAACACTCCACATTTTAGGAGGTCAAAAGTAATTGGACAAATAAACATAACCCAAACAAAATATTTTATTTTTCATATTTTGTGGCGAATCCTTTGGAGGCAATCACTGCCTTAAGTCTGGAACCCATGGACATCACCAAACGCTGGGTTTCCTCCTTCTTAATGCTTTGCCAGGCCTTTACAGCCGCAGCCTTCAGGTCTTGCTTGTTTGTGGGTCTTTCCCTCTTAAGTCTGGATTTGAGCAAGTGAAATGCATGCTCAATTGGGTTAAGATCTGGTGATTGACTTGGCCATTGAAGAATGTTCCACTTTTTTGCACTCATGAACTCCTGTGTAGCTTTGGCTGTATGCTTGGGGTCATTATCCATCTGTACTATGAAGTGCCGTCCAATCAAGTTTGCAGCATTTGGCTGAATCTGGGCTGAAAGTATATCCCGGTACACTTCAGAATTCATCCGGCTACTCTTGTCTGCTGTTATGTCATCAATAAACACAAGTGACCCAGTGCCATTGAAAGCCATGCATGCCCATGCCATCACGTTGCCTCCACCATGTTTTACAGAGGATGTGGTGTGCCTTGGATCATGTGCCGTTCCCTTTCTTCTCCAAACTTTTGGCTTCCCATCATTCTGGTACAGGTTGATCTTTGTCTCATCTGTCCATAGAATACTTTTCCAGAACTGAGCTGGCTTCTGGAGGTGTTTTTCAGCAAATTTAACTCTGGCCTGTCTATTTTTGGAATTGATGAATGGTTTGCATCTAGATGTGAACCCTTTGTATTTACTTTCATGGAGTCTTCTCTTTACTGTTGACTTAGAGACAGATACACCTACTTCACTGAGAGTGTTCTGGACTTCAGTTGATGTTGTGAACGGGTTCTTCTTCACCAAAGAAAGTATGCGGCGATCATCCACCACTGTTGTCTTCCGTGGGCTCCCAGGTCTTTTTGGATTGATGAGTTCACCAGTGCTTTCTTTCTTTCTCAGGATGTACCAAATTGTAGATTTTGCCACTTCTAATGTTGTAGCAATTTCTTGGATGGTTTTTTTTCTGTTCTTGCAGCTTAAGGATGGCTTGTTTCACCTGCATGGAGAGCTCCTGTGACCACATGTTTCCTTCACAGCAAAACCTTCCAAATGCAAACACCACACCTCAAATCAACTCCGGCCCTTTCATCTGCTTAATTGAGAATGACATAACAAAGGGATTGCCCACACCTGTCCATGAAATAGCCTTGGAGTCATTTGTCCAATTACTTTTGGTCCCTTTAAAAACAGGGTGGCACATGTTAAGGAGCTGAAACTCCTAAACCCTTCATCCAATTTTAATGTGGATACCCTCAAATGAAAGCTGAAAGTCTGGACTTCAACTGCATCTGATTTGTTTTGTTTCAAATTCATTGTGGTAATGTCTAGAACCAAAATTAGATAAATGTTGTCTCTGTCCAAATATTTATGGACCTAACTGTAAAGTCTAAGAAACTCTCAGTTTCCTATTCTTACCTTGCAAAGAGGTTTGGACTTTTACTGTAAGAATGAGGTAGCCATCCCCAGATTTATAACCGATTGGCAGAGGGAGTGTTGAAGATTGCATAGAGGAGAGAGGGTTTGTCAATGCTAGTAGAATAGCAGTCAGGACACAGCCAGCAAGAAAGAGGAGGACACTGAATTGTAACCATAAGATGGACTAGCACTTAATGATAGTAGTGGAGCCATAAGAACTGTTCAACAAATTCAACGACTGAGACAGCAGTTCATAAGGGTTGTCCACGTTTATATTTTTTATTTAACAGGATAGTATTGTCTAAAAGTTAGAAAATCAGCCATACTTACCCCTTTTGCCACTCAGTCACTGCCTCTATGCTGCTCAGCTGGTTTTTATTGACATGGCCATAGCAAATGACATTAAAACTAAAGCCATGTCAATAAAGACTGAGGACAGCAGTAGAAAGGCAGTGCTGGAGTGGTCGTGCTGGAATGGCAGGGAGTAAGTGAAACTGACGCCAGCGGCCTTTCAATGTTACTGCTATGTGACATCAGTGCGCGTCCTGTCACAGAGCACCCTGTCACAGCTGCAGTCGTCGGCCATTTTAAAGATCTCGCAGAATACGAAGCCACAAAAGAACACCAGGGGACCACAGGCAGTTGAGAAGAATCTTTTCTCTCCCCCGACCTCTGTGATTGGGCAGGGTAGTGGACACAGTGGCTCAGGATGGGGGCAACATAGCAGCCCAGGATGGGGACATTAAATAAAGGGGACTGGGATGGGGACCTTATTAAAGTGGACATAGAGGCCCAGGATAGGGGCAACATAGGGGCCTAGGATGGGGACTTTAAATAAAATGGCCCAGGATGGGGACATTATTAAATAAAGGGGTCCAGGATGGTGACATTATTACTGTAAGGGGCCCAGGATGGGGAAATTATTACTGGAAGGGGTCCAAGATGGGGACATTATCACTGGAGGGGGCCCAGAATAGGGACATTATTAAATAAAAGGGCACTGGATGGAGACATTGTTAAAACTAAGGGCCCAGGATGGGGACATTAAATAAAATGGCCCATGATGGGGACATTATCAAATAAAAGGCCCCAAGATGGGGCATTATTACTGTAAGGGGCCCAGGATGGGGAAATTATTACTGGAAGGGGCCCAAGATGGGGACATTATTACTGGAGGGGGCCCAGAATAGTGACATTATTAAATAAAAGGGCACTGGATGGAGACATTGTTAAAACTAGGGGCCCAGGATGGGGACATTAACTAAAATGGCCCATGATGGGGACATTATTAAATAAAAGGCCCCAAGATGGGGCATTATTACTTTAAGGAGCCCAGGATAGGGACTTTATTAACTAAAGGGGCCCAGAATGGGGCTATTATTAAATAAAGTGGCCCAGGATGGGGGATTTTTATTAAATAAAGGGACCCAGGGTGGGAACAATATTAAATAAATGGGCTCAGGAAGGGGCCATTATTAAATAAAGAGGCCATGGATGAGGACATTATTATGGAGGACATAGGAGTCCAGGATGGGGCAACATAGGGGCCCAGGACGGGACGAAGTAGGGGCCTAGAATGAGGACATTAGAAAAATCAGTCCAAGATAGGGACATTATTAAATAATCGGGCCCAGGATAGGGACATTAATAAGGAGGCCAGGATGGGGACCTTATTAAAAGTGGACAGAGGACTCCAAGGGTAACATAGGATGGGCATATTAAATAAAGGGGCCCAGGATCTGGGACCTTATTAAACAATGGGGTGACATAATTACTGTATGGGGTTCAGGGTGAAGAGCATACATTATTGGTTTATGGTGGCAATGGGGGGCATAATTACTGTAAGGGCCAATCAGAGGACATTATTACTGCTCTAATTTAATTTTCTTTTGATGATACTGTCTTCCATGGTGGTGAACAAAAGGGGATCCTATTACTGTGCAGGGTTGTACCATGTCACTTTTATCTTCATCTGACATAGCGTAGAAGTTGGTTAATAAAGTGGGGAATGTGATCTCGAAGTGATCAGCTATAGATAACTGTAACTGCAGAGACGAGTTTAAAAATAGTAGCCTATGACTGGAGTTCATGGGCTATGAACTATGCTCAACTTATCAACACTTGGCACTGAAACTGTGCTCTCACGCTCAGCTCAGTGTCTCCTGGATGCAGGGCTGAGTGATCGCATCATGCCACTGCTCAGCAATGCATCCAGATGTAGCTTAGTTAGGTTCTTTGTGGGACATATGGATTATCAGCGGAAAGGTGAGGAATATTGTGTTTCTGTATTTTGATTTGGAAAATAGTATATGGGTAAAAGAGAGTTGGGGTGTTTTTATTTCAAATAAAGAACTTTACTCTGTGTGTTTTTTAACTTAAACTTGCTGGTTAATTAATGGAGGCATCTGATAGACGCCTCTCGATTACTAACCCCTGGGCTTAATGTCACTTGACATCACAAAGCGGACATCAACCCCACAAATATTACCCACTTGCCACTACACCAGGGCAGGTGGGAAAAAACAGGCAAAGCGACAGAATTGGCGCATCTAATAGATGTGCCTTTATCTGGAACAGCTGCAAGCTGCTATTTTTAGGCTGGGGAGGACTAATATCCATGGCCCCTTCCCAGCTTGAGAATACCAGCCCCCAGCTGTCTGTTTTAGCCTGACTGGTTATTAAAAAATGGGGGATCCCACGCCATTTTTTTAAATTATTTATTTAGATAATTAAAAAAAGTGAGGACCCCTCTATTTTTGATAACCTGCCAAGAAAATGCTGACAGCAGAGGGATGCAGCTTGCAGCTGTCTGCTTTAGCTTTGTTGGATATCAAAAATGGGATGGAACCCACGCAATTTTTTTAAATAATTTATTTAAATACACTGCAGCTGCAGCAACTTCAGGGTGTTTTGCTGCGCTCAGTGGGACCCGACTGCTGGTAACTGAAGTGACATCAGTAAGTTTATCTCAGTTCACAGCGAGGGCAGGGCCACTGTGAACTGAGGTAACCTTACTGTAAGGTCACCTGAGTTCATAGCAGCTGGTTCTCATGCTGTTCAGCACCAGTTCCAGACTGATGAATGACTGCGAGTCTAGCACTCGACATTCCAGCATTCATCAGTCAAGCTCGCAAGCTACCATGAGACCCAGTGGCGGTGAACTCAGGTAATCTTGGAATCTTAGATTACCAGAGTTCACAGCCACCGATTCTCCCAGCAGCTGCAAGGCCTGGAAACCTCATGGGAAACTTTGAGGAACACTTTAGGGTAACTTGTGTTTCCAGCTGCTGGAACACCTGGATGCTTTTAACTAAGGTTATCCTGGGTGTGTATTTCACTGTACTTGTTAATAAATGGCCCCTTCCCAGTTTGAGAATACCAGACCTCAGCTGTCTGCTTTAGCTTGGCAGGTTATCAAAAATGGGGGAACCCAACTCTGTTTTTTCATTTTATTTATCTAAATAATTAAAAATCCCATGTGGGTAACCCTCTATTTTTGATAACCAGTAAAGATAAAGCTGAAAGCGGGGTGTTGCAGCTTGCAGCTGTCGGTTTTGCCTGCACTGGTTATCAAAAATAGACGAGACCCCACATCTTTTTTTTTTTTACACAGTGTGCGCTGGCCAATCACAGCAATGCCAATACTTGTGATTGAAATGGAAGTGCCCACACAGTAAAGCTTGTTGATTGTCTGCGCTGCAGCTTTTCAACATGCTTCTTTCAGGCTGCCGAATCTAAACAGTAACACAGACTTCCGGGAGAAGTCCATATTCGTGGCCTGTGCATTGATAATAGGTGTCTGGTACAGACCTATAACTTTACTGTTCGAGTTCGCCCATCTCTAGTATTGAGTGTAATTCTGGTACAATAATTATGTTCTGTGGTTAATTCTAGTGCTTATGTATTATTGCGCTTCGTTATGGTACTGTATATATGTAGATTAGTTATGGCACTGTATGCATGTACTGAGCTTAGCTCCGGCACTGTATTTATGTTCTGAGCTTAGTTCTGGTACTAGATATTGGTAATTAGCCTAGTTTGGTAATGTGTGCAGTTTGTAGGAACGACAGTAAAAACATGGAAGTTTATGGCTGTATTTATCTGTAATGCTTGTAATGCTCACACAGCATTTGTCAGTGGTAGTGAAAAGTATTTTTGGTGGGGCTGTAGGTTTGACATTCTTTACAAACTGCTTTCATCTTTTCGAAATCTACACATGTTGAGGCTTAAGTTCAAGCATTTGACACAAAACATTGTTGACAAGTATAATGCTACATAGAAAATGTAATGATCTCCTGGCAATAAAATATTCCTATAGTTTAAGTACTATAAGATTTATGGTTTAAAGTACAGTAGACAGGTCAGGTCTACATGTTCATTACATTAATTTGTATCAGCAGATTTACAGCAAGATGTAATAACTAAGTAACTGAACTGGTAGCCAAACATAAATAACACTTACTGTAAATTCCAAGAAATGGGCAACATTTCAGTTGCTGATGTTCGGAAATGTAATGAAAATGAAAAGTGTGATTGACATCTCTTCTGCTCTGATCTGAAAAAGCTGGAAGATGGAGAAAATAGGATGCATATAGCAATAGAAATAAGTTTAGTACATATACACAGTACCAAAAGTAAGCCCATTACATAGAACAGTATGGAACGAAGCTAAATGCATAAATACAGTAAAAAAAACTCCATATGTAAAATAAAGTGCTAATATTAAGCTCAGTACATACAATCTAATCTAATCTCATTACAATAGAAATAACATCACAACTAACCATAAATACAATACTAGAACTAATCTTAACCCCTTTACCCCCGAAGGTGGTTTGAACTTAATGACCAAGTCAATTTTTGCAATTCTGACCACTGTCCCTTTATGAGGCAATAACTCTGGAACGCTTCAACGGATCCCGGTGATTCTGAAATTGTTTTTTCGTGACACATTGTACTTCATGATAGTTGCAACATTTCTTCGATATGACGTGTTTATTTGTGCAAAAAAAACGGAAATATGGGGAAAATTTTGAAATTGTCACAAATTTTAATCTTTGAATTTTCGCGCTCTTAAATCACAGAGATATGTCACACAAAATAGTTAATAAATAACTTTTTCCACATGTATACTTTACATCAGCAGACATTTGGAACCATTTTTTGTTGTTTGAAAGTTATAAGGGTTAAAACTTGAACAACAATTTTTCATTTAAAAAAACATTTTTTTAGGGACCACATCACATTTGAAGTCACTTTGAGGGGTCAATATGACAGAAAATACCCCAAAGTGACAACATTCTAACAGGTTCACCCTCAAGGTACTCAAAACCACATTCAAGAAATTTATTAATCCTTCAGGTGCTTCACAGGAATTTTTGGAATGTGGAAAAAAAATGAACATTTAACTTTTTTCAAAAAAATTACTTCAGATCCAATTTTTTTTATTTTGAAAAGGGTAACAGGAAAAAATGGACCCCAACATTTGTTGTGCAATTTCTCCCGAGCATGCTGATATCCCATGAGGGAGAAAACCACTGTTTGGGTGCACAGCAGAGCTCGGAAGGGAAGGAGCCCCTTTTGACTTTTTGAATGAAAAATTTCATGGAATCATTAGCGGACATCATATTCCATTTGGAGGCCACCTTGCAGAGGCGGACATACTGCCAATGCAACTGGTGCAGCTGCACAGGGCCTGGAGGTGCAGGGGGCCCCCTGCAGGGTGGCTAATAATGAGGGCAATCTGGCCTGTTCCTGCAGATTAGATATTAGAAAAAACTTTTTGACAGTTAGGGTGCCACCAGAGGTGGTGAGTTCTCCTTCAATGGAAGTCTTCAAACAGAGGCTGGATAGACATGTGTCTAGGATGATTTATTGAACCCTGCTTTGAGCTAGGCTCCTTTTTGATGACTTGGTTTTCTGTGTGATGCATATATAGTGCTGAACAGCCCGCCTTCCATTATAGGCGTTATAAATAGGCTGCTATCCAGACACTATGCATAGCACTTTCCTGTGTGACTTATGCAAGCCCTATCTGTGTGCTTTTTTCCACTAGGCAGCTAACACCTTCACCATCACTATTTTTGTGATAGGGTGACTGTTTTTATCAGTGGAGGGCTCCAGCCTTTATCAGTGGGAGCCTGCTGCATCCTGCTAGTGCATTGGTCATTTGACAATTTTTACAGGATTTTTAAGTCCTTTTTTTCCTGTCTGTGAGCTTTGAATTGATGTTTATTTACAGTGTCTTGCGAAAGTATTCGGCCCCCTGGAACTTTTCATCCTCTTCCCACATATCATGCTTCAAACATAAAGATACCAAATGTAAATTTTTGGTGAAGAATCAACAAGTGGGACACAATTGTAAAGTTGAACGAAATTTATTGGTTATTTTAAATTTTTGTGGAAATACTGAAAAGTGGTGCGTGCAATATTATTCGGCCCCTTTAACTTAATACTTTGTTGCGCCACCTTTTTCTGCGATTACAGCTGCAGTCGCTTGGGGTATGTCTCTATCAGTTTTGTACATCGAGAGACTGAAATTCCGCCCATTCCTCCTTGGCAAACAGCTCGAGCTCAATGAGGTTGGATGGAGATCGTTTGTGAACAGCAGTTTTCAGCTTTTTCCACAGATTCTCGATTGGATTCAGGTCTGGACTTTGACTTGGCCATTCTAACACCTGGATACGTTTATTTGGGAACCATTCCATTGTAGATTTTGCTTTATGTTTGGATCATTGTCTTGTTGGAAGACAAATCTCCGTCCCAGTCTCAGGTCTTTTGCAGACTCCAACAGGTTTTCTTCAAGAATAGTCATGTATTTGGCTCAATCCATCTTCCCATCAATTTTAACCATCTTCCCTGTCCCTGCTGAAGAAAAGCAGGCCCAAACCATGATGGTGCCACCACCATATTTGACAGTGGGGATGGTGTGTTCAGGGTGATGAGTTGTGTTGCCTTTACGCCAAACATATAGTTTGGCATTGTTGCCAAAAGTTCGATTTTGGTTTCATCTGACCCGAGCACCTTCTTCCCCATGTTTGGTGTGTCTCCCAGGTGGCTTGTTGCAAACTTTAAGTGACACTTTTTATGGATATCTTTGAGAAATTGCTTTCTTCTTGCCACTCTTCCATAAAGGCCAGATTTGTGCAGTGTACGACTGATTGTTGTCCTATGGACAGACTGTCTGACCTCAGCTGTAGATCTCTGCAGTTCATCCAGAGTGATCATGGGCCTCTTGCCTGTATCTCTGATCAGTTTTCTCGTTTGAGATGAAAGTTTAGAGGGACGGTCGGGTCTTGGTAGATATGCAGTGATATGATACTCCTTCCATCTCAATATGATTGCTTGCACAGTGCTCCTTGGGATGTTTAAAGTTTTGGAAATCATTTTGTATCCAAATCCAGCTTTAAACTTCTCCACAACAGTATCACGGACCTGTTTGTTGTGTTCTCTGTGCTTCAAACAGAACCCTGAGACTATCACAGAGCAGGTGCATTTATACGGAGACTTGATTACACACAGGTGGATTATATTTATCATCATTAGTCATTTAGGACAACATTGGATCATTCAGAGATCCACAATGAACTTCTGGAGTGAGTTTGCAGCACTGAAAGTAAAGGGGCCGAATAATTTTGCACGCCCCACTTTTCAGTTTTTGTATTTCCACAAAAATGTAAAATAACCAATCAATTTCGTTCAACTTCACAACTGTGTCCCACTTGTTGTTGCTTCTTCACCAAAATTTACATTTTTTATCTTTATGTTTGAAGCATGATATGTGGGAAAAGGTTGAAAAGTTCCTGGGGGCCGAATACTTTTGCAAGGCACTGTAGGTACTCGCAATATAATGGGGATCCTTGACATTGGGTTGCGAGCTTATCTGTTTTGGCCAAAATAGTAACCAATACCTCATTTAATGCATTTATCATATTAATTATTTTTGCATCTTTTTATTGCATGTTTTATCATTTTTTTGCAAGATGCAACTAGGCTCCTTTTTGATGGCTTGGTTTTCTGTGTGATGCATATATAGTGCTGAACAGCCCGCCTTCCATTATAGGCGTTATAAATAGGCTGCTATCCAGACACTATGCATAGCACTTTCCTGTGTGACTTATGTCCTAAGCAAGCCCTATGTGTGTGCTTTTTTCCACTAGGCAGCTTACACCTTCATCATCACTATTTTTGTGATAGGGTGGCTGTTTTTATCAGTGGAGGGCACCTGTGCTTCTCCAGCTTTTATTGGTGGGAGCCTGCTGCATCCTGCTAGTGCATTGGTCATTTGACAAGATTTGGTGAGGCTACTTTTCATGATGTGTTTTTGTTAAAAAATTTCTACTGAGGAACGTGCGGAGAGGTGAGTGGTGTAGTATTTTTCTTAACAATACATTGGGGTAGGTGGGGGAGGACAATGATGGCAGTGGTCGGAGTGAGAAATGATGGTGGTGGTGGGGGAGAGCAATGATGAGGGTGGTGGGGAGAGCAATGATGGGGTGATGGAGAGGGCAATGATGGTCGGAGTGAGAAATGATGGAGGTGGGGGGAGAAAGCAATGATCGGGTGGTGGAGAGGAAAATGATGGAGGTGGGGAGAGCAATGATGGGTTGTGGGTGGAGTTCAATGAGGAATGTGGGGGATTGGCATGGGAGGAAGGGGACTTATAATGGATTTCAGAGAACGAGATCTGTGAGGGTCAGAGAATTTCCTGTTCTGATTTCGATCTTGAGGATCAGAATAGGACATGCTCAATTGGTCTCTAAAAGCAAGCAACACACCGACACTGCACACGGATACAGGAATGTAACCCTATTATATACAGTATAGCACAGTCCCTTAGTGTATAGTGTACTCACTTATTATGTATAGCACAGTCCCTTAGTATATAGTGTACTCACTTATTATGTATAGCACAGTCCCTTAGTATATAGTGTATTATTTATTATGTATAATGCCATCCTTAGTTACATAGCTTCCTCTTTTATTAAGTATAACAACGTCCCTTATTACGTACCATCCTCTCTAGTTATACAGTGGGGAAAAAAGTATTTAATCAGCCACAAATTGTGCAAGCTCTCCCACTTAAAAAGATGAGAGAGGCCTATAATTGACATCAATTACACAACTATGAGAGTCAAAATGAGAAAACAAATCCAGAAAATCACCTTGTCTGATTTGGCAAGATTTATTTTGCAAATTATGGTGGAAAATAAGTATTAGTCATTATAATAATAATAATAATAATAATCTTTATTTATATAGCGCCATCATATTCCGCAGCGCTTTACAGTTTAACAGTTTCAAAACACAAGTCATAAGTAACAACGTTAACAATACAGTAATTAAAGCAAAATAAGACGGCCCTGCTCGTGAGAGCTTACAATCTACAATGAGGTGGGGGAGATACAAAGTACAGGTGTGTATATACAATGGTGCATTTACAATGATGGTCCAGCCATCTTAAGGGAGTGAGCGATGGATGGAGATAGTGAATGGGCTACACACACACACACTTACACAGAGAATGACTTTGATTAGTGAATGTGATAGGCCGCTCTGAACAGATGTGTTTTGAGGGAGCGCCTGAAACCATGCAAATTGTGGATAGTCCTAATTTCTTGGGGTAGAGCATTCCAGAGGATTGGCACAGCGCGGGAGAAGTCTTGGAGTCGGGAGTGGGAGGTACGGATTAGTGCAGAGGTTAGTCGAAAGTCGTTTGCAGAGCGCAGCAGTCGGTTAGGCCGATAGATAGAAATGAGGGAGGAGATGTAGGGGGGTGCTGCAGTGTGGAGAGCTTTGTGGGTGAAAACAAGTACTTTGAATTGGATCCTATAATGGATGGGCAGCCAGTGTAAGGACTGGCGAAGAGCGGACGCGTCCGAGTACCGATTAGCCAGATGGATGACCCTGGCTGCTGCATTAAGGATGGACTGGAGAGGGATAGTCGAGTAATGGGGAGGCCAAGTAATAGAGCGTTGCAGTAGTCCAGGCGGGAGTGGATCAATGCTACAGTGAGGGTTTTTGTTGTTTCCATGGTGAGAAAAGGGCGGATTCTAGAGATGTTCTTTAGGTGTAGGCGGCAAGAGCGGGCAAGAGATTGTATATGGGAGGTGAAGGAGAGATTGGTGTCAAACATAACACCCAGACAGCGAGCCTGCTGCCGGGGTGTTATTATGGTGCCGCCCACTGAGAGGGAAATGTCAGATTTAGGGAGGTTAGTAGACGGCAGGAGCAGAAGAAGTTCAGTTTTGGAGAGGTTAAGTTTCAGATAGAGAGCAGACATGATGTTGGAGACTGCGGACAGACAGTCGGTGGCGTTCTGTAGTACAGCGGGGGTAAGGTCGGGGGATGACGTGTATAATTGTGTGTCATCAGCATAAAGATGGTACTGAAAGCCAAATCTGCTGATGGTCTGTCCAATTGGGGCGGTGTAGAGAGAGAAGAGAAGGGGGCCAAGGACTGAGCCCTGGAGTACACCGACAGTGAGAGGAAGAGGAGATGAAGTGGAGCCAGAGAACGAAACACTGAAGGAGCGGTCAGAAAGATAGGAGGAGAACCAGGAGAGAACAGTGTCCTTAATACCTAGTGACTGGAGCCTAGACAGTAGGAGACGGTGGTCAACCGTGTCGAAAGCTGCAGAAAGGTCGAGTAGAATGAGCAGAGAGTGGTCGCCGTTACGTTTTGCTGTCAGAAGGTCATTGGTCACTTTGATGAGTGCAGTTTCAGTCGAATGTAGGGGTCGGAAGCCGGACTGTGAAGGGTCTAGGAGGGAGTGAGTGGAGAGGTAACGGGTGAGGCGGGAGTAGACTAGGCGCTCCAAAAGTTTAGAGATGAAGGGGAGATTGGAGACCGGTCTGTAGTTGTTTGTGCAGGAAGGGTCAAGAGCGGGTTTCTTTAGTAGTGGAGTAATGATGGAGTGTTTGAAGGAGGATGGGAAAATGCCAGAGGAGAGTGAGAGATTGAAGATTGTAGTTAGGTGAGTTGTGACAACAGGAGAGAGAGACTGGAGGAGATGTGAGGGGATGGGGTCGGTAGTGCATGTAGTCGGACGAGAGGAAGAGAGGAGTCTGGAGACTTCTTCTTCTGTGATGGGATCAAATGTGGAAATTGAGCCAGGGGAAATGCAGAGAGGGATGGGAGTCACAGCACTTGGTGGTTGAGAGCAGATTTCCTGACGGATAGTATCTATTTTTTCTATAAAGTGGGAGGCCAGGTCGTTAGCACAAATGTCAGTGATAGGGGCTTGTGCTTTTGGCCTGAGGAGGGAGTGAAAAGTGTCAAAAAGTTTCTTGGGGTTGTTGGCTAGTGAGGAGATCAGGGTGGTGAAGTAGGTCTGTTTGGCGAGGTGAAGGGCTGCATTATAAGTTCTTAACATGAATTTAAAGTGGATGAAGTCTTCTGGTGTGCGGGTTTTTCTCCAGAGGCGTTCAGCACTCCTAGAGCATCGCTGGAGAAGGTGAGTTTGCGATGTGAGCCAGGGCTGTTTTACTGTGTGTTTGGAAGTTCTGAGGGTGAGCGGTGCTACTTGGTCAAGGGTGCTTCTAAGAGTGTCATTGTAGTGATGAACAGCCAGATCAGGACAAGAAAAAGAGGAGATTGAGGACAGCGAAGAGTGTAGGGAGTCTGAAAGTGTCTGAGGGTTAATGGCTTGTAGATTTCTGAATGTGTGGTAGGTAGGAGTTCGCTGGGGTGGTGGAGGATTTGTGAGCGTGAAGGAGAGAATGTTGTGGTCAGAGAGTGGAAGCGGTGAGTTATTTAGGTGGGAGATTAAACAGAGGCGGACAAAGACCAGGTCAAGGGTGTTGCCATCCTTGTGTGTCTCAGGGTTGAAAGCTGTGAGAGGCCTAGAGAAGTGGTTAGTGATAGAAGCTGAGATGCAGATGTGGAAGTAGGACTGTTAATGGGGATGTTGAAGTCTCCAAGGATAAGGGTTGGTAGTTCTGAGGACATGAAGTGCGGCAGCCAGGCTGAGAAGTGGTCAAGGAACTGGGTGGGCGAGCCTGGGGGCCGATATATGACCGCTACTCTGAGGGAGAGGGGATGGAAGAGCCTGATGGTGTGGAACTCAAAAGAAGGGAATGAGAGTGATGGAATTGGGGGGATGACCTGGAAAGTGCATTGTGGGGACAGGAGTATGCCAACTCCACCACCATGTCTGTTTGTGGGTCTCGGGGAATGGGAGAACTGTAAGCCACCATAGGAAATGGCAGCAGGGGAGACCGTGTCAGAATCCTGAATCCAGGTTTCAGTGAGGGCCAACAGATGAAGAGAGTTGTTCAGAAAGTAGTTGTGCAGGAAAGATAGTTTGTTGCATGCAGACCGTGGATTCCAGAGGGCACAATTGAAAGAAGGAGATGAGGGAGTGCAAGTAATATTAACAAGATTATTATGGTTTCGACATGAGGTAGGGTAGGGATTGAGGTTGGGGGATGGTGGACCAGGGTTGGGGGAGATGTCCCCTGAAATCAGTAGGAGTAGGAAGATAAAGAGCAGGTAGTTGTTGGAGTTGTAAGTAGGTTTTTTCTGTGATATGTTTGGGCAAGATGGGCTGAGGTTTCTCAGGAAGGTGAGGAGTGCATGGGAACTGTACATGGGAGAGGGAAGTATGGAGGGGCTGATGTATATGAGTCGTGATGGAGGGGGGATGGGGCAGTGAATGTGGATGGCAAGGGAACACAGGAGGATAGAGATAAAGAACATAATTTCAAAGAAAGCAAAGTGTGGGCTATCTGATTCCTGCCCTGATTAACTGCCATGGATAACTGCCGTTTACTCGATGTTTGTCTTTCGTGATGCTTTGCTTTCTGTGATGCGTGCGCCCCCTTACTGCGTGCGCCCCTTAGACTACTCCTAAATATATAGCCCACACTACAGGGTCAGGAAAGTGGGATTGTGGGAGCTGTTTTGGGATAATTTGCCAGCTGGGGCCAGCACACCAGGGGGTGGTTAGATCATCAAAGGCAACCTGGCAACATCTATATGCTTTACCACCTTCCACCTGATAGGATCTAGAGAGGCCCCAGTCACAGGGATATAAAGCAGTAAGTATTTTAAACACAGTGCAAAAATGAATTATTCCAAAGCATTATTACCAGGCACATTAAACTATGTTGCAAGATGGTAAAGCAGAGCTTGGCAGCAAGCAGAAGTATGGAGTGCACACCATTAATATATAGTGCAGCATACAACACAGATAGCAGAGGTGGGGATTCTATCATTCAGCTGTTTGCTTCCACTGAATGCAGTTCATACCATTAATATATAGTGCAGCATACAACACAGATAGCAGAGGTGGGGATTCTATCATTCAGCTGTTTGCTTCCACTGAATGCAGTTCATACCATTAATATATAGTGCAGAATACAACACAGATAGCAGAGGTGGGGATTCTATCATTCAGCTGTTTGCTTCCACTGAATGCAGTTCATACCATTAATATATAGTGCAGCATACAACACATATAGCAGAGGTGGGGATTCTATCATTCAGCTGTTTGCTTCCACTGAATGCAGTTCATACCTGTGTGAAGAGAGAAGATGAATGTTAATTCCTCGCCATGGATAACTGCCGTTTACTCGATGCTTGTCTTTCGTGATGCTTTGCTTTCTGTGATGCGTGCGCCCCCCTTACTGCGTGCGCCCCTTAGACTACTCCTAAATATATAGCCCACACTACAGGGTCAGGAAAGTCATTAACAAAAGTTCATTTCAATATTTTGTTATATATCCTTTGTTGGCAATGACAGAGGTCAAACGTTTTCTGTAAGTCTTCATAAGGTTAGCACACCCTGTTGGTGGTATGTTGGCCCATTCCTCCATGCAGAGCTCCTCTAGAGCAGTGATGTTTTGGGCCTGTTGCTGGGCAACATGGACTTTCAAATCCCTCCAAAGGTTTTCTATGGGGTTGAGAACTGGAGACTGGCTAGGTCACTCCAGGACCTTCATATGCTTCTTACGAAGCTACGCCTTCGTTGCGCTGGCGGTGTGCTTGGGATCATTATCATGCTGAAAGACCCATCCACGTTTCATCTTCAATGCCCTTGCTGATGGAAGGAGGTTTGCACTCAAAATCTCACGATACATGGCCCCATTCATTCTTTCATGTACACGGATCAGTCGTCCTGGTCCCTTTGCAGAGAAACAGCCCCAAAGCATAATGTTGCCACCCCCATGCTTCACAGTAGGTATGGTGTTCTTTGGGTGCAACACAGCATTCTATCTCCACCAAACATGACGAGTTTTGTTTCTACCAAACAGTTCTACTTTGGCTTCATCAGACCATATGACATTCTCTCAGTACTCTTCTGGATAATCCAATTGATCTCTAGCAAACTTCAAGTATAAAGGCCTGACCCCATCTGAAGCCCTAGAGACTGCTAAACAAAGGCTCACAGCACTTGTTACAAGACTAGGGAGATACGTTAGAGAAGCTGAGGCCAGGAAGATTAATGCCCTGTATTCCAGAGAACCTTCCAAGGTGTACTCCCAACTAGAGAGTTGTTCTGCCCATCTGAGTACTGGGCAGTATGTTTCTTATTGTGTGCTGGTTTTGTTTGTTATAGCACCATCTAGTGGTGGCTGAATTTATAGCCTGTGTCTTTAACAAGCAGATAGAGTGTTGCATTGTGGGATTGAAGCAAGGTATTCTGGGAAGAAGAAGCTCCATTTTCTTCTGTGTACTTCGGGGAGTACACGTGTTTCATGTGCTCTCCTGTAACTTCTCCAACTTGAGTTTGCTATCCTGGTAAAGCATATCTGGTAAGATCAATATCTTCTCTAGCAATGCAGTGTTTAGGAGATTATTAAGTGTAGAGCAGTCAGTGCATAGGAGATGTTATTAGAATCCTGTGTAAGTTTACATCATACTGTATACTTTCCTGTTAATTATAAAGTGTCAGCTGTGTGATTATTGCCCAATACTTATCTGTCATTTGTATTTTTATAGTTTTACCGCGCATGTTCTATACTGTTCACCAATAAACAAGTAAGACTACAGAGGACAGTCTGCTTATTTGGAAGATAGAATGATGGTTTAGCTGTATGCTAGATTGCACACCGTGTCAACGTGTATGAAGGCAGAACAAGAGTAACAGCACAAAGGCTGCAACTCCACCAGAAGCAGAGACTGAATAATACTGGAAAAAACACACAATACCAGTGCAATGTGGCTGCAAGATCTCAGAATGAAACACAGCAACCACCAGTCACCATTACAGAAGCAACAGTGGGTCAAGAACATGAAGAGCTGGACATCACCTGGCCCAGATATGATCCACACCTACTGGCTAAAGAAATTCACAGCAGTACATGAACGCATGTCAAAGCAGATGGACAAACTGCTAGAAGCAGGCCACCACCCAGCTTGGTGGAACAGTGAAGGATCCTCACAAAGGAATGGTTCCATCCAACTACTACCCAATAACCTGCCTTACAACAACATGGAAACTCCTGTCAGGCATCATAGCCAGTAAGCTACAGAACTATATGAGCCAATACATGAATCCAGCTCAGAAAGGCATTGGGACCAACACCAGAGGCTCTAAGCACCAGCTCCCAGTAGATAGAGCAGTCGCTCAAGACTCAAGATCCAGACAGACCACTCTCAACAGCCTGGATTGACTACAGGAAAGCCTATGACTCAATGCCACACACATGGATCTGTGAGTGCTTGGCTGTGTACAATGTCAACAGGAAATTAAGAACCTTCCTCAAAAAATCAAAGGGGCTATGGAGAACAACATTGGAAGTCAACTCAAGACAACCAGCGCAAGTGACCATCAAATGCAGCATATACTATGGTGATGCACTGTCACCATTGCTGTTCTGCATAGGCTTGAACCCCCTCAGTCAGATAATTACAGAGTCTGGCTATGGATACAATTTCAATAGTGGAAGCACCATCAGCCACCTAATGTCATGGTCTATGGAGCTTGTGGGATTAGGTAGTTCAGAGGTTGATCTGGACGGCCTCACTCTGGGAATCTGGGAGGCTTCTTATAGCCTCATGGTGGGGTCATTCCTTGTCACTTGTACTCTGACCCTTGGCCGAGTGTGTTTGACACTGTTGTGCCAGTGCTTTGTGCCTGTGCTACGTTACGTCTGCCTGGTTCTGATTTGGCTGTGTCCCTGTTATGAGTTTTGCCTGCCCCTTTTGTACTGTGCTGCCCTCTGTGTATGACCCCTTGGCTACGTCCTGACTACCCTCTGCCTGCTTCTTTTGTACTGTGCTGCCCTCTGTGTATGACCCTTGGCTACGTCCTGACTACCCTCTGCCTGCTTCTCTTGTACTGCGCTTCCCTCTCTGTGTATGACCACTTGGCTACATCCTGACTATCCGTTCTGTCTATGTCCCGTAGTTACCCTTCTAGGTGTTTTCCTTCAGCTCCTAGCTCTCCGGAGCTTAGGCCACGTCAGTCAGGTGCTTCAGTTCCTATCTGGCATGAAGCAATCTCTCTCTGCTCCTGCTTCCTCTGAGAGACCTGTGGCCGGCTCCTCCCCTTGGCAGTCACGTGCTTCAGGTCCTGTTAGTCTGAAGCACGCATCTTCACCGCTGCTGCCCCACTCAACAGGTATCTTTGGGCGCAGTGTGTTTTACTCAATACACGCACACTGGCTCAGTGAGCAAGTGCAGTGCGGTGTTCCTGATACCTCCTCTACATGGATAACATCAAGTTGTATACGAAAAATGAACGAGACGTCAATTCACTGATCCACCTGACAAGGATATACAGTGAAGACATCAGGATTTCCTTCAGACTTTTGAAGTGCGGCCAGTTGGTAATAAAGAGGGACCGAGGTAGTCAAGACTGATGAGTGGAATTACCAGCAGGGCACATAGCAGATGTACAGACATGCTACAAGTACCTCGGCATCCCACAGGGATACGATAACCATGATGAGGAGGCAAGGAAAGCAGCAACATCCAAATACCATCAAAGGGTAAGACAGGTCCTGAAGAGCTAGCTCACTGGGAAGAATAAAATCCATGTCATCAATACATATGCCCTGCCAGTTATCAGATACCCTGCAGGCATAGTGTGCTGGCCAAAAGAAGAGATGGAAGCTGCAGATGTGAAGACACGAAAGCTCCTCACAATGCATGGGGGTCTCCACCCAAAGTCCAGCACCAAAGATTGTATACCAACAGAAAGGAGGGTGGTTGAGGCATCCAAGCCACCATCACGGATGAAACAAGGAGTATCCAGGAATACATCAGAAAAATGGCACCAAAAGATGAGATGCTTAGAGAATGCCTAAGGCCTCTTTCACACATCTGTTTTTTACAATCAGTCACAATCCGTCAAAGTTGAAAAAAACGGATCCAGTGCAGATTGTAAAAAAAACTGATGCGACGGACAAGTTATTATGACGGATCCGTCATTGTGAAGAGGTGAACTTTTGAACCTTGATACATGTGCTTCTAGAGAGAGAGAGAGAGAGAGAGATTTTATGTGCCAGAATGGCTGTAGGGGGTAAAATAAAGCAATAGGAATTGTTCCAGGTAGTGTTGAGCATTCCGATACTGCAAATATCGTGTATCGGTCGATATTCGCTGTATCGGAATTCCAATTATGAGATCTGATATTTTTGTCATATCGGATACCAGAATCTGAGTTTTCCTCTAAAGTCTATGGGGAGTTCCTGTGTCACAGAACGAAGTACTGTACGTGACACAGGAACTTCCCGTAAGTGTCACTGTCCATGTCAGTCGGGTCTGTCAGGTGTCAGCAGCACTTACCTGGCAGAAGATCCCCGGCGGTCAAGTCCATCCATCCATCCAGGCGGCCATTACCCTCTCCCTGGCGGTCACGTGCAGCTTCTCGCAATAACTGCAGTGACTGCCGGGTACTGGGTAATCTCGGCCAGCTGTACTCTCGTGACAGCTGGCCGTAAACCAGTCCGATGACGTCACCGCCCGGGATTTACCTATGGTAAGCAGCTCTGCTCTATGTGGATGTCAGGCTCAGCCTGGCATGCAGATGTAGCAGAGCTGGACTCGTCGTGGGACACTCGTGATTTTGGACTGCGTCGGACAGGGAGTATTTGTGTTGGTTTGTTATTTTTGTTTTTTTTTACAGGAGAACGATGGCGTCGCAGGATGAGCGTACAATAAAAATAATTGAAAACTGTGTGGTGTTTTATTTCATTAAAAGACTTTTTTCTGGTTGTGTATTTTTTTAAAAAATTTACAAACTATGATTAATAATGGATCGGTGTCTTATTGACGTTCTCCATTATTAACCGGGCTTATTGTCACCGATCAATCAAAGGTGACATTAACCCCTTATTACCCCGCTTTCCACCGCTACAGGGCAAATGGGAAGAGCCGGGTAAAGTGCCACAATTGGCGCATCTTTGGATGCGCCAATTGTGGGGCTGCTGCAGCCTGGTATTTTTAGGCTGTTGAGGGCCAAAATCCATGGGCCTTGACAGTCTTTTAATACCAGGCCGCAGCAGTCTGCTTTTTACTTGGCTGGTTAACAAAAATAGGGGGACCCCACGCCATTTTTTTTCGAGGGGATCCCCTATTTTTGTTAACCAGCCAGGATAAGCAGACTGCTGTGGCCATGGTATTATCAGGCTTGCAAGGTCCATGATTATTGGCTCCTTAACAGCCTGAAAAACCAGGCCTCAGTAGTCTGCTTTATCAGGCTGGTTAACAAAAATAGGGGGGGACCCCACGCCATTTTTTTTTTTGAGGGGATCCCTATTTTTGTTAACCAGCCAAGCTAAGCAGACTGCTGTGGCCTGGTATTATCAGGCTTGCAAGGTTCATGGATATTGGATCCTTACCAGCCTGAAAAACCAGGGCCCCAGCAGTCTGCTTCATCTGGCTGGTTAACAAAAATAGGGGGGGGCCCCACGCCATTTTTTTTTCGAGGGGATCCCCTATTTTTGTTAACCAGCCAGGATAAGCAGACTGCTGTGCCTGGGATTATCAGGCTTGCAAGGTCCATGATTATTGGCTCCTTAACAGCCTGAAAAACCAGGCTCAGTATGTCTGCTTTATCAGGCTGGTTAACAAAAATAGGGGGGACCCCACGCATTTTTTTTTTTGAGGGGATCCCTATTTTTTATAATCAGTTCACTTCAGGTCAGCCGGGATTCCCTCTGACGTCACTGATGCTGTGCAGTGTCCTGGCTGACCTGAAGAGAAAGTGGGAAGCAATCAATTATGTAAACCACTTCTCCCCTGTCGCCAGGAGAGGAGATGATTCGTCGGGGGTTTACTGTGAGGCTGTCGCTTAGCTGCGGTCCCCTGCAGTAACTTAACCCTTTCAAAAAGATTACATCGGGGGCTGACGAACATCGGATAGGTAAAATAATTGCTTTATTATTTTATTTTTATTACAGGTGAACAGGGCTTCGCAAGGAAGGCAGTAAAATATAACATGGTCAAAAACTGTGTGTTTATTTCATTAAAATGTTTTTTAATTAAAGTGTGTGTGTTTTATTTTTATTTCTACAAATAGGATTAATAATTGATAGTTGTCTAATGACAGCTCTCAATTATTAACCTGGCTTAAAGTCACCTTTCAATAGCAAGGTGGCTTTAACCCCTTTTTAAACCCCATTCACCACCGCTACAGGGCAATGGGAATAGATGGGCAAAGTGCCGAAAGGGCAAAATCTAATTTTAGATTTGCCTTTTCTGGGGGTTTTGGGGGGAGAGTTAGTAGCCGGGGGGGGCAAAATAATGGTCCCTTTGGGCTATTTTATCTGCCCCCACTCGCTGGCTTTGTCTGTCTGGTTGAGAAAATAGGGCGGGGAGCCCCACATTTTTTTTCAACAATTTTACACCTATTTTATATATTATATATTATATATATATAATACATGTCATTGAATTTGTGAACATTATATATATTATATATATTTATAGTACATACATTTCTACATAGTATAATAGCCCGTTTTAAATTAGTAGCTGAGGAGGACAGGAACAACATCCGGGCAGCCGAACACCTGAGATGTTGGTAACTAATGGGTTGCAGTTCCAACTAACCCACAACTAGAGGTAGCCGTGGAGCGTTCCTACGTTGATCTAGAAGCCTCGTCACAGCATGAGGTTAACTACTCCTAAAGGCAGAAAGATGAAAGCTATCTGCCCCGGAGCAGATCCCCCAAAAAAAATAGGAAGCCCCCAAACATGTAATGGCAGTTAGACAAGAAGAAAGCACGGACACAGACGAAAATAGAATGAGCAAACGTGGGGCCAAAGCTGACTAAATAGGTAGACAGGAGAGTTACTTTCTGCAACCAAAACCCTACAAAAATCCAACAATTTTGATTACAAAATACTGAGATCACACGATCTCGCCACCCACTAAATCAGATCTCATATGAACAAAAACCAAGCCGCAGCCGTGAAAAAGAGGAAAAAGCTAATGAAAAAACAACAGTAGCTACAGGAAACTGTGAGGAGCACAGGCCCATGAGGGACCTGGTGTCCTCCACAAATGTGCAGAAAACTATGCAAATAGCAAGCAAAAAAAAAGCAGAAATATCTTATCTGAAGAGCAGACGCTGGCAACCCAGCAAACTTTCAAATGAACAGGAACCACAATTGAGACCAGAAACAAAATTGCACCCGGGGACCATCATGGGAGGGGAACCTCCCTTATGTCAGTCCCCGTCAGTGATCCCAGATTGCTATTCCTCGCTGGAAGGTTCAATACTGTCTGTAACCACAGAGGGAGACTCTGCTCATTCACAACAGTACCCCCCCCTTGAGGAAGGGGTCAACCCAACCCCCATTTTTTACCAGCCGCAGGGGGCTTGGTGATAGGGACGGGGAGTTCCCCAGATGGATTCCGAGCAAAACCCAAAATTTGTCCCCCTGCCATAACCCTCCACTTAACCAAAAATGGGTTTTTTCCCCTGAAAAAGAGAACCAAAATTTTCCAAACCCCTTCCGATTTCCCCAACCAAAAACAGGGGAGGGGGCCCCATAGGGAACACGGTCGAAAACCCCTTAAAAAAAGACCCAAGTCCCCCCTTTAACCGGGACCATCAGTCCTATGCGGTTTGGGAAACGCTGGGCCTTTCTTGGTGAGAGCAACCTCCACCCCTAGTCCCAAATCTGCTGCATTCGCTCCTCAAAGAGTCAACCCCCGGACAGACAAAACCCCCGCCTGCCCCGAAGAAAACGAGGATAAAAAACCAAAATTGAAAAAAAATGGGGCATCAAGATGGCAGAGCTACCCCTATTTTTAAGAGAAAACTCACCCAAAAGGGAAAAAAAGAGACCCAGTCATCTTGTCAGCAGCACAAAACATCTAAAATAAGTCCCCAAGGTTGGTTTTTTCTCTCGGTTTGTCCATTGGTCTGAGGATGGGAAAAGCAGGGGAAAAATAATTGAACACCCCGTTTTGAACAAAATGTCCCCCTAAAATCTGGAAACAAATGGACTCCCCGTAGACACAATTTCTCCGGAAGCGGCAACGAAACCTGTGCTGAAGGAAAAAGGCCCAAATCGGAGGGGGAAAGGGAAATTGGAATGGGAAAGAGTATTTTGGAAAAATTCAAGATTACCAGATAACGGCATTTCTGAGAGACGGGAGGTCGGAAAAAAAAATCCATGAGTATGGGTTCATGGCCCTCTTGGGCAAGGTAATGGCTAAAAAACCATAGGCGAGAGCAAGGAAAGGGAACGAGAGAGTCCCACGGGACTGCAAAAAGCCCCTGCGTCCGAGACCAAAGTAGGCCCCAAAGGATCGATCACCAAGTTTTTGGCCCCAAAAATCCGGGATGACCAGCCAACGGGAAAATGAATCTCAGTTAACACTCTTTTCCACGTTCGGGGAAAAAAATTTTCCCAAAGGGCCCGGCTAGGTTTATCTCCTGACACCCTTCCAGACCCAGCTCAAAATTGGGCGAGATGGCGAAAAGTACTACCCCCCTCTTTCAAAATAAAGCAGGATCGAAAACTCGGAGAATCTTTAAAGAAACCCCTTGGAGGGCACCCGCCTTAAATTCTTGTGCCAGGAAGAAAAAAAACCACAAAATTAAAAGGTGAAAAAAAAGGGCCCCCGGCCCTGTCTAGGGATTAAGCGCTTGGTGTTTCGAGAAAAACCCAGGTTCTTATGGTCCGTGGGCCCACCTGTGTTTGGTCCTTCCCACCAATGTCTCCCTCTTAAAAGGGCCCCAATTTCAGGGCCCAAATAAACTCCGATTACCACGTCATAATTATTCAGTTGGAGAAAAATTTTTGAGAGAAAAAGGCACAAGGGTTACTTTGAGGTCTCTGAATCCCTTTGGGACAAAACGGCACCTGCCCCAATTTTAGAAGCTCAACTTTTCCCCTAAAAGGTAGAGAAACTCAGGTGCCGTAGAAAAGGAGGAACTGAATCCTGCTTAAATTCCTGAAACGCAGAAAAATGCCCCAGGAGGCCAATTCACACATCGGAACCCCTTTTTTGGCAAATTCAATGGTTTAACAAAACCGGGGAAATTACAATAAATTTTTGATAAAAATTGGGAAAAACCAAAAATTCTGAAAAGCTTTAATGAAGTGGTTGAACCAAAACACAGATGGCTGAACCTGACGGGTCCCTTTAAAAACGACGGAGACAAAATGAAAACCCCGAAAAAGGACTTTTGTATGCCCAAAAAAAACACTTTGATCCCTTCCATACAGTGCATTCTCTCTAAAAATTTGGGAACACAGTCCGAAAATGTTTCCTGAGAGTCCCCGTGTTGGAAAAAATCAAGAATCATCCAAATAAACAATCAGAAATTTTTCCACAAAAAACCCTGAAATTCATTCGAAGGATTAGAAGACAAAAGGGAGCATTGTGACCCAAAAAGAATCACTAGGTACTCAAAAAGTCCCTCGGGGTATTAAAACCCGTTTCCTTTCTCCCCGTGCTTAATGGGAATAAGGTTTACGCCCCTGAGGTCAAGTTGGTAAACCAATAGCACTTTTAATTTGGGAAAAACAGGTCAGAAATAAAGGGTAACGGTTTTATATTTCCAGTGTCTTTTCAGGAGGCAAAAATCAATAAAGGCCTCATGAATTCCCTTTTTGGAAAAAGAAAAACCGGCCCCCAAGGGGAAGGGTGGTTGATATGCCCCTTCCCCCAAATGATCCTTGATAAAAGATCGCATAGCATGTGTTCAGGTACAGAAAAGCTAAAAAGGGCCCCTTTAGGAAATTTCCCACCGGCCAAACTCAATGCGCAAGTAGCTTCGTGAGGGGTAAGGACGCAGTTTTCTTTCACTAAACACACAGAAAAACAGTAAAAAAGTCGGGGAACAAAAATGAGAGGGAAAAGGAAAAAAACGGGTTCATATTAAACTTTGGAAAACCCCCGATGGTCACAGCAAGATTTCCAATCCAAAAGGGTTATGAGTCTAAAAACCAAAGGGAAACCAGTAAAAATTATGCATGAGTTTGCAACCCCAGAATTTGCAATCTCCGGGTGATTGGTTCAACCCATTATCACCGAGTAGACAATTTTGGGGTTTTTTCTCTGCCAAAGGGGTAAAAATCATCCCCAGTAAAGAAATAGCTTCCAGGGGGTATCATGGGACAGCCAAAAACTTTTTGGCAAAGAAAAAACCCATCGGGTTTAAATAGTGTCCTAAATCAAAAAAAACCCTGAGCGAAATGGGGGGACATGGAGCAAAAGAGGGTAACAGTCAACAGAAATTTGTTGAACATACCAAGACAACGGGGCGCGCAAAAAGTTTCCCCCCTTAGGACAGACGGAAAAGCATGGAGGCTCACCACAATGGGGAAACATAACCCATTGCGCTTTCGAAAACTCATTGCGCTGTGCCCCCAGAAGTCACTATCACAATGAGGGGCCCAGGAGTGGCTCCAAGGGCCCCAACCCATTCACGCATACCTCTGCGCTCACGAAAACGTCGTCAATTTGGGAATACCCTTTTAAAGGGGCTGGCCATCATTGTAAAAAGCACCCCTTGTATTACACACCTGTATTTTGTAAATTTCCCCCCCCTATTGTAGATTGTAAAGCTCTCCCGGGAGGGCCGTTTATTTTGCTTTAATTACTGATTGTTAACGTTGTGATTATGACTTGTTTTGAAACTGTTAAAACTGTAAAGCGCTGGGAAATGATGGCGCTATATAAATAAAAATTATTATTATTTTATTTTTTATTTTTAATAGCCATTTACATGAAACATTGGACCAGATGAAAAAGGGGGAAACCCCTTAAAATTTCCCTTTTTAAATTTTTGACAGGCCTTCCGAAAAGGGTGCAAAGCTATCATTCCATTTTTGGGCAGGGGCTGCCCCCTTTGGATTTCTGCGTACAATCGTCTTTTAAAACCCTGTTTAAAGCCAAAAGTCTTTTCACTTGATCGTGCATTGGTTCATCGTACAATAAACCAGAGCCCGAAAAAATCTCAATTCTTCAAAACAGGGTCCCCCGGGGTCAGGGGAAAAAAACCAAAAATGAAGGGGCGCCCCCCGCAGGAGAGGATGACAATTTGAAAATGCTGTGCTGCGCTCCCGAGGACTTGGCTTTAAAGGCAAAAAAACAAATTTTCAGTTATTTTGAAAATTTAGAAATTTTGTTGATCCCCCAAAAAAAAATTGGCATGGGAATCCAGGTTCCCCCAACCGACAACCTGCAAAATAGGTACAATAATCGAAACCCCAGGGCAAGCTGATCCCCAAAGGCGCAACTTGCAAACCATTGAGAGAAAAAAAAACCTCCTCACACCCAGAGAAAAAGGGGAAAAAAAGAATTTAAAAGAAAAAAAAAAAAAAATCTCTGAAACTCTGACAACTTTTTTCTTTCCCACTATTTTTCCCTTTGTCAGTACCATTTAATTTTCAGTTTGACTGGTGATCTGTTAGGGGTAGGGGGAGGACAGGAACAACCCCGGGCAGCCGAAACCTGAGTGTTGGTAAAAATGGGTTGAGATTCCTAAACAAACCACACAACTGGGTAGCCATAGAGCTTTCCCTACGTTGACCCTAGCGCCTCGCCCAAAAACCCTTTGAGATAATACAATAAAGGCAGAAAGTGAAAAAATCTGCCCGGAGCAGACCCCCAAAGAAAAATGGAACCCCCCAAAACATGTAATGGCGGTTAGCAAGAAGAAAGACGGAACAGACGAAATAGAATGAGCAAACGTGGGGACAAGGTAAATGGTAGGGGCAGGGGAGTTTTTTTTGAAACCAGAAAACCCCCCAAAAAAAAACCAACAAATTTGATTCAAAAAAACTGAGATCACCGACTCGCCACCACTAAATCAGATCTCAGTGGAAAAAAAAACCAAGCCGCAGCCCTGAAAAAGAGGAAAAAGCAAATGAAAAAACAACGTGGCTACAACAAACTGTGAGGAGCACGGTCCCAGGAGGGGCCGGCTGTCCTCCACAAATTGCAGAAAATATGCAAATAGCAACCCAAAAAAGAAAAGCAAAAAAATCTTATCTAAAAGCAGCAGCGCAGGAAAGGACCCCAGAAACTTCCAAATGAACCGGAACCCAAAATGGACCAGAACAATTGATCCCCGGCGACCATCTGGGGGGAACCCCCCTTATATCGCCCAGCAGTGACCCCCAGAATGCCATTCCTGCGGGAAAGGTTTCAGTATGTCTGAAACACCAGGGGGCCTCGTCATTCACAACAATAGCCGTAATTCATTTCCCGGTTTTGTGAAATTTTCAGACCGACTGAAATGACACAGGGTTTTTAATGAGTTAACTTGTTTTTTTCTGTGTTTGAATTGGTTTTCAAAACTTTTAATGGTGTATGTGTGCAAAAATTTGAAACATGGGGGGGTTTAATTTAAAAGGTGAAATTGCAGAAAAAAAATTGTTTTTTTACAACGAATTTACCCCTTTTAATTCCCCCCTACATGTGTCAAATTTTGACACATAATCTGAAATTTGTTAGTAAAAACCCATATATCAAATTCATGAAATACGGGTTAAATCATGTAAACATGTGTCTTACATGTCGGGTGTTCTGAAATTTTCCAAAAGCCGGCTTGCCGGCAATTGATAGGGTTATTTTACTATGTAAAAGTGTATGAATATAAATTATGGATATATATGTCACAATGAGTATTTTTATATATATATATATATATGATTCATGTGTGTTATCTAGTGTTTTAAAGGGAAAAAAAGGGTTTTTAATTACGATATTTCTGTCCATTGACTTGCATTTGGGTTTGGTATCGGATCGGCGATCCCCCTACTTTCTGAGTTCGGGCCGATCAAAAACCCTCCGATATTTTTGGGGTATCGGGCAGTATCGCTCAACACAGTTACGGGCATGCTCAGTGGAAAAAAACGGAATCCTCCCCCGGAATTGTCTTTAGACAAAAAAACCTGACTGGCACTTCCCGACTTGTGAACTAGGTGCAAGCCAAAGGGGAAATACCCCCCTGTAAAAAAAAATACAAAAAAAAAATGCCACTCTATATACAAAGCATGACAATATGGAATCATGAAATTTGAAAAGCATATGGGTTTGGAAAATTTGGAAAAATTGAGACGCTTAGTTTTAAAAAAATTTTGGGCCAAACATTTTTAAGCCCACCAACCATGTCAAGGTGGTCTCATACGGTGAGTCCCCTAACCTAATGTGAAATACCCCTTTTTAGGTGTATTGAAAATTTTTTTGGGGGAATTGCACCTCTGTCAGCAATGCCTGATTTTTTGGGTAAGTAGGGACCTGGTGAATTAAAAACACCCCCGGTGGGGGCGGTGCTCGGTGCAAATAAATCAATAGAAAAAAAACCTGATGGCATTCCGTAATGTGAACTAGGGAAACCCAAAGGGGGAAATACCCCATGTAAAACATACAAAAAAAGGGGTGCACTCTATCTATAAAACATGCAATATGGAATACATGAAAAATTTAAAAAGAATATGGCTTTGGAATCTAAGGGAAAAATTTTAGAGTTAGTATAAACATTTGGCCAAAAATTTGAAGCCCCCAACCCCGTCAAGGTGGTTCAATTGGTGGCACCTTGACATTTGGGGGTTCAAAAATTTTGGAAATTTTTTTACAAACCTCAATTTTTCCTTGATTAAAACCCTTTTGCTACTAAAAATTTTTTGAAAAACCTTTTTCAGCTTTATTGAAGAGGGCCTTTTTTTATTTTTCAGGGGGTTCTTCCCTGCTGCCCTTGTCACAATTTGGAAGTTGGGGGGGAGGGTCAGGTTTTTTTTTAATTGTATTTTGCTTTTGAAGCCCCCCCAAAACCCGGGGGTGTTTTAATTTAAAAGGTTCCCTACTTTACCCCTAAATAGGCATTTCGACGAGGTGATATTTCACCCAGAAATTCATTTTTGTAAATAGGGGGGTATTCACTTGGGGGGACTCCCGTATTAGCACCTGGGTGGTTGGTGGGCTTCAAAAAGGGGCAAATGTTTATACAAGGCTCAAATTTTTTCCCAGATTTGCCCCTATTGATTTAAAATTTTTGTTTCATATTTTCTTTTTTTTAAGAAATGAGCCTTTTTTTTTTTTTACTTTTTGCCCCCCTTGCCTGTTCAATTGGTTTGGAAATGCCGTAAGGTTTTTTTTTTTCTATTGTAGTTTGCTTGGGGACCAGACTCCGCCCCCCACAGGTGGGATTTTAATTACACCAGGTCCCTACTTTTCCATAAAAGCAGGCATGCTGAAGAGGTGCATATTCACCCGGAATTAGTTTCGCCTTATAGAGGTATGTTCACATTAGGTTTGGGGACTCACCCGTTTTGAGACCCCTTGACGGGGGTTTGGGGGCTTCAAAATGTTTGGCAAATGTTTTCTAAAGGCTCAAATTTTTCTTAGATTCCAAGCCATATTGCTATTCTAAAATTTTATTTTAAAAATTTTTGCTTTTTTATGATGGTGCAGTTTTTTTGTATGTTTTACATGGGGGTAGCTTCCCCTTTGGGTTTCACCCGTTTACATTAGTTGGGAAAGGCCGTCAGGTTTTTTTTTTCTTTTGTATGTTGCTT
>JARQOD010000002.1:21719753-21794996 GCA_033576555.1 Oophaga sylvatica | reverse complement strand
AGCACAGTCCCTTAGTGTATAGTGTACTCACTTATTATGTATAGCACAGTCCCTTAGTATATAGTGTACTCACTTATTATGTATAGCACAGTCCCTTAGTATATAGTGTATTAATTTATTATGTATAATGCCATCCTTAGTTACATAGCTTCCTCTTTTATTAAGTATAACAACGTCCCTTATTACGTACCATCCTCTCTAGTTATACAGTGGGGAAAAAAGTATTTAATCAGCCACAAATTGTGCAAGCTCTCCCACTTAAAAAGATGAGAGAGGCCTATAATTGACATCAATTACACAACTATGAGAGTCAAAATGAGAAAACAAATCCAGAAAATCACCTTGTCTGATTTGGCAAGATTTATTTTGCAAATTATGGTGGAAAATAAGTATTTAGTCATTATAATATATAATAATAATAAATCTTTATTTATATAAGCGCCATCATATTCCGCAGCGCTTTACAGTTTAACAGTTTCAAAACACAAGTCATAAGTAACAACGTTAACAATACAGTAATTAAAGCAAAATAAGACGGCCCTGCTCGTGAGAGCTTACAATCTACAATGAGGTGGGGGAGATACAAAGTACAGGTGTGTATATACAATGGTGCATTTACAATGATGGTCCAGCCATCTTAAGGGAGTGAGCGATGGATGGAGATAGTGAATGGGCTACACACACACACACTTACACAGAGAATGACTTTGATTAGTGAATGTGATAGGCCGCTCTGAACAGATGTGTTTTGAGGGAGCGCCTGAAACCATGCAAATTGTGGATAGTCCTAATTTCTTGGGGTAGAGCATTCCAGAGGATTGGCACAGCGCGGGAGAAGTCTTGGAGTCGGGAGTGGGAGGTACGGATTAGTGCAGAGGTTAGTCGAAAGTCGTTTGCAGAGCGCAGCAGTCGGTTAGGCCGATAGATAGAAATGAGGGAGGAGATGTAGGGGGGTGCTGCAGTGTGGAGAGCTTTGTGGGTGAAAACAAGTACTTTGAATTGGATCCTATAATGGATGGGCAGCCAGTGTAAGGACTGGCGAAGAGCGGACGCGTCCGAGTACCGATTAGCCAGATGGATGACCCTGGCTGCTGCATTAAGGATGGACTGGAGAGGGATAGTCGAGTAATGGGGAGGCCAAGTAATAGAGCGTTGCAGTAGTCCAGGCGGGAGTGGATCAATGCTACAGTGAGGGTTTTTGTTGTTTCCATGGTGAGAAAAGGGCGGATTCTAGAGATGTTCTTTAGGTGTAGGCGGCAAGAGCGGGCAAGAGATTGTATATGGGAGGTGAAGGAGAGATTGGTGTCAAACATAACACCCAGACAGCGAGCCTGCTGCCGGGGTGTTATTATGGTGCCGCCCACTGAGAGGGAAATGTCAGATTTAGGGAGGTTAGTAGACGGCAGGAGCAGAAGAAGTTCAGTTTTGGAGAGGTTAAGTTTCAGATAGAGAGCAGACATGATGTTGGAGACTGCGGACAGACAGTCGGTGGCGTTCTGTAGTACAGCGGGGGTAAGGTCGGGGGATGACGTGTATAATTGTGTGTCATCAGCATAAAGATGGTACTGAAAGCCAAATCTGCTGATGGTCTGTCCAATTGGGGCGGTGTAGAGAGAGAAGAGAAGGGGGCCAAGGACTGAGCCCTGGAGTACACCGACAGTGAGAGGAAGAGGAGATGAAGTGGAGCCAGAGAACGAAACACTGAAGGAGCGGTCAGAAAGATAGGAGGAGAACCAGGAGAGAACAGTGTCCTTAATACCTAGTGACTGGAGCCTAGACAGTAGGAGACGGTGGTCAACCGTGTCGAAAGCTGCAGAAAGGTCGAGTAGAATGAGCAGAGAGTGGTCGCCGTTACGTTTTGCTGTCAGAAGGTCATTGGTCACTTTGATGAGTGCAGTTTCAGTCGAATGTAGGGGTCGGAAGCCGGACTGTGAAGGGTCTAGGAGGGAGTGAGTGGAGAGGTAACGGGTGAGGCGGGAGTAGACTAGGCGCTCCAAAAGTTTAGAGATGAAGGGGAGATTGGAGACCGGTCTGTAGTTGTTTGTGCAGGAAGGGTCAAGAGCGGGTTTCTTTAGTAGTGGAGTAATGATGGAGTGTTTGAAGGAGGATGGGAAAATGCCAGAGGAGAGTGAGAGATTGAAGATTGTAGTTAGGTGAGTTGTGACAACAGGAGAGAGAGACTGGAGGAGATGTGAGGGGATGGGGTCGGTAGTGCATGTAGTCGGACGAGAGGAAGAGAGGAGTCTGGAGACTTCTTCTTCTGTGATGGGATCAAATGTGGAAATTGAGCCAGGGGAAATGCAGAGAGGGATGGGAGTCACAGCACTTGGTGGTTGAGAGCAGATTTCCTGACGGATAGTATCTATTTTTTCTATAAAGTGGGAGGCCAGGTCGTTAGCACAAATGTCAGTGATAGGGGCTTGTGCTTTTGGCCTGAGGAGGGAGTGAAAAGTGTCAAAAAGTTTCTTGGGGTTGTTGGCTAGTGAGGAGATCAGGGTGGTGAAGTAGGTCTGTTTGGCGAGGTGAAGGGCTGCATTATAAGTTCTTAACATGAATTTAAAGTGGATGAAGTCTTCTGGTGTGCGGGTTTTTCTCCAGAGGCGTTCAGCACTCCTAGAGCATCGCTGGAGAAGGTGAGTTTGCGATGTGAGCCAGGGCTGTTTTACTGTGTGTTTGGAAGTTCTGAGGGTGAGCGGTGCTACTTGGTCAAGGGTGCTTCTAAGAGTGTCATTGTAGTGATGAACAGCCAGATCAGGACAAGAAAAAGAGGAGATTGAGGACAGCGAAGAGTGTAGGGAGTCTGAAAGTGTCTGAGGGTTAATGGCTTGTAGATTTCTGAATGTGTGGTAGGTAGGAGTTCGCTGGGGTGGTGGAGGATTTGTGAGCGTGAAGGAGAGAATGTTGTGGTCAGAGAGTGGAAGCGGTGAGTTATTTAGGTGGGAGATTAAACAGAGGCGGACAAAGACCAGGTCAAGGGTGTTGCCATCCTTGTGTGTCTCAGGGTTGAAAGCTGTGAGAGGCCTAGAGAAGTGGTTAGTGATAGAAGCTGAGATGCAGATGTGGAAGTAGGACTGTTAATGGGGATGTTGAAGTCTCCAAGGATAAGGGTTGGTAGTTCTGAGGACATGAAGTGCGGCAGCCAGGCTGAGAAGTGGTCAAGGAACTGGGTGGGCGAGCCTGGGGGCCGATATATGACCGCTACTCTGAGGGAGAGGGGATGGAAGAGCCTGATGGTGTGGAACTCAAAAGAAGGGAATGAGAGTGATGGAATTGGGGGGATGACCTGGAAAGTGCATTGTGGGGACAGGAGTATGCCAACTCCACCACCATGTCTGTTTGTGGGTCTCGGGGAATGGGAGAACTGTAAGCCACCATAGGAAATGGCAGCAGGGGAGACCGTGTCAGAATCCTGAATCCAGGTTTCAGTGAGGGCCAACAGATGAAGAGAGTTGTTCAGAAAGTAGTTGTGCAGGAAAGATAGTTTGTTGCATGCAGACCGTGGATTCCAGAGGGCACAATTGAAAGAAGGAGATGAGGGAGTGCAAGTAATATTAACAAGATTATTATGGTTTCGACATGAGGTAGGGTAGGGATTGAGGTTGGGGGATGGTGGACCAGGGTTGGGGGAGATGTCCCCTGAAATCAGTAGGAGTAGGAAGATAAAGAGCAGGTAGTTGTTGGAGTTGTAAGTAGGTTTTTTCTGTGATATGTTTGGGCAAGATGGGCTGAGGTTTCTCAGGAAGGTGAGGAGTGCATGGGAACTGTACATGGGAGAGGGAAGTATGGAGGGGCTGATGTATATGAGTCGTGATGGAGGGGGGATGGGGCAGTGAATGTGGATGGCAAGGGAACACAGGAGGATAGAGATAAAGAACATAATTTCAAAGAAAGCAAAGTGTGGGCTATCTGATTCCTGCCCTGATTAACTGCCATGGATAACTGCCGTTTACTCGATGTTTGTCTTTCGTGATGCTTTGCTTTCTGTGATGCGTGCGCCCCCTTACTGCGTGCGCCCCTTAGACTACTCCTAAATATATAGCCCACACTACAGGGTCAGGAAAGTGGGATTGTGGGAGCTGTTTTGGGATAATTTGCCAGCTGGGGCCAGCACACCAGGGGTGGTTAGATCATCAAAGGCAACCTGGCAACATCTATATGCTTTACCACCTTCCACCTGATAGGATCTAGAGAGGCCCCAGTCACAGGGATATAAAGCAGTAAGTATTTTAAACACAGTGCAAAAATGAATTATTCCAAAGCATTATTACCAGGCACATTAAACTATGTTGCAAGATGGTAAAGCAGAGCTTGGCAGCAAGCAGAAGTATGGAGTGCACACCATTAATATATAGTGCAGCATACAACACAGATAGCAGAGGTGGGGATTCTATCATTCAGCTGTTTGCTTCCACTGAATGCAGTTCATACCATTAATATATAGTGCAGCATACAACACAGATAGCAGAGGTGGGGATTCTATCATTCAGCTGTTTGCTTCCACTGAATGCAGTTCATACCATTAATATATAGTGCAGAATACAACACAGATAGCAGAGGTGGGGATTCTATCATTCAGCTGTTTGCTTCCACTGAATGCAGTTCATACCATTAATATATAGTGCAGCATACAACACATATAGCAGAGGTGGGGATTCTATCATTCAGCTGTTTGCTTCCACTGAATGCAGTTCATACCTGTGTGAAGAGAGAAGATGAATGTTAATTCCTCGCCATGGATAACTGCCGTTTACTCGATGCTTGTCTTTCGTGATGCTTTGCTTTCTGTGATGCGTGCGCCCCCCTTACTGCGTGCGCCCCTTAGACTACTCCTAAATATATAGCCCACACTACAGGGTCAGGAAAGTCATTAACAAAAGTTCATTTCAATATTTTGTTATATATCCTTTGTTGGCAATGACAGAGGTCAAACGTTTTCTGTAAGTCTTCATAAGGTTAGCACACCCTGTTGGTGGTATGTTGGCCCATTCCTCCATGCAGAGCTCCTCTAGAGCAGTGATGTTTTGGGCCTGTTGCTGGGCAACATGGACTTTCAAATCCCTCCAAAGGTTTTCTATGGGGTTGAGAACTGGAGACTGGCTAGGTCACTCCAGGACCTTCATATGCTTCTTACGAAGCTACGCCTTCGTTGCGCTGGCGGTGTGCTTGGGATCATTATCATGCTGAAAGACCCATCCACGTTTCATCTTCAATGCCCTTGCTGATGGAAGGAGGTTTGCACTCAAAATCTCACGATACATGGCCCCATTCATTCTTTCATGTACACGGATCAGTCGTCCTGGTCCCTTTGCAGAGAAACAGCCCCAAAGCATAATGTTGCCACCCCCATGCTTCACAGTAGGTATGGTGTTCTTTGGGTGCAACACAGCATTCTATCTCCACCAAACATGACGAGTTTTGTTTCTACCAAACAGTTCTACTTTGGCTTCATCAGACCATATGACATTCTCTCAGTACTCTTCTGGATAATCCAATTGATCTCTAGCAAACTTCAAGTATAAAGGCCTGACCCCATCTGAAGCCCTAGAGACTGCTAAACAAAGGCTCACAGCACTTGTTACAAGACTAGGGAGATACGTTAGAGAAGCTGAGGCCAGGAAGATTAATGCCCTGTATTCCAGAGAACCTTCCAAGGTGTACTCCCAACTAGAGAGTTGTTCTGCCCATCTGAGTACTGGGCAGTATGTTTCTTATTGTGTGCTGGTTTTGTTTGTTATAGCACCATCTAGTGGTGGCTGAATTTATAGCCTGTGTCTTTAACAAGCAGATAGAGTGTTGCATTGTGGGATTGAAGCAAGGTATTCTGGGAAGAAGAAGCTCCATTTTCTTCTGTGTACTTCGGGGAGTACACGTGTTTCATGTGCTCTCCTGTAACTTCTCCAACTTGAGTTTGCTATCCTGGTAAAGCATATCTGGTAAGATCAATATCTTCTCTAGCAATGCAGTGTTTAGGAGATTATTAAGTGTAGAGCAGTCAGTGCATAGGAGATGTTATTAGAATCCTGTGTAAAGTTTACATCATACTGTATACTTTCCTGTTAATTATAAAGTGTCAGCTGTGTGATTATTGCCCAATACTTATCTGTCATTTGTATTTTTATAGTTTTACCGCGCATGTTCTATACTGTTCACCAATAAACAAGTAAGACTACAGAGGACAGTCTGCTTATTTGGAAGATAGAATGATGGTTTAGCTGTATGCTAGATTGCACACCGTGTCAACGTGTATGAAGGCAGAACAAGAGTAACAGCACAAAGGCTGCAACTCCACCAGAAGCAGAGACTGAATAATACTGGAAAAAAACACACAATACCAGTGCAATGTGGCTGCAAGATCTCAGAATGAAACACAGCAACCACCAGTCACCATTACAGAAGCAACAGTGGGTCAAGAACATGAAGAGCTGGACATCACCTGGCCCAGATATGATCCACACCTACTGGCTAAAGAAATTCACAGCAGTACATGAACGCATGTCAAAGCAGATGGACAAACTGCTAGAAGCAGGCCACCACCCAGCTTGGTGGAACAGTGAAGGATCCTCACAAAGGAATGGTTCCATCCAACTACTACCCAATAACCTGCCTTACAACAACATGGAAACTCCTGTCAGGCATCATAGCCAGTAAGCTACAGAACTATATGAGCCAATACATGAATCCAGCTCAGAAAGGCATTGGGACCAACACCAGAGGCTCTAAGCACCAGCTCCCAGTAGATAGAGCAGTCGCTCAAGACTCAAGATCCAGACAGACCACTCTCAACACAGCCTGGATTGACTACAGGAAAGCCTATGACTCAATGCCACACACATGGATCTGTGAGTGCTTGGCTGTGTACAATGTCAACAGGAAATTAAGAACCTTCCTCAAAAAATCAAAGGGGCTATGGAGAACAACATTGGAAGTCAACTCAAGACAACCAGCGCAAGTGACCATCAAATGCAGCATATACTATGGTGATGCACTGTCACCATTGCTGTTCTGCATAGGCTTGAACCCCCTCAGTCAGATAATTACAGAGTCTGGCTATGGATACAATTTCAATAGTGGAAGCACCATCAGCCACCTAATGTCATGGTCTATGGAGCTTGTGGGATTAGGTAGTTCAGAGGTTGATCTGGACGGCCTCACTCTGGGAATCTGGGAGGCTTCTTATAGCCTCATGGTGGGGTCATTCCTTGTCACTTGTACTCTGACCCTTGGCCGAGTGTGTTTGACACTGTTGTGCCAGTGCTTTGTGCCTGTGCTACGTTACGTCTGCCTGGTTCTGATTTGGCTGTGTCCCTGTTATGAGTTTTGCCTGCCCCTTTTGTACTGTGCTGCCCTCTGTGTATGACCCCTTGGCTACGTCCTGACTACCCTCTGCCTGCTTCTTTTGTACTGTGCTGCCCTCTGTGTATGACCCCTTGGCTACGTCCTGACTACCCTCTGCCTGCTTCTCTTGTACTGCGCTTCCCTCTCTGTGTATGACCACTTGGCTACATCCTGACTATCCGTTCTGTCTATGTCCCGTAGTTACCCTTCTAGGTGTTTTCCTTCAGCTCCTAGCTCTCCGGAGCTTAGGCCACGTCAGTCAGGTGCTTCAGTTCCTATCTGGCATGAAGCAATCTCTCTCTGCTCCTGCTTCCTCTGAGAGACCTGTGGCCGGCTCCTCCCCTTGGCAGTCACGTGCTTCAGGTCCTGTTAGTCTGAAGCACGCATCTTCACCGCTGCTGCCCCACTCAACAGGTATCTTTGGGCGCAGTGTGTTTTACTCAATACACGCACACTGGCTCAGTGAGCAAGTGCAGTGCGGTGTTCCTGATACCTCCTCTACATGGATAACATCAAGTTGTATACGAAAAATGAACGAGACGTCAATTCACTGATCCACCTGACAAGGATATACAGTGAAGACATCAGGATTTCCTTCAGACTTTTGAAGTGCGGCCAGTTGGTAATAAAGAGGGACCGAGGTAGTCAAGACTGATGAGTGGAATTACCAGCAGGGCACATAGCAGATGTACAGACATGCTACAAGTACCTCGGCATCCCACAGGGATACGATAACCATGATGAGGAGGCAAGGAAAGCAGCAACATCCAAATACCATCAAAGGGTAAGACAGGTCCTGAAGAGCTAGCTCACTGGGAAGAATAAAATCCATGTCATCAATACATATGCCCTGCCAGTTATCAGATACCCTGCAGGCATAGTGTGCTGGCCAAAAGAAGAGATGGAAGCTGCAGATGTGAAGACACGAAAGCTCCTCACAATGCATGGGGGTCTCCACCCAAAGTCCAGCACCCAAAGATTGTATACCAACAGAAAGGAGGGTGGTTGAGGCATCCAAGCCACCATCACGGATGAAACAAGGAGTATCCAGGAATACATCAGAAAAATGGCACCAAAAGATGAGATGCTTAGAGAATGCCTAAGGCCTCTTTCACACATCTGTTTTTTTACAATCAGTCACAATCCGTCAAAGTTGAAAAAAAACGGATCCAGTGCAGATTGTAAAAAAAACTGATGCGACGGACAAGTTATTATGACGGATCCGTCATTGTGAAGAGGTGAACTTTTGAACCTTGATACATGTGCTTCTGGAGAGAGAGAGAGGGGAGAGAGAGATTTTATGTGCCAGAATGGCTGTAGGGGGTAAAATAAAGCAATAGGAATTGTTCCAGGTAGTGTTGAGCATTCCGATACTGCAAATATCGTGTATCGGTCGATATTCGCTGTATCGGAATTCCAATTATGAGATCTGATATTTTTGTCATATCGGATACCAGAATCTGAGTTTTCCTCTAAAGTCTATGGGGAGTTCCTGTGTCACAGAACGAAGTACTGTACGTGACACAGGAACTTCCCGTAAGTGTCACTGTCCATGTCAGTCGGGTCTGTCAGGTGTCAGCAGCACTTACCTGGCAGAAGATCCCCGGCGGTCAAGTCCATCCATCCATCCAGGCCGGCCATTACCCTCTCCCTGGCGGTCACGTGCAGCTTCTCGCAATAACTGCAGTGACTGCCGGGTACTGGGTAATCTCGGCCAGCTGTACTCTCGTGACAGCTGGCCGTAAACCAGTCCGATGACGTCACCGCCCGGGATTTACCTATGGTAAGCAGCTCTGCTCTATGTGGATGTCAGGCTCAGCCTGGCATGCAGATGTAGCAGAGCTGGACTCGTCGTGGGACACTCGTGATTTTGGACTGCGTCGACAGGGAGTATTTGTGTTGGTTTGTTATTTTTGTTTTTTTTTACAGGAGAACGATGGCGTCGCAGGATGAGCGTACAATAAAAATAATTGAAAACTGTGTGGTGTTTTATTTCATTAAAAGACTTTTTTCTGGTTGTGTATTTTTTTAAAAATTTACAAACTATGATTAATAATGGATCGGTGTCTTATTGACGTCTCTCCATTATTAACCGGGCTTATTGTCACCGATCAATCAAAGGTGACATTAACCCCTTATTACCCCGCTTTCCACCGCTACAGGGCAAATGGGAAGAGCCGGGTAAAGTGCCACAATTGGCGCATCTTTGGATGCGCCAATTGTGGGGCTGCTGCAGCCTGGTATTTTTAGGCTGTTGAGGGCCAAAATCCATGGGCCTTGACAGTCTTTTAATACCAGGCCGCAGCAGTCTGCTTTTTACTTGGCTGGTTAACAAAAATAGGGGGACCCCCACGCCATTTTTTTTCGAGGGGATCCCCTATTTTTGTTAACCAGCCAGGATAAGCAGACTGCTGTGGCCTGGTATTATCAGGCTTGCAAGGTCCATGATTATTGGCTCCTTAACAGCCTGAAAAACCAGGCCTCAGTAGTCTGCTTTATCAGGCTGGTTAACAAAAATAGGGGGGACCCCACGCCATTTTTTTTTTTGAGGGGATCCCCTATTTTTGTTAACCAGCCAAGCTAAGCAGACTGCTGTGGCCTGGTATTATCAGGCTTGCAAGGTTCATGGATATTGGATCCTTACCAGCCTGAAAAACCAGGCCTCAGCAGTCTGCTTCATCTGGCTGGTTAACAAAAATAGGGGGGACCCCACGCCATTTTTTTTCGAGGGGATCCCCTATTTTTGTTAACCAGCCAGGATAAGCAGACTGCTGTGGCCTGGTATTATCAGGCTTGCAAGGTCCATGATTATTGGCTCCTTAACAGCCTGAAAAACCAGGCCTCAGTAGTCTGCTTTATCAGGCTGGTTAACAAAAATAGGGGGGACCCCACGCCATTTTTTTTTTTGAGGGGATCCCCTATTTTTGTTAATCAGTTCACTTCAGGTCAGCCGGGATTCCCTCTGACGTCACTGATGCTGTGCAGTGTCCCTGGCTGACCTGAAGAGAAAGTGGGAAGCAATCAATTATGCTAACCACTTCCTCTCCTGTCAGCCAGGAGAGGAGATGATTCAGTCGGGGGTTTACTGTGAGGCTGTCAGCATTAGCTGCGGTCCCTGCAGTAAACATTAACCCTTTCAGAAAGATTACATCGGGGGACCTGACTGAACATCGGATAGGTAAGAATAATGTTGCTTTATTATTTTATTTTTATTACAGGTGAACAAGGGCTTCGCAAGGAATGGCAGTAAAATATAACATGGTCAAAAACTGTGTGTTTATTTCATTAAAATGATTTTTAATTAAAGTGTGTGTGTTTTATTTTTATTTCATACAATAGGATTAATAATTGATAGTTGTCTAATTGACAGCTCTCAATTATTAACCTGGCTTAAAGTCACCTTTCAATAGCAAGGTGGCTTTAACACCTTATTAACCCATTCACCACCGCTACAGGGCAATGGGAATAGATGGGCAAAGTGCCAGAAAGGGCGAATCTAATTATAGATTTGCCTTTTCTGGGGTGTCTGGGGGCAGATGTTAGTAGCCGGGGGGGGCAAAAATAATGGTCCCTCTCTGGGCTATTATTATCTGCCCCCACTCGCTGGCTTTGTCTGTCTGGTTGAGAAAATAGGGCGGGAGCCCACACATTTTTTTTTCAACAATTTTACACCTCATATATATATATATATATATATATATATATATATACATGTCATTGAATTTGTGACACATATATATATATATATATATATTTATAGTACATACATTTCTACATAGTATAATAGCCTGTTAAGTTAGGTAGCTGAGGAGGACAGGAACAACATCCGGGCAGCCGAACACCTGAGATGTTGGTAACTAATGGGTTGCAGATTCCTAAACTAACCACACAACTAGAGGTAGCCGTGGAGCGTTCCTACGTTGATCCTAGAAGCCTCGTCACAGCATGAGAGATAACTACTCCTAAAGGCAGAAAGATGAAAGCTATCTGCCCCGGAGCAGATCCCCAAAGAAAATAGGAAGCCCCCAAACATGTAATGGCAGTTAGACAAGAAGAAAGCACGGACACAGACAGAAAATAGAATGAGCAAACGCTGGGGCCACAAGCTGACTAAATAGGATAGAACAGGAGAGATTACTTTCTGCAACCCAGAAAACCCTACAAAAATCCAACAATTCTGATTACAAAAATACTGAGATCACACGATCTCGCCACCCACTAAATCAGATCTCAGTATGAACAAAACCAAGCCGCAGCCGCTGAAAAAGCAGGAAAAAGCTAATGAAAAAACAACAGTAGCTACAGGCAAACTGTGAGGAGCACAGGCCCCATGAGGGGACCTGGCTGTCCTCCACAAATGTGCAGAAAACTATGCAAATAGCAAGCACAAAAAGAAAAGCAGAAATATCTTATCTGAAAGCAGCAGACGCTGGCAAGACACCAGCAAACTTTCAAATGAACCAGGAACCACAATTGAGACCAGAACAATTGATCACCGGCGACCATCATGGGAGGGAACCTCCCTTATGTCAGTCCAGTCAGTGATCCCAGATTGCTATTCCTCGCTGGAAGGTTCAATACTGTCTGTAACCACCAGAGGGAGACTCTGCTCATTCACAACAGTACCCCCCCCTTGAGGAGGGGTCACCGAACCCTCACTTGTGCTACCAGGCCGATCAGGATGAGCTTGGTGATAGGCACGGATCAGTCTCCTAGCATGGATGTCCGAAGCAAACACTCAAGATTTGTCCTCCTGACCATAACCTCTCCACTTAACCAAAAACTGGAGTTTCCGTCTAGAAAAACGAGAATCCAATATTTTCACAACCACATACTCCAGATTGCCCTCAACCAAAACAGGGTCAGGAGGTGCAGCCATAGGAACCACTGGCTCGACAAACCTCTTCAATAATGACTTGTGGAACACGTTATGGATCTTAAATGTCCCTGGAAGAAGCAAACAGAAGGAAACCAGATTAAGAATCTCCATGATCTTATAAGGTCCAATGAACCTAGGCTTAAACTTTGGAGATGCAACCCTCATAGGACAACCAAACCAAGTCCCCCACTTTAAACCGAGGACCATCAGTCCTATGCCGGTTGGGAAACCGCTGGGCCTTCTCTTGAGTGAGAGACAACCTCCACTACCTAGTCCCAAATCTGCTGCATTCGCTCCTCAACAGAGTCAACACCCGGACAGACAGAAGCCCCCGCCTGTCCCGAAGAAAATCGAGGATGAAACCCAGAATTGCAAAAAAATGGAGACATCAAGATGGCAGAGCTAGCCCTATTATTAAGAGCAAACTCAGCCAAAGGCAAAAAAGAGACCCAGTCATCTTGATCAGCAGACACAAAACATCTCAAATAAGTCTCCAAGGTCTGGTTTGTTCTCTCGGTTTGTCCATTGGTCTGAGGATGAAATGCAGAGGAGAAAGATAATTGAACACCAAGTTTAGAACAAAATGTCCTCTAAAATCTGGAAACAAACTGGACTCCTCTGTCAGACACAATGTTCTCCGGAATGCCGTGCAACCGAACCATGTGCTGAAGGAACAAAGGCACCAACTCGGAGGAGGAAGGCAACTTAGGTAATGGCACAAGATGTATAATCTTGGAAAACCTATCACAGATTACCCAGATAACGGTCATTCTCTGAGAGACAGGGAGGTCGGAAATAAAATCCATAGAGATATGGGTTCATGGCCTCTTGGGCACAGGTAATGGCATCAACAAACCACTAGAGCGAGAGCAAGGCAAGGAACGAGAGCAAGTCCCACAGGACTGCACAAAGTCCCTGACGTCACGAGACAAAGTAGGCCACCAAAAGGATCGACTCACCAAGTCTCTGGCACCAAAAATCCCGGGATGACCAGCCAACGCGGAACAATGAATCTCAGACATCACACTCTTCTTCCACTGTTCTGGGACAAACAATTTCCCAACAGGGCAGCGCTCAGGTTTATCCTCCTGACACCCTTCCAGAGCCAGTCTCAAATTGGGCGAGATGGCAGAAAGTACTACACCCTCTTTCAAAATAACAGCAGGATCAGATAACTCAGGAGAATCCGTAAAGAAACTCCTTGAGAGGGCATCCGCCTTAACATTCTTAGTGCCAGGAAGAAAAGAAACCACAAAATTAAAATGTGTGAAAAACAAGGCCCACCTGGCCTGTCTAGGATTAAGTCGCTTGGCTGATTCGAGATAAACCAGGTTCTTATGGTCCGTGAGGACCACCACCTGATGTTTGGCTCCTTCCAGCCAATGTCTCCACTCTTCAAAGGCCCATTTCATGGCCAATAACTCCCGATTACCCACGTCATAATTACGTTCAGTTGGAGAAAATTTTCGAGAGAAAAAGGCACAAGGGTTACTCTTAGAGGTCTCTGAATCCCTTTGGGACAAAACGGCACCTGCCCTAATTTCAGAAGCATCAACTTCCACCTAAAACGGTAGAGAAACATCAGGCTGCCGTAGAACAGGAGCAGAACTGAATCTCTGCTTAAGTTCCTGAAACGCAGAAACTGCCTCAGGAGGCCAATTCACCACATCGGAACCCTTTTTGGTCAAATCAGTCAATGGTTTAACAATACCGGAGAAATTACCAATAAATTTATGATAAAAATTGGCAAAACCCAAAAATCTCTGAAGAGCCTTTAATGAAGTAGGTTGAACCCAATCACAGATGGCCTGAACCTTGACCGGGTCCATTTCAATAACAGACGGAGACAAAATGAATCCCAGAAATGAGACCTTCTGTATGCCAAAAAGACACTTTGATCCCTTCACATACAGTGCATTCTCTCTCAAAATCTGGAACACAGTCCGAACATGTTTCACATGAGAGTCCCAGTCGTTGGAAAAAATCAAGATATCATCCAAATAAACAATCAGAAATTTATCCACAAAATCCCTGAAAATATCATTCATGAAGGATTAGAAGACAGAAGGAGCATTAGTGAGCCTAAAAGACATCACTAGGTACTCAAAATGTCCCTCTGGGGTATTAAACGCCGTCTTCCATTCATCCCCGTGCTTAATGCGAATAAGGTTATACGCCCCCCTGAGGTCAAGCTTGGTAAACCAACTAGCACTTTTAACTCTGGAAAACAGGTCAGAAATCAAGGGTAACGGATATTGATATTTCACAGTGATCTTATTCAGGAGGCAATAATCAATACAAGGCCTCAATGAACTATCCTTTTTGGCCACAAAGAAAAAACCGGCGCCCAAGGGTGAAGAGGATGGTCTGATATGACCCTTCTCCAATGACTCCTTGATATAAGATCGCATAGCATCGTGTTCAGGTACAGATAAGCTAAAAAGGCGACCCTTAGGAAATTTACCACCAGGCACTAACTCAATAGCGCAATCGTAGCTTCTGTGAGGAGGTAAGGACGCAGACTTACTTTCACTAAACACATCAGAAAAATCAGTCAAAAAGTCAGGGACATCCTGAGACTGGGGAGAGGCAGAAAAAACAGGAGTGTCAGTATTAACACATTGGCAACCCCCGACTGGTCACAGACACAGATTTCCAATCCAAAAGAGGATTATGAGTCTGTAACCAAGGGAAACCCAGTACAATAATGTCATGCAGATTATGCAACACCAGAAATTTGCAACTCTCCTGATGATCTGGTTCAACCCTCATTATCACCTGAGTAGACAATTGGGGTTTATTCTCTGCCAAAGGGGTAGAATCAATGCCCAGTAAAGTAATAGACTTCCACAGGGGTATCATGGGACAGCCACAACATTTGGCAAAGTAAAAATCCATCAGGTTAATAGCTGCTCCTGAATCAACAAAAGCCTGAGCCGAAAATGTGGACATGGAGCAAATGAGGGTAACAGTCAACAGAAATTTAGTCTGAACACTACCCAAGACAACTGAGCGCGCAAAACGTCTTCCCCGCTTAGGACAGACGGAAATAGCATGAGAGGCGTCACCACAATAGAAACATAACCCATTGCGCTTTCGAAACTCATTGACGCTGTGCCCCAGAAGTCACTCCATCACAATGCATGGGCCCAGGAGCTGGCTCACAAGGCAACACCATCTCACGCATACCTCTGCGCTCACGCAAACGTCTGTCAATTTGAATAGCCATTTAAGATGGCTGGACCATCATTGTAAATGCACCATTGTATATACACACCTGTATTTTGTATCTCCCCCACCTCATTGTAGATTGTAAGCTCTCACGAGCAGGGCAGTCTTATTTTGCTTTAATTACTGTATTGTTAACGTTGTGACTTATGACTTGTGTTTTGAAACTGTTAAACTGTAAAGCGCTGCGGAATATGATGGCGCTATATAAATAAAGATTATTATTATTATTATTATTATTATTAATAGCCAGTGACATAGAATCATTGAGACCAGATGAAACAGGGAATCCCACCATAACATCCTTTACATTCTTTGACAGCCTCTTCCGAAAAAGGGCTGCCAAAGCATCATCATTCCATTTGGTCAGGACTGCCCACTTTCGGAATTTCTGACAGTACAACTCAGCGTCTTTAAGACCCTGATTTAATGCCAACAAGGTCTTTTCAGCTTGATCAGTGACATTAGGTTCATCGTACAATAATCCCAGAGCCTGAAAAAATACATCAATATCATTCAAAACAGGGTCCCCAGGTGTCAGGGAAAAAGCCCAATCCTGAGGGTCGCCGCGCAGGAGAGAGATGACAATTTGAACCTGCTGTGCTGCGCTCCCCGAGGACTTAGGCTTTAAGGCAAAAAACAACTTACAGTTATTTTTGAAATTCAGAAATTTAGCTTGATCCCCCAAAAACAAATCTGGCATGGGAATCCTAGGTTCCACAACCGACAACCTAGCAAGATAGGTAGCAATAATCAGAACCTCAGTGGCAAGCTGATCCACACGGCCAGACAACTGTGCAAACTCCATTGAGAGAAAAAAATCCTCCTCAGCACCCAGAGAAAAAGAGGGAAAAAATGCAACTAACAGAAAAAAAAAAAAAAATCTCTGACAACTCTGACAACTTTTTTCTTTCCACACTATTTTTCCCTTCTGTCAGTACCATATAATTTTCAGTTTGACTGGTGATACTGTTATGTTAGGTAGCTGAGGAGGACAGGAACAACCACCGGGCAGCCGAACACCTGAGATGTTGGTAACTAATGGGTTGCAGATTCCTAAACTAACCACACAACTAGAGGTAGCCATAGAGCGTTCCTACGTTGATCCTAGACGCCTCGTCACAGCCTGAGAGATAACTACAACTAAAGGCAGAAAGATGAAAGCAATCTGCCCGGAGCAGATCCCCAAAGAAAATAGGAAGCCCCCAAACATGTAATGGCGGTTAGACAAGAAGAAAGCACGGACACAGACAGAAAATAGAATGAGCAAACGCTGGGCCACAAGCTGACTAAATAGGATAGGACAGGAGAGATTACTTTCTGCAACCCAGAAAACCCTACAAAAATCCAACAATTCTGATTACAAAAATACTGAGATCACACGATCTCGCCACCCACTAAATCAGATCTCAGTGTGAACAAAACCAAGCCGCAGCCGCTGAAAAAGCAGGAAAAAGCAAATGAAAAAACAACAGTGGCTACAGACAAACTGTGAGGAGCACAGGTCCCAGGAGGGGACCCGGCTGTCCTCCACAAATATGCAGAAAACTATGCAAATAGCAAGCACAAAAAGAAAAGCAGAAAATATCTTATCTGAAAGCAGCAGACGCAGGCAAGACACCAGCAAACTTCCAAATGAACCAGGAACCACAATTGAGACCAGAACAATTGATCACCGGCGACCATCATGGGAGGGAACCTCCCTTATATCAGTCCAGTCAGTGATCCCAGAATGCCATTCCTCGCTGGAAGGTTCAGTACTGTCTGTAACCACCAGAGGGAGCCTCTGCTCATTCACAACAATAGCCGCTAATTCAATTGCCGGCTTTTGTGAAATTACAGACCCGACATGAAATGACACATGGTTTACATAGAGTTAACTATGTCTTTTCATGTAGTTTGATATATGGTTTTCACTAACAATTACATGAGTGTATGTGTGCAAAATTTGAAACATGTAGGGGTTAATTAAAGGTGTAAATTCGCAGCAAAAAAAATGTGTTTTTTTACAACGAATTTACACCTTTAATTAACCCCTACATGTGTCAAATTTTGCACACATACACTCATGTAATTGTTAGTGAAAACCATATATCAAACTACATGAAAAGACATGGTTAACTCTATGTAAACCATGTGTCATTACATGTCGGGTGCTTCTGTAATTTCACAAAAGCCGGCATTGCCCGGCAATTGAATCAGTGGTTATTTTACTATGTAGAAGTGTATGAACTATAAATATATGTGTATATATATGTCACAATGACATGTATATATATATATATATATATATGTATTCTATGTGTGTATATCTAGTGTTTACAAGGAAAGAAAGAGGTTTTTTAATTACGATATTTCTGTCCCATTGACTTGCATTGGGTTTCCGGTATCGGATCGGCGATACCCGATACTTTCTGAGTATCGGGCCGATCAAATCCGATCCGATATTTTGGGATATCGGGCAGTATCGCTCAACACTAGTTACGGGCATGCTCAGTGTGAAAAAACGGAATCCATCCCTGGAATTCGTCTTCTAGACAAAAAAACCTGACTGGCACTTCCAGACTAATGTGAACTAGGTGCAAGCCAAGGGAAGCTACCCCCATGTAAAACATACAAAAAAAGGCTGCACTCTATCATACTAAAGCATGACAATATGGAATACATGAAATTTAGAATAGCAATATGGCTTTGGAATCTAAGGAAAAATTTGAGACGCTTAGTATAAACATTTGGCCAAACATTTTGAAGCCCACCAACCATCGTCAAGGTGGTCTCAATACTGGTGAGTCCCTAACCTAATGTGAACATACCTCTATTAGGCTGATATCTGAATTTCTGGGTGAATATGCACCTCTGTCAGCAATGCCTGCATTTATGGGTAAAGTAGGGACCTGGTGTAATTAAAATCACCACCTGGTGGGGGCGGAGTGCTCGGTCAGCAAGCTAACATACAATAGACAAAAAAACCTGACTGGCACTTCCAGACTAATGTGAACTAGGTGCAAGCCAAGGGAAGCTACCCCCATGTAAAACATACAAAAAAAGGCTGCACTCTATCATACTAAAGCATGACAATATGGAATACATGAAATTTAGAATAGCAATATGGCTTTGGAATCTAAGGAAAAATTTGAGACGCTTAGTATAAACATTTGGCCAAACATTTTGAAGCCCACCAACCATCGTCAAGGTGGTCTCAATACTGGTGAGTCCCTAACCTAATGTGAACATACCTCTATTAGGCTGATATCTGAATTTCTGGGTGAATATGCACCTCTGTCAGCAATGCCTGCATTTATGGGTAAAGTAGGGACCTGGTGTAATTAAAATCACCACCTGGTGGGGGCGGAGTGCTCGGTCAGCAAGCTAACATACAATAGACAAAAAAAACTGACTGGCACTTCCAGACTAATGTGAACTAGGTGCAAGCCAAGGGAAGCTACCCCCATGTAAAACATACAAAAAAAGGCTGCACTCTATCATACTAAAGCATGACAATATGGAATACATGAAATTTAGAATAGCAATATGGCTTTGGAATCTAAGGAAAAATTTGAGACGCTTAGTATAAACATTTGGCCAAACATTTTGAAGCCCACCAACCATCGTCAAGGTGGTCTCAATACTGGTGAGTCCCTAACCTAATGTGAACATACCTCTATTAGGCTGATATCTGAATTTCTGGGTGAATATGCACCTCTGTCAGCAATGCCTGCATTTATGGGTAAAGTAGGGACCTGGTGTAATTAAAATCACCACCTGGTGGGGGCGGAGTGCTCGGTCAGCAACCTAACATACAATAGACAAAAAAACTTGACTGGCACTTCCAGACTAATGTGAACTAGGTGCAAGCCAAGGGAAGCTACCCCCATGTAAAACATACAAAAAAAGGCTGCACTCAAGCATACTAAAGCATGACAATATGGAATACATGAAATTTAGAATAGCAATATGGCTTTGGAATCTAAGGAAAAATTTGAGACGCTTAGTATAAACATTTGGCCAAACATTTGAAGCCCACCAACCATCGTCAAGGTGGTCTCAATACTGGTGAGTCCCTAACCTAATGTGAACATACCTCTATTAGGCTGATATCTGAATTTCTGGGTGAATATGCACATCTGTCAGCAATGCCTGCATTTATGGGTAAAGTAGGGACCTGGTGTAATTAAAATCACCCCCTGGTGGGGCGGAGTGCTCGGTCAGCAAGCTAACATACAATAGACAAAAAAACCTGACTGGCACTTCCAGACTAATGTGAACTAGGTGCAAGCCAAGGGAAGCTACCCCCATGTAAAACATACAAAAAAAGGCTGCACTCTATCATACTAAAGCATGACAATATGGAATACATGAAATTTAGAATAGCAATATGGCTTTGGAATCTAAGGAAAAATTTGAGACGCTTAGTATAAACATTTGGCCAAACATTTTGAAGCCCACCAACCATCGTCAAGGTGGTCTCAATACTGGTGAGTCCCTAACCTAATGTGAACATACCTCTATTAGGCTGATATCTGAATTTCTGGGTGAATATGCACCTCTGTCAGCAATGCCTGCATTTATGGGTAAAGTAGGGACCTGGTGTAATTAAAATCACCACCTGGTGGGGGCGGAGTGCTCGGTCAGCAAGCTAACATACAATAGACAAAAAAACCTGACTGGCACTTCCAGACTAATGTGAACTAGGTGCAAGCCAAGGGAAGCTACCCCCATGTAAAACATACAAAAAAAGGCTGCACTCTATCATACTAAAGCATGACAATATGGAATACATGAAATTTAGAATAGCAATATGGCTTTGGAATCTAAGGAAAAATTTGAGACGCTTAGTATAAACATTTGGCCAAACATTTTGAAGCCCACCAACCATCGTCAAGGTGGTCTCAATACTGGTGAGTCCCTAACCTAATGTGAACATACCTCTATTAGGCTGATATCTGAATTTCTGGGTGAATATGCACCTCTGTCAGCAATGCCTGCATTTATGGGTAAAGTAGGGACCTGGTGTAATTAAAATCACCACCTGGTGGGGGCGGAGTGCTCGGTCAGCAAGCTAACATACAATAGACAAAAAAAACCTGACTGGCACTTCCAGACTAATGTGAACTAGGTGCAAGCCAAGGGAAGCTACCCCCATGTAAAACATACAAAAAAAGGCTGCACTCTATCATACTAAAGCATGACAATATGGAATACATGAAATTTAGAATAGCAATATGGCTTTGGAATCTAAGGAAAAATTTGAGACGCTTAGTATAAACATTTGGCCAAACATTTTGAAGCCCACCAACCATCGTCAAGGTGGTCTCAATACTGGTGAGTCCCTAACCTAATGTGAACATACCTCTATTAGGCTGATATCTGAATTTCTGGGTGAATATGCACCTCTGTCAGAATGCCTGCATTTATGGGTAAAGTAGGGACCTGGTGTAATTAAAATCACCACCTGGTGGGGGCGGAGTGCTCGGTCAGCAAGCTAACATACAATAGACAAAAAAACCTGACTGGCACTTCCAGACTAATGTGAACTAGGTGCAAGCCAAGGGAAGCTACCCCCATGTAAAACATACAAAAAAAGGCTGCACTCTATCATACTAAAGCATGACAATATGGAATACATGAAATTTAGAATAGCAATATGGCTTTGGAATCTAAGGAAAAATTTGAGACGCTTAGTATAAACATTTGGCCAAACATTTTGAAGCCCACCAACCATCGTCAAGGTGGTCTCAATACTGGTGAGTCCCTAACCTAATGTGAACATACCTCTATTAGGCTGATATCTGAATTTCTGGTGAATATGCACCTCTGTCAGCAATGCCTGCATTTATGGGTAAAGTAGGGACCTGGTGTAATTAAATCACCTCTGGGGGGGCGGAGTGCTCGGTCAGCAAGCTAACATACAATAGACAAAAAAAAACCTGACTGGCACTTCCAGACTAATGTGAACTAGGTGCAAGCCAAGGGAAGCTACCCCATGTAAAACATACAAAAAAGGCTGCACTCTATCATACTAAAGCATGACATATGGAATACATGAAATTTAGAATAGCAATATGGCTTTGGAATCTAAGGAAAAATTTGAGACGCTTAGTATAAACATTTGGCCATAACATTTTGAAGCCCCAACCATTCGTCAAGGTGGTCTCATACTGGTGAGACCACCTTGACGATGGTTGGTGGGCTTCAAAATGTTTGGCCAAATGTTTATACTAAGCGTCTCAAATTTTTCCTTAGATTCCAAAGCCATATTGCTATTCTAAATTTCATGTATTCCATATTGTCATGCTTTAGTATGATAGAGTGCAGCCTTTTTTTGTATGTTTTACATGGGGGTAGCTTCCCTTGGCTTGCACCTAGTTCACATTAGTCTGGAAGTGCCAGTCAGGTTTTTTTGTCTATTGTATGTTAGCTTGCTGACCGAGCACTCCGCCCCAACCAGGTGGTGATTTTAATTACACCAGGTCCCTACTTTACCCATAAATGCAGGCATTGCTGACAGAGGTGCATATTCACCAGAAATTCAGATATCAGCCTAATAGAGGTATGCTCACATTAGGTTAGGGACTCACCAGTATTGAGACCACCTTGACGATGGTTGGTGGGCTTCAAAATGTTTGGCCAAATGTTTATACTAAGCGTCTCAAATTTTTCCTTAGATTCCAAAGCCATATTGCTATTCTAAATTTCATGTATTCCATATTGTCATGCTTTAGTATGATAGAGTGCAGCCTTTTTTTGTATGTTTTACATGGGGGTAGCTTCCCTTGGCTTGCACCTAGTTCACATTAGTCTGGAAGTGCCAGTCAGGTTTTTTTGTCTATTGTATGTTAGCTTGCTGACCGAGCACTCCGCCCCCACCAGGTGGTGATTTTAATTACACCAGGTCCCTACTTTACCCATAAATGCAGGCATTGCTGACAGAGGTGCATATTCACCCAGAAATTCAGATATCAGCCTAATAGAGGTATGTTCACATTAGGTTAGGGACTCACCAGTATTGAGACCACCTTGACGATGGTTGGTGGGCTTCAAAATGTTTGGCCAAATGTTTATACTAAGCGTCTCAAATTTTTCCTTAGATTCCAAAGCCTATTGCTATTCTAAATTTCATGTATTCCATATGTCATGCTTTAGTATGATAGAGTGCAGCCTTTTTTGTATGTTTTACATGGGGGTAGCTTCCCTTGGCTTGCACCTAGTTCACATTAGTCTGGAAGTGCCAGTCAGTTTTTTTGTCTATTGTATGTTTAGCATTGCTGACGAGCACTCCGCCCCACCAGGTGTTATTTTAATTACCACCAGGTCCCTACTTTACCCATAAATGCAGGCATTGTTGACAGAGGTGCATATTCACCCAGAAATTCAGATATCAGCCTAATAGAGGTATGCTGTCACATTGGTTAGGGACTCACCAGTATTGAGACCACCTTGACATGTTGGTGGCTTCAAAATGTTTGCCAAATGTTTATACTAAGCGTCTCAAATTTTTCCTTAGATTCCAAAGCCATATGCTATTCTAAATTTCATGTATTCCATATTCATGCTTAGTATATAGAGTGCAGCCTTTTTGTATGTTTTACATGGGGGTAGCTTCCCTTGGCTTGCACCTAGTTCACATTAGTCTGGAAGTGCCAGTCAGGTTTTTTGTCTATTGTATGTTAGCTTGCTGACGAGCACTCGCCCCCACCAGTGGTGATTTTAATTACACCAGGTCCTATTTTACCATAAATTGCAGCATTGCTGACAGAGGTGCATATTCCAGAAATTCAGATTCAGCTAATAGAGGTATTCCATTAGTTAGGGACTCACCAGATTGAGACACTTGAGATGTTGGTGGCTTCAAAATGTTTGGCAAATGTTTATACTAAGCCCAAATTTTCCTTAGATTCCAAAGCATATTGTATCTAATTTCATGTATCCATATTGTCATGCTTTAGTATGATAGAGTGCATCTTATTTTTGTATGTTTTACATGGGGGTTATTTCCCTTGCTTGCACCTAGTTCACATTAGTCTGGAAGTGCCAGTCAGTTTTTTTGCTATTGTATGTTAGCTTGCTGACCGAGCACTCCGCCCCCACCAGGTGGTGATTTTAATTACACCGGTCCCCTACTGTACCATAATGCAGGCATGCTGACAGAGGTGCATATTCACCCAAAATTCAGATATCGCCTAATAGAGGTATGTTCACATTAGGTTAGGGACTCACCAGTATTGAGACCACTTGACGATGGTTGGTGGGCTTCAAATGTTTGGACAAATGTTTATCTAAGGTCTCAAATTTTCTTAGATTCAAAGCCATATTGCTATTCTAAATTTCATGTATTCCAAATTGTCATGCTTTAGTATGATGAGTGCAGCTTTTTTGTATGTTTACATGGGGGTAGCTTCCCTTGGCTTGACCTAGTTCACATTAGTCTGGAGTGCCAGTCAGGTTTTTTTGTCTATTGATGTTAGCTTGCTGACCGAGCACTCCGCCCCCACCAGGTGGTGATTTTAATTACAACAGTCCTACTTTACCCATAAATGCAGGCATTGCTGACAGAGGTGCATATTCACCCAGAAATTCAGATTCAGCCTAATAGAGGTATGTCACATAGGTTAGGACTCACCAGTATTGAGACCACTTGACGATGGTTGGTGGGCTTCAAAATGTTTGGCCAAATGTTTTATAAGCGTCTCAAATTTTTGCCTTAGATTCCAAAGCCATATTGCTATTCAAATTTCTATGTATTCCATATTGTCATGCTTTAGTATGATAGAGTGCAGCCTTTTTTTGTATGTTTACATGGGGTCTTCCTGGCTTGCCATAGTTCACTTAGAGTCTGGAAGTGCAGTTCAGTTTTTTGCTATGATGTTAGCTTGCGACCGAGCACTCCGCCCCCACCAGTGGTGATTTAATACATCCAGTCCCACTTTACCCATAAATGCAGGCATTGGCTGACAAGGTGCATTTACCCAAATCAGATTCGCTAAGAGTATGTTCAATAGGTTAGGGACTCACAGATTGAGACACTGACGATGGTTGTGGGCTTCAAAATGTTTGGCCAAATGTTTATACTAAGCGTCTCAAATTTTTCCTTAGATTCCAAAGCCATATTGCTATTCTAAATTTCATGTATTCCATATTGTCATGCTTTAGTATGATAGAGTGCAGCCTTTTTTTGTATGTTTTACATGGGGTAGCTTCCTGGCTTGCACCTAGTTCACATTAGTCTGGAAGTGCCAGTCAGGTTTTTTGTCTATTGTATGTTAGCTTGCTGACCGAGCACTCCGCCCCCACCAGGTGGTGATTTTAATTACACAGTCCCTACTTTACCCATAAATGCAGGCATTGCATGACAGAGGTGCATATTCACCCAGAAATTCAGATATCAGCCTAATAGAGGTATGTTCACATAGGTTAGGGACTCACCAGTATTGAGACCACTTTGACGATGGTTGGTGGGCTTCAAAATGTTTGCCAAATGTTTATACTAAGCGTCTCAAATTTTTCCTTAGATTCCAAAGCCATATTGCTATTCTAAATTTCATGTATTCCATATTGTCATGCTTTAGTATGATAGAGTGCAGCCTTTTTTTGTATGTTTTACATGGGGGTAGCTTCCTTGGCTTGCACCTAGTTCACATTAGTCTGGAAGTGCCAGTCAGGTTTTTGTCTATGAATGTTAGCTTGCTGACCGAGCACTCCGCCCCCACCAGGTGTGATTTTAATTACACCAGTCCTACTTTACCCATAAATGCAGGCATTGCTGACAGAGGTGCATATTCACCCAGAAATCAGATATCAGCCTAATAGAGGTATGTTCACATTAGGTTAGGGACTACCAGTATGAGACCACTCTTGACGATGGTTGTGGGCTTCAAAATGTTTGGCCAAATGTTTATATAAGCGTCTCAAATTTTTCCTAGATTCCAAAGCCATATTGCTATTCTAAATTTCATGTATTCATATTGTCATGCTTTAGTATGATAGAGTGCAGCCTTTTTTTGTATGGAATTCGTTTCTGACGGATCCTGTGCCATAGGCTATTATTATAGCCTACGACGGATGGCGCTGGATCCGTCGTGGTACGTCTTTTTGACATACAGAAAAAACGTTCCAAAGTCCATTGATCCAGCCGACGGACAACGATTTTTCGACAGATCAGTCAAAATGGATGCAGCGTATGGCCATCCGTCACAATCCGTCGCTATGCAAGTCTATGAGAAAACAACGGATCCTGCAGCAACGATGCAGGATCTGTTTTTTACAAAACAACGGATTGTGACTGATGGCAAAAAAGAGATGTGTGAAAGAGGTCTAAGGCAGCAACAACAACAGATCTGGAAGGAAGAACAGGAACATGAAGCCCTATGACAAGACAAGCCACTGCATGGGATGCACCATCGACAGATAATGGAGGTGGCTGACATGGAAAAACCCTAACACTGGCTGGAGAATGCTGGCTCCCGAGACAGCACAGAGGCACTAATCATAGCGGCACAAGAGCAAGCACTAAGTACCAGATCCATAGAAGCAGGGATCTACCACACAAGACAAGAACAAAGATGCAGACTATGCAGAGAAATCTCTGAAACAGTCCAACACATAGTGGCAGGATGCAAAATGCAAGCAGGAACAGCGTATACTGAACGCCACAACCAAGTAGCGGGAATTGTATACAGGATCATCTGCACAGCATATGGCCTAAGTCCCCCTAACTCCAGGTGGGAGACCCTAGAGAAAGTGTTGGAGAATGAAAGGGCTAAAATCCTGTGGGATGTCAAGATCCAGACAGATAAGCAGGTGTTGGCTAACCAACCAGACTTTGTGATAGCAGACAAGTACCAGAAGACTGCAATGATAATAGATGTGGCAGTGCCAAGAAAGAGCAACATCAGAAAGAAGGAATATGAGAAGCTGGAGTAATGCTAGGGCCTCAAAGAAGAACTGGAGAAGATGTGGAAGGTGAAGGCAACAGTGATTCTATTGGTGATAGGAGCACTTGGAGCAGTGACCCCTAAGTTGGAAAAATAGCTACAACAGATCCCAGGAGCAACATCTGAACTCTGTGTCCAGAAAAGCGCAATGCTGGGAACAGCTAAGATCCTGCGCAGAACCCTCAAACTCCCAGGCGCTGGTAGAGGACCAGAGAAAGAGAAAGGACAACAAAGACGACCCCCAGTGGGGGTGAGAAGGAAGTTTTATATATACACTGCTCAAAAAAATAAAGAGAACACTTAAACCACAGAATATAACTCCAAGTAAATCAAACTTCTGTGATATCAAACTGTCCACTTAGAAAACAACACTGATTGACAATCAATTTCACATGCTGTTGTGCAAATGGAATAGACAACAGATGGAATTTATTGGCAATTATCAAGACACACTCAATAAAGGAGTGGTTCTGCAGGTGGCGACCACAGACCACATTTCAGTGCCAATGCTTTCTGGCTGATGTATTGGTCACTTTTGAAAGTTGGTTGTGCTTTCACACTCGTGGTAGCATGAGACAGACTCTACAACCCACACAAGTGGCTCAGATAGTGCAGCTCATCCAGGATGGCACATCAATGCCAGCTGTGGCAAGAAGGTTTGCTGTGTCTGTCAGCGTAGTGTCCAGAGGCTGGAGGCGCTACCAGGAGACAGGCCAGTACACCAGGAGACGTGGAGGGGGCCGTAGGAGGGCAACAACCCAGCAGCAGGACCGCTACCTCCACCTTTGTGCAAGGTGGAACAGGAGGAGCACTTCCAGAGCCCTGCAAAATTACCTCCAGCAGGCCACAAATGTGCATGTGTCTGCACAAACGGTTAGCAACCGACTCCATGAGGATGGTCTGAGTGCTCGACGTCACCGCTTCAATTTTGAATAAATCCCCAACAATGTCACCAGCAAAGCACCCCCACACCATCACACCACCTCCTCCATGCTTCACGGTGGGAACCAGGCATGTAGAGTCCATCTGTTCACCTTTTCTGCGTGCACAGCTGTAATCAAAGCAAAAGGTGGCTACTTTGAAGAACCTAGAATATAAGACATATTTTCAGTTGTTTCACACTTTTTTGTAAAGTGTAATGTATAATTCTTTTTTTTTTTTTTTTTTTTTTTGGTAGTGTTGGAAGGGACCTCCTGGGTCATCTGGTCCAACCCCTGTTCAAAGCAGGATTCACTAAATCATCCCAGGCAGATGTCTGTCCAACCTCTGTTTGAAGACTTCCATTGAAGGAGAACTCACCACCTCTCGAGGCAGCCTGTTCCACTCATTGATCACTCTAACTGTCAAAAATTTTTTTCTAATATCTAATCTGTGTCTACTCCCATTCAGTTTCATCCTATTGCTTCTAGTTTTTCCGTGTGCAAATGAGAAGAATGATAATCCTTCTACAATGTGACAGCCCTTGAGATATTTGTAGACAGCTATTAAGTCACCTCTCAGTCTTCTTTTTTGCAAGCTAAACATTCCCAAATCCTGTAACCGTTCCTCATAGGACATGGTTTGCAGACCGAACACCATTCTGGTCGCTCTTCTCTGAACTTGCTCCAGTTTGTTGATGTCTTTTTTAACCCCTTCATGACCCAGCCTAATTTGACCTTAACCCCTTCACCCCAAGGGTGGTTTGCACGTTAATGACCGGGCCAATTTTTACAATTCTGACCACTGTCTCTTTATGAGGTTATAACTCTGGAACGCTTCAACGGATCTTCGCGATTCTGAGTTTGTTTTCTCGTGACATATTATACTTCATGTTAGTTGTAAAATTTCTTCGATATAACTTGCGTTTATTTTTGAAAAAACCGCAAATATGGCGAAAATTTTTAAAATTTTGCAATTTTCAAACTTTGAATTTTTATTCCCTTAAAACAGAGAAATATATCACACAAAATAGTTAAGAAATAACATTTCCCACATGTCTACTTTACATCAGCACAATTTTGGAACCAAAATTTTTTTTTGTTAGGAAGTTATAAGGGTTAAAATTGACCAGCGATTTCTCATTTTTACAGCAAAATTTACAAAGCCATTTTTTTTAGGGACCACCTCACATTTGAAGTCACTTTGAGGGGTCTATATGGCAGAAAATACCCAAAAGTGACACCATTCTAAAAACTGCACCCCTCAAGGTACTCAAAACCACATTCAAGAAGTTTATAACCCTTCAGGTGCTTCACAGTAACTAAAGCAACGTGGAAGGAAAAAATGAATATTTTACTTTTTAGCCACAAAAATTATCTTTTACAAACTTTTTTTTTATTTTCACAAGGGTAAAAGGAGAAAATGGACAGATAAGGTTGTTATGCAATTTCTCCTGAGTACGCCAATACCCCATGTGTGGGGGAAAACCACTGTTTGGGCACACAGCAGAGCTCGTAAGGGAAGGAGCGACGTTTGACTTTTTCAAACTAAAATTGGCTGGAATTTAGATTGGATGCCATGTCGCGTTTGGAGAGCCCCTGATGCGCCTAAACAGTGGAAACCCCCACAAGTGACACCATTTTGGAAACTAGACCCCCTAAGGTACTTATCTAGATCTGTTGTGAGCACTTTGAACCCTCAAGTGTTTCACAAAAGTTTATAAAGCCTGGGTGTGAAAAAAAAAAAATCAATTTTCCACAAAAATGATTTTTTAGTCCCAAATTTTTGAATTTTCCCAAGGAAATTGGACCCCAAAAGTTGTTGTCCAATTTGTCCTGAGTACGCTGATACCCCATATGTGGGGGGGGGAAACTGTTTGGGCGCACGGCAGGGCTTGGAAAGGAAGTAGTAACGTTTTGGAATGCAGACGTTAATGGGGGTCATGTTCCGTTTGCAGTGCCCCAGATGAGCCTAAACAGTGGAAACCCCCCACAAGTGACCCCATTTTGGAAACTAGACCCCCTAAGGAACTTATCTAGATCTTTGGTGAGCACTTTGAACCCCCAAGTGCTTCACACAAGTTTATAATGCCCGGGCATGAAAATAAAAAATCCTATTTTTTTCCCACAAAAATTATCTTTTAGTCACTAATTTTTTATTTTCCCAAGGGTAACAGGAGAATTGGACCACATAAGTTGTACAATTTGTCCTGAGTACGCTGATACCCCATATGTGGGGGGGAACCACTGTTTGGGCGCACGGCAGAGCTCGGAATGGAAGGAGCACCATTTGACTTTTTCCAACCAAAATTGGCTGGAATTGAGTTTGGATGCCATGTTGCATTTGGAGAGCCCCTGATGTGCCTAAACAGTGGAAAAACCCCACAAATGACCCCATTTGGGAAACTAGACCCCCTAAGGAACTTATCTAGATTTTTGATGAGCAATTTGAACCCCCAAGTGCTTCACACAAGTTTATAACGTAGAGCCGTAAAATTTAAAAATCATATTTTTTCCACAAAAATGATCTTTTCACCCCAATTTTTATTTTTCCAAGGGTAACAAGACTCCAAAAGTTATTGTGCAATTTGTCCTGAGTGCGCTGATACCCCATATGTGGGGGTAAACCACTGTTTGGGTGCATGGCAGAGTTTGGAAGGGAAGGAGCGCCGTCTGACTTTTTCAACGCAGAATTGGCTGGACGCCATGTCGTGTTTGGAGAGCTCCTGATCTGCCTAAACAGTGGAAACCCCCATAAATGACACCATTTTGGAAACTAGACCCCTCAAGGAACTTATCTAGATGTGTGGTGAGAACTTTGAACCCCCAGGTGTTTCACTAAAGTTTATAACGTACAGCCGTAAAATAAAAAATCTTTTTTTTTTTTTACAAAAATGATTTTTTCGCCCCCAATATTTTATTTTCACAAGGGTAACAGAAGAAATTGGAACCCAAAAGTTGTTGTCCAATTTGTCCTGAGTACACTGATACCCAATATGTGGGCGAAAACTACTGTATGAGCACACGTCGGGGCTCGGAAGGGAAGTAGTGACGTTTTGGATTGCAGACTTTGATGGAATGGTCTGGGGGCGTCATGTCACATTTGGAGAGCCCCTGATGCACCTAAACAGTGGAAACCCCCCCATAAGTGACCCATTTTGGCAAATAGACCCCACAAGGAACTTATCTAGATGTGTGGTGAGCACTTTGAACCCCGAAGTGCTTCACAGAAGTTTATAACGGACAGCCGTAAAAATAAAAAATCCTTTTTTTTTTTACAAAAATGATTTTTTCGCCCCCAATATTTTATTTTCACAAGGGTAACAGGAGAAATTGGACCCCAAAAGTTGTTGACCAATTTGTCCTGAGTACGCTGATACCCAATATGTGGGAGAAAACTACTGTATGGGCGCACGTCAGGGCTCGGAAGGGAAGTAGTGACGTTTTGGATTGCAGACTTTGATGGAATGGTCTGGGTGCGTCATGTCGCATTTGGAGAGCCCTTGATGCGCCTAAACAGTGGAAACCCCCCACAAGTGACCCCATTTTGGAAAATAACCCCACAAGGAACTTATCTAGATGTGTGGTGAGCACTTTGAACCCCGAAGTGTTCACAGAAGTTTATAACGCACAGCCGTAAAAATAAAAAATCCTTTTTTTTTTTTACAAAAATGATTTTTTCGCCCCCAATATTTTATTTTCACAAGGGTAACAGGAGAAATTGGACCCCAAAAGTTGTTGACCAATTTGTCCTGAGTACGCTGATACCCAATATGTGGGAGAAAACTACTGTATGGGGCACGTCAGGGCTCGGAAGGGAAGTAGTGACGTTTTGGATTGCAGACTTTGATGGAATGGTCTGGGGGCGTCATGTCGCATTTGGAGAGCCCTTGATGCGCCTAAACAGTGGAAACCCCCACAAGTGACCCCCATTTTGGAAAATAGACCCCACAAGGAACTTATCTAGATGTGTGGTGAGCACTTGAACCCCGAAGTGCTTCACAGAAGTTTATAACGTCACAGCCGTAAAAATAAAAAAATATTTTTTTTTTTCAAAAATGATTTTTTCGCCCAGATTTTTATTTTACAAGGTAACAGAGAAATTGGACCCAAAGTTTGCCCCAAATTTGTCCAGAGTACGCTGATACCCAATATGTGGGAGAAAACTACTGTATTGGTACACTTGGGGCTCGAAGGGAAGTTTGACTTTTGATGCAGACTTGATGGAATGTCTGGGGGCGTCATGTCGCATTTGGAGAGCCCCTGATGCGCCTAAACAGTGGAAATCCCCAACAAGTGACCCCATTTTGGAAAATAGGCCCCACAAGGAACTTATCTAGGTGTGTGGTGAGCACTATGAAGCCCCAAGTGCTTCACAGAAGTTTATAATGTACAGCCGTAAAAACAAAAAAATATTTTTTTTGTACAAAAATGATATTTTCGCCCCCAGTTTTTTATTTTCCCAAGGGTAACAGAAGAAATAGGACAAATTGCACAATAACTCTTGGGGTCCAGAGTACGCTGATACCCCATATGTGGGGATAAACTACTGTTTGGACGCATGGCAGAGCTCAGAAGTGAAGGAGCACCGTTTGACTTTTTCAACGCAGAATTGGCTGGAATTGAGATCAGACGCCATGTCACATTTGGAGAGCCCCTGATGTGCCTAAACAGCGGAAACCCCCCAATTCTAACTCCAACCCTAACCCCAACACACCCCTAACCCTAGTCCCAACCCTAACCACAAACCTAACCCTAACACACCCCTAATCCCAACCCTAACCCTAATCCTAACTTTAGTGCCAACCCTAACCCTAACTTTAGCCGCAACCCTAACCCTAACCCTAATGGGAAAATGGAAATAAATACATTTTTTTAATTTTATTATTTTTCCCTAACTAAGGGGGTGATAAAGGGGGTTTGATTTACTATTTATAGCGGGTTTTTATGATTGGCAGCTGTCACGCTAAAAGACGCTTTTTATTGCAAAAATAGTTTTTTGCATCGCCACATTTTGAGAGCTATAATTTTTGCATATTTTGGCCCACAGAGTCATGTGAGGTCTTATTTTTTGTGGTACGAGTTGACGTTTTTATTTGTACCATTTTTGAGCAGGTGACATTTTTGATCGCTTTTTATTTCGATTTTTGGGAGGTTAGAATGAACAAAAATCAGCAATTCATGAATTTCTTTTGGGGGAGGCGTTTTTATTGTTCCGCGTGTGGTAAAATTGATAATGCAGTTTCATTCTTCGGGTCAGTATGATTACGGCAATACCTCATTTATATCATTTTTTTTATGTTTTGGCGCTTTTATAGAATAAAAACAATTTTATTTAAAAAATAATTATTTTTGCATCGCTTTATTCTGCGAGCTATAACTTTTTTATTTTTTCGCTGATGATGCTGTATGGCGGCTCGTTTTTTGCGGGACAAGATGACGTTTTCAGCGGTACCATGATTATTTATATCTGTCTTTTTGATAGCGCGTTATTCCACTTTTTGTTCAGCGGTATGATGATAAAGCATTGATTTTTTGCTTCGTTTTTTTTTTTTTTTTTAAGTGGTTCACTAAAGGGGTTAACTAGTGGGACAGTTTTATAGGGGGGGTCGTTACGGACGCGGCGATACCAAATATGTGTACTTTTATTGTTTTGGTTTTTTTATTTACAGGAAGAAATGAATTTATTGGGGAATATTTTTTTTTTTTTATTTATTTTGGATTTTTTTTTATAACATGTTTATTTTTATTTTTTTAACTTTTTTACTTTGTCCCAGGGTGGGACATCACTGCATTTTATCAAATCGCTGGTGTGACAGTGTGCACAGCACACTGTCACACCAGCGATCGCTCAGGCAGTGCAGCAGGCTTCTCAGTGCCTGCTCTCAGCAGGCACTGAGGAAGCCGCCTCCCTCCAGGACCCCGGCGCCATCTTGGATCCGGGTCCTGGGAGGGAGGAAGCCCTCAGAACAGCGCGATCACATCGCGCTGGTCTGAGGGTCTCAGGGGGGCGCGCAGGGAGCCCCCACCCTGCGCGATCCTCCCCTGTGCCCCCAGTACACCACGATCATGTTTGATCGCGGTGTGCTAGGGGTTAATGTGCCGGGAGCGGTCCGTGACCGCTCCTGACACACAGTCACGGGTGTCAGCTGTGATAATCAGCTGACACCCGGCGGCGATTAGCTGCGCTCCCTTCAGGAGCGCAGCTGATCGCCTATGACGTACTATCCCATCCATGGGCAGAATGGCACGGGTTTTATGGACGGGATAGTACGTCTAATGTCAGAGAGGGGTTAAAGACCTTGCCATTTTTTGCAATTCTGACCAGTGTCCCTTTATGAGGTAATAACTCAGGAACGCTTCAACGGATCCTGGCGATTCTGAGATTGTTTTTTCGTGACATATTGGGCTTCATGTTAGTGGTAAATTTAGGTCGATAATTTTTGCGTTTTTGTGAAAAAAATGGAAATTTGGCGAAAATTCTGAAAATTTTGTAATTTTCAAATTTTAAATTTTTATTCTGTTAAACCAGAGAGTTATGTGGCACAATATAGTTAATAAATAATATTTCCCACATGTCTACTTTACATCAGCACAATTTTGGGAACAACATTTTTTTTTGTTAGGAAGTTATAAGGGTTAAAAGTTGACCAGCGATTTCTCATTTTTACAGCAAAATTTACAAAACCATTTTTTTTAGGGACCACCTCACATTTGAAGTCACTTTGAGGGGTCTATATGGCAGAAAATACCCAAAAGTGACACCTTTATAAAAACTGCACCCCTCAAGCTACTCAAAACTACATTCAAGAAGATTATTAACCCTTCGGGTGCTTCACAGAACTAAAGCAACGTGGAAGGAAAAAATGGACATTTTAAATTTCCAACAAAAATTTTCTTTTAGCATCAATTTTTTCATTTTTACATGGGCATCAGGATAAAATGGATCCTAAAATTTGTTGGGCAATTTCTCTGAGTACACAGATACCTCATATGTGGTCATAAACCACTGTATGGGCGCACGGCAGGGCTCAGAAGGGAAGGAGCGCCATTTGACTTTTTGAATGGAAAATATGCTGGAATATTTAGCGGTTGCCATGTCACATTGGAGAGTCCCTGTGTGCCTAAACATTGGAGCTCCCCCACAAGTGACCCCATTTTGGAAACTAGACCCCCTAAGGAACTTATCTAGATGCATAGTGATCACTTTGAACCCCAGGTGCTTCACAAATTGATCTGTAAAAAAAAGAAAGTACTTTTTTTTCACAAAAATTTTCTTTTAGCCTCAGTTTTTTTCATTTTCACATGGGCAACAGTATAAATTGGATCCTAAAATTTGTTGGGCAATTTTCCTGAGTACACGGATACCTCATATGTGGTCATAAACCACTGTTTGGGCGCACGGCAGGGCTCAGAAGGGAGGAGCGCCATTTGACTTTTTGAATAGAAAATATGCTGGAATATTTAGCGGTTGCCATGTCGCATTTGGAGAGTCCCTGTGTGCCTAAACATTGGAGTCCCCCACAAGTGACCCCATTTTGGAAACTAGACCCCCTAAGGAACTTATCTAGATGCATAGTGAGCACTTTGAACCCCAGGTGCTTCACAAATTGATCCGTAAAAAAAAGAAAGTACTTTTTTTTTCACAAAAATTTTCTTTTAGCCTGTTTTTTTCATTTTCACATGGGCAACAGTATAAATTGGATCCTAAAATTTGTTGGGCAATTTCTCCTGAGTACACAGATACCTCATATGTGGTCATAAACCACTGTTTGGGCGCACGGCAGGGCTCAGAAGGGAAGGAGCGCCATTTGACTTTTGAATAGAAAATATGCTGGAATATTTAGCGGTTGCCATGTCGCATTTGGAGAGTCCCTGTGTGCCTAAACATTGGAGCTCCCCCACAAGTGACCCCATTTTGGAAACTAGACCCCCTAAGGAACTTATCTAGATGCATAGTGAGCACTTTGAACCCCCAGGTGCTTCACAAATTGATCCGTAAAAGAAAAGAAAGTACTTTTTTTTCACAAAAATTTTCTTTTAGCCTCAGTTTTTTTCATTTTCACATGGGCAACAGTATAAATTGGATCCTAAAATTTGTTGGGCAATTTCTCCTGAGTACACAAAATACCTCATATGTGGTCATAAACCACTGTTTGGGCGCACGGCAGGGCTCAGAAGGGAAGGAGCGCCATTTGACTTTTTGAATGGAAAATATGCTGGAATATTTAGCGGTTGCCATGTCGCATTTGGAGAGTCCCTGTGTGCCTAAACATTGAGCCCTGTACTTGCCCACAATGCCATTGGAACTAGACCTAAGGAACTTCAGATGCTAGTGCATTGACCCAGTCTTCACAATTTCGAAAAAAAGAAAGTTTTTTTCAAAATTTTTTAGCCTCATTTTTCATTTTCACTGGGCAACGTAATGATCTAAAATTTGTGGCAATTCTGAGTACATACTATGTCAAAACCATGTTTGGGCGCACGCGGGTCAAGGAGAGGCCATTGACTTTTTGATGAAATAGCTGAATATTTAGCGGTTGCATGTCATTGAGAGTCCTGTGTGCCTAACATTGGAGCTCCCCACAAGTGACCCCATTTGGAAACTAGACCCCCTAAGGAACTTATCTAGATGCATAGTGAGCACTTTGAACCCCAGGTGCTTCACAAATTGATCCGTAAAAAAAAGAAAGTACTTTTTTTCACAAAAATTTTCTTTTAGCTCAGTTTTTTCATTTTCACATGGGCAACAGTATAAATTGGATCCTAAAATTTGTTGGGCAATTTCTCCTGAGTACACGATACCTCATATGTGGTCATAAACCACTGTTTGGGCGCACGCAGGCTCAGAGGGAAGGAGCGCCATTTGACTTTTGAATGAAAATATGCTGGAATATTTAGCGGTTGCCATGTCGCATTTGGAGAGTTCCTGTGTGCCTAAACATTGGAGCTCCCCACAAGTGACCCATTTTGGAAACTAGACCCCCTAAGGAATTATCTAGATGCATAGTGAGCACTTGAACCCCCAGGTGCTTCACAAATTGATCCTAAAAAAAGTTTTTTTTTCAAAATTTTCTTAGCCCAGTTTTTCATTTAAGGCACGTATAAATGACTAAAATTTGGGCAATTTCCTGAGTACACAGTACCTCATATTGTATAACATGTTGGGCGCAGGGCAAAGGAAGGAGGCATTTACTTTTGATAGAATATCTATATTGCGTTGCATTCGCATTGAGAGCCTGTGTGCTAAACATTGGAGCTCCCACAAGTGACCCCATTTTGGAAACTAGACCCCTAAGGACTATCTAGATGCATAGTGAGCACTTTGAACCCCAGGTGCTTCACAAATTGATCGATAAAAAAAAAATCTTTTTTCTCAAAAAAATTTTTAGCCCATTTTTTTATTTCACATGGTACAGAAAATGGACCCAAAATTGTTGCAGTTGTCCTGAGTACCTGTACCCATATGTGGAACACTGTTTGGGACACGCAGGGCTCGGAAGGGAGTAGTGCGCTTGAATGCGACTTGTGGAATTTGCGGTCTTGTTCGTTTGCAGAGCCCTGATGTGCCTAAACAGTAGAAACTCCCCACAAGTGACCCCATTTTGGAAACTAGACCCCACAAAGAACTTATCTAGATGTGTGGTGAGCACTTTGAACCCCCAAGGGCTACACAGAGTTTATAAGCCCGGGCATGAAAATAAAAAAATATATTTTTTCCACAATCAGATCTTTTAGTCCCCAATTTTTTTATTTTCCCAAGGGTAACATGAGAAATTAGACCCCAAAAGTTGTTGTCCAATTTGTCCTGAGTATGCTGATATCCCATATGTGGGAGAAAACTACTGTATGGGCACACGTCGAGGGCTCGGATGGGAAGTAGTGACGTTTTGAAATGCCCACTTGATGGAATGGTCTTCGGGCGTCATGTTACGTTTGCAGAGTCCCTGATGTGCCTAAACAGTAGAAACTCCCCACAAGTGACCCCATTTTGGAAACTAGATCCCCCAAGGAACTCCTGTAGATGTGTGATAAGCATTTTGAATCTCCAAGTCCTTCACAGAAGTTTATAACGCAGAGCCGTGAAAATATAAAATCATTTTTTTTTCCACAAAAATAATTTTTAGTCCCCAATTTTTTTTCCCAATGTTAACAGGAGAAATTAGAACCCCCAAAGTTGTTGTGCAATTTTTCCCGAGTACGCTGATACCTCATATGTGGGGATAAACCACTGTTTGGGCATACGTCGGGGCTTGGAATAAAGGGAGCACTGTTTGACTTTTTGAACGCAAAATTTGCAGGAATCAATGGTGGCGCCATGTCGCGTATGGAGACCCCCTGATGTGCCTAAATAGTGGAAATCCCTCAATTCTAACTCCAACCCTAACTCCAAACACCCCTAACCCCAACCCTAACCCCTACACACACCTAACCCTAATACAAACCCTAATCATAACCCTAACCCCAACACACCCCTAACCCTAATCCCAACTCTAACCATAAACCTAACTACAAGCCTAACCCTAATTCCAACCCTAACCCTAATTCCAACCCTAACCCTAATTCCGACCCTAACCCAAATTCCAACCCTAACCGTAATTCTAACCTTAACCCTAATGCTAACCCTAACCCTAAGGCTGGGTTCATGTTGCGTTTTACCAGCCCGATTCAACACGTAGCGTTGACCAGCTGGTAACGGTATAGCATAACGCGATCGCGTTATGCTATACCCGCTAGCGCAGATGAATCAGCAGATAATCAGCCGCGGATCCGCAGCAAAATCAGTCCGGATCAGCAGCAAAATCCGCCGCGGATCAGCAGCAAAATCCGCCGCGGATCAGCAGCGAAATCAGCTGCGGATCAGCAGCGATATCCGCCGCGGATCCGCAGCGAAATCCGCCACGGATCAGCAGCGAAATCAGCCGCGGATCAGCAGCGAAATCCGCCGCGGATCCGCAGCGAAATCCGCAGCGAAATCAGCCGCGGATCCAGGAGAAAAATCCGCCGCGGATCAGCAGCGAAATCAGCCGCGCATCCGCAGCGAAATCAGCCGCGGATCCGGAGAAAAATCCGCCACGGATCAGCAGCGAAATCAGCCGCGGATCCGCAGCTAAATCAGCCGCGGATCCGCAGCGAAATCCACCGCGGATCAGCAGCGAAATCAGCCGCGGATCAGCAGCGATATCCGCCGCGGATCCGCAGCGAAATCCCCGCGGATCAGCAGCGAAATCCGCCGCGGATCAGCAGCGAAATCAGCCGCGGATCAGCAGCGATATCCACCGCGGATCCACGGCGAAATCCACCGCGGATCAGCAGCGAAATCAGCCGCGGATCAGCAGCGATATCCGCCGCGGATCCGCAGCGAAATCCGCCACGGATCAGCAGCGAAATCAGCCGCGGATCAGCAGCGATATCCGCCGCGGATCCACAGCGAAATCCGCAGCGATCACCGCAGCAAAATCCGCCGCGGATCAGCAGTGAAATCCGCCGCGGATCAGCCCAAAATCCGCCGCGGATCAGCAGCGATATCCGCCGCGGATCCGCAGCAAAATCAGCTGCGGATCAGCAGCAAAATCCCTAGGAAAAAAAAAAAAATTCTTTATTTTATTATTTGTCCCTACCTATGACGGGGGGGGTTCATTTACTTTTTTTTTATTTTGATCACTGTGACAGTTTATCACAGTGATCAAAATAAATTTTTGTACTATGGAGGGCGCACTGCGCATGCGCCGGCCGGCGGGCGCACTGCGCATGCGCCCGCCATTTTCCAAGATGGCGGCGCCCATGAAGAATCCCGGGCAGCCGCCGGGACGGATCCATGGACATCGGTGGACCGGGAGAGGTGAGTAGGGGACGTCGGAAGGTGAGGGGGAGGGATCGGTAGGTGGGGGCAGCGGATCGCAGGAGCAGGGGAGCAGACAGTGACTGGCGGTGACCGATCGCTGCCATCTTTCGATGGCGGCGGCGATCACCGCCGTGACATGGTGTGGGGGGGGTCTGATCACGGTCTCCAGCCATGGCAGATGCTATTGCAGCATCGGCCATGGCTGGATTGTAATATTTCACCAGTTTCATTGGTGAAATATTACAAATCGCTCTGATTGGCTGTTTCACTTTTAACAGCCAATCAGAGCGATCGTGGCCACGTGGGGGTTAAGCCAACCCCCCTGTGGTGATGCAGTAAGGGTCCTGTTACTGCGGGTCGGGTGACCTTTCAGTGACCCCGGTCCCCTGACCCGCAGGAACATGATTTATAGCATGACGCCTACGTTGGCGTCATGGGTCGGGATGGCACAGGTTTTCATGACGCCAACGTAGGCGTCATGGGTCGGGAAGGGGTTAAAATGTGGTGCCCAAAACTGGACACAGTATTACAGATGAGGTCTGACCAAAGAGGAGTAGAGGGCAATAATGACTTCACGTGATCTAGACTGTATGCTTCTGTTAATACATCCCAGAATTGTATTTGCCTTTTTTGCTGCTGCATCACACTGTTGACTCATGTTCAGTCTGTGATCTATTAGTATTCCAAGTCTTTTTCACATGTGCTGTTGCTTAGCCTTATTCCTCTCATTTTGTATACGCTTTTTTCATTTTTATTTCCCAGATGAAGTACTTTGCATTTTTCCCTGTTAAAAACCATTCTGTTAGTTGCTGCCCAATGCTCCAGTTTATTTATATCTTTTTGAATCCTCTCTCTCTCTTCTCTAGTATTAGCTACCCCTCCTAGCTTTGTGTCATCAGCAAATTTAATCAATTTACCCTCAATTCCTTCATCTAAATCATTTATAAAGATGTTGAACAATACAGGGCCCAAGACAGAGCCCTGTGGTACCCCCCTTAATACATTCTTCCAACTCGATGTGCATCCATTTACTACAACTCTTTGGGTCCTATCACTAAGCCAGTTATGAATCCACCTAACAGTTGCCTTGTCCATTCCATACTTAGTCATTTTTTCAATAAGGATTGTGTGAGATACTTTGTCAAATGCTTTGCTGAAGTCAAGATATAATATATCTACAGCATTTCCCTGATCCACCCAGTCAGTGATTCGGTCATAGAAGGAAATTAAATTAGTCTGACATGACTTATTAGTTACAAACCCATGCTGACTCTGGTTAATCACTTCATTCTTGTCCAGGTACTTACATACATGTTGTTTAATAATTTGTTCAAAGATCTTTCCTGGTATAGATGTCAGACTCACCGGTCTATAGTTCCCTGGGTCCACCTTCTTCCCCTTTTAGAAGACAGGAACAACATTTGCTCTTCTCCAGTCTTCTGGGACTTCTCCTGTTCTCCAAGAATTTTCAAAGATTATGGAGAGTGGTTCAAAAATTTCTTCTGCTATCTCCTTCAGTACTCTGGGGTGTAATTCATCTGGACCTGGAGACTTGAATTCATTTATGTTAGCTAAGTCTTTCCTCATTATTTTTCTGTTTATAGATATCCTGGATTCTTCTATTCCTTTATTAGGACAGTGAAGATCAGTTGATGTTACATTTCCTTTCTGAGAAAAACAGATGCAAAATAGGAATTTTAAAGTTCGGCCTTTTCAACATCCTTTCTTACCATTTCATAATTTTCATCCTGTAAAAATCCTATAGCATCTTTGACTTTTCTTTTACTTTTGACATATCCCAAAATCCTTTTTTTATTGATTTTGACATCTCTTGCAAGCCTTAATTCATTGTCAGCTTTAGCTAATCTGATTCTTGCCCTGCAGGTTCTGCAGACATCATTATATTCTTCTTTAGATATGCCTCCCTCTTTTCATTTGATATACATTTCTTTCTTCCTTTTTAGCATGTGTTTAAGTTCTGTGTTCATCCATCCTGGTTTCGTTAAATGCTTCCTATTCTTCCCTCTTTTCGGAATTGTTAATGATTGTGCTTTGAGAATCTCATTTTTCAAGATTTCCCATACTTCCTGGACATTTTTGTCGTTAAGGATATCCAGCCATTGGATCCCTCCAATTCTCTTTCTGAGTCCCTTAAAATCTGCCTTTCTGAAATCTAACCTTGAAGTCTGAGTCTTCACAGGTCTTCCTCCTCTAGTTTTCCATAATTCTAAAATAGCATGGTCGCTACCTCCTAGGGTCCCAACCACTCTTATCTCCTCAATCATTTCCTCCCTGTTTATAAGGATTAGATCCAAGGTAGCAGATCCCCTTGTTTTCTCCCCTACCTTTTGGAAGATAAAGTTGTCAGCAAGAGAGGATAAGAATTTCCTGGACCTGTTAGTTTTGCCTGAGAGAGATTCCCAACAAATGTCTGGATAGTTGAAATCTCCCATGACCACTATGTCATATTTTTTTGGAGAACTTGGCCATTTGATGCATAAAGAGTTCATCCATATCTTCAGCTTGCATAGGTGGCCTGTAGTAAATGCCTACAATGGTGTCCTTTCCATTGTTCTGTCCTTGTATTCTTACCCAAACAGTTTCCCCCGAACTCCCAGTCTCTGAAGCGTCAATCTCTGTGCAGATATACGCTTTTCTAACATACAATGCCACACCTCCTCCTCCACATTCCACATGTGCTAATTCATAGTTTTGATGCCTTCAGTGTGATTCTACAATTTTCATAGTCATGAAAATACAGAAAAATCTTTGAATGAGAAGGTGTGTCCAAACTTTTGGTCTGTACTGTGTATATTATATATATATATATATATATATATATATACAGTGGATTCGGAAAGTATTCAGACCCCTTAAATTTTTCACTCTTTGTTTCATTGCAGCCATTTGGTAAATGCAAAAAAGTTCATTTTATTTCTCATTAATGTACACTCTGCACCCCATCTTGACTGATAAAAAACAAATGTAGAAATTTTTGCAAATTTATTAAAAAAAATGAAATATCACATGGTCATAAGTATTCAGACCCTTTGCTCAGACACTCATATTTAAGTCACAAGCTGTCCATTTCCTTGTGAGCCTCCTTGAGATGGTTCTACTCTTTCATTGGAGTCCAGCTGTGTTTAATTAAACTTATAGGACTTGATTTGTAAAGGCGCACACCTGTCTATATATTAGACCTCACAGCTCACAGTGCATGTCAGTCCAAATGAGAATCATGAGGTCAAAGGAACTGGCCAAGGAGCTCAGAGACAGAATTGTGGCAAGGCACACATCTGGCCAAGGTTACAAAAGAATTTCTGCATTACTCAAGGTTCCTAAGAGCACAGTGGCCTCCATAATCCTTAAATGGAAGAAATTTGGGACCACCAGAAGTCTTCCTATAGACCTGGCCTGGTGAGATAGGTAAAGAAGAACCCTAATATCACTGTGTCTGAGCTCCACAGATGCAGTAGGGAGATGGGAGAAAGTTCCACAAAGTCAACTATCACTGCAGCCCTCCACCAGTCGGGCGTTTATGGTAGAGTGGCCCGACGGAAGCCTCTCCTCAGTGCCAGACATATGAAAGCCCGCATAGAGTTTGCTAAAAAAAACACATGAAGGACTCCCAGACTATGGACAGAGACTGAATGCTGTATTTCTCGCGCAAGAATTGCATCATAAAACTGTCCTGTCTGCTGGCTTTCCTGACCTGAGCTTCACCTCTGCATAGAAATACATCATACTGTCTTGCTCAGGTGAGAAGAAGTCCGTTCAGTGCGATACGATTATCGCACGAGTTATACAGCCGTCTGACTCAGCCCTATGAGAAATAAGATTCTCTAGTCTGATGAGACGAAGATAGAACTTTTTGATGATAATTCTAAGTGGTATGTGTGGAGAAAACCAGGCACTGCTCATCACCTGCCCAATACAATCCCAACAGTGAAACATGGTGGTGGCAGCATCATGTTATGGGGGTGTTTTTCAGCTGCTGGGACAGGACGACTGGCTGCAATTGAAGGAAACATGAATGCGGCCAAGTACAGAGATATCTTGGATGAATAACTCTTCCAGAGTGCTCTGGACCTCAGACTTGGCTGAAGGTTCACCTTCCAACAAGACAGTGACCCCAAGCACACAGCTGAAATAACAAAGGAGTGGCTTCAGAACAACTCTGTGACCATTCTTGACTGACCCAGCCAGAGCCCTGACCTAAACCCAATTGAGCATCTCTGGAGAGACCTGAAAAATGGCTGTCCACCAACGTTCACCATCCAACCTGACGGAACTGGAGAAGATCTGCAAGGAAGAATGGCAGAGGATCCCCAAATTCAGGGGTGAAAAACTTGTTGCATCATTACCAAGAAGACTCATGGCTGTACTAGCTCAAAAGGGTGCCTCTACTCAATACTGAACAAAGGGTCTGAATACTTATGTGTCACGCTGTATAGCAGATATATATATATGTGATGACAGTAATCTATATCAAAAGGGCAACATACAATATAACATGCGCATAGATATATGATAACATAGAATTACCTGACAGAAAGTCCAGTGGGTCAATACGGAATCCGTTATACGCTGTCTCCGGCTAGAGGGTGACCGGGGTCTATGCTGACCCTAAACTGGGGTCCTAACTAATCCCTCTACCTGGAGGTACTGTTAAAGGTACAGAGGTCCAGGCCACCAGCGTAAACCCTGTTCCTATCAATCCCTGCCAACTGTAATCTAGTCCTAAGATGGACCCTGATTACCACCAAAGGGAATGAACAGGTAACGGTTAATGAACAGAAAGACATACAAGAAAGACAAGAAATAAAGTAAATAAAGTCTTACATACAACACTCACACACAGTAGGAACACCTAAGGTCTCAGAGATAAACTATAAGCTATAAGAGTAAAAACAACTAAGGAGCTCTTAGCTTAAGTATTCTCAGAACCGATCCAGTCTGCTAGACTACATAAAGGCTTTCACCGGCATCTAACAAGCAGACTGGCAGGTATATGAAGGAATCTAATTAGAACATAACCAAAAGCAGCCGGGCGAGGCTGGACCTAGTCTTAGCAAAGAGCTAGGTAAAATTAACTCCCTCATTACCAAACACAAAGAAACAGCAACTCAGCTGTGAGAAGTTAGAGTGTGTAATCGCGACGATCCTTGTGGCGATACACCCATGACAGTACCCCCCCTCTACGAGGGGACTCCGGACCCTCAGGGCCAGGTCTGCCCGGGTGAGTTGTGTGAAAGGTCCGAACCAATCGATCTGCGTTAACATCAGACGCAGGGACCCACGTCCTCTCCACAGGACCATACCCCCTCCAATGAACCAAGTACTGAAGGGATCGGCGATGAGACGTGAGTCAATGATTTTCGACCCATGAAATTCCACGTTATCATTGTACCACCACTGAAGGCGGAGGTAGAGGTGACGGTATGACTGGTGCCACATACTTTTTAAGTAATGACTTGTGAAACACATTATGAATTTTAAACGTAGGAGGGAGGTCCAGACGAAATGCCACAGGATTAATTATGGAACTGATCCTGTATGGCCCGATGAATCTGGGACCCAACCTCCAGGAGGAAACTTTAAGTTTTATATTCCTGGTAGACAACCAAACTAGATCGTTCACCTTCAGATCTAGACCAGAAACTCTCCCCCTATCAGCCATCCGTTTGTAACGGTTCCCCGTAACCTTCAGTCTTAACCGATCTGGAACTATCAGTCTCCCTGGAAGTCCCACCGGGGCGTCCCCCTGAGCCCCCAATACCTCCCCTCAAGCTCAGAGCATACAGCTGACACTACAACTCCCTCCTGAGGAATAGGAACCGGATCATCCGTCTTCCCGGCCCCTGGGAAAGTACGAGATAAGGCATCAGGAAGCAACTTTATTGAGCAGTCATATGCGCGATGAGGAGGTAACTCTTTACACCCCTCCTCTGAGAACATCTCCCCAAAGTCCTCCAGAAAAGGAGACAAAGTCCTAGGCACAACCGCACCGATGACCGTGCTCATGCAGTTACTCCTGCAAAATTCACCCCACTGGCTTATCTTTCGGATTGCCAATCAATCACTGGGTTATGTTTAGCCAACCAAGGAAGTCCCAACACAATAGGAGTAGGTAGACCCTCCAACACATAACAAGACAATTGCTCTTTATGTCTTGCCCCTACTCGAAGATCTATGTTATGAACAGCTTGTACCAAGCTACCTTGACCGAGAGGTCTAGAATCAATAGAGACTATAGGGACCGGTTTGGCCAATACACTCAGTTGCATACCATGCACCTGGGCAAACTGAGCGTCCACCAGATTAGCCCCGGACCCACTATCAAGAAAACAGAAATCCTCTCAGTTCTAGTACCAATCACCACCTCCGCAGGCACGAGAAACTGAGAGGGATTTGGGGACGAAATACACACTCCCAGGTTAACTCCTTTGCTCAAAGAGGCCCGGGATGGACACCCCCCAACAAAATGTCCCTCTCTCCCGCAAAAGAAACACCTTCTAGTCTTGCGGCGCACCGCCAATTCCCTCCTACAAAAAGTTGTCCCTCCCAACTGCATGGGTTCCTCAGAACAGACCAGGGGAACCTCAGTATAAGGGACTTTAGTAGTAGGTGGAGTCATCAGGGAGGCGGAGTTACCTCGCGTCTTCCCCAATTCGTCTATCCATGCGAATAGCGAGGGCCATAGCAGCCTCCAGTGATGGAGGAGAATCATACTGAGCCAACACATCTTTTAATTTGTCAGACAACCCTTGACAAAACTGGCTCCTAAGAGCTGGGTCATTCCACTGAGTATCTGTTGCCCATCTACGGAACTCAGAAGAATATTCCTCCGCTGGACGATTTCCTTGCCGTATTTTACGTAACTTTGTTTCAGCAAGGGAAACTCGATCCGGATCATCATATACCAGACCCAGGGCAGTAAAAAATCGATCCACTGACTGGAGATCTGGGGAGCCTGGAGGAATAGAGAACGCCCAAGATTGAGGGTCCCCTTGTAAGAGCGAGATAACAATTCCCACCCTCTGCTCTTCACTCCCAGATGACCGAGGCCGCAGCCGAAAGTACAATTTACATGCCTCCCGGAAAGTAAAAAATTTGTCCCGCCCACCAGTGAACCTGTCCGGGAGAGCAACCTTAGGTTCAGATCTGGTTTGCTCGGGGGAACAAAACCTTGGACTTAATGTCTGCAAACTCCATGGACAACCCCTGCAACTGCCGGGCCAGCTGGGCTACTGGATCCATGACAGCTGGAGAGAATCTTTAGTAGGGCCGGTGAAAATGTCACGCTGTATAGCAGATATATATATATGTGATGACAGTAATCTATATCAAAAGGGCAACATACAATATAACATGCGCATAGATATATGATAACATAGAATTACCTGACAGAAAGTCCAGTGGGTCAATACGGAATCCGTTATACGCTGTCTCCGGCTAGAGGGTGACCGGGGTCTATGCTGACCCTAAACTGGGGTCCTAACTAATCCCTCTACCTGGAGGTACTGTTAAAGGTACAGAGGTCCAGGCCACCAGCGTAAACCCTGTCTCCTATCAATCCCTGCCAACTGTAATCTAGTCCTAAGAAGGATCCTGATTACCACCAAAGGGAATGAACAGGTAACGGTTAATGAACAGAAAGACATACAAGAAAGACAAGAAATAAAGTAAATAAAGTCTTACATACAACACTCACACACAGTAGGAACACCTAAGGTCTCAGAGATAAACTATAAGCTATAAGAGTAAAAACAACTAAGGAGCTCTTAGCTTAAGTATTCTCAGAACCGATCCAGTCTGCTAGACTACATAAAGGCTTTCACCGGCATCTAACACCCAGACTGGCAGGTATATGAAGGAATCTAATTAGAACATAATCAAAAGCAGCCGGGCGAGGCTGGACCTAGTCTTAGCAAAGAGCTAGGTAAAATTAACTCCCTCATTACCAAACACAAAGAAACAGCAACTCAGCTGTGAGAAGTCAGAGTGTGTAATCGCGACGATCCTTGTGGCGATACACCCATGACAATATGACCATGTGATATTTCAGTTTTTCTTTTCTAATAAATTTGCAATAATTTCAACATTTCTGTTTTTTTAAGTCAAGATGGGGAGCAGAGTGTACATGAATGAGAAAAAAAATGAACTTTTTTGCATTTACCAAATGGCTGCAATGAAACAAAGAGTGAAAAATTTAAAGGGGTCTGAATACTTTCCGAACCCACCGTATAAAAATATGTGTAATTTTTTTTATTATTTTATTTTTAATGGGGCAAAAGGGGAGTGATTTGAACTTCTCTGTTTTCTTATTTTTTTAACTTTTTTTTCATCTTTTTACTGGAATTAATACTCCCCTTAAGGGACTTGAAGCTGCGATTATCTGATCGCTTGTGCTATACATGGCAATGCATCAGCACTGCTATGTTTAGAGAAAATCACGATCTCCTATGAACGTTGGACACGGGATGACTTTCACAGGAGGCACGGGGAACTTTAGCAGACCCCGGGCTGTCATAACCCATTGTTGCTCCACAATCACGTCACGGCCATGCCAATATGAGCATTGAACATCACGCTTCTTTGTCGGCAGGTGTTTAATGCCACTGTCAGATATTGACAGCGGAATTTTGCAGGTTAACAGCCACGGGTGGAGCTCAGATCCATTGGGGGCTGTTGGAGGCACATGACGGCTGATAAGGAAAGATGCTGGCTTGGCATGCAATCCTGCATCAATGTCAGGGAGCCTGGTTATGACATATCGGTGCGTCATATATTGATTACTGGTCAAGACCCATTTAAACACACAGTGGGGAAAATAAGTATTTGATGCACTGCCGATTTTGCAAGATTCTGTGAGAGACAGAATCTTAAAAAAAATTCAGTAAATCACATTGTGTAATTTTTACATAATTAATTTGCATTTTATTGCATGAAATAAGTATTTGGTTCAGTAGAAAAAGCAGAACTTAATATTTGGTACAGAAACATTTATTTGCAATTACAGAAATCAGACATATCCTGTATTTCTTGACCAAGTTTGCACACACTGCAGCAGGGATTTTGGCCTAGTCCAGATCTCTCTGGTTCTGGGGCTGTCACTGGGAAACATTGAGTTTCAGCTCCCTCCAAAGATTTTCTAGTGGGTTCAGGTCTGAAGCTTAGCTAGGCCACTCCAGGGCTTGAAATGCTTCTTACAGAGCTGCTCCTTAGTGGCCCTGGCTGTGTTTTTCGAGTCATTGTCATGCTTGTCATGCTGGAAGACCCAGCCACGACCCATCTTCAATGCTCTTAGTGATGGAAGGAGGTTGTTGGCCAAAATCTCACGATACATGACCCCATCCATGTGCCCTTCAAATGGTGCAGTCATCCTGTTCCTTTTGCAGAAAAGCACCTCCAAAGTATGATGTTTCCCCCACCATGCTTCATGGTTGGGATGGTGTTCTTATGGTTGTACTCATCCTTCTTCCTCCAAACACAGCGAGTGAAGTTGATATCAAAAAGTTCTATTTTGGTCTCATCTGACCACATGGCCTTCTCCCATGCCCTTTCTGGATTTTCCGTATTTGTGCTGATGTGAGCAGCGAAACATTGCGTGCCCTGAAGGATTTTAGTCCATAACGGCGTAGTATGTTGCTAATGGTAATGTTTGAGATTGTGATCTTGCAGTTACAGTGTAACTACGATAAAAATTACAGACCTCTCCATTCTTTGTCAGAGAAAAAACTTGCAAAATGGGCAGTGTTTCAAATACTTATTTTGCCCTCTGTATATGTCTTGGGATTGACAATCTAGTCCTATGTTTGGTGTGCTCCTTCATCTGTGCTTTTTGTGTTTGTGTTTGCTTCCATCTCTGCTGGGTTCCACTTCATGTCATGCCCAAAGCACTTTAGCCTCATTGCACAGTGATTTCAGCATAGATTTATCGGTGAAGGTGGAACGATCTGGCCAACTAAAGGCAGGGATGTGCTTGTCTTTGCAAGAGCTAAAAGCACATATGAACAGGGGGTATAATCCTGCTGACAGAATACCTTTAATGGGGTTGTCCATCCTTAGGGTACATATCTGCAGTCACTTTATGTGACTGCAGACCTGTGAATCCTTACAGAGTGCAAAGTGCGCACTGTGAGCATTCTCCGATGCTGACTCAGGAGCGGGTGACCATATGACTGCATATATAATTTGCATACTTCTGACCACATTCTGACTAGACGTGACCAACCTCGCTCAATACACTTGCATTAAGTGAGGCCGTGCACTTCTAGTTGGCATGTGACCACAGCAGGGCAGCCAAACACCTGAGATGTTGGTAACTGATGGGTTGCAGATTCCTAAACTAACGACAGAACTAGAGGTAGCCGTGGAGCGTTCCTACGTTGATCCTAGACGCCTTGTCACAGCCTGAGAGATAACTACACCTAAAGGCAGAAAGATGAAAGCTATCTGCCCCGGAGCAGATCCTCAAAGAAAATAGGAAGCCCCCAAACATATAATGGCGGTTAGACAAGATGAAAATACAAACATAGGCAGAAATAGATTGAGCAAACGCTGGGGCCACAAGCTGACTAAATAGGATAGGACAGGAGAGATTACTTTCTGCAACCCAGAAAACCCTACAAAAATCCAACAATTCTGATTACAAAAATACTGAGATCACACGATCTCGCCACCCACTAAATCAATCTCAGTGTGAACAAAACCAAGCTGCAGCCGCTGAAAAAACAGGAAAAAGCAAATGAGCCAATAACAGTGGCTGCAGATAAACTGTGAGGAGCTCAGGCCCCAGGAGGGGACCTGGCTGACCTCCACAAACGTGCAGCAATAAATGCAAAAAGCAAGCACAAAAAGAAAAGCAAAAAATATCTTATCTGAAAGCAGGAGATGCAGGCAAGACTCCAGCAAACTTTCAAATGAACCAGGGACCACAATTGAGACAAGAACAATTGATCACCGGCGACCATCATGGGAGGGAACCTCCCTTATATCAGACCAGTCCGTGATCCCTGATTGCCATTCCTCGCTGAAAGGTTCAGTACTGTCTGTAACCACCAGAGGGAGCCTCTGCTCAGAAACCATCTCTAGCACATTCATAACACTGAAGTATGTAATTTGCATACTTCTGACAGCATGTAAGCACATCAAATACTTGGGTGTACTACTCCTGACTCCCACACCGGAGAATCCTTACAACGCACAGTGCAGACTTGCACCCTCTGGCCAGACAATCGCTTCAATGAAATTTGCGGAAAGAAAAGGGTGAACACATCTGTTAGGTAAAATCTATCACGGGATAATATTACTTCCTGAAGTGGCCAATAGAGGGCATAGTCCGTAAAAAGCTACTGTCTATATACATCAGTGCATTGCTTTCTATTCTGCCGGACTCTTCCAAAAAGTTATAGTTGGAGGTCCGCTTTAAATCCATACAGGCGTCATACACAGTCCAGGTGTTACTTTATCTCTTTACAATTCCTTAAAGTGAATTCCAACAGTTCTCCTTGTTTAATTCTCATCAAGAAACAATAAAAGGCCAAGCTTCGGGGATTTTTTTTCATTTAGGCGAGAAGTCGTCCTACCTGATGAAAAACATGAGAGCTTCACTTCAATTACCTTTTTGAGGATTTCATTTTATATCTCAACAGGGACCACTTTGTTTGGTCTTACTATATGCCATCAGTACACGGGGAAAAGCCAAGGAGCCGCCGCCGCCATCGCAGAGCCATGTAATAGTTTCATTTGTCACAGCATGCAGAACCGCCGTAGGAGATTTATATTGATTATTTTATTAAGAGGAAAAAAATATGGAGTTTATTGTCCCCTTGAAATATTTTACTACATATTTTCAGATTATGGTCAGTAAGTGTAGCCAAGAGAAATCACTAGATTCCGGCTGGTGGAAGCTGTGCCAACCAATAAAGGAACCTATTATCATCATGTAAGTATTAGGTCAGCGCTGATTCATTTCTTAAAGATGAATTTCTCACGTATGCAATGGATAAGTGGTAAAAGCTTCTGAATGGAGAATCGCTTTAAAGGTGCGTTGCTATTTCGCACGTTTATGGCACGACCACAAAACATGCCTCGACCACAAAACATGCCTCATATGTGTGATACATGCAAGATCCATCTTTATACACCTCATCAATCTCAGGAGTGTGGATCCATCTTGCGCCTCACATGCACTGCTGGTGGAGGTGCAAACCTCTTCATGAATCAGGAGCGTCGGACGAGTGGCGTGCACCACTTTTGCACCAGTCGGAGACTAACGCCACAAGTCACCATTAACTAGACAAGTTTTGCGGTCAGCCATCTGTCGTGCCCCATCCATCTATTTAATATTAAATAAATTTCAGCAAGCGTGTTCACTACTTTTTCACTGTGTCATTCTCATTATTACACATAACTTAACTTATGGACATCTATGGTTTGATTTCTTTGCCTGTGTGGATTGGGTGGGTTGTTACCGACATCGGTGAGAATTTAATGTCAATTACACCTTTAGAATTATATTTACTTAAAAAAATTGGTGACGTGTTCAATACTTATTTTGCAAACTGTACATCATTATATAGTGTATACAGTGTATACAACTCAGTAATAACACAGTTTACAGCAGTCAGTAATAAGCAGCTCCCTCTAGTGGTGACTGCAGGCGGTCAAAATGTGACATTTTAAGTCTGTACACAGGGTATTTGATCCCTATAACAAGTAATGCTCCTGCTGCTATAAAGGTTTATTTAATACAACCTAACACTTGATTTTCTGTCCATTAAGAACATTAGTGTAGCATTATCCTACAGGGAAAAAGCTCAATAATCATGTAATTGTAAAAAATGTCGCTTTTAGCATTACACAAAAAATGCAGCAGATTGCATGCCATATGGGAGGTGCCTTTTTCAGGAAAAGTAATTAAGTTTAGTCAGTATACGTGCGCTTTGTGGCTTGATTGATGCCCCCAAGGTTGGGATGTCATTGCAAAGCCGGAACCAGTGGCATCCGGCGCATGTACAGTGCACGTGTTAAGTCGAGGCGGCACACTGCACACATGCTGAATGCTGTTGGAGCTGGCTTACCAAGAGTATTGGGTCATTTCTCCTGGTAATGTGCATATAGGGACACTGAGCATCATTATTCTCCTCATCTGTGCTGATAAGTGTAAGATGAATATGAGAGTTTTCTTAAAGGGTTATTGCAAAAATTTAATGTACCAGATCGATGGTATCTTGTGGATCATGGGGGTCGACCAGCTGGGACTCCAACCTACTGAAGAACAGGGCTCCATTGGAAAACAGTGGTGGCATCATCAACTCCAACACTCCCATAGAGAATGAATGGAGTGGTGGTGCACATGGGCATCCAATTCAGGCTCGGACTGGCCCACAGGAGAACAGGAGAATGCTCTGGTGGGCCCTGTGCAAGAGTGATCCACCACCCTCTTATATGAGCAGTACTCGTCACTAAATACTTGAATCACTATATACAGGACTAAGAGGCATCTTGTTCATGTAACAATCTGCCCAGATCATTGTTCTATAAATTTGTGATTGCACATAATGTCACATTTACATATAGCTGAAAAGTGGGGCCCTGGAAGTGGTTACCGGTGGGCCCAGCACTGATCCAATTGATGGGGCATTGCAGATCCCTGCTCACAAGATTGGTTTGAAGGTTTCCTACTTGCCAGGGAGGAGGTTTGCTCCTCATTAATGTGCCACTTGCTCAGCAAATTGCTGTAGTTTCAATAAAATCAGTGTTTTATCAGCAGGAGATTATCACTGCAGGACTAGGTGTCTCATGCCAGGTAGTCCAGCTAATCTGGGTAAGCCCGCCCCCACCACTGATTGGCAGCTTGTTGACAGTGCACACAGGAAGCTGCCAATCAGTGGTGTGGGCGGGATTATACACAGCTCAGCATTGTGAGCACTGCTATATTTACAGCAAAGAAAACAGGGATTCTATCAAAACTGCAATAAAAGAAGCCTAGTAAGTGATACATGGCTGGAATCAGGGTCTCTGTCTGTACATCATGCAGCTCTCAGATTACATAGCAAAAATCTAATGACAGATTCCCTTTATAAACAGACAAGACTGGAGCTAAAGCTCTATAACAGTCCAGTAGTATTTAACGATGGGGATGATGTTATCATGGGGGCCGCGATCCTGCAAGTGTGACGTAAAATCATTGATTTATTAATTTTCTAGGAATTATTTATTTGCCGTGACTTTGTATAGAAGCAGCAGTGATTGCATCATGAAGTGATCAGCGGGACGCCGGGGCCCTGCACGCTTAAAAGAGAATAATTAGCATTATGTCTTAAAACCTGCCTGCTTCTCAGCGGTTGGCATCTGTTGAAGTTGGCAAAAATAATTCCCAGGGCCTGGCAGTTTCCTGCTGAATCAGCGTGTAGAAAAGTGTGATCTGAATCTCCTGAGGTGTTCTGTAGAGGGAGAGCGAGGCAAATGTCACCGCGCGCCCCACTGAGGCGCTTTCATCTACGCGCTTCCCAGTTATCTGTAATTGTAAATTATTTTATGTTACTGTCATTTCTGCATGTGACGAAACGTATCTGCGCTACATGTAAAGGAGCCGTGGCAGGAGTACCGTGTCTTAATGGAGCTGAATCCGCCATCAAGGGACGATCCGAGTCTTTGAAATTGATTTCCTGTCCTTAAAGGAATTGTGCGCTTTATCTGTATTTTACAAAGTGTATTAGGTTGTTGCTTTTGTTTTGACATTAATGCATGTATTTGGGGCTAAAATAAATTTTTAAAGGTGGGGTTACTTAGAAAAGTCACATTTTGGCCTTCTATACCTTCTGCGCCACCCTGTCTATTGCAAGCTGCAGAAAGAGTTAGCTAGGAATCTGTAAGAGAGCTCGCTATGACGGTCTGACAGGGAGTTTGTAACTCTTTTATCCGTCTTGTTCCGAGCTCCTGATTTAGGACCACAGACCACATCAAAGTTAAAGAGGCAATCCAGGACTAATTTTTTTTTTTTTTACTATGAGCCTAAAGACGTACAGACAGGTACTTGCTAACCACCTGCCTGTTCTACCTGATGCTGGCTAAAAGCAATTACCGACCACTCCTGCTGGCAATTCATCTGGTTCACGTCAACAGACCAGCTCTTCCTCTTCCGAGCTGCTGTGTTGATGGGGTGTGACTGCCAACAGAGCAGAGAGGAAGAGAAGCTGCTGCACTGTCAATATCTCTGACCGCTCTGTGCTGGCGGAGATTGGCACAATAGGCAGGTGGTTAGCAACTACCATTACTTATGACACCTTTCATGCAGGCTTATAGAAAAAATGTGTCTTTATTATTTCATCATCATTAGTGCCTTGTTAGTAGCTCGTCTATTACATCATCTATTCAGTCTATTGAGTCTTCAGTCTTCGATCATCTTAGGGTGACCAATCAAAAAACGCTAATTCAGCTCTGATGTTATCCTAATTACAGTTACATCACCTACTTTTATAAACTCTCTCTGTGTAAGGTATACAGTTTTAGGATTTCTTAGCTTAGTTTCTCAGTACATTGACATGCTTCTAGAAATATGTGTTTTCAGATATGCCTCGTTCTTGCATTAACAAAGGGAATAGTTTTTGCTACATATGCGGAGAAGTCACTTTTGCATCACAAAGGCAAAACTTGCCTATCATGATAAGGAAAGTCAACAACTAGTATTTTAGCTGCAGAATAGGAAGTCAGGACAAGAGTTGGGTTCCACACATATGCTACAACAGATGTGCATCTTATCCTACCCAGTGGTTGCATGGAAAGAGGCAATTTATGCCTTTAGCAGTCCCAATGATCTGGAGAGAGCAAACCGGTCATACTACCAATTGTTATTTCTGCATTGTGCACCCTATTATGAAAGGAGCTTGAAGGAAGAAGTGGATTTTACAGTATCTAAACCTTCCATCTGCAATACGCCCGATACCACATTCAGAAAGCTGCCGGTTCCAAAAGCACCAGAAACATTTTCTGTCGAGTCAAGTGGGGAAGAAGAGGATGCCTGGTGTCATGAATCATCTTCCTCTCACGACCCAGATTTTCTGTCACCAACGTCAACTGAACTACACCTTATTACAAAAAGTGATCTGAACGATCCTGTTAAGAGACTTGTGTGTCGCACATAGCCAGGGCTGTGGGGTACTCGGCACCGAGCCCGTTCACTTCACTGGGGGATGTCACGGGTAGCGCAGCTCAGTCCATTGCCCTGGGTGCTCACTAAAAAGGGGATATTTACAGGGGATTATAAATTTGTAGAAATGTTCGTGACGCTACCTGTGGTTCCTGGTCAGGGTGACTAGCGCTGCAGGGTAGATCCTCTGAGGGGTTGTTACTGGGCAGCAAGGTGTTAAGTCTCCCACAGGCAAGACTGATCCCTCAGGGTATATAGCGGTGTAATATAGGGTGCAGGAGCAATAAGGCAGACACACACAAGAAAGTCTCTTTTTGTACCTTTACTGATGGTGAAGTTGTAGGCACGACCCGGGAAGCTGTCAGGGTGGAGGATGCACGTCCAGTAATCCCACTGAGTAGGTGTAGGGCCTCCTTACTCCTTTAAGTGTGTGAGTTTCTGACTTGCATAAAACAAAGCCCAACTCTGTCTTCTCAGCTACGCCCGGCTGACCTTGTGGTGAGGCCTTCTTGTGGACAGAACTAAGTCTCTATATGGCTGATCAGGCCAGACTCCTGTTCTTCCTGACCCCGGTTACGTATCAACACTGTTGGGCCCCTGCGACCTGTAGTCCAGCAGGGTCTCCGATGTCTCCTACCAGTCGTGCAGATGCTGGCAAGCGCGGACCCGGTGTCTGGTGGTGCAGAGTGGAGGTAAGCTATCAATGCTGGTTAACCTCTGTCACTCTCTCTCTTCTTTCTTCCACCTGCCTTTCATCCTACTCTCACCACTATCATAAGCACAAGCTAGCAGCAGATGTCAGCTTTCTTTATCTTCACCGCTCTCCAAGCGTCGGCACGCTTACTCACTGAAACGCTCACTGAAGGTCTCTCAATAAAAATCAATTTTGACCAGGCTAAGTGGTAATCTTTCCCACTACTACTGGACTCCACTCCTAAACTGAGTGTTTGCTGAAGTCTTCAGGCTTTCTCTTTCTGGCTAGTCTTTCCCTCTCAGCTCGTCTGAGGTAACTGCCGTTCTGACTAGAAACTCTCACAGTCTGCTCTAATCTCCTCTGCTGAGGTAAAACTGACACTCTGAGGTAAAACCAACGACTAGCTAACTCTCAGCTAGACTGCCTTCATCTCCCTGCTGTCGTCTCCAAGGGCTCCCTCTGGTGGCACCAGGAAAATGTGGAGTGTTGTGTGCTTATGGGTTGTTGTGGGTTTACCTTTCGTGCATCTTCCAGGGTAACATGTGGCTCCAGTCACAGCTGGGCTACACATCCCCCCCTAGTTAATATCAGCACTCCCGGGCTGAAAAAGAAAACAATTTTTTTTCAACATGAACAAATAACATAATTATAACTCTTCCCTTGCGGGAGGTAAGGACACTTTGAACGTTTCATAATACAAGTAACATATATACAAATATTTACACAAATCTTATTTACATTTTTACACTTGGATATTGGTTCACTGGCTTAATTTGCTAGGCCTACTCTTGGTACCTAACAGGTAACCTGCCTTTTGTCGTGCGTACTGACCTACGTGGTGTTGCGTCAGGTATAGTAGCATCTGGCCTATCTGTCCTGCGTGCCGGCAAACTGTAATACTGCCTTAACCTCTCTAGGGATCTGGCAAGCATACTTGTGGCTGGGCGATGCGGTTCTATTTCGCTAGGGGATTCTTCTGGTAGTTCCACGTCTTGAGGTTCCACTTCTCGAGACTCTACTTCTGGAGATGCTACGGGAGCAGGTTCCTCTTGAACTATTTCTTCTGCTGCCGCAACTGGCTCAACTGGACGTTGAAGCGCTTCTTGTGGTTGGTAAAATTTAAGTACTGGAATAATCACAGCATCCCCGATACAAGGCCAATCTGCAGGAATATCTCCTAGGTCCGTGTGTATGAATTCACCTGGTTTCTCTTTTTCCATAACAGGTTCTTCTTCGTGAAGTTTTAACATGTCTGGACACAGTTTTAGGTGGTCTCTTGATACAGTGGTGGTCGTCTTTCCTCCATCTTTGCTAGTGGTACAGGTTTTCCTATTGTCAAACTTGGAATTTTGCTCGACATATGGCTCTTTTTCCCACTGATCGTCTATTTTTGGGCATTCTTCTTTTTCTTTTTAGCACAATCTCTCCAGGTGCAAAATGTTCAACTGGCGCACTTTTGTTGTAGATCTCCTCTTGCTTTTCCCTTACTTTATTGAGACTATCTTCCACGCAGGCTTGTACTCTCCTGTACTGTTCCTGTCGATTCGTGTCCCAATCTTCAGTAGTAACATCAGCTTCTGGTTCTACAACACCAAGTTCCAAATCCATGGGCAGCTTTCCTGGTCTTGCTCGCATAAGGTAGGCTGGGGTGCAATTGGTGGAACTCACAGGTATGTGATTGTACATATCTACCAGGTCAGGTAGTAGGTCTGGCCACCGATTCCTCTCCTCAAGTGGTACCGTCTTCAGCAGATCAATGACTATATGATTCATCTTTTCACAGAGACCATTTGTTTGGGGGTGGTACGGTGTGGTTCTTATCTTCTTGCATCCGTACAAATGACAGAATTCCTTAAACAATTCGGCTTCAAAGGCAGGACCCTGATCAGTTAACACTTGCTCTGGATATCCATGGGGTCTGCAGAAATACGCTTGAAACGTCTTTGCTGCTGTTTCAGCTGTCAGATCTTTAACAGGGGCGACCACCAGGAACCTGGAATAGTGATCCACCATTGTCAGGGCATATGAGTATCCTGACCGGCTGGGTGACAACTTGACATGGTCCAAGGCCACGACCTCCAAGGGACGAGTTGTCTTGATGGGTTGCAGGGGTGCTTTCTGGCTGCTGTAGTCTTTTCTTCGGAGGCTACAGGACACACAGTTTTTACACCATTTCTCGATGGAACTGCGCATTCCCACCCAGTAGAAACGACACTTCAGCAGGGTTTCCAGCTTCTTCCAGCCAAAGTGCCCCGCTCCATCGTGGTAGGCTTCCAACACCATCTGGTTGTCTGTTCTGGGGACTACTATCTGCCATACCATCTCATGGGTTTTTGGGTTGACGTACCTTCGGCACAGCTTCTCACGGTAGATAAACAGCCGGCTTCTCTCATTCCACAGCTGCTTTGCTTGCTGAGACGCTTCCTTCTCCATGGAGGAACCTTCCTGAGTTATCAGCTCCTTGATACGGCTGACAACCGGGTCACTGTCCTGGGTCTCCTTCCAGCTGTGGTGAGGTAAAGGGTTTAACGTCTTACCACGCTGCCTCCTGCAGGCTCGTTGCTCGTGGATCATCCCATTTCTGTGGAATGCAGGTAGCTCAATCTCTTCTAGGTCATCCAATTCCTCTTCCGTGTCAGACTCATGCGTCATTCTGGACAAGGCATCAGCGTTGGAATTCTTACGGCCTGCCCTGTACTTGATTGTGAATTGATAGTTCGACAGCCGAGCCATCCAACGTTGCTCCATGGCTCCCAGCTTGGCTGTTTCAAGATGTGTCAAGGGGTTACTGTCTGTGTAAGCAGTGAACTTGCTGGAGGCTAGGTAATGCTTGAATCTTTCCGTAATGGCCCAGACCAGCGCCAGGATCTCCAACTTGAAGCTGCTATAGTTCTCTGGGTTTCTCTCGGTCGGCCGGAGCTTCCTGCTTGCATACGCAATGACTTTTTCTTGGAAATTTTGCTTCTTACTGAGGACAGCTCCCAATCCTTCGAGGCTGGCATCAGTGTACAGCAGGAACGGCTGGCTGTAGTCAGGGTAGGCTAGGATTTCATCGCCTGTCAGGATCTCCTTCATCTCCTTGAATGCCTCAGCTTGTTCTTTACCCCAGTGGAATGGAGGATTTCTGCTATTGAGGGATTGTCCTACCAGGAGGTCCTGCAGAGGCGCTGCTTTCTTGGTGTAGTCCTTTACAAACCTCCGGTAGTAATCTGTCAGTCCCAGGAACTGGCGCGTCTCCTTGAGATTCCTTGGTTCTGGCCATTTCTGGATGGCGGTGACCTTCTCGGGATCTGGCACTACTCCTTCTGAGCTGACAATATGTCCCAAGTATTGTACCTTTTGTTTGAGCAGATGGCACTTTGAAGGCTTCAGTTTTATCCCATACTTGGACAGTGACTCGAATACCTCTGCCAGGTGCTTCAGATGATCCTCATACGTCTTGGAGTACACAATTACGTCGTCCAGGTACAGCAACACGGTTTCAAGGTTGAGATGTCCCAGGCAACTCTCCATCACTCTCTGGAACATTCCCGGGGCACTGCTGAGTCCAAACGGCATCCTGTCAAACTCAGAGTCCCATCGGTTTGGTAAAAGCCATCTTCTCCCGATCCTCCTCAGCCACAGCTACTTGCCAGTACCCACTAGTGAGGTCAAGGGTGGAAAAGTAGTTAGCAGTTTTTAAGGCAGCTAAGGATTCCTCAATGCGTGGTAAAGGGTATGCATCTTTATGTGTAATGCGATTCACTTGTCTGTAATCTACACACATTCTCATGCTTCCATCCTTTTTCCTATCTAGGACTAGAGGTGCTGCCCAGGGACTACAACTATCCCTTATCACCCCTGCTTCCTTCATGTCACGCAACATCTCCTTAGCTTTCTGGTAGTGTGCTGGAGGTATAGGCCTGTACCGCTCTTTGATGGGAGGATGGCTGTCTGTAGGGATATGATGTTGTACTCCCTTAATTGTCCCAAAGTCAAGTGGGTGTTTGCTAAATACCTGTGTGTACTCCTGTACCACTCGTAGTACTCCCTGTTTCTGGTGGGCTGGAGTGGTGTCTGTCCCGACATGGAGCTGCTGACACCAATCCTCCACCTGGGTTGCTGGGTCGTTATCCTCCGCTGGCTGGTGGGAGGCTAAGGACTCCGTAGTGAGAATGGAGTTGTTATCTACAGTATGTAATTTAGCAACAGTAGCATAACGTGGTAAATTCACTTCATCTTCTTCCCAGTTGAGAAGACGTACTGGTACTCTCCCATTCCGTACTTCCACTACCCCACTAGCAGTCAAGAGTGTAGGTCTGTGCTCTGAACAATGGGGCTCTACTACTGCTTGCCAGTTCTGTCCTCTCAGACCTATTGCTGCTCTACACCATATAAGCATTTCACTCATTGGGGGTATCACAATGGGATTCGGGTCTGTTACCCGTACATTACCAATTTTACCATCTGTCAGTTTCGCTTGCTGCTGGCACATCAGGGCCCGGATCTCCCTGTGGATCACTCCCTTTTGCTTTGGCCTGGCAACTTCGGCGAGCTGTTGGAGCAAAAACACAACTTCTCCCAGACAGTTACTGATAATGTTTGTACCTAAAACCACATTTAAGCCATTTTCCTCATTTACAGTTTTTACTACTAAGAGTCCCTGGTCCTTCAGCTCCACTCTGCCCACCTTTACGTCCACGTTTTTGGCTCCGAATATTTCAACAGGGAGACCATTAGAGGCGTACACAGCAAAGTCAGGGCTCGGGGGCTGCAGACTGTCCATGGACCAAAACTTATTACAGGACATCAGGTATGATGGTCACCTGAGATCCAGTGTCCAGCAGGGCAGGGATTGCGATCCCGTCCAGGATGATGGACAGGTAGGGTCTTCCTCCCACAAACCTGCAGTTCCAGTCTGAGGGCCTGAAGAGTCTATTCCTGGGTGTTGGCCCTCGGACCCAGGATCTGCTCGTTTAAAGGACACTTGTCTGGCTAGATGACCTTCTCTGTTGCAACGGTAGCAGATGATCTCTCGGCGAGGATGGTGTTGATCAGGGGTCGCTCCTGGGGGTGGCGTTGTCCTCCTCTGATGGGGTGACGTCCTCCTTCTACTCCGGTTCATCCAAGGGACATCCTCTGGGCAGTCAGCTAGCAGGATCTTTCCTCCTTCCGCAGTTGCAGGGCACTCATTACAGCGGCCAGGTTTTTACGCAGCTGGCGCACTTCTGAGCGCAGACAGTCCAACTCAGTAGGGGGCGCCACCTGCGTTTTGGCTTCCGCCACCAGCGGGGAAAAGGTGGATGCTGCTGGCTTTAGAGTGGCTTCACCCGGGTGACACTGGGTGGCCACCTCGGGCTTCTCCCAGGGGTCGCAGTCCTTTTATAGCCATATCCTTTAGGGCATCAAAGGTAGCGTCAGGATGATCCAAGGACCACCAGTGCACAGTTCTGCTTTCAGCTTGGGACCTCAGTCCCCGTACAAATTGTTCCTTCAACATTTTGCTTTCATTAATGGCACTTATAGGGTTGACCTGTTTGAGAGCTCGCAGGGCCCCCTGTAGTCGGCAGGCGTAGTCCCTAATACTGTCATCTGGTCTCTGGGAGCATTGGTAAAACCTCATCCGGAGATCTGTTTCAGTGCGGTCCTCAAAAATAGTCTGTAGCTTTAAGAATATTGCAAGCACTGATTCCTGGTCTGCAGCTGTCCAAGTCTCTACTTCCCTTTCCGCAGCACCAGTCAGTTGTCCTAATACCACTGTAGCTCTTTGTTTCTCTGTCATAGGGTACATGTCCATTATGCTGCATATTTTGCGCTTAAACCCTGACAGGGTGTCTGACTTACCGCTATACTGAGGGAGCCACTTTGCTCCAGGCAGGTATGGCAGCGTCAGCGGTACTATCGGGGCCACAGGACCAGGTGAGGGGCCTGCGTCTCCATCCTGCGCGGCAGCGCCGGTGGGTAAGTTATTGGACGCTCTCGGCCGCGCTGTCAGCTTGCGGCTGCGACATATCTGCGCCCCCCTAGTTAAGCGTGGCCTACCTTCTCCTGAAGGCTGCAGCTCTGCAGGGTACAGCGATGTAGAAGGACCTGCGTCGCCGGCGCTCTGACGTCAGAGCGATCACTGAAGCTCTCCACAGGACCTGCCGCTGCGTCAGCGTTGGGGGTGTGTCCGGGACTCCGCGTGCTTTCTGCAGGTACGCCCCTTCTCTTTGCGCTGTAGAGCTGTACTTTGGCGGGCAATGGCGGACAATTGGCGCCAAAAATCACAGCAACAGTAACACAGTCTCTTGCACAAAAACAGTCCACTTCAGGCACACAGGACTCACATATAGCGAGCTTTGTATCCTGTTCGTGACACCAAAGATGTGTCGCACATAGCCAGGGCTGTGGGGTACTCGGCACCGAGCCCGTTCACTTCACTGGGGGATGTCACGGGTAGTGCAGCTCGGTCCGTTGCCCTGGGCGCTCACTAAAAAGGGGATATTTACAGGGGATTATAAGTTTGTAGAAATGTTCGTGACGCCACCTGTGGTTCCTGGTCAGGGTGACCAGCGCTGCAGGGTAGATCCTCTGAGGGGTTGTTACTGGGCAGCAAGGTGTTAAGTCTCCCACAGGCAAGACTGATCCCTCAGGGTATATGGCGGTGTAATATAGGGGTGCAGGAGCAATAAGGCAGACACACACAAGAAAGTCTCTTTCTGTACCTTTACTGATGGTGAAGTTGTAGGCACGACCCGGGAAGCTGTCAGGGTGGAGGATGCATGTCCAGTAATCCCACTGAGTAGGTGTAGGGCCTCCTTACTCCTTTAGTGTGTGTTTCTGACTTGCATAAAACAAAGCCCAACTCCGTCTTCTCAGCTACGCCCAGCTGACCTTGTGGTGAGGTCTTCTTGTGGACAGAACTAAGTCTCTATATGGCTGATCAGGCCAGACTCCTGTTCTTCCTGACCCCGGTTACGAATCAACACTGTTGGGCCCCTGCGACCTGTAGTCCAGCAGGGTCTCCGGTGTCTCCTACCAGTGTGCAGATGCTGGCAAGCGCGGACCCGGTGTCCGGTGGTGCAGAGTGGAGGTAAGCTATCAATGCTGGTTAACCTCTGTCACTCTCTCTCTTCTTTCTTCCACCTGCCTTTCGTCCTACCCTCACCACTATCATAAGCACAAGCTAGCAGCAGATGTCAGCTTTCTTTATCTTCACCGCTCTCCAAGCGTCGGCACGCTTACTCACTGAAACGCTCACTGAAGGTCTCTCAGTAAACTCAATTTTGACCAGGCTAAGTGGTAATCTTTCCCACTACTACTGGACTCCACTCCAAACTGAGTGTTTGCTGAAGTCTTCAGGCTTTCTCTTTCTGGCTAGTCTGTCCCTCTCAGCTCGTCTGAGGTAACTGCCGTTCTGACTAGAAACTCTCACAGTCTGCTCTAATCTCCTCTGCTGAGGTAAAACTGACACTCTGAGGTAAAACCAACGACTAGCTAACACTCAGCTAGACTGCCTTCATCTCCCTGCTGTCGTCTCCAAGGGCTCCCTCTGGTGGCACCAGGAAAATGTGGAGTGTTGTGTGCTTATGGGTTGTTGTGGGTTTACCTTTCGTGCATCTTCCAGGGTAACATGTGGCTCCAGTCACAGCTGGGCTACACACTTGGATCTGCCCAAGACTAAGGCTGAGCCAGAGGTGTATCTAGGCTTTCTGGCACCCAGGGCAAGAATTCGGTTCGGCACCCCCCCCAGCACGCATGTGATTTGCACACTTAGTCATGTACCGACGAGCTGCTCTCCCTAATGCTCTCAATGTTCATTGAAAAACTGAGAGAAGCAGGAAGAGAAGCTCGTTGTCACAGGACCATAAGTATAAAAATCGCATATGAGTGAAGTGTCCATGTGATGACTGCTGGAACCTGCAGAGCTGAATCCTGACATTGCAGCTTCTGAATTCTCACAACAAATGCACTTCACATTTTAAGATTCTCCCTTACTGGTGGCGAGAGTACACAGTCATGTCAGCACAAGCATGTGAGTTATATATTTCTGGCCACATTCCGACTAGACGTGCCCGGCCTCGCGCCGTTCATTTTCATTGAGGCCACACATGTGTAGTCAGAATGTGACCACATGTATGTAAATCACCGGCATTAGGGAATCCTAACAGAGTTCTGTGAGCACTGTGAGAATTCTGAAGTCTGCGGTCACACAGAATGTTTGCAGACTCAGCACAGACCTGGACAACCCCTTTAATTCTCCTAACATAAATAAAAACATGAGAATTAGTCAGTTTCACATATAATATTTACACCCAGGTACCTTATAGATGACGTCGTCTCTGGAGTCATTCTCCTTCTTGTCCAGATACCATGATGAGTTTTCTCATCCACAGCTCGTCTCTGCAGACCTCCATCTTCTCCGGTCTTCTGCAGCAAATCTCCACACGATGTCCTTAAAGATAGCAGTGTCATTATAATGCTCCTAAATAAAAATATCTGCAATATACTGTCGCCTCACATTATTCCCCTCCCTCCTCACACTGTTTCCTCTAACATCCCACCTGTTTACCATACTGTCTCCTCATATATTTACCCCCTCACTCTCTATTCTGTCTGCACACATTCCATCACCCTCAGTACCCTTACTGTGTCCACATACATTCACCCGTTTGCTCCCCACACTGTCTGCACCCATCCCCCACTCACCATACTGTGTCTGCACCCACCCCCATACTGTTTCCTCATACATGCCCTCATACATACTCTTCAGTGTCCTCAAATCCCCCCACACATTAAATCCCCCATCCCCACTCCAAATCCCACCACACACATTAATGCCCCTATCCCCACTCCAAATCCCCCCACACACATTATATCCCCCCATCCCCATGCCAAATTCCCCACACACATTAAGTACCCCCCATCCCCACTCCAAATCCCTCACATACATTAAGTATCCCCTATCCCCACTCCAAATCCCCCCCACACATAAAATAAGCCCCCATCCCCACTCCAAATCCCCACACATAAATAACCCCCATCCCCACTCCAAATCCCTCACATACATTAAGTATCCCTATCCCCACTCCAAATCCCCCCCACACATAAAATAAGCCCCATCCCCACTCCAATCCCCACACATAAAATAACTCCCCATACCCACTCCAAATCCCCCACACATAAAGTACCCCCCATCCCCACTCCAAATCCCCCCACATAAAGTATCCCCTATACCTCTCAAAATCCCCCCCACATACATTATGTCCCCCCGTTAATCTTCGGTGGTTCCTTCAGCTCCACAGTGGAGCACACTTACCACCAGTGTTCCCCCTTCTGGGTGCCGCCGGCTAGTGACGTCAGCAGCATGATCCCATGACCTGATCACGCTGCTAGCATCGCTCTGACTCGGCGGTCAGAGCTGCAATTGTGCTGGCGTCTGTATAGACACCAGTACAATTGATCCCAAGGGGCGTCAGAATGCAGCAGCAGGGGAGACACTGTGGACCGCCGCATTAGGCAGCCCGACTGCGCCCCCCTGCCGGCTGCGCCCGGGGCACATGCTCTGGCTGCCCCCCCTGGATACGCCTCTGGGCTGAGCTCATAGGTTCCGGGCTACAGCAGTGGAATCTCCTAGTTGGTGATGCCCAGATTTCTTTGTTCCACAACAGTGATAAAGGTCTTGTCCAATGCTTCTTCATGGAGGGTGATCTTGTGGCATGCAACAACATAAATAGTTTAATGGAAGCTCTGAAGATAAGTCATAATCCAGAAGAATGGAGGGTCTTCATCGATTTGTCCAAAACAAGCTTGAAAGCCATCTTTTCACATAATGGCAATGCGCTACCTTCAATTCCAGTTGGTTCTGCTGTCCACATGAAAGAAACCTATGACGACATGAAACAGCTGTTGAGCTGCCTGAAATATGACCAACATTTGTGGACCCTCTGTGGTAACTTAAAGGTTGTTGTCCTCTTACTTGGTCTTCAGGCTGGATACACAAAGTACTGCTGCTTTTTGTATGAGTGGGATAGTCATGCAAAAAAATAGCACTGCAATAAAAGAGACAGGCCTGTGCGACATTAAGTTCAGCCTGGGAGTAAATAAGATTTTGTTACCACCATTGCATATCAAGTTGGGTCAAATGAAGAACTTTGTACTTTTGAAAATATGTAGAACAGTGTAACCCCTTTACATCTTTACATGGCCAAGGAAACAAAGAGCCTGTAAAAGCTAAAGGTTGAACACATTTTTTTTAACCTGAAAAACATGCATTTGATTTAAAAAAAGAAAATTGTCCCCATAGGTAGATAACCTGTAACATCCCTGCCGTGCATCACTGCATGGCTTCCCATCCCCCACCATGCAAATACACCGACTTACTCACAACTCCTGGCCATGCAGTGAGTTCTTTCCTCTGCTTGCTGTATGCTGTAAACGACCTGTCCTCTGCTTGCTGTGTGCATATTTCCTGACTGTGTGCTTAGGGGGGGCCGAAGCCACCCTTCCTGGTTCTTAAAGAGATAGTATGCGCATTCCTAATGTGTCCTCAGCCGATTGGAAGCACCTGTTACTTAAGGCATCTCCACCAATGATATGATGCCTGAACAACATTCTCTTTCAGTCTGTTTGCAATTGCTGAGTGGCCAGGTCCTGTCTCTGATCTTGCCTGTGTCCGTTTCTGCCACCCTGGGGGCTGTATGCCAAGGCGTGTACCCCAATTCTATCATTGTCTTAATTAGGACCTATCCCTGTACCTGTTTGTGTCCAAGTCTGGATCTTTCCTTATCCTGCTGTGTCTGTCCTTGTTCCTACTCCTTATACTTGCAGTATCTGAACAAGCACCTATCTATATTCTGTTGTCTCTGTACAAGGTTAGTGATCTTTGTGTACACTTGTTACTTCATTGTAAGTACCTTGTGTGAATTTGGTCCTGTCTGTCCTGCTTGTACCTGTCCTTGTAGCGGTTTTGTGTGTATTTGAGCCTATTTGTATTGTGTGTACTTTCCTGTAATTATCCTATGCTTGACAGTGTTTGAGGTTTCCCATGCTTGTCCACGTGTGCGGTTTTCTATGCTTTTCTGCACTTGCGGCTCTGCTTCTGTTCCGCACTGGTGGCTCTGCTTCTTTTTCGCACATACGGCTCTGTTTCTGTTCCGAACATGCGGCTCTGCATCTGCTCCGCACCTATGACTCTGCATCTGTGCCACACCTGTGGCTCTGCAACTGTGCCGCACCTGTGGCTCTGTATCTGTCCAGCCTGAACTGGGTCCTACCCTTCCATATATTCCAGTTGTACCTGCCTGTGTCCCAGTTCTTCCCAACACTGTTCCTATGTGGAGCCCAGCTGTGACTGGATCCATATCTTCCAGAAGGATGTACTAAAGGAAGATCCCACTAGAGGTCACTAAACACACACATCTCAGCTTACCTAAGAGACCAGTAGAGGGAGCTGTGTGTTAGGCACATAAAAAAAACCAGTTAGTTCCAGTTTTACCTCAGACAGATCAGAACAGCAGTTACCTCAGACAAGCTGTGAGGGACAGATGAGTTCTCCTCAGGACACGAGAGTGAGAGGATTCCTGTCAGAGCGCAGTCAGAGCTAAAAACAGACGGAGATTGATTGATCCTAGTCAGAGCTGAAGCTGAAGTGTAGCTCAGGAGGAAGCGTGCCGACGCTAAAGAGAGAGGCGAAGAGGCAGCACATTAACTGCCAGCGTGTGTGATCTTTATAGGACCCAGGTAGGCCGAAAGCAAGTGGAATTGGAGGGGCCAGTAAGCATTAATAGCTTTCCCCCCAGCAACGAATACCGGACGCCGGGTCCCGAGCCTATAAGGATCTCTACGACCTTTTAGGAGAACACCGGGGTTCCTGGAGGACTACAAGTCCCAGGAATACCACAGAGTTGTCACGTACAGGATCAGGGGAACATAGTCTGCCTGATCAGCGATAAAAAGACCCTGTTCTGCCATAGAGAAGGTCCCCCACCAAGTCAGCCAGGTACAGAACAGAGACTGAGTTAGACCTAGCTACAAGCAGGTCAGGACTTCATTAAATAATGACAGAGAACAGGAGGCCATACACCTACCAGTGGAGGAATCCGGACATACATCCTTCGCCCTGCCGTGCTCCGGGGAGTACCTGCCATTCCTGTAGTAAAGGTACCAAACTGACTTTTGTGTGTGACTCACTTATTGTTTCTGACGGCGGGATCCCCATCTGTCCTGCATCCTCATATTTCTATCCGCCCTGGAAGGACACCGTCTTACTTGTAGAAGACCTACCATCTAGCTGACCAACATCATCCCTTCCAGAGTATGTGCACAGCAGCGCTGGTCCCTCTGACCAGATACTACAAGTGGCGTCACGACAACTTACACGAACATTTCCATCATCCCCTGTAAATATCCCACATTACGGTGAGCGCCCAGGGCACGGACCGAGCTGGCTACCCGTGACATCCCCCATAGACTTCCATGGGCTCGGTGCCGAGTACGCCACGGCCCTGGTACGTGCGCATCATCTTACTTGGCGTCACGAACAGGATTCTGAAGCTCGTGAAACGCGAGTCCTGTGTGCCTAATTTGAACTGTTTTTGTGCTTGAGAACTGCCAAAAATCATGAGAGACTGTATTGCCATTTTTGTAAAACAACAACCACCATTTTATTGCCATATTCGCGCCCTGAGGCGCTGGTGAAGAAGGTGGGCGTGCACTCACCTAGTGGCGTGAAAATTAGTGGGCGTACCTGAAAAAGGCGCTGAGACCTGAACACGCCCCCAGCGCTGACGCGGCGGCAGGTCCTGTGGAGAGCTTCAGTGAACGCCCTGACGTCAGAGCGCCAGTGACACAGGTCTTCTCTTCACCGCTATGCCGGCAGAGCTGCAGCCTTCAGAGAAGGTAGGCTATGATTAACTAAGGGGGCGCAGATATGTCACAGCAGCAAGCCGACAGCGCGGCCCAGGCCGACGACCCCAATGACTTACCACTTGGCGCTGCAGCGCAGGATGGAAATGTGGGCCCCTCACCTGGTCCTGTGGTCCCAATAGTACCGCTTTCGCTGCCATACATGCCTGGAGCAAAGTGGCTCCCTCAGTACAGCGGCAAGCCAGACACCCTGTCAGGGTTCAAGCGAAAAATATGCAGCATAATGGACATGTATCCTATGACAGAAAAGCAAAGAGCTGCAGTAGTAGTGGGACAATTAACTGGTGCTGCTGAGAGAGAGGTAGAGACTTGGACGGCTGCAGACCAGGAGTCAGTGTTTGCAATTTTCTTAAAGCTACAGACTATCCTTGAGGACCGCACTGAAACAGATCTCCGGATGAGGTTTTATCAATGTTCCCAGAAATCAGATGACAGCATTAGGGACTATGCCTGCCGACTACAAGGGGCCCTGCGAGCTCTTAAACAAGTTAACCCTATAAGTGTCACCGACGAAAATAAAATGTTAAAGGAACAATTTGTACGGGGATTGAGGTCTCAAGCGGAAGGCAGGACTGTGCACTGGTGGTCCTTGGATCATCCTGATGCTACCTTTGATGCCCTTAAGGATATGGCTATAAAAGGACTGCGACCTCTGGAAACACCCGAGATGGCAACCCAGTGTCACCCGAGTGAAACCACCCTAAAGCCAGCAGCATCCACCTTTTCCCCGCTGGTTGCAGAAGCCAAAACGCAGGAGGCGCCCCCTACTGAGCTGGACTGCCTGCGCTCAGAAGTGCGCCAGCTGACCAAAAACCTGGCCACTGTAATGAGTGCCCTGCAATTGCCGACGAAAGAAGAAGGAAAGATCTTGCTGGCTGACTGCCCGGAGGATGTCCCTTGGATGCGCCGGAGGAGAGGGAGGACGTCGCCCCGCCGGAGGAGGACAACGCCACCCCCAGGAAGGACCCGCGACCAGCATCATCCTCGCCGAGAGATCATCTGCTACCGCTGCCACAAGGAAGGTCACCCAGCACGTCTGTGTCCTTTAAACGAGCAAATCCTGGGTCCGAGGGCCAACACCCAGGAATAGACTCCTCAGGCCCCTCAGACTGGAACCGCAGGTTTGTGGGAGGAAGACTATACCTGTCCATCATACTGGACGGGATCGCAATCCCTGCCCTGCTGACACTGGATCCCAGGTAACCATTATACCCGATGTTCTCTACAACAAGTACTGGTCCAGTGACAGTCTCCAACACCCAAACCCAGACTTTGCCGTATACGCCTCTAATGGTCTCCCTCTTGAATTACGGGGGGCTAAAGATGTAGACGTGAAAGTGGTGAGAGTGGAGCTGAAGAATCAGGGACTTCTTGTAGTAAAGACTGTTAATGAAGAAAATGGGTTGAATGTGGTCTTAGGCACTAACATTATTAGTAACTGTTTGGAGGAGGTTGTGTTTTTACTCCAACAGCTTGCTGAAATCGCCAGACCAAAGCAAAAGGGAGAGATCCGGAAGGAGATCCGAACCCTGATGTGCCAGCAGCAAGTGAAACTGACCGGTGGTGAGATTGGTAATGTACGGGTAACAGACCCGAACCCCATTGTGATACCCCCTATGAGTGAAATGCTTATTTGGTGTAGAGCATCAATAGGTCTGAGAGGACAGAACTACCAAGCAGTAGTAGAGCCCCATTGTTCAGAGCACAGACCTACACTCTTGACTGCCAGAGGGGTAGTGGATGTACATAATGGGAGGGTGCCAGTGTGTCTTCTCAACTGGGGAGAAGATGAAGTCAAACTACCGCGTTATGCCACTGTTGCTAAGTTACATGCTGTGGATAATAACTCCATTCACCCGGCGGAGCCCTTAACCTCCCCACAACCAGTGGAGGATAACGGTCCGACCACCCAGGTGGAGGATTGGTGTCAGCAGCTCCATGTTGGGACATACACCACTCCAGCCCACCAGAAACAAGGAGTATACAGAGTAGTTCAGGAGTATGCTCAGGTATTCAGCAAACACCCACTCGACTTTGGGACAATTAAAGGGGTTCAACATCACATCCCCACAGGTAATCATCCTCCCATCAAAGAACGGTACAGGCCTATACCACCAGCACATTACCAGAAAGCCAAGGAAATGTTGCGTGATATGAAAGAAGCAGGGGTGATAAGGGATAGTTGCAGTCCCTGAGCAGCACCTCTAGTCTTAGTTAGGAAAAAGGATGGAAGCATGCGAATGTGTGTAGATTACAGACAAGTAAATCGCATTACACATAAAGATGCATACCCTTTACCACGCATTGAGGAATCTTTAGCTGCACTAAAAACTGCTAACTACTTCTCCACCCTTGACCTCACTAGTGGGTACTGGCAAGTAGCTGTGGCTGAGGAGGATCGGGAGAAGAACGGCTTTCACCACCCCGATGGGGCTCTGTGAGTTTGACAGAATGCCGTTTGGACTCAGCAGTGCCCCTGGCACGTTCCAGAGAGTAATGGAGAGCTGCCTGGGACATCTCAACTTCGAAACTGTGTTGCTGTACCTGGACGACGTCATCGTGTACTCCAAAACTATGAAGACCATTTGAAGCACCTGGCGGAGGTATTTGAGTCACTGTCCAAGTATGGGATGAAACTGAAGCCTTCTAAGTGCCACCTGCTCAAACAAAAAGTACAGTATCTGGGACATATCGTCAGCTCTGAAGGAATAGCGCCAGATCCTGAGAAGGTCACCGCCATCCAGAAATGGCCGGAGCCGAAAAATCTCAAGGAGGTGCGACAGTTCCTAGGACTGACAGGATACTACCGGAGGTTTGTAAAAGATTACACTAAGAAAGCAGCTCCTCTGCAAGACCTCCTGGTGGGACAGTCCCTCAAAGGCAGAAATTCCCAATTCCATTGGGGTAAAGAACAGGCAGAAGCATTCAAGGAAATGAAGGAGATCCTGACAGGTGATGAGATCCTAGCTTACCCTGACTACAGCCAGCCGTTCCTGTTGTATACAGATGCCAGCAACGAAGGATTGGGAGCAGTCCTCAGTCAGAAGCAAAATGGCCTGGAGAAAGTCATCGCCTATGCTAGCAGGAAGCTCCGCCCGACCGAAAGGAACCCAGAGAACTATAGCAGCTTCAAGTTGGAGTTCCTGGCACTGGTCTGGGCCATCACGGAGAGGTTTAAACACTACTTGGCCTCCAACAAGTTCACTGCCTACACTGACAACAACCCCTTGACGCATCTTGAAACAGCCAAGCTGGGAGCCATGGAACAACGATGGGTGGCTCGACTGTCAAATTATCAATTCACAATTAAGTACCGGGCGGGCCGCAAGAATGCCAATGCTGATGCCCTGTCCAGGATGCCTCATGAATCAGACACTGAAGAGGAAGTGGATGATCTGGAAGAGATTGAACTACCTGCCTTTCACCGGAATGGGGTGATCTACGAGCAACAAGCCAGCAGGAGATCGTGTAGTAAGACGTTGAATCCTTTACCTCACCACAGCTGGAAAGAGACTCAGGACAGCGATCCAGTGGTCAGCCGTATCAAGGAGCTGATAACCCAGGAAGGTTCCTCCTTGGAGAAAGACGCACCTCTACCAGCAAGGCAGCTGTGGAATGAAAGAAGCCGGTTGTTCATCTACCGTGAGAAGTTGTGCAGGAGATACGTCAACCCGAGGACCCATGAAAAGGTTTGGCAGATAGTAGTTCCCAGAGCAGACATCCAGATGGTGTTAGAAGCCTACCACGATCAAGCGGGACACTTTGGCTGGAAAAAGCTAGAGACCCTGTTGAAGTGTCGGTTCTACTGGGTAGGGATGCGCAGCTCCATCGAGAAGTGGTGCCGGAACGGTGGACCCTGTGGCCTCAGACGAAAAGACTACAGCAGTCAGAAGGCACTCCTGCAGCCCATCCAGACAACTCGCCCTTTGGAAATCGTGGCCCTGGACCATGTGAAGTTGTCACCCAGCCGGTCAGGATATTCCTATGCCCTGACTATGGTGTATCATTACTCCAAATTCCTGGTGGTCGCCCCTGTTAAAGATCTGACAGCAGAGACAGCAACAAAGACCTTCCAAGCAAGTTTCTGCAGACCACACGGTTATCCTGAGCAGGTGCTAACTGATCAAGGCCCAGCTTTTGAGGCCGAACTATTCAAAGAGTTCTGTCACCTGTACGGGTGTAAAAAGATAAGAACTACACCGTACCACCCCCAAACCAATGGACTTTGTGAAAAGATGAATCACATCGTTATTGACTTACTGAAAACTGTACCACTGGAAGAAAGAAATCGGTGGCCAGACTTGTTACCTGACCTGGTAGACATGTACAACCATATACCGGTGAGTTCCACCAACTGCACCCCAGCCTATCTCATGCGGGCAAGACCAGGAAAGCTGCCCATGGATCTAGAGCTTGGAGTTGTGGAACCGGAAGCGGATGTAACTACTGGAGACTGGAACACAAACAGACAGGAACAGTACAGAAAAGTACAGGCCTGTGTTGAGGAAAGTCTTAATCGAGGAAGAGATAAACAAGCAGATCGCTACAATAAAAGGGCGCTAGCTGAACCTTTCGCACCTGGTGAAATCGTACTGAAAAGAAAAAGGAGGCTACACAAACTCGACGATCAGTGGGAAAGAGAGCCCTACATCATACAAAGTTCAAGGTTTGATAACAAGAAAACGTGCATAATAAGCAAGGATGGAGGAAAAACAACTGCAACTGTGTCTAGAGACCATCTAAAGTTGTGTCCGGACCCATTAAAGCTCCGTGAGGAAGAACCTGTTGTCAATCAGGAAAAGAGTGATGAAGCAGTTATACATACAGACTTGGGAGATTTCCCCGCAGATTGGCCCAGAATTGGAGAAGCTGTAATCATTCCCGTGCTTCAATTTTATCAACCGCAAGAAGAATCTCTAAATCCAATTGCACCAATTGTGCCAGTAGAGTCAGTTCCAGAAGGACCTGTTCCGGAAGAACCTCAACCAGTGGAACCACGAGAAGCAGCACCACAAGAAGCAGAATCCCAAGAAACTGAGCCTCAGGAAGAAGGATCCCCTGCAGAAGTTGCACCGGTTCACTCAGTTTACAGTGTGCTTGCCAGCCAGTAGGGAGGTTGAGACAATTCTATAATTCACTCTCACATAGCACAAACAGGGAAACTGCTTGTAAGGTTCTGTGTACATGTTCCTGAAACTCAGTTTGTTCGTCAGCCATTTTACTTTCTGTCTTGCTGCAGCTATCTTGCCCTCAGTCAAAATGGAGTTTCCAGCTTGCATGTTCCCGCCCTGATTCTCTCCTTTTGCTTCTTAAGCAGCCACAGCTGAGCAATCAGTGCTTCAGAATCTAGCCTGCAGTGAACCTGTGACCTGACTCCTAAAGCCTTGGACCTTGTACTCCAGCTATTCCTACTGAGGAACTCTGAAGCACTTGTGGACTCTGAACCCTGCTCTTTGAAAGACCCACGTTTGCATGGACTTACGGTAACAGAGAAGAAGATCCTGAACCTGTTGTGGAGAGTGATTGCTGAGCTTAGATTACTCTGGCCTGCTGTGTCTCCTGCTTCTGTGTCTGCAAACTGTGTGACTATTTTTGCCAACTTGTATGAAGTAATACAAGACTTTCTATATAAAACCTGTGTCTCATATATTTTCATCGCACCCAAGCACAAGACGCTATATGAACTGTACTACATACATTACAAGATTCTGAAGCCAAAACGTTAGTGTCTGCTGGGTCTGGAAAGGCTGTGTCTGCTGTAACTGTGGATATCGGATGTCCGGTTGTACTTTCTGTGATGACAGTGGTTGTGACTTCTCACAACCATTCCAGGTGAGCAATTCCCTTAAGTGTTTTTTTTTTCTGCAGTGTTACCACAGGTAAACACTATTGTTTTTTTTTTTTTTTCTTCTCTTTTCTCTTTTTTGTCTGCTGTAACTGTGGATATCAGATGTCCGGGTGAACTTTCTGTGATGATAGTGGTTGTGACTTCTCACAACCATTCCAGGTGAGCAGTTCCCTTAATTTTTTTTTCTCTCTGCAGTGTTACCACAGGTAAACACTATTGTTTTTTTTTTCTCCTCTCCTCTTCTTCCAGTACTCCTGTCTTAAAAGATCTGGAAAATGGAGGCCCGCATAAAGGAACTTTGCGGAGTGACTGATAATATCCTTGCAGATTTGCAGAATATAAAGACCCGTTTTTCAAGCCTACAGGACCTCACTAATCACAATTTGCAAGTGTTTGGACAGACTGCCCAGGATTTGCGAGCCAGGATTGAGGTTCTAGAAGAGCGAGTCCAGGCTCCTGCCGTAGCCCCGAGTTCTGGGATTCCCAAGTTGCCCCCTTTTCGTTTTGGCGGTGAACGTG
>JARQOD010000002.1:21650663-21719653 GCA_033576555.1 Oophaga sylvatica | reverse complement strand
GGGATTGCTAAATAGTGACTTTTTTAGCGATCCCGTTAGCGATGTTGTTTAGTGTGGCATACCCTTTACTCACAGTTCACCTGTGTGCAGATGCCCGTTTAGTGCCTTGTCCTCCAGGTGAGGGGTCCAGCACACTCCCAGGTAGATTGGGATGCTCCTTTCCAGGACTCCCTTCTGTGTGTTCCTCTCCTGGCCGTCTCACTGCACTGGTTTCCGCCCTCCTGCCCAGCACCTTCACAAACAGTGTCCCAAGCCAGCAGCCGCGGACCTTGTCGGGCGACGTCCTCTGAGTCCCCTTGCTCCTATATGGCTGCCTTTTTGGCGAATGATTGTGGATGTGGCTGAGGTGTGTACAGCTACTTCAGCCTTCGGCTTGCTAGCTGAGTCTTCTAGTCCTCCACTAGTCTTAGGGGCCGGTTCCCCTACTGCGGCCTGGTCCCTCCACTTCTGGATACGGGCCCCATGGGTGGCTTCGGCACTTCCAGTTTCCGTAGGACCCCTTCTGTCCTCCCGGGAGCTTCCTTCAGACTCCCCTCACAATTCTCTCTGCAGCTTCTCTACTGCACTCCTTCTCCTTCTCCATCTGGGGACAAGCTCCTCACAGCTTGAGCTCCTCTTCTAGACTCTTCTTTCTGGTCTCACAGACCACTGCTCTCTTCCCGCTTCTTAAGCTCTCCCCCTTCTCTACCTTCCCCACCCACTCCCCAACACCCTTTCCTACCCAGCCTGGGATGAGGCCATCCTCCCTAAGGGTACACCCAGATGCCCCGACTGAACTAGTGTGTGCTGGGTGCGAGTGTTAGAGTCCTGGGTAGTGCTCCCTCCTTACCTGAGAGTGGGATACCACACCTCTGGATGAGGTGCAGTACCTCTGTGGCAACTGGACCCTCAGGGGCGCCACAGTAACATGCTGCAATTTTAGTCCTCACAGCTGAGAAAAAAATATACAGATGAGCACTGCCTCATTGAATAACATGGGTACGAGTACAATCCCTTTTTTTTTATCGGATTACGCTCACCCGATTTATACAGTTGTGTGAGCGAGCCCTTAATAAGATGCTGTATATGAATTGCATTGCACTATTGCACAAAGGTAATACTTTGCTGGGACTGCTCGGCAACTTTGGCCATAATTCACCGTGCAGTCAAAAATCACATTATCCTGCTGCTACAATACACTATAAAGTAATGGAATGGGGTTGAATTGCATCCAGCAAATTTTCTGGACCATGACACACATGTGAAAAAAAAAACAAATCATTTTGATCTTTGTTAGGAGCAATGAGTGATCACATTTACTTATGTTCTGGTGCATTGAAGTCGGTTTGTAATGTTATCTTAGGATGTGCACGTAAGTTGTGGGCAAAGTCGTTGTGTAATCTCAGCCTAAGAGCAAATTCAAACGTCCGTGAGACATGATGTGTGTACTGATCGTGATGCACAGACTGGAGGTAGGGCTGCTTTTTTGTGCCAGTTCAGCCCTGTAAGTGGGTCTGCTGGGCATCCTGTGCCATCGACAGTGCAACTCTGGGCCTCTCCTCCTGACATCTACCTTCTCCTCTTCCTGCCTCTCGGGCACACGGCACCAGGCAGACAGTGCGGTTTCCCGTGGCCCGCACCCAGTCTGCAGAGAGCGCGGCAGCAAGCTTTCACGGTGTGTGTTCACGGCAGAGGAGAGAGGGATGTGCTACAGGCAAGCCGGACTGCCCCCATGCAGAGAGATTCTATCTCTAAAGCCTGGGATTTACTGCTAGAAAAATGTATAATAAGAATTTCAAAATGTACTGCTTTCCCCTCTGAAAATCACAACTCCCAGCATACTCTGTCAGATTTAAACCTTCAGGACCTGCTGGGAGTTATAGTTTTGTTACTAGTGATGATGCAGGGAGAGGTGTTGCATCTTAACCCGCATTCACACTTTTTAGGCTACTTTCACTTTTGGGTTGTGAAATCTGGCAGGAAAGAGTCTGATGGATTTCACAGGATCCAGCACTTTCCTGATACAGCCAGATTCTCCCATTGACTATAATGGGAGGACGGACAGAAATCACAGCATGCTGAGGTTTGATGTCCCTCTGTTTTGCCGGCTCGCTGCCAGATCCGGGTGGCATCGCATTATAGTCAATGGGAGCATCTGGCTGCATCAGGTGAATCCTGTGAAATCTGTTTGCCTCTTCCCATTCAGAAGATCCTGCTGAATTTCACTAAAACTATGATAGCAAAGACAGTAGTGATGAGCGAACGTTCTTGGATTAGGTGTTATCCGCCATGCTCGGGTGCTAACCCAGAGTCTTTGGCGTGCTCGAATATGTCCGAGTCCCCGTGGCCGAATGTCTCCCGGCTGTTTGAGGATATATTTTATATTATTAATTTGGTTCCTTGGTTCTTTTATGATATATTAGATTTATACACATACTTGAATATGCATTCTATTTTTGCACACGATGTTTTCTTCTGATATATGCCTAATTCCATGGACTTATATATTACATAATGTATTAACATATTGATTCCATTTAGCACATCCTCTTCCCCTCATTTATATTCATTTTATATTTATATATATATTTTGTACTTAAATAGTCTTTTAGCGGCCAGCGTATTTTGCTCATTCCGGGTCCCCCCCTTTTTGCTTCTGTTCACCGGGCCCCATACACCAGTAAGTGTAGTAATGCCCTCATGACCGCCTTGCTCCCACAAGTCCCAAAACGCAGTAAAGTCATGTCCTATTATCACAGGATATAACAAGTTTTTAGTCACACCCACTTCAAAGGACACAATACCAAAGCTTATCTTTATGTCGACTCAGGACATCGAGTAGTTCTTGGCATCCCAATGGATACACCTGACGCTCAGCACCTTCCCAGGGAAAAGTTGATGCAGATGCAGAAGTGTAGTCCTTTTCAGGGTCACCAAACTTGTATTGTTAACGTTGTTACTTATGACTTGTGTTTTGAAACTGTTAAACTGTAAAGCGCTGCGGAATATGTTGGCGCTATATAAATAAAGATTATTATTATTATTATTATTATGATGAGGTCTACGAAGAGAAGAACACAGTACCCACAGTCAAATGTGGTGAAGGTTCAAAGATATTTTGAGATTTGCTTTGCTGTCTCTGGCACTGGGTGCCTTGACTGTGTGCAAGGCATCATGATCTCTGAAGATTACCAAAGAATTTGGGATCGCAATGTAGTGCCCAGTGTCAGAAAGGTGGGTTTGTGTCTCAGTTCATGGGTCTTCCAGCAGGACAATGACCCCAGACATACTTCAAGAAGCACCTTGAAATGGATGAAAACAAAGCACTATAGAGTACTAAAGTGGCAGCAAAGAGTCTGGATCTAAATCCCATTGAACACCTGTGGAGAGATCTTAAAATTGCTGTTTGGGAAGACAAATATGCGCCAGGAAAGGAGCACACTGAAAGGGAGTCTTGGGGTGTGCGACCAATCTACCTGGGGGTTGCTGGACCACTCGCCCGGAGGACACAGTGCCAAGCGGGCACCTGTACTGCAGACAGACTGTGAGTAAAAACCCTGAAACTGCACTTGGACTGTCTCCCTGATTATTCTAGAGTCGCACATCTCCCTGCTACACTCCTCAGCACCATTCCTTAAATACATAACATCTACCTGCCCTGGAAGGACACAGCCTCACCTGTAGGAGGTTACCAACTAGCTGCACAACACCATCCCTACCAGAGGAACTGCACAGCAGCGCTGGTCACTCTGGCCAGACACTACAGGTGGCGTCACTAATCACTATACGAACATTATCCCCTGTAAATAAATCCCCTTTTTGGTGAACGCCCAGGGCCACGGACCGAGTCGTGGCTGCCGTGACATCCCCCATAGAAGTCGATAGGCTCGGTTCCGAGTACCCCATGGCCCTGGTGGGCGACTCAGTAATATGTGGTCTGGGCATGGTGTGGAAGTATTTGTTCCTTGCATGTGGTGCGGATTTCTATTTAGAGCAGGTCTGACAACGCTGCGGAACTGCACAAAAGAAGTGACATGCTGCGGATTTAAATCCGCACCAAATCCGAGCGGAAAAATCCGCAGCATGTGCACTGCGGTTTTTTTTTTAACATTGACTCTAATGCTACTGTACATCACTTGCAGTTCTGCTGCAGATCTACAGCAGCAGAATCCGCAACGTGTGCACATAGCCTTAATGTGTGATTTGTGAGGACGTGGTGCAGAAGTGGAGTTTTTCAAAGAGTGGGAGGTGGGAGGGACTGTGGAAGATTCAAGGTTTGGGGTGGAGCTGGAGTAGAGCCCAGCTGAAGTCTCAAGGGGGTCCAAAAATTTTTTTAGCATGGGGCCCTGAAATTCCTGGTGGCAGCCATGCCTGTCATTGTAGCATTGCTAACTCTCCAAGTGAAAGGGGCTTTTGAAGTGTATGGTGCTGAGTTGCCAGACCATTCACAACCTACAGTCAGGAGTGGTACTCTTTCTATACTAAAAAGTATTTTTTTAATCACATGCATGCGCACAGAAAACATCTAATTCATAAAAAATACACTCCAACATAATATCTCACAGGCTTAATTCCCCCCAGTCCAAGCTGAATAGGATGTATAAGTCTCATAAAGCAGAAACTGCGACTTGAATTTTAAGTCATGGAGAAGCGTATTTTCAATCTACATTTATCTGGGTAAGAACAATACAATAGCCTGCAATCCACTGATCATTTACTTGTCCAATTACACCTCTGCCTCTACAGCGGCTAGTGATAAACTGTAATGCCTCCTACCAGTCGCTACTTATCCTCCGAGACTTCAGAAAATGACTTTTCCTTCTTTTGAATATATATGTGTAGTTTTTTTTTCCTCCTTTGATCAGGACTGTTTCATTTCCTTGCCTCGCTAATAAAGGATTCCACAGTGGATTATGATTTAATGCTTGTTGCAGAATAATTTTGTCGAAAAGAAATGTAACGCTTAGTAAGGATGTTAAAATACTGAGAAGAAATATTGTAGACTTTAACAGAAATAAGTGGTACTAGTGCATGATTTTTTCATTTTTTCTTTTTTATATTTGTCATTAGTTTTAAACATATATTTAATTTGTGTAATGCTTTATTTATTGATTTAAGATTTAAGTCTACCCTTGTTATCCCCAAACCAGATTTTGGCACCACTAGCTTTATCCAGATGAAACCTCCCCTTACTGTGACATGGCAAGTAATCTCCGAATAACACCACCCCTCATTGACGCATTGCTGGCTTTCCTCAGATAACCATACTCCTTCACTATGATATCACTAGTCCTTATGTAGGAACCACTGTCCAACACTTGTTTTTCCAAGATAACTTTGAAAGAGATGGTTACTAGAGTTGAGCGAAACAGGTCGGTCAGATTCATAAGTCGCCGACTTTAGCCAAAGTCGAGTTTCGACAACCGAAACCCGACCATAGCGTGAGGTCGGCCATGCGGTCGTCGAAACGAGCGCCAAAATTGGATTTCCCAGAATGCTAGCAGGTGCCTTTTTTCAGCCAATGAGCAAGGACGTACACTGTGGGCAACGAGATGACATGAACAGCGTCCACCACCATCGTAGAGAAGGGCATTGCAGTGATTGGCTTGCTTTGGGGGGCATAATAGTGTCTATAAAAGCCCTGAGTGCCGACCTCCATTTTACTTCTGCCGATATTAACAGTAGGGAGAGGTTGCTGACGCTGTTTATCAGTAGGGAGAGAGTTAGGGCTGGAAAGAGAAGTTCTTCTGTGCTTGTGCTGATAGCAGTTGTGCTGTACAGTTAGTGAGCAGTGATGGGAGGATTTTCTTGTGTGCAGCAGCGCTGGTTATTAGGCTGCCTGATAGCTGTATTGCTGTGTGTACACTGCTGTGCAGACTGCTTTTTACACAGCGCTAATACTTTTATTCTTTTTTTCTGCACAGTTACCGACCGTTCATTATTTCCCTACACCGTATAGAGCTGTACGCTACTCACACACTACCGTGTACCGGCTGGTATCAGGACAAATACATGCTGACTATCTGTGTGTGACTCCAGAAATAAATATGGAGATTTAAATTTTTCCCTACACCGTATACAGCTGTATGCTTCTGATACAGTACCGTATATCTGCTCTTTGTATTACAGTCAAATCCATACTGAGAGAGCATCTGTGTGTGACTCTGGAAATATGTACGGAGATTTAAATTTTCCCCTATACTATATACACCTGGTATCTTCTGATACAGTACCTTTTTTCTACTTTTTGTATTCTGGTCAAATCCATACTGAGTGAGCGTCTGTGTGTGACTCCGGAAATAAATACGGAGATTTAAATTTTCCCCTACACCGTATACAGCTGTACGCTCCTCATACAGTACCATATATCTGCTGGTATTTTTGGTACATTTTCCCAAACATGAGGAAGTATGGTGGAAAAGACCACGGACGTGGGCGGAGGGGGCCAGCTGGTACTGATGGTGGTGGTGCATCTGCTGCTAGTGCCAAAAGCACAATAGCACTTAAGGCAGTAGATGTTGAGCCTGCGTCATTGTCTGGCTCCAGAAGGCCTGGAAGGCTCCCTTTTCTGGGACTATGTAAACCACTTTTAAAGCCGGAGCATCAGGAACAGGTTTTGGCTTACATTGCCGAAACAGCCTCCAGCTCTATCGCCTCCACTTCTGAAGTTTCAAAAAATGCAAGCACTGAGTCAGGTCAGGAACAACACCTTTCCTTGTGTCCTTCACCCCCACCAAAAGTGAAGGATGCGGCATGCCACACTTCAGATTACTCCCTGGAGCTCTTTTCACATACCATGCCTAATTTATCAAGTGAAATCCTAAATTCCCCAGTCAAAGATGAATATGACATTGAGTGCACTGATGCACAGCCACTGCTAGATGATTCTGCTGGTACATTCACCTAGAGCACTGCATTGCCCTCGCAGTCTACTGAGCCAAATTCTGACCCTGATGAAACTCAGGTGCCCCTTCCCGCATACTATACCACCTTACACGGTGACACAGAGGAAGGTGCAGATGAAATTGAAGAGGAGGTGATGGATGACCCAGTTGTTGACCTGGATTGGCATCCATTGGGGGAAAAGGGTGCCGCTGGCAATAGCTCAGAAGAGGAGGAGGATCCGCAGCAGGCATCGACATCGCAGCTGCGGTTATCTGGCAGGCCCGTAGCAGTCCAAAAACGTGTTAAAAAAACAAAAAGAGTTTGGCAAGACGGTCAAATTAGCACAGCGTGCAAGCCCTGTAAATTTTTCCCATAGTAGGAAGAGTGCAGTGTGGCACTTTTTTTACCAAAATCCTATTGATTAGGCAAAGGTTATCTGTAAGAAGTGCGGAAGGACCTTTAGCCGAGGGAAAAATCTCGGACATTTGAATATCAGTTGCATGCTTAGACATGTAAACACCATGCACTTGCAAGTGTGGACGGACTACAAAACCTCACTGGCTTTGAATGTTTACATTGCCAACTGATCTCATTAGAGATGATGCCCTTCCATTTGTTTGAAAGCGCAGTGTTCCAAGAGCTCTTGGCCTACGCTGTCCCACGCTTCACCTACCCAGTCGGCACTTCTTTTCTAGAAAAGCCATGCCTGCCCTCCACCTTCATGTGAAAGACCGCATTGTCCATCTTGAACTGTCCTCCCACCTCTCCTCTTACTCCCTCTTTGACCGCTTGCAATCAGGTTTCCGACTGCATCACTTAACTGAAACTGCCGTAACTAAAGTCACCAACGACCTACTAACCACCAAGAGCAAACGACACTACTCTGTCCTCCTTCTCCTGGACCTGTCTTCTGCCTTCGACACTGTGGACCACTCCCTCCTGCTCCAGATTCTCTCATCTCTGGGCATCACAGGCTTGGCCCTATCCTGGATCTCATCATATCTAACAGATCGAACATTCAGTGTCTCCCTCTCCCACACCACCTTCTCGCCTCGCCCCCTCTCTGTCGGTGTTCCTCAAGGCTCAGTTCTAGGACCCCTACTCTTCTCCATCTACACCTTCAGCCTGGGACAGCTCATAGAATCCCACAGTTTGCAGTATCATCTCTATGTCGATGACACGCAGATCTACCTATCTGGACCTGACCTCACCTCCTTACTGACAAAAATCCCACACTGTCTGTCCGCTATTTCAGCTTTCTTTTCTGCTCGCTTTCTAAAACTGAACATGGACAAAACAGAATTCATCATCTTCCCCCCATCTCACTCTACCCCTCCACAAGACCTATCCCTCAATGTCAACGGCTGCTCACTTTCCCCGGTCCCGCATGCTCGGTGCCTCAGGGTGATCCTAGACTCTGCCCTTTCTTTCAAGCCACATATCCAAACCCTAGCCTCCTCCTGCCGTCTCAAACTCAAAAATATTTCCCGGATCCGTGCATTCATTGATCAAGACACCACAAAAACACTAGTGCATGCCCTTATCATCTCCCGCCTTGACTACTGCAACCTCCTACTCTCTGGCCTCCCCTCTAGCACCCTGGCACCACTCCAATCCATCCTACATTCTGCTGCCCTACTAATCCACAGACACACTGCGGAGGTACTGGCCGACTACTTGCAGCGAGAAACTGAGTCATGGCTGGGCAGTCTACTTCTTGAGCCAGGCAAGGTAGTCAGTGATAACGGACGTAATTTTGTGGCGGCCATAGCCCTGGCAAAACTCAGACACATACCTTGCTTGGCTCACACCTTGAACCTGGTGGTGCAGTGCTTCATAAATAATTATCCGGGGTTACCAGCCCTGCTCCATAAGGTGCGAAGACTGTGCTCGCACATCCATCGCTCGCCCCGTAGACTCCAGTCTTATGCAGAGGCTGCAGCGATCGCTCCACCTCCCCAAGCACCGCCTAATCATAGACGTTGCAACAAGGTGGAATGCCACCATGCACATGGTTGAGAGGCTGTGCGAACAGAGGCAGGCTGTAATGCATTTGTGGGAGGATACATGGGCAGGTAGTTTGAGGGCAGACATCGAGTTGTCGGTTGTGCAGTGGTCAAAGCTGAAAGACCTCTGTAAAGTCCTTCAGTGTTTTGAGGAATGCACATGGCTGGTAAGCGCAGACGACGCCATCATAAGCATGAGCATCCCACTTATGTGTCTGCTCAAGCAAACTTTGATGCACATTAAGGATCAGGCGTCTGCAGTGGAGGAGGAGGAGTAGGAGGGAAGCCTTGATGACAGTCAGCCATTGTGTGCTCGGGGAACTGTCCTGGATGAAGTGGAGGAAGAAGAGGAGGAGGAGGATGAGGGGGTTGATTATTTTGGGGAGGAGGATGCTTCTCAGGGGGCAAGAGAAAATGTTGGCTTGCCAAGGCCAGGTACAGGGTTTGTGCGTGACTGGAGGGATGTGGATTTGGCAGAAAGTGCTCCTCCACCCACCACTGGCAGTGCATCATTGACACCTGGAACATTGGCCCACATGTGTGATTATGCCTTGCGGATCCTAAAAAGGGACCCCCGCATTGGCAAAATTATGAAGGATGACGACTACTTGTTGGCCAGCATCCTCGATCCACGCTATAAAGGCAAATTACAGAACATCATGCCACTGGAGAACCTAGAGCTAATATTGGCGAACAAACAAGCAACTCTGGTAAACCGTTTGTTAGAGGCATTCCCAGCACACAGCAGAGGTGCAGGTTCTACCACGAGCCGTACTGGGCAACATGGAAGAGCTGTTTGTGGGGCACACAGCCGAATTGGCGTTGGAGACAGGGGTTTCATGACCATGGTGTGGACTGATTTCTCGAGTACCGCTCACACGACTGTTAATACTGAATCAATTGCAACAGACAGGAGACAGGAGTTGTCAACTATGGTTCAAAATTACCTCTCCTCCCATATCGATGTTCTCCCTCACAGTTCATTCCCCTTTGACTACTGGGCCTGTAAACTGGACACCTGGCCTGAATTGGCACAATATGCCTTACAGGAGCTCGCTTGCCCTGCTGGTAGTGTGCTATCAGAAAGAGTCTTCAGTGCTGCTGGATCAATCCTGACAGAAAGAAGGACCTGGATGTTGACCCAAAATGTTGGTGATCTCACCTTCATTAAAATGAACCATGCCTGGGTTTCAAAGGATTTTGTAGCACCTTCCACTGATGACACATAGGTTGCCAGCAAAATGGCTTGCTTTGTCCTTCTCTTCCTCCGACTTCTCCAATTCCTCCATTTGCAGCTGCTGAACATCCAGTCTACACCTCAACATATGCCAGTTTTTATACTGGGGCCCATCATACACTGGAGCATCGTATGGGGCCCATTATATATGGAGCATTATATAAGCCCATCATACACGAGAGCATCATCTATGGGGCCCATCATATACTGGAGCATCATATGGGGCCCATTATATATGGCGCATCATATGGGGCACATTACATATGAAGCATCACATGGAGCCCATTATATATGGAGCATTATATATGGGGACCATTATATATGGAGCATTATATGGGGCTCATCATACAATGGAGTATCATATATGGGGCCCATCATATACTAAAGCATCATATGGGGTTCGTTATTTATGGGGCATCATATAGGGCCCTTTTCTGTATGGAGCATTATATGGAGCCCATTCTGTATAGAGCAATATATGGGGCTCATTATTCCGTATGGCTCACTATGTGGTGCCAATAAAACTGTATGGAGGACTATACTGTACGCTATTTGAGCTATTGTAGAATTTACAATAGATATCACTCATGTAATGTAAGAAGTGAAGTATTTGGCATTGTACTGTACCTATATTTCTCTGCCGTATCGGAGCATCATGAATTGTGGTATGTGTTAAAGGGGCCCACTGAGACTCTTTGGCCCGGGGCCCATGAAAACCTGGAGCCAGCTCTGCCCCCCCACAACTTTAGCCAAATAACCCCCAGTTTTCAATGCGTTACTATTATTATAAAGTAAATTAAGGTTGACAAGCGTAAGTAATAAGAATTTATGTTGTTGGCATTGAAATGGGCACTGTAGGTGTGTTTACTGTCCTCCACTCACTGCCAACTTTTCTACCCCATTGACTTGCATTGGGGTCGGGTTTCCGACGCCGACTCGACTTTTGCTGACAGGCGTCCAATATCGTTCGACTCGACTTTTGAAAAAGTCGAGCCGACCAAAACCCGACTTGACCTCCCGAAGGCAAAGTCGCTCATCTCTAATGGTTACATATGGTGGTTTGTTGTGTCCCATTAAATGCACAGAAGAATGTAGTGGCCCTTGACGGTAGACTTGCCAATCAGGGATAGCGGGGAGGATGCACTTGCACATAGCTGTTACTTCAACAATTTTACTTACAGGGAGGCAACAAGCTCGAGGATAACACAATATTACATGATGCAATGAGCTTGATGGTTTCAACAGTCTTACAAGAGACAGCAGGCTGACAGAACAGTGATAGACAATCAGTGCTTGTAACAATTGGATGACACTGTTGACACTTTACTGACACATTCATCATTTTTTCTCTCAAACTTGAAACAGTCTGCTGGCAATTTTATCAGCAGCTCTTCATGCAACTGAGCACACTCTCACAATGCTTGCCTCAGCTACTCTTAATCATCCATTTCTGCAGAAAAATCCTTCAGCAGTTTGTTTAGCACCTTGCACACACTTAAGACCGTCCCCCCACATTCGGGTACCAATCTCCTAGTCACCTCTGCAGTGGAACTTCTTTTAACTCTAGGACTTTATCTTTTCTAGTGTGGCTACTCCTGTCCCCTCTTGGGAAGCTCTCTCCTGGATTACTTGGCAAATAGAATGTTCATAGTCAGAAAAAAAGCTTCAGTTTCTCTGCTGTTGAAATCCTCACCCTTTTCTTTTGGCGTTACTCTGGTGCAGGTGGGCTGTTCTGCTTCAATCTACAAGCAAGGTTACACCCAAGCCTATGAGTCTAAGGGGGCTTAAAATATCCCATTGGACCATATTCTGGATGTTGTAGTATGTAGAGGAAGGTTTTCCAGATTTCCACCATGCTAAACCTCCCTTTTGAGCTGCATTGGAGACTTCCTCCTCCTGCCCTGCCTTGTTTTTCCACTGAGGCCCCCCTGTCAGATGGGAACGCCGTTAGTAGTGCATCTACAGGCATGTGCTTGTATTCCCAAAATTTCTGATCCCACTCCAGTGACAGAAGGATATACATAGTCCTTGTAACTGGAATCTAACAGGGTGCCCACTCAGTAATCAGTACTGATAACAATTTGGGCAACTCGGCGGTTATTGCACAGGCACAGCAGCATGTATAGGCTCATGTGTGGCAGGCTGCCCAAAGGCAACAGCAAGCTGTCCTCTGTGGGAGGTGTATGGTCCGGGTCCTCTGTATCCTGTCAGCCAAGCTGCAATGATTCCCGTGAGTTGCTTTGAGTGTCACTCTGCTATGAGCACGGTTTCTCCTCCTTTTCCTCAATCTCATCCTCCAAAACTGTCCAATGGCTGGTTAGACAGTTGTGTACCTGGCCGCTATTGGTACAGAAACCCACCCTCCGAGCCATGTGTGAATGACTGACATGATAAAGGTGTGAATAGTCCATGTTTCTCCTCCTCTTCCTCCTCCTGTGCAGAGAAACATCTGGAAATCCTTGGTGGTGATAGTACATGAGACAGAATGTTTTCTGCCTCAGGCCCAGCCACCACTATGTTTATCCAATGGGCAGTTAGGGAGATAAAACATACCTGCTGGTGCTTACTGGTCCACGTATCGGTGGTTATGTGGACCTTGCAACTGATGGAGTTGTGCAATGCACACTTGATTTTTTCTACAGCATGTGAGTGCAAGGCAGGGGTGGCCTGCCTGGAAAAGTAGTGGTAGCTGGGAATGACATACTGTGGGACAGCAACTGCCATCAGTTTTTTAAAAGTCTCCAGCAGCCAGAATGGCTGCAATTTAAAGTACAGGAATTTTGAGATGCTGTCATTCCCCACCATGGCTCATGTGTGGGTAGGGGGGTACTTTCTCTTTCTCTCCAGTGTTTGGGGGATGGACAGCTGAATGCTTCCATGGGACGGTGTGAAGCTGCTCAGTGACACTGCAGGTGGTGGTGCTATAATATCCTCTCTTTGTGGTGAGCTAGGTGGCACTGTTGATTGGGAGCGGGAAGAAGAGACTGAGACCACAGCAGAAGAAGGAGCAGGAGGAGTCTCAGATATTTTATGATTTTTAGGTGTGTACTCCACTGAAGCTCATGTTTTGAATTCAGATGCCTCGTCATGCAGGTGGTGCTCAGGATAAGAGCATTTATGCCTCACTTCATGCTCTGATGGCACAGCATGCAAACCACCCATCTCTTACAATACGATACGATACGATACACTTTGCCTGAAGAGATGCCACACCAGGGAGATCCTTTGAGCTGGCCTCGTTGTACCCAGTTTTTTGGTGTGGTGGTCATTAGCAGCCGACTTACTGGTTAGGAGCCAGCCATTGTGCTTTTGCAGAATGCTCCTTCTTTTGCTGTGCAACCTGGGCACAGTGACCACTTAAACTTCCTCCAAACTGCACACGTAACTAGGATGGCCTTCACTCTATGCGGAATATAGCATCTCATCATCTACTGAATCATATTCCATCCACTCCTCACCCCTGCCCTCCTTGCCAGTTTTCATACTGCAGAAAAACGCTGAGGTTGACAACTGTGTTTCGTCATCCTCCGAGATGTGCTGGGGTGGTCCACTGACTGTGTGCATTAGCCCTATCATGTACTCATCCTCCAACCTAACAAGTGGTTAAGCATCAGTGCACTCAGTCTCTTCTATTTCTGGTTCAAGGCTAGGCCACAGAACTCCAGTCAGTGGACTTAAAAAAATGTAGAAATGACTGCTGCATGACTAGGTTCTCAGACTGCTTGTCGGATTTACAAGGGGGTGAGGTGGAAAACAGAAGCCCATGGTCCGCAGGTGCAGGTGCCAACTCTGCACCTTCAGCAGGGGACCGGGCATCTGTGCTTCGTCATCAGCATCAGTGATGTGCTGTGGTGGCCCATTGACCATATGCACTAGCCCTCCACGTACTCATCCTCCAACTGAACAAGTGCTTGGGCATCAGTGAAATCAATCTTTTCCACTTAAGGGGCAGGGCCAGGTGGATGGTCCACTGAACTACAACCAGCGAAATTATCAAAAAGAAGAAGTGACAGCTGCATGAATTGGGGCTCAGACTTCTTTTCTGATTTGCAAGGGTGTGAGGTGTGACGTCGACCGCCACGTCACAAAGTTCATTCTCGCTAAGCATGCCTGGAACAGAAGTTGCTGGCAGCGCCGCTGAGGAGAGGGAGGACTCCGGGGGCGAAAGAGGGTAAGTATATACCGTATATACTCGTGTATAAGCAGAGATTTTCAGCACCTTTTTTCGTGCTGAAAATGCCCCCTCGGTCTTATACACGAGTCATAGGGCAGAAACCAGCGGGGGAGGGGATGCCGCGGCAGGAGCCGGTGGCTGGGATCATACTCATGTCTCGACCACGCACCACAATTGTGGGTTTCCAGGGCAATGGGGTACTCAGAGCCGAGCCCGTAGAAGTCTATGGGATTGTCACAGGTAGCGGTGGCTCGGTCTGTGGCCCTGGCGGTCAGGCGTATGTTGGGGGGAATATTTACAGGGGATAGATTTATATACAGTTCGTGACGCCACCTGTAGTCTTCTGGTAATTTATACCAGCGCTGCTGTAGAGCTCTGAGGGGATGGTGAGGCAGCTAGATGTCGGGTCCCCTACAGGTAGGACTCTTCCCTCAGGTCGATAGTTAAAGCAGGGTTGTGCAGGCATGCAAGTAAATAACTCAGTCTCACACCGTCAGCGTCTTTCCATACCTTTACTTGTAAGATGGTAAGGCAGGTCCCAGGGAGGCTGATGGGGTTGATGGAGGATGAGCTTTGAGGCAACGGTTAAGCAAATTAGGGGCCTCCTTTACTGTCCAATAATGATGAGTCCAACCAGCCTGCAGCGTAGTTCCCTCTATAATTCCAGCTATTCCAAAGCTGTACTGCCCAGTCAGTTTTGTGGTCGGAGCCTTCTTGTGAGAGAGTTGAATTCCTATCTTGCTGATCAGGCTCAAAGTCTTCACTCCCCCTGACCCCAGTTACGTACTGACTATTTTGGGCTGTTTGCCGCGACCTAAGGTCCGGTAAATCTCTGGTTTTCTTACCACTATGCTTGTAGCTAATAGTGATCCTTCGGTCCCCAGTGACCGGTAGCAATGTGCAGGACTTCTCCAAGCCAAAAGCACTTTTTAAATATTCCTTCCACTTTGCCCTTCGATTTGCTCGACTCTTAATAGATATCTCCGTCTGTCTTCCAGTGGGGCACAGCTCTGACTAGGCTGAGGTGAACTAGACCACCTGTACTAGCCTCCACTTTCTGAACTGCTAACAGGCTCAGACTGGACACGTCTACTCTGTCCAAGAACAGGAAACTGACTGACTAAATCACTCCCTTCCACACCCTGCTGGGTGTGTCAGAAGTGTACATGATGTCATGAAGAGCCCTTAACTGTTACCTCTCCACCCATCCTCCTGGTATTATGTACCAGGGCTACACATTCCCCCATGGTAAACGACAGCACTCCCGGGCTGTAAAATATAAAGAGACATTTTTGTTTTGCATTTAACATTAAACATTAATTCGTCCCATCCGGGAGGTAAGGATGTCTTAAACGTTGCGAACAATAACATTATAGAGAAATACAAATATTAAATAAACATGTTCATAAAAATAGACAATATACTTGTGAAGGACCCGCACCAAACCTTCAACGTGGGTCCTGGGTGGGCTGCAGGACATCCGAATGCAGACCTCACTCAGTGCCACACCACACGGGTTTTCTGTTCAGAGGTAAGTCAAGGTTTCATGTGAAACCATTAAAAGGCACCTTAGTGCAACTATTTACAGGATACAGTTTTTGGGCTGGCTCAGTCCTCAGCCTCTGAGTCCATTATAAGACATAATAGGGAAAAACACAATATATATATAGACTTTTTACAGTATTCACATTAATTCGTTATAATCACTGCTGGTATCGAATGGGTAACTTTCCTTTTGTGATTCGCTCTGATCTACGTGGAGTAGCCTCAGGTATATTAAGTTGCGATCTGTCTGCACTGCGTAACGGCAAACTATAGAACTGCCTCAATCTTTCTATGGATCTGGCAAGCGTACTGATGGCTGGGCGGTGTGAGTCAGCTTCACCAGGGGATCCCATAGTATGGGGCGCTGCTTCAGATGATCCTTCTTGAGATTCCACAGGTTGAGGTGTTGCTGGAATGGGTAACTCCTGAACGGGCTCGACTGGCACCACGGGCACAACTGGAGGTAAAACTTCCTCTTGTGGCTGATAAAACTGCAACACCGGAACTATTACAGCATCTCCCAGTCTAGGCCAATCCGCAGGAAAATCTCCCAGATCGGTGTGTATGACCTCTTCCTTTCTTTCTCCTTGATTGATGACAGGGTTCTTTTCACAACGCTTTAAGGGTTCTGGACACAATTTCAAATGGTCTCTGGACACAGTGGTTGTTGTTCTTCCTCCGTCCTTACTGACGACACAAACTTTTCTGTTGTCATATTTAGAATCTTGTATGACGTAGGGTTCTTGCTCCCACTGATTATCCAATTTGTGCATCTTCCTTTTTCTTTTTAATACTACCTCTCCAGGCATCAAAGGCTTGGCAGGAGCATTTCTGTTGTAAACATCTTCCTGTTTCTCCCGTGCCTTTTGAGACTTTCCTCACACAGATTTGTACTCTTCTGTATGCTCTTGCCGATTGATGTCCCAGTTTTCAACGGCGTCGTCTGCCTCCGGTTCTACCACTCCAAGTTCTAGATCCATTGGTAGTCTTCCGGGCCTTGCTCTCATAAGATAGGCTGGAGTGCAGTTAGTGGAACTGACAGGTATATGGTTATACAAATCAACCAAATCAGGTAGTAAATCCGGCCATCGATTCCTGTCTTCCAACGGTATGGATCTCAACAAATCAAGGACAATATGGTTCATTTTTTCGCAAAGACCGTTGGTTTGAGGGTGATATGGTGTTGTTCTTATTTTCTTGCACCCGTACATGTGACAGAATTCCTTGAATAAATCAGGCTTCGAAAGCAGGTCCTGATCGGTTAATACTTGCTCCGGATACCCATGCGGTCTGCAGAAGCTTGCTTGAAAGGTTTTCGCTGCCGTCACTGCGGTCTGGTCCTTAACTGGAACAACCACCAGAAATCTGGAGTAATGGTCCACCATGGTCAGGCGTATGAGTATCCAGATCTACTTGGCGACAATTTGACGTGGTCCAGGGCCACAATCTCCAGGGACGAGTCGTCCGGATAGGTTGCAGGGGTGCCTTTTGACTACCGTAGTCCTTTCTTCTGAGACCACAGGGTCCACAGTTCCGACACCACCTCTCGATGGAGCTGCGCATCCCTACCCAGTAGAACCGGCATCTCAACAGGGTCTCCAGCTTTCTCCAGCCAAAGTATCCTGCTTGATCGTGGTACGCTTCCAACACCATTGGGACGTCTGCCTTGGGGACCACTATTTGCCAGACCATCTCGTGGGTTCTGGGGTTGACGTATCTCCTGCACAACTTCTCACGGTATAGGAACAACCTGCTTTTCTCGTTCCACAGGAGCTTTGCTGACATAGGTGCATCCTTTTCCAAGGAGGAACCTTCCTGTTTTAACAACTCCTTGATGCGGCTGACCACTGGATCACTGTCCTGAGTCTCTTTCCAACTGTGATGGGGTAAAGGATTTAATGTTGCACCATACTGCTTTCTGTGGACTCGATGCTCGTGGACTACCCCATTTCGATGGAATGCAGGTAGCTCAATTTCTTCCAGGTCATCCGATTCTTCTTCCGTATCAGAGTCATGCGGCATTCGGGACAACGCATCAGCATTAGCATTCTTTCGACCTGCCCGGTACTTGATAGTAAACTGGTAATTGGACAACCGAGCCATCCAACGCTGCTCCATGGCGCCCAGCTTGGCGGTTTCCAGGTGCGTTAACGGGTTGTTGTCTGTGTACGCCGTGAACTTATTGGAGGCCAGATAGTGCTTAAATCTTTCAGTAATGGCCCAGACCAGCGCCAGAAACTCCAGCTTGAAGCTGCTATAATTTTCCGGATTCCTTTCAGTTGGCCTGAGTTTTCTGCTGGCATATGCGATGACTTTTTCTTGGCCATTCTGCTTCTGACTGAGAACTGCTCCCAAACCTTCATTACTGGCGTCGGTGTACAACAGGAACGGTTGGCTGTAATCAGGATAGGTTAAGATCTCATCACCTGTAAGGATCTCTTTCATCTTTTGGAATGCTTCAGCCTGTTCTTTACCCCAATTAAAGGGAGGTTTCTGCTCTTTAGGGATTGTCCTACTAGGAGGTCCTGTAAAGGAGCTGCCTTCTTCGTGTAATCTTTCACGAATCTCCTGTAGTAACCCGTTAGTCCCAGGAACTGTCGCACTTCCTTAAGGTTCTTCGGCTCCGGCCACTTCTGGATGGCAGTGACTTTCTCTGGGTCCGGCGCTACTCCTTCCGAACTGACGATGTGCCCCAAGTATTGTACCTTCTGTTTGAGTAGATGGCATTTTGAGGGTTTTAATTTCATCCCGTACCTGGACAGGGACTCAAACACTTCTGCCAGGTGTTTCAGATGGTCCTCATATGTCTTGGAATACACGATAACGTCGTCTAGGTATAGCAGCACGGTTTCAAAATTGAGATGTCCCAGACAGTTTTCCATCATCTCTGAAATGTTCCTGGGGCACTGCTGAGCCCAAACGGCATTCTGTCGAACTCACAGAGCCCCATTGGGGTGGTGAAAGCCGTTTTCTCACGATCCTCCTCAGCCACAGCCACTTGCCAGTAACCACTAGTCAGATCAAGGGTAGAAAAGTAGTTAGCCGTTTTCAGAGCAGCTAATGATTCCTCTATACGTGGTAACGGGTATGCATCCTTGTGTGTTATGCGGTTCACCTGCCTGTAATCCACACACATTCTCATACTACCATCTTTCTTTTTAACCAGAACTAGAGGGGCTGCCCAGGGGCTACAACTATCCCTTATCACCCCGGCTTTCTTCATATCATTCAACATTTCTTTAGCCTTCTGATAATGAGCTGGAGGTATGGGCCTATACCGCTCTTTGATGGGAGGATGACTGCCTGTAGGGATATGATGTTGTACTCCCTTAATGATCCCAAAATCAAGTGGATTCTTGCTAAACACTTGGGCGTACTCTTGCACCACCCGTAATACCCTTGCTTCTGGTGAGCGGGAGTGGTGTCCGTCCCAACATGGAGTTGCTGACACCATTCCGCCACCTGGTTGCTGGGTCATTGTCCTCCGCTATTTGACAGGAGTCTAAGGACTCAGCCGGGAGAATAGAATTATTATCAACAGCATGTAGTTTAGCAATGGTTGCATAACGGGGTAAGTTTACCTCATCATCTCCCCAATTGAGAAGCCGTACCGGTACTCTTCCATTCACCACTTCTACTACTCCTCTAGCAGTCATAAGTGTAGGTCTATGTTCTGAATGGTGGGGTTCTACTACAGCTTGGTAATTCTGTCCTCTCAGACCTATGGCCGCCCTGCACCAAATGATCATTTCACTCATTGGGGGTATCACAATAGGATCCGAGTCAGTGACCCGTACATTACCAATTTCGCCGTCTGTAAGCTTCGCTTGCTGTTGACACACCAGGGCCCGGATCTCTCTTTGGATTACTCCTTTCTGCCTTGGTCGGGCAATCTCAGCGAGCTGTTGGAGCAAGAACACAACTTCTCCCAAACAATTACCGATAATGTTAGTACCCAAAATTATATTTAAACCGTTCTCCTCATTTACAGTCTTTACTACCAGAAGCCCCTGGTCTTTCAACTCCTCTCTGCCCACCTTTACATCTACACATTTTGTTCCGAGTACTTCTACAGGAAGACCATTAGAAGCATACACAGTAAAGTCAAGGCTCGGAGGTTTAAGACTGTCCATTGACCAGTACTTGGTATATAGGGCATCAGGTATTAGGGTCACCTGCGACCCAGTGTCTAACAATGCTGGAACAGCAATACCATCTAGAATAATAGACAGGTAGGGTCGCCCACCCACATACCTGCGGTTCCAGTCTAGGGGCCTGACGGGTATTCTCCTGGGTGTTGGCCCTTGGACCCAGGTTCTGCCCGTTTAAAGGACACTGTGGAGACATATGACCTTTCCGGTTGCATCGGTAACAGATGATCTCTCGACGAGGAGGGTGTTGATCAGAGGTCGCTCCTGGGGGTGGCGTTGTCCTCCTCCGGGGGGCGACGTCTTCTTTCTTCTCCGGTGCATCCACGGAACGTCCTCTGGGCAGTCAGCTAACAAGATCTTCCTTCCTCCTCTTTCCGCAGCTGTAGGGCACTCATCACAGCGGCCAGATTTTTAGTCAGCTGGCGCACCTCTGAGCGCAGACAGTCCAATTCACTAGGAGGTGTCACCTGCGCTTTGGCTTCAGCCACTAGCGGGGAAAAGGGGGTTACTGCCGGTTCCAGAGTGACTTCAGCCTGATGATGTTGGGTTGCCACCTCGGGTTTGCCCAGGGGCCGCAGCCCTTTTATTGCCATGTCCTTTAGGGCATCAAAGGTAGCATCCGGATGGTCTAAGGACCACCAGTTTACAGTTCTGCGTTCCTCTTGGGATCTCAATCCCTGTATAAATTGTTCTTTCAGCATTTATTCTCGTCGATAGCATTTAAATTGTTAATTTGCTTGAGGGCTCTCAGGGCTCCTGTAGTCGGCAAGCGTAGTCCCGGATGCTGTCACCTGGCTGTTGTGAACAGTGATAGAAGGCCATCCGGAGATCCGTTTCTGTGCGGTCTTCAAATATGGCATGCAGCTTAAGGAAGATCGCAGGTACCGACTCCTGATCAACGGTATCCCAAGTCTCCACTTCCCTCTCAGCAGCGCCAGTTAGCTGCCCTATTAGCACAGCAGCTTTTTGTCTCTCAGGCATGGAGTACATTTCTAGGATGCTGCATAACTTCCGCTTGAAGCCTGCTAATGTGCCTGGCTCACCGCTGTACTGGGGAAGCCATTTCGCCCCAGGCATATATGGGAGCGTTAGTGGCATGATCGGGACTACCGGACTGGGTGCTGGGCCTGCCCCCCATCTGGCGCTACAATACCAGACGGTGCGGGATTGGGGCCTCCGGCCGGGGCCGCACTGTCAGCCGGTTGTTGTGACATCTTAGCGCCCCCTTGGTTAAACGGAGCCTACCGGTTTCAGATGCTGCTACTTCACAGGCACCGCAGTGGGAACAGGACCTTCGTCGCAGGCGCTCTGATGTCAGAGCGTTCACTTCCTGTTGCAGGACCTGCCGCTGAGTCAGAGCCGGGGGCGTGTCCAAGACTTTGCGCGCTCTTTCAGGTACGCCAACCTTCTTCTCCAGCGCCTTAGGGCGCGAATCTGGCGGCAAATATGGCGGTATTTGGCGCCAAACAACAGCAACAGTCTTTTTTATCAAAACACTCCACAGGCACACAGGGCTCGCAATGCTGCAAGTTTCGTATCCTGTTCGTGACGCCAAATTTTGTCTCGACCACGCACCACAATTGTGGGTTTCCAGGGCAATGGGGTACTCAGAGCCGAGCCCGTAGAAGTCTATGGGATTGTCACAGGTAGCGGTGGCTCGGTCTGTGGCCCTGGCGGTCAGGCGTATGTTGGGGGGAATATTTACAGGGGATAGATTTATATACAGTTCGTGACGCCACCTGTAGTCTTCTGGTAATTTATACCAGCGCTGCTGTAGAGCTCTGAGGGGATGGTGAGGCAGCTAGATGTCGGGTCCCCTACAGGTAGGACTCTTCCCTCAGGTCGATAGTTAAAGCAGGGTTGTGCAGGCATGCAAGTAAATAACTCAGTCTCACACCGTCAGCGTCTTTCCATACCTTTACTTGTAAGATGGTAAGGCAGGTCCCAGGGAGGCTGATGGGGTTGATGGAGGATGAGCTTTGAGGCAACGGTTAAGCAAATTAGGGGCCTCCTTTACTGTCCAATAATGATGAGTCCAACCAGCCTGCAGCGTAGTTCCCTCTATAATTCCAGCTATTCCAAAGCTGTACTGCCCAGTCAGTTTTGTGGTCGGAGCCTTCTTGTGAGAGAGTTGAATTCCTATCTTGCTGATCAGGCTCAAAGTCTTCACTCCCCCTGACCCCAGTTACGTACTGACTATTTTGGGCTGTTTGCCGCGACCTAAGGTCCGGTAAATCTCTGGTTTTCTTACCACTATGCTTGTAGCTAATAGTGATCCTTCGGTCCCCAGTGACCGGTAGCAATGTGCAGGACTTCTCCAAGCCAAAAGCACTTTTTAAATATTCCTTCCACTTTGCCCTTCGATTTGCTCGACTCTTAATAGATATCTCCGTCTGTCTTCCAGTGGGGCACAGCTCTGACTAGGCTGAGGTGAACTAGACCACCTGTACTAGCCTCCACTTTCTGAACTGCTAACAGGCTCAGACTGGACACGTCTACTCTGTCCAAGAACAGGAAACTGACTGACTAAATCACTCCCTTCCACACCCCTGCTGGGTGTGTCAGAAGTGTACATGATGTCATGAAGAGCCCTTAACTGTTACCTCTCCACCCATCCTCCTGGTATTATGTACCAGGGCTACACACTCACCCCTCCCCGTGCCATCGCTGAGGTCCCTGCAATCCTGCGTTCTCCCCGTCTTCTTGCAGCTCTCCAGCACTGAGCGGTGAGGTAATACCCGCTCATTAAGGTCATGTAATATGGACGCGACGCCACTCCCATGGGCGTGGCCTCCATATTCATGGCCTTAATGAGCGGTATTACGTCACCGCTCAGCGCTGGAGAGCTGCAAGAAGACGGGGAGAACGCATGATTGCAGGGACGCTCAGCGATGGCACGGGGAGGGGTGAGTATGATGGAGGAGAGGACAAGGAGCACGAGCAGGACGGGGGGGGAACGGTGGACGGGGGAAGCATAGAGGAGGACGGGGGAAGCTGGAGCAGGACGGGGGAAGCATAGAGGAGGACGGGGGAAGCATAGAGGACGGGGGAAGCTGGAGCAGGACGGGGGAAGCATAGAGGAGGACGGGGGAAGCTGGAGCAGGACGGGGAAGCATGGAGCAGGAGGGGGGGGAGATCGGTGGACGGGGGAAGCTGGAGCAGGACGGGGGAAGCATGGAGCAGGAGGGGGGGGTGATCGGTGGACGGGGGAAGCTGGAGCAGGACGGAGGAAGCATGGAGCAGGAGGGGGGAGATCGGTGGACGGGGGAAGCATAGAGGAGGACAATGAGCACGGAGCAGGACGGGGGAGGATGGAGGGCACAGAGGAGCACGGAGCAGGAGGGGGGCACAGGAGGACGGAGAAGGAATGGGGGAGCACAGCGGAGGACGGAGCAGGAGGGGGGAGTACAGAGGAGAATGGGGGAGCACAGAGCTGGATGGGGAGCAAGGAGCAGGACGGGGGCAGCACAGAGCAGGAGGGCAGTTTATACACCCGGCTTATACATGAGTCAATATTTTTTCCCAGTTTTTTGTGGCAAAATTAGGGGGGTCGGCTTATACACGGGTCGGCTTATACACGAGTATATACGGTATGTATTTTTTATTTTATTTCTATTTTTTACAGGAATATGGTACCCAGGGCAAGGAGGAGAGTCTCCTCTCCTCAAGGCCCTGGGTACCAACCGCACATGAAGCGCTCACTTCACGCATGGTGGGCATAGCAATGTAATCCTATGGCGGCGGAATCGCCGCGATAGCGCAAAAACAATGAACATGCTGCGTATTTTACCCCGATGCGATTACGCTCCAGAAAAATACGCAGCATGTGCACAGCAATGCGTAAACCCATAGGATTGCATGGGATGCATTTTTTTTAGCATTTTTATGAGTGTTTACGCCACGTAAAAACGCTTAAAAAAACGCTTAAAAAACGCAACGTGTGCACAAAGCCTTAGACACTGAACACTAGGTGTCTGGTACAAACACCAAACTTTACAGTTCGGGTTCGCTCATCAATTGCAATTATGTTTGGCCCAGTAATTCTAGCTTTTCCTTACAGTCTAAATCTGTGACTTGGTTCATGCTGTCCAAATCATGGGCAACATGAATCAGAGACTAGCTGTACGATTTCAGCCAGATATAGTTTTATAAAGTTAGAAGATCTGTCCGACGATTATAGGAATAGACATGACTGATACAGTGTCGTCCTTGGCCGGCTTCTCCCAGTACCGCTCCAGATGATTGACAGATGTCTCTCATGTATGTACATAGGAGGAGACCTGTCAATCACCTGCAGCAGTACTAGGAAAAGCCGGTCAGAGGTTTTGCTGGATTACTCTCATCTATGTCTACAGTTCCTGGTCGAATCTTCAAACTACGATATATTTTCTCTAAAATGCTCCAGTGTATAAAATTACACTTGGCAGCAATCATGCAGCTCGGCTCTGATTCATGCTGCCCGTGGTTTTGGTAGCATGAAATAAGTGACAAGTTCCCTTTAAAATCCTAATTAAATGATTCAGTTTCTTTACTTAAGGTAGACTCATAAATTATTAATTAATTTACCATATTTGACAGCTTCTTAAATTCCCTTGAGGTGTTTTGTACTAACTTGGAGAATTAAAAAAAATATATGTTTGCTGTTCTACACGCGCAAGAAATGCAAAGTTCAGCAGTTCTCTGCGCAGTGTATAAATATCAGTAATGCAGTCCATGCTTAAGGTGAGGAGTCAGGCAATTTACCTTCTTGTCTTGCTATCCAAAAATACTATTTTATTCCAGTTATCTAAAAATAGAGGAAACATTTGCCTTCCAGAACCACAGTGGTTTTATTAGTATCACTGGCTATATCATTAATCATCTCCTAACATACAGTCACTTATGGTTCAGAATGGGCTTTAAATGGTAGTCAATGTGAATAGCGTCATGCGGTTTTACATATATTTTGACATGTGAAGTGTGAACTGTGTGTTGCTGTTTTAGGCATATATAATGTGACATGGTAATGTATAATGTATAGTGTGTGATAAGCATTGTTAGAATAATAGACAAAGCACAGCTATAGGGAATGTAAAGTATAATATACTAGATGGAGGCCGGATGCTATCGCATCGGGAGGGCAGTAATGTCACGATGGGGGCAAGCTTTGCATCATTGAGAATCTCTCCCCCCATGTGCTCACCCACCTATCCACTCTCTCTTTCCCCATGTGCTGACTTTTCCCATTGTGCTCTCTTCTTTGACCTGCCTACCCCATGTGCTATCCTCCTTGTCTGCTGTCTTTCTCTTTCCTGTGCTGTGTTCTCCCCTCATGTGCTGTCCTGTTTGAGCTGTCTCCCCCATGAAATATTTTACCTTACAAAATGAATCCTCTGTGATCTCCTGCTGTAATGTCAGTATTGCCTTTTACATCCTCCCCTGCCCAGGAGATGTGGTTTGCTCCGTACACGGTCAGACACAGACAATTTTTAAAATTGAACTTTCGTTCGTGGGAAAACCCATTTAATGTGACCGGCTTCCTCTGCCTGTAGACACGTCACGCATCTGCCGCCGGGATCATCCGAATGATTCACTGCGCCTGCGCGGAATTTGCGAAGGTGAGGTAAATCAGACGCTGCCATCTTTGTGCAGACAGAGAGCGGCGGTCATATTAAAACTGCGCATGCGCACCTACTGTACAAAGATGGCGGCAGTCAGTGAATCATTCGGCTGATCCCGGCGGCGGTGTGTTCACGACGGTGTTCCGCTAGTGGTACCACGCAGGAGGCTGCGTACGGCATATACAGTGTGTGTGTGTGGTTCGTACGGCATATACAGAGTGTTTGCGTGTGGTGCATACAGCATATACAGTGTGTGTGGTGGGTACGGCGTATATAGTGTATGTGGTGCGTACGGTATAAACAGTGTGTGTGTGTACGATGTATGCAGTGTGCGTGTGTGTGGTGCATACAGCATATACAGTGTGTGTGTGGTGGGTACGGCGTATATAGTGTATGTGGTGCGTATGGCATAAACAGTGTGTGTGTGTTACGACGTATGCAGTGTGTGTGTGTGTGTGTGTGTGTGTGGTGCATACAGCATATACAGTGTGTGTGTGGTGCGTACGGCTTATACAGTGTGTGTGTGGTGGGTACGGCATATAGAGAGCATGTGTGTGTGTGTGTGGTGCGACGGTGTTCCACTGGTGGTACCGCGTAAGAGGCTGGTACCACCAGCAGTTTCCATATTGAGACACCCATCACTTGGGTGTCCCAATATGGCGGTCAGTGAACTTTCTCCGCTTGGAATTCTGGGATCCGGAGACATCTGGACGGAACAAGATGTGAAGACATTACAAGATAATTATATATTAGAAGTGATATAATACATATATTCAGGTTTTAGGACATAAGGAACCATAGGATAAGATAAACTTTGGTAAGCAGTCTAAATGTAATTTGTTTAATATACGCAAATGCCATGCATAAGGTTTGTAAAGGCATAGCTATCGGTTATAGACATAGGGACAGGCATATTTAAAGGTTCAGGACTAGCCCATAGTGGGAGAGGCAAGCCCTGGTAAAATGGGGACTGCACCCTTATAGCAGGTCAGATAGGAAAGTAACCAATGTCAAGTTCAAGTTCAGTTGGTGAGCATCTATCATTCGGGGCAGTGGGAAGCCTTATTGGAATCCCTTGTGGACATTCCTGCAACGTCCAGGGCTAAAGGCTCGGTACAGATGTAAGGGGAGCCAGTGCCGTAATCGTGGCTGACAATGGTTGCTCAATCACACTGTAAGAGGGTGAACTGTGATGACATCAGGAGAGCATTAGGACCCTGCTGCTGAATGTCTGGACTGTGTGTGAAAGCCCAGGAAACTGTGTGTGCTGGGGGGTGGGGTCTAGTCTCTGCTGTATAGAATGCTGAAATGTGATGCTGGCGAAGCAGAGAGACTGCCATGTGACATGCGGCGTGAGGCAGCTGATCAGAAGTGAGAAGTCTCGACTCTGTAAAGACTGCTGCCAGCGTGTTTGTGAGGGTATGAACCCCTTTCGCTTGTGAACCTATGGTTCTGCTGTGAAACAAGGACAGAGCATTTCTGAGAGCAGTGTGATTGTGGAGCTTCAAGAAATCCCTGCTCTGCTGAGCTGAAAAAAGACTGAAGACATCCTTCCTGTGCAGATTCAGGCGATCTGCTCCCAGGGGAAACTGTTAGTGACTGTTAGAGGAGAGACGGTATCCTTTATCATCCATATTGAGAGGGATCCCCACAAGCCCTGTTGAAATTCTATCCCGGAACGTATCTTGAGTAGGGATGAGCTTTCCGATATTGCAGTATCGGAAATCGGACCGATATTTGCTATATCGGAATTCCGATTTCCGATTCCGATATTTTTTTCACATCGGAAATCGGAAATCCCATAATCCTTCAGCCTTTGAGTGCTCCGTTGAGACAATCAGGAGCTGAAGAATTGCTGACAACATTGTGTAACTCCCCTAAGCTTGGTAGGAGGCGTCCAAACTTGCTAGCTAGGGGCTGCACTGCGATTGGCTGGCTGGATGGTGTGATCAGGCAGTATAAAAGGCTGCGCCTGCCATTTTGGCCTCACTCTTCTGTGAAAGCAGATAGAGATAGGTTGCTGTTGGAGATAGGGAGAGATCTCGAATCTAATAGTGAAATTGCCGTTCTGAATCCATCAATAGAGATGAAGGCAGGGAGTAAGGGATGTCCCCGTGGCGGCCGCGGAAGAGGTGCATCAGCAGCTAGACATGGTGCACATCCAGAGCAAGCAGCAGGCCCAAGTCACTCAGCACCTACTTTCACCCGGCAGCAGTCATTTATGCGCAGCTTGTTAGGAGCACAGGGCCATAGGCTGATAAGAGAGGATCAAGTAGAAACCGTTGTTGGTTGGATGGCAGCTGAGGCATCCACCTCAATGAGCGCAGCATCCTCCCAGGACCTCTCCACCACATCGGGTCAGGCCACTGAAGAGCAGCACCCATCTGCTTCTTCATCGCCCACTAAATTACCCAGACATTCAGAAGGCCAGGAGCCAACCTTAATCCTCTTCTCAGAATCTGTTGGCTTGGAATCTGTGTGCCAGCCAGACAGCATTCCTGCCGCTGAAGAAGAGGTAGTGTGCACAGATGCGCAACCACTGTGTGCGTCTGAGGAAGAAGTGGAGGGTGGGCCAGTGCCCACAGTGACCAGACCCCAGTCAGCAGATGATGATGAAACTCAGCTGCCAGTTTCTGCTGATGAAAGTGTATTGGATGACGAGGTCCTTGACCCATCATGGCATGCTGAGGGGCAGAAAGCAAGTAGGGATAGCTCAGAGGAAGAGCTTGCAGGTGTGGCGCAGCGTGGCCGTCCACGTCGGAGAGGAAGAGGGAAAAATTTGTTGTCTGCTCCCTCAACTTCAGCACCCATTAGGAGCAGGGCTCTTTTAAAGAGTACAAGGGGTGCGCCCAAGAGTTGTGGTGCATGTTCCTTTTTCGACCAAGTTGCAGATGACGTTACAGTAGTCAGATGCAAGCTTTGTCGACAAACTGTGTGGAGAGGGAAGAACGTCAGCAACCTTAATACCACCAATATGTTGACGCATATCAGGAAGAGGCACCCTGTGGAGTGGCAGCATCACACCCTAGATGATTCGCCACCTGCAGCTGGTCCCCCACCTTCCATCTCTTCAGCCACCTCTTCCTCCAGTTCGCAAACAGCTCCTCCCGCTTCCTCGCCAGAATGCCAGGGTACATCTGCAGGCAGTGTTGTACGGCGGCACACTGTCTGTACTTCGTCAGCATCAGCATCCTAATCGCTGGCATCCTCACACTCCCATTCCGTTGTGCAGCCATCTGTCACACAGGTGTGGGAGAAAAGGCGCCCATACTCGGCAAACCACCCATGAGCACAGGGCATGAATTCTTGCATTGCCAAACTGCTTGCAGTGGAAATGCTACCATTCTGGCTGGTGAGCAAGCCAGTCTTTATCGATATGTTGGGGTTTGCAATCCTACAATACAGTATTCCCAGCCGCTTCTACTTCAGCAGGCAAGCGGTCCCCGCCCTGCAATAGCATGTGGAGTGGAAAATTAAGCATGCGCTACAAAATGCAGATTTGTAGCAAGGTCCTCCTGACCACGATGCTGGACCAGTCAGCATTGCCAGGGACGCTACATTTCCATCACCGCCCATTGGGTAAATGTAGTTGAGCCTGGAACTGAAGTAGACAGTGCAAGTGCGCGGGTCCTGCCAACTCCACGGATTGAAGGCCTCTCCTCCATACAAATTGACTCCTCCTCATAAACCTCGTCAGACTCGCCTGCACCCAGACGTACCACAACAACCGATTTCAGCACTGCATCGGCCAAACATCAACAGGCCGTGTTGAAATTGGTTTATCTGGGTAATGTTAGCCACACCGCAACCGAGCTGTGGAACATGCTGAAGGAGCAGAGCGACATGTGGCTTGCGCCGCTCAACCTCCAGCCAGGTATGGTGGTGTGTGACAACGCCCGAAACCTGGTCGCGGTTCTGGGCCTGGGTGGTCTGACTCACATTCCATGCCTTGCCCATGTTCTAAACTTGGTGGTGCAGAGTTTCCTTAGGAACTATCCTGACCTTGAGGAGCTGCTGCACAAAGTCAGATACGAGTGCTCTCATTTGCGACGTTCAAGCATGGCTGCATCGCGCCTTTCAGCCATGCAGCGCAGATTGGGCCTGCCCGAGCACCGCATCATTGTTGACCTTCCCACAGGTGGAATTCGACTTTGCATATGCTGCAGAGGTTGTGTGAGCAGCTGCGCTTGGTGCCACATGTACCCAGGAGGATGCATGAAAGGTAATTCACAATCACCTGATAAGCACACAACACTTCACATTTTTCCTGGTTCCACCAGAGGGAGCTCTTGAGTCAGTAGTGAGATGAAGACAGTCTAGCTGAACGTTAGCTAGTTGTTGGTGTTACCTCAGAACAGCAGAACATCTCAGAACGCAGTTACTTCAGACGAGCTGTGAGGGAGAGATAAGAACTCCTCAGAACACCGGGGAGAGACTCCTGTCAGATTAGCCTGAGGGCTGAGGAAGTTTGAGAGAGAAGCTGACATCTACTGCTGCCTGTGCTTATGCTAAGTGTGCGAGTAGGACGACAGGCAAGTGGAAAAGGGAAAAGAGAGAGTGACTGAGGAGAAATAGCAACGATAGCTTACCTCCACTCTGCACTACCGGACACCGGGTCCGAGCTTGCTAGTATCTTCATAGCTAGTGGGAAAAACCGGAGACCCTGGACTTCAAGTCGCAGGGGCCCAGCAGTGCTGATACGTAACTGAGGTTAGGAAGATGGGGGTCTGGCAGGTACCGCCATAGAGACACTGTTCTGTCCACAAAAAGACCTCATCACAAGATCAGCCGGGCGTAGCAAAGAGAAGGAGTTAAACTCTGTTTTATGCAAGTTAGAAACTCACACACATAAGGACATAAGGAAGCCTTACACCTACTCAGTGGATTGCTGGACGTGCATCCTCCACCCTGACGGCCTCCCGGGACGTGCCTGCAACTTCATCACCAGTAAAGGTACGGAAAGAGACTGTCTTGTGTGTGTCTGCATTATTGCTCCTTCACCCCTATACCGCCATATACCTCGAGGGATCAGTCTTACCTGTGGAAGACTTAACACCTTGCTGCCCAGTAACAACCCCTCAGAGGATTCACCCTGCAGCGCTAGTCACCCTGATCAAAAACCACAGGTGGCGTCACGAACATTTCTAAATCACCTGTAAATATATCCCCCTTTGAATGAGCGCCCAGGGCAACGGACCGAGCCGCGCTACCCGTGACCTCTCCCCCATTGAAGTGAACGGGCTCGGTGCCGAGTACCCCATAAGCCCTGGTACGTGCAACTCATCTTTGGCGTCACGAACAGGATAAGAAGCTCGCTATATGTGAGTCCTGTGTGCCTGAATTGGACTGTTTTTGTGCTATAGACTGTGTTGCTGTTTTTGAGATTTTTGGCGCCAATTGTCCGCCATTGCCCGCCAAAGTACAGCGCTACAGCGCGAGGAGAAGGGGCGTACCTGCAGAAAGCGCGCGGAGTCCCGGACACGCCCCCAACGCTGACGCGGCGGCAGGTCCTTCCACATCGTTGTGCCTGGCAGAGCTGAAGTCTTCAGGAGAAGGTAGGCCACACTTAACTAGGGGGGCACAGACATGTCGCAGCCACAAGCTGACAGCGCGGCCCAGGGCGACTGCTCTGGTGACTTACCCGCCGGCGCTGCAGCGCAGGATGGAAACGCTGGCCCCTCCCCATGTCCGGTGGCCCCGATAGTACCGCTGACGCTCCCATACCTGCCTGGATCAAAGTGGCTCCCTCAGTATAGCGGTAAGCCTGATACCCTGTCAGGGTTCAAGCGCAAAATATGCAGCATAATGGACATGTACCCTATGACAGAGAAACAAAGAGCTGCAGTGGTATTGGGACAATTGACTGGTGCTGCAGAAAGGGAAGTAGAGACTTGGACAGCTGCAGACCAGGAATCAGTGCTTTCAATTTTCTTAAAGCTACAGACTATTTTTGAGGACCGCACTGAAACAGATCTCCGGATGAGGTTTTACCAATGCTCCCAGAGACCAGATGACAGTATTAGGGACTACGCCTGCCGACTACAGGGGGCCCTGCGAGCTCTCAAACAGGTTAACCCTATAAGTGCCATTAATGAAAGCAAAATGTTGAAGGAACAGTTTGTACGGGGACTGAGGTCCCAAGCTGAAAGCAGGACTGTGCACTGGTGGTCCTTGGATCATCCTGACGCTACCTTTGATGCCCTAAAAGATATGGCTATAAAAGGACTGCGACCCCTGGGGAAGCCTGAGGTGGCAACCCAGTGTCACCCGGGTGAAGCCACTCTAAAGCCAGCAGCATCCACCTTTTTCCCGCTGGTGGCGGAAGCCAAAACGCAGGAGGCGCCCCCTACTGAGTTGGACTGTCTGCGCTCAGAAGTGCGCCAGCTGACTAAAAACCTGGCCGCTGTAATGAGTGCCCTGCAACTGCGGAAGGAAGAGGGAGGAAAGATCCTGCTAGCTGACTGCCCAGAGGATGTCCCTTGGATGAACCGGAGGAAAAGGAGGACGTCGCCCCACCGGAGGAGGACAACGCCACCCCCAGGAGCGACCCCTGATCAGCACCATCCTCGCCGGGTGATCATCTGCTACCGTTGCAACAGAGAAGGTCATCTAGCCCGACAGTGTCCTTTAAACGAGCAGACCCTGGGTCCGAGGGCCAACACCCAGGAATAGACTCATCAGGCCCCTCAGACTGGAACAGCAGGTTTGTGGGAGGAAGACCTTACCTGTCCATCATCCTGGACGGGATCGCAATCCCTGCCCTGCTGGACACTGGATCTCAGGTGACCATCATACCTGATGTCCTGTATAATAAGTTTTGGTCCATGGACAGCCTCCAGCCCCCGAGCCCTGACTTTGCTGTGTATGCCTCTAATGGTCTCCCTGTTGATATACTAGGAGCCAAAAACGTGGACGTAAAGGTGGGCAGAGTGGAGCTGAAGGACCAGGGACTCTTAGTAGTAAAGACTGTAAATGAGGAAAATGGCTTAAATGTGGTTTTAGGTACAAACATTATTAGTAACTGTCTGGGAGAAGTTGTGTTTTTGCTCCAACAGCTCGCCGAAGTTGCCAGGCCAAAGCAAAAGGGAGTGATCCACAGGGAGATCCGGGCCCTGATGTGCCAGCAGCAAGCGAAGCTGACAGACGGTGAAATTGGTAATGTACAGGTGACAGACCCAAACCCCATTGTGATACCCCCGATGAGTGAAATGCTTATATGGTGTAGAGCAGCAATACGTCTGAGAGGACAGAACTACCAAGCAGTAGTAGAGCCCCATTGTTCAGAGCACAGACCTACACTCTTGACTGCTAGAGGGGTAGTAGAAGTACAAAATGGGAGAGTACCAGTACGTCTTCTCAACTGGGGAGAAGATGAAGTGAATTTACCACGCTATGCCACAGTTGCTAAATTACATATCGTAGATAACAGCTCTATTCTCACGACAGAGTCCTTAGCTTCCCGCCAACCAGCGGAGGATAATGACCCAGCAACCCAGGTGGAGGATTGGTGTCAGCAGCTCCATGTCGGGACAGACACCACTCCCGCCCACCAGAAACAGGGAGTACTACGGGTGGTACAGGAGTACACACAGGTATTTAGCAAACATCCACTTGACTTTGGGACAATTAAGGAAGTACAACATCATATCCCTACAGGCAGCCATCCTCCCATCAAAGAGCGGTACAGGCCTATACCTCCAGCACACTACCAGAAAGCTAAGGAAATGTTGCGTGACATGAAGGAAGCAGGGGTGATAAGGGATAGTTGTAGTCCCTGGGCAGCACCTCTAGTCCTAGTTAGGAAAAAGGATGGAAGCATGAGAATGTGTGTAGATTATAGACAAGTAAATCGCATAACACATAAAGATGCATACCCTTTACCACGCATTGAGGAATCCTTAGCTGCCTTAAAAACTGCTAACTACTTTTCCACCCTTGACCTCACTAGTGGGTACTGGCAAGTAGCTGTGGCTGAGGAGGATCGGGAGAAGACGGCTTTCACCACCCCGATGGGACTCTGTGAGTTTGACAGAATGCCGTTTGGACTCAGCAGTGCCCTGGGAACGTTCCAGAGAGTGATGGAGAGTTGCCTGGGACATCTCAACTTTGAAACCGTGTTGCTGTACCTGGACGACGTAATTGTGTACTCCAAGACGTATGAGGATCATCTGAAGCACCTGGCAGAGGTATTCGAGTCACTGTCCAAGTATGGGATAAAACTGAAGCCTTCAAAGTGCCATCTGCTCAAACAAAAGGTACAGTACTTGGGACATATTGTCAGCTCAGAAGGAGTAGCGCCAGACCCCGAGAAGGTCACTGCCATTCAGAAATGGCCGGAGCTGAAGAATCTTAAGGAGGTGCGCCAGTTCCTGGGACTGACAGGTTACTACCGGAGGTTTGTAAAGGACTACACCAAGAAAGCAGTGCCTCTGCAGGACCTCCTGGTAGGACAACCCCTCAAGAGCAGAAATCCTCCATTCCACTGGGTAAAGAACAAGCTGAGGCATTTAAATAGATGAAAGAGATCCTGACAGGCGATGAAATCTTAGCCTACGCTGACTACAGCCAGCCGCTCCTGCTGTACACTGATGCCAGCAACGAAGGATTGGGAGCTGTCCTCAGTCAGAAGCAAAATGGCCTGGAAAAAGTCATCGCATATGCAAGCAGGAAGCTCCAGCCGACTGAGAGAAACCCAGAGAACTATAGCAGCTTCAAGTTGGAGTTCCTGGCACTGGTCTGGGCCATTACAGAAAGATTCAAGCATTACCTAGCCTCCAGCAAGTTCACTGCTTACACAGACAATAACCCCTTGACACATCTTGAAACAGCCAAGTTGGGAGCCATGGAGCAACGTTGGATGGCTCGGCTATCGAACTATCAGTTCACAATCAAGTACAGGGCGGGCCGTAAGAACGCCAACGCTGACGCCTTGCCCAGAATGCCGCATGAGTCCGACACGGAAGAGGAAGAGATTGAGCTACCTGCATTCCACAGAAATGGGATGATCCACGAGCAACGAGCCTACAGGAAGCAGCGTGGTAAGACGTTAAACCCTTACTTCACCACAGCTGGAAGGAGACCCAGAACAGTGACCCGGTTGTCAGCCACATCAAGGAACTGATAACTCAGGAAGGTTCCTCCTTGGAGAAGGATGCATCTCAACAAGCAAAGCAGCTGTGGAATGAGAGAAGCCGGCTGTTTATCTACCGAGAGAAGCTGTGCCGAAGGTACGTCAACCCCAGAACCCATGAGATGGTGTGGCAGATAGTGGTCCCAAGAACAGACGTCCAGATGGTGTTGGAAGCTTACCACGATCGAGCGGGGCACTTTGGCTGGAAGAAGCTGGAAACCCTACTGAAGTGTCGTTTCTACTGGGTGGGAATGCGAAGTTCCATCGAGAAATGGTGTAAAAACTGTGCGTCCTGTAGCCTCTGAAGAAAAGACTACAGTAGCCAGAAAGCACCCCTGCAGCCCATCAAGACGACTCGTCCCTTGGAGATCGTGGCCTTGGACCATGTAAAGTTGTCACCCAGCCGGTCAGGATACTCATATGCCCTGACCATGGTGGATCACTACTCCAGGTTCCTGGTGGTTGCCCCTGTCAAAGATCTGACAGCTGAAACAGCAGCAAAGACGTTTCAGGCGTATTTCTGCAGACCCCATGGATATCCAGAGCAAGTGTTAACTGATCAAGGTCCTGCCTTTGAAGCCGAATTGTTTAAAGAGTTCTGTCACTTGTACGGGAGTAAGAAGATAAGAACCACACCGTACCACCCCCAAACCAATGGTCTCTGTGAGAAGATGAATCACATAGTCATTGATCTGCTGAAGACGGTACCACTTGAGGAGAGGAATCGGTGGCCAGACCTACTACCTGACCTGGTAGATCTGTACAATCACATACCGGTGAGTTCCACCAATTGCACTCCAGCCTACCTTATGCGAGCAAGACCAGGAAAGCTGCCCATGGATTTGGAACTTGGTGTTGTAGAACCAGAAGCTGATGTTACTACTGAAGATTGGGACACGAACCGACAGGAACAGTACAGGAGAGTACAAGCCTGCGTGGAAGATAGTCTCAATAAAGTAAGGGAAAAGCAAGAGGAGAACTACAACAAAAGTGCGCCAGCTAAGCCTTTTATGCCTGGAGAAATTGTGCTAAAAAGAAAAAGAAGAATGCACAAATTGGATGATCAGTGGGAAAAAGAGCCATATGTCGTGCAAATTTCCAAGTTTGACAACAGGAAAACCTGTACCATTAGCAAAGATGGAGGAAAGACGACCACCACTGTATCAAGAGACCACCTAAAACTGTGTCCAGACATGTTAAAACTTCACGAGGAAGAACTTGTTATGGAAAAAGAGAAACCAGGTGAAGTCATACACACGGACTTAGGAGATTTTCCTGCAGATTGGCCTTGTATCGGGGATGCTGTGATTATTCCAGTACTTCAATTTTACCAACCACAAGAAGCGCTTCAACGTCCAGTTGAGCCAGTTGCCGCAGCAGAAGAAATAGTTCAAGAGGAACCTGCTCCTGTAGCACCTCTAGAAGTAGAGTCTCAAGAAATGGAACCTCAAGACGTGGAACTACCAGAAGAATCCCCTGGCGAAACAGAACCGCATCGCCCAGCCACAAGTATGCTTGCCAGATCCCTAGAGAGGTTAAGGCAGTATTACAGTTTGCCAGCACGCAGGACAGATAGGCCAGATGCTACTATACCTGAAACCACACCACGTAGGTCAGTACGCACGACAAAAGGAAGGTTACCTGTTAGGTACCAAGAGTAGTCCTAGCAAATTAATCCAGTAGGACCCAGACAGGGTTTACTGAACTGTACAAAGTTATGAAGAGAATTGCACTTTATTGAGAATGTTATATGATGATAATGTTTACATGCTGAAGTAGTATACCCCAGTTGGGTAATGTGATATGTGAAATGCTATTTGAAGGACTGTGTGGCAAAGGACTTTGCCAGCCCAAAAACTGTGTTGTAAATAGTTGGCACTCAGTGCCCCATCTTGGTTTTACGTAAGCCATTCTACCTCAGAAGAAAAACCCGTATGGTGTGGCCTTGAGTGAGGTCTGCAGCAGAGAAGTCCTGCAGCCCACCCAGGACCACCGTGGGAGGTTTGGTGCAGGTCCTCCACAAGTATCCTGTATTTATTTGCACCGTGAAAGTATTTGATATTTTCTATTGCTAATTTGTATACATTGAAACGTTAAAGTGTCCTTACCTCCCGCAAGGGATGAGTTATGTTTATTGTTATGTTATAAAAATTTTTTCTTTTTCAGCCCGGGAGTGCTGATATTAACTAGGGGGGTATGTGTAGCCCAGCTGCGCTTGGTGCCACATGTACCCAGGAGGATGCATGAAAGGTAATTCACAATCACCTGATAAGTACACAACACTTCACATTTTTCCTGGTTCCACCAGAGGGAGCTCTTGAGTCAGTAGTGAGATGAAGACAGTCTAGCTGAACGTTAGCTAGTTGTTGGTGTTACCTCAGAACAGCAGAAGATCTCAGAACGCAGTTACTTCAGACGAGCTGTGAGGGAGAGATAAGAACTCCTCAGAACACCGGGGAGAGACTCCTGTCAGATTAGCCTGAGGGCTGAGGAAGTTTGAGAGAGAAGCTGACATCTACTGCTGCCTGTGCTTATGCTAAGTGTGCGAGTAGGACGACAGGCAAGTGGAAAAGGGAAAAGAGAGAGTAACTGAGGAGAAATAGCAACGATAGCTTACCTCCACTCTGCACTACCGGACACCGGGTCCGAGCTTGCTAGTATCTTCACAGCTAGTGGGAAAAACCGGAGACCCTGGACTTCAAGTCGCAGGGGCCCAGCAGTGCTGATACGTAACTGAGGTTAGGAAGACGGGGGTCTGGCAGGTACCGCCATAGAGACACTGTTCTGTCCACAAAAAGACCTCATCACAAGATCAGCCGGGCGTAGCAAAGAGAAGTAGTTAAACTCTGTTTTATGCAAGTTAGAAACTCACACACATAAGGACGTAAGGAGGCCTTACACCTACTCAGTGGATTGCTGGACGTGCATCCTCCACCCTGACGGCCTCCCGGGACGTGCCTGCAACTTCATCACCAGTAAAGGTACGGAAAGAGACTGTCTTGTGTGTGTCTGCATTATTGCTCCTTCACCCCTATACCGCCATATACCTCGAGGGATCAGTCTTACCTGTGGAAGACTTAACACCTTGCTGCCCAGTAACAACCCCTCAGAGGATTCACCCTGCAGTGCTGGTCACCCTGATCAGAAACCACAGATGGCGTCACGAACATTTCTAAATCCCCTGTAAATATATCCCCCTTTGAATGAGCGCCCAGGGCAACGGACCGAGCCGCGCTACCCGTGACCTCTCCCCCATTGAAGTGAACGGGCTCGGTGCCGAGTACCCCATAAGCCCTGGTACGTGCGACTCACAGCAACCTGAAATTATGGAGTTGCAGCTGCAGCAGGCGCAAAGTAGGAGACACACATCTCAGCCCTCCCACTTTACAACCACAGAGTGTGCATCCATGAAGGACATATGCACTATTTTGAAGTGCTTCGAGGACTCCACTCTGATGGTGAGCGTGGATGCTGCCCTATTCAGCCTGACTATTCCCCTTATATGCCTTATAGAATCATCACTTAAAGGACTAAGGGATGAGGTTTCTCAGGAGGAGGAGGAGTATGATGAGACACTTGCACCAACCAGGCAATCTTCATCGGCCCGGTTGGTACAAAGCTCTGTGGGTGCCTCACAAAGGTCCAGGCAGGACACAGCAAGTGAGGAGGATGAGGAGGACTATGAGGATGAGCTAGAGGAGGAAAGTACACAGCGCTCTACTAGTAGTCACCAGATAGAGCGTGGATGGGGTGATGCAGAGCTGCCAAAGCACATTCCTCCAACTGGTGACAGCGATGCATGACCAGTTGGCAGCCTTCAGCACATGAGTGACTTTATGTTGCAGTGTCTGAGAAAAGACCCACGCGTGGCTCGTATTCTCCACACAAATGACTACTGGGTGGCCACCCTCTTAGATCCACGTTACCGGGACTGCCTTGAAAGCCTAATTGCACCGTTGAACCGGGCGCGTAAAATGCAGGAGTACCAAGAAGCACTGGTTAATTCACTCATTTACTCTTTTCCACCGCATAGCAGTGATGCACGTGCACTAGCAGGCACCTCAGTGTGTCCTGGGCCCAGCGGAATTCGTTCAGAAGCCGGTAGCAGAAGCAGTACATCTGCTACTGACAGGTTCAGTATAACCAACCTGTTCCAACGGTTTCTGAACCTGCAAACAGTTCGAGCACCATCAGCACAGACAGTGCAACGCACTAGGAGGCAACGTTACCGTGACATGGTGGCACAATACCTCTTCACCTCTGTCAGTGGGCTTCAGGATGGATCTGCCCCCTTCAAGTTTTGGGTCTCCAAGTTGGATACATGGCCCGAGCTTAGCCAGTATGCCTTGGAGGTCCTGGCTTGTCCTGGTGCCAGTGTGATTTCTGAACGCGTCTTTAGTGCAGTTGGCAATGTACTAACAGACCAATGTACCAGACTATCCGCTGCAAATGTGGACCGGCTTACATTCCTAAAAATGAACCAGGCCTGGATTTCTGGTGACCTTTGCTGCCCTGGGCCACAGTACACAGGTTACATGCATGGTTGGTAGCAGTATGCATGCTCTGTCATGTGCCTATGTTGCACACAGCGTAATCTGTTGTGCCCGTGCTCTGGCCTCTACTTGGTAGCGCCTGGTTCTGTGACTGACTCTTTCACCTCATACTGTTTTCCATTGGCTCTAGTACAGCCAGCTAGTGCCCATTTCTGTGACTGCCACTTTCACAGCATGCCGTGTTTCTGGGCTCTAGTACCGCCATCTGGTGCCCATTTCTGTGACTGCCACTTTCACAGCATGCCGTGTTTCTGGGCTCTAGTACCGCCAGCTAGTGCCCATTTCCGTGACTGCCACTTTCACAGCATGATGTGTTTCTGGGCAACAGTACTGCCAGCAGTACCTCGTTAGACCAAAGTGGAAAAAAAGGACGACAGATGACAAACACCTATAGGCAGAAGCACAAGAGGCGGGATCCAGCCTCGCCGGCTGTTTTATGGCAGTGAAGTGCGGACACAGGTGCCTCCCTCAAAGGGTAAACCGAGTTCAGGCATCGCCAGCTGGTTCTTGGGAGTGCCCAAGGGCACAGGTACCTCCTGCTCCAAACCGTGTTTCGATAACGCTCGCTCTAACCCTTACCCTACTAACCATAAACCCTAACCCTACCCCAACTAATCCTAACCCAAAGAAAGAACACCGCTGTTAAGAAGATGGCGACCAGTTTTCCTGCTACAGTTTTCGCTCTGTGCATTTTTCTAGCGATTTTTTTGCTCCTCTGCCTCTGCATACTCCTTCCCCATTATCCTGAGGTGTTTCCCCTCCATTTTATCCATTATATAGCACTGTAGTGGTTATTTTGTAATTCCGATTTTTTTCTTCCATTGACTTGCATTGATATCGGAAATCGGAAATTCCGATATCCGATATTTTTCCAATATCAGAAATTGGAATTCCGATACGATTTCGGGCAATATCGCTCATCCCTATTCTTGAGGCTTCAGAACTGTAAGTCCCCGGCGTGTGGGCTCGGCAACGGCCAACAAGACGCAGAGCTTTGTTTTGCTGTAACTGTTTGGCGCCGAAGATTTTGGGACTGGCTGCAGCCGATGCAAGATATATACCTGAGTAGAGACTCACCTCAGGTTAATGGTACTGTAGTAATAGATACCCGGGTATCCCTAGATTAACTATATAAGAACGGTTGTTATATTTACATATATATTCATATTGTTGGTATTTGATAAGTTTGCCATCCCAGAGTCTCCCCTAACACCTCTCCATCAGATTTACACCTGCTTTTCAGATAATTCACTAAAAGACTTTGTTTAACTTAGTGGTTAGGTAAATTTTCTTCTGTTACTTCAGTGTAATATACACATAATTTGGAGATTTTGTGATTGGCACGTTGATTTCAGCCCTGGCTGATTGAGTGTAAATAATTGGGAATTCTCAGGCTGTTTCAGATAATCTTGAATTTCATTTAAATTCCTAATCCAGTAAAGAAAAATATTTAGACTTGAGAGTCCTCAGTGGTTGATACCTTTTAATGGCTAACTGAAAAGATGGTAACAAATTGCAAGCTTTCGAGACTACTCAGGTCTCTTCATCAGGCAAAGACTAAAACAAAAACTGAAGAATCACATATTTATACACAAGAGGCCACAGGAATAATGCAATAGGTAAGACATGTGACGTGAAGCAGAACTGTCATTATGGCAGAGGGATGAACATAAATATTGGAACAGTTCATAGATAAGGAGTGAGAGTTTTATTGCCCTCTGATTGGGGTCTGGTATTGTGTTTTGATGCCCCCAGGTCAGAGAAGCAGATTCACCTACAATCCAAATCTGGAGATGCTAAGGGGAGCTGCACGGAAACTACAACCTTTACTACAAAAAGATGCCCGATTACAATCCATATTTCCAGACCCCCCACTACTATGTTTTAGGCAGCCCCCAAATCTAAGAAACATCATTGTCAGAAGCTCCCTGTCCTCCCCAACAGCTGCAGGAACCTTTCCTTGCAAACAGAAGAAGTGCAAAACCTGTCCATCTATAATGACCACGGACAAGATAAAGATCCCCAACTCCCATCAGGACTACAAGATCCCAAGTACTTTCAGCTGCATCACATCTAATGTGGTGTACCTAATTATTTGTACGAAATGTCCAACTGGGGGTCTGTATGTGGGGGAGACCGGGCAAAAACTGAGAACAAGGATGAATTCTCATCGCCACACAATAAGAGAAAAAAGAATGGATCTACCTGTGGCCAAACACTTTTGTATGCCCGGTCATAGCATGATGGATATGGAATTACTGGTATTAAAAGCTAACTTCAAATCTGAGAAAGATAGAAAGATTTGGGAATATAAACTTATGATGACCTTTGACACTCTTAAGGGTATGCCACACTAAACAACATCGCTAACGGGATCGCTAAAAAACGTCACTATTTAGCGATCCCGTTAGCGATGTTGTTGTGTGCGGCATCTGTCAGCGACGAGCTCCCTGCTGAGATCCTGCTGTGATCTCGCTCGTCGCTGGAATCGTTCCGGACCCTATTTTATCGTCGGCGCTCCCGCTGGGTAAGTATTATCGCTGTGTGGCACCTTTTCTTAGCGATTTAGCGGTACTTTTGTACCGCTAAAGTCGTTAAGGAGATCGCTAACCGCGATAGCGTCCTTAACGACATCGCTAAATGTGGCCGACACTAGCGATATTGTAAACGATCCCGCTAGCGATCTCATTAGTATGCGACGCTAACGAGATCGTTAGCGAGATCGTGTAGTGTGGCAGTACCTTTAGTGCTGGAATGAACGTGTCACATGGATTCATGTCTGTGTACATCAATTAAGGAATCTGCTTCTCTGACCTGGGGGCATCAAAACACAATACCAGACCCCAATCAGAGGGCAATAAAACTCTCACTCCTTATCTATGAACTGTTCCAATATTTATGTTCATCCCTCTGCCATAATGACAGTTCTGCTTCACGTCACATGTCTTACCTATTGCCTATTGTGGCCTCTTGTGTAAAATATGTGATTCTTCAGTTTTTGTTTTAGTCTTTGCCTGATGAAGAGACCTGAGTAGTCTCGAAAGCTTGCAATTTGTTACCATCTTTTCAGTTAGCCATTAAAAGGTATCAACCACTGAGGACTCTCAAGTCTAAATATTTTTCTATCTACTGGCTAACACGGTACGAAGATATACATCTTTCCTAATCCAGTAAAGGGAGTTTTGGTATTTCTGTCTCCGTCTCAGTTTGTGACTCACTGGATCTCTTTCGGACCTCTGGTCATTACAACACCCTGGTCTCCCATCACATACACACAATGTCCCCTTTGTAGCGTACCTTTCTTCCCGCTTTCTATTCCTTCAGGGTCCTCTCGGTTCTGCCGAGGATTTCCTTCGGGCGGCTTCACACAAGGAAAGACAGTCCAGTTCCAACTTTAAACACACGATTTTACTTGGTTCCAATCTCAGTACATCCAGCTCAGTCACAGTCACACCATAGGGATCATCACACAGTACATCCTGTTCTTTCCCTGTGCTTTCCCTTACTTTTTCCAGAATGTCCCAGGGTAGCACCAGCCCATCTGGTACCGCAGCGTTCCTTCTGGCCAGCCCAACTAACTTCAGGAGTTCCCCGTCCGTTTCACCCCAGACAAGAGGGCATCAGCCCACATAGTTGGCAGCTACATCCTGGAGCTGCCCTGTATCCTGCTACTGCTGTGACCTTTGCCCCTATGGGCAAACTGGGCCTCTTGCTGAACGTTACGGGGTCCACCTGCCCTGTCCGTGCTCCCAGGCGCTACTGACTAGACTACAGGAAATCCTACAACTTACCCACAGTTGGCCCTCCTAAATTAACTATTACTTATCCTATCCTAGATATGCTAAAATGCCCCCCTCTAGCGGGCTAACCAAAGTACAGCACTTTCCCTACAACATATATACAATACACATAAATAAATTACACTATTACACTACATGACAGTTTATATAGCAGCATTACATTTCACGTAATAACAGGAACTAGGGCAAAAAGGAAGAGGGGCACAAGTTTATCCTAGTACACCCTCTTACACAGGTACTACGAAGAGTGCTGTATCCTCTGGCGTACAGGGTACGATGGATGTGGAACCTCGTGAAAGGAAGCTAACTGACCCCGGGTGCACTGAAGGACTGGACGGAAATCCCAGGGGCTGTCTGGAACAGTAACTATAGGGATAGTCCAGGAGGAACGGATAGTGATGCTGAAGATGTACTGTACTAAGTAAACAAGATCTAAGAAGTGTTGTGCCTAATACTGCGTGTTACAATCTGATGAACTTGAGCTGTCCAGTAAATGTTTGCTTGCTGAATCGAACTGCGTGTCCCCTGAGTTATGTACGGCGTCTCCCAAAGATAGAAGCCTGGAGACAGCAGAAGCTTGCGACCTACAAGTCAGTGTGATGCACCCCACACCTGGTAGCACATTGGGACTGGGACATGATTTTCCTGTAAAATTCCAGGGCGTTATGGAGCAGCAGCTCATCCACGGCTACCGCTCTCGATCACGTTACACATCCAATGAGTAACTTCTCTCTGAATTGAGGGAAAAACATGTACAAGCCTGATCAATACCAGAGAAGCAGGCACAATGAGAAAATCAAAACCACATACACAGTCAAACATAGGCAGATTCAAGTGCAAGAGGTCAGGCAGTAGCGCTAGGCAGATTCAAGTGCAAGAGGTCCGGCAGTCCAAGTCTAAAATTACGATTGGCCATTCAAGGAATGAAGAGACAGAATAAACCTGAAACATTTAGTTTTAATAATATAAGTCGGTCCGCAATAGAGGAACAAAATAGTGGACCTGCTTAACTCACCTGCTGGTTAGTCCTGCTGACCAGCTCTAATGATTGATCGGTAGCAAGACCCCTATAAATGATGCCAGGACTATCTGTCAAATTGGATGTGTGGAGCACAAGGCACCCAGCACTGGAGGAGTTTACAGCCTAATATATGATACTAGTTGGGCAATACACACGCCACCTAGCATATGAAGTCCACTCTCTTACGGTACATTGCTGGAAAGGAGTGGTAGCTTTCAATAGCTGTGAAGGAGCAGGTCAAGGAGATGTTACATCTCATGGCCACCTTATCACATGCTATTAAAGGGACGTCAGGTGAAAGCAAGTTATTACCTATTCACAGGACAGGTGAAAACTTACTGATCAGTGATAGTCTGTCCAATGGGACCAGCACCGATTGGTAGAACAGGAACATGTATCCTTATTAAAATGGAGAGACAATGCACATGCTCTACTTTTAGTAGAGGTCAAAGACTTATAAGTGACAATGGGTTTAGCTTAAAGGGATTTCTGAATATGGAATATTGGCTGGAAATGAGCAGATAGATCTCCTGTGGATCGACTTTAAGTTTAATTTCCTGAAATTCTCAGGTCCTCACGAATTCAAACAGTTTGCAATTCCGTTTGCAAGGATGGCAAAAATAAAACAAATACCTGAAGCTATTTCAAATATTGCTGAAGACTGCAGCAGCCAGAGAGACTGCTAATGACGTAAAGCAAGGTGACTTCCCAATAATGTCTTGCAGCTATGACATCACATGGTCTAGTGCAGATAATCAAGGGGTCCTATTACAGCCACTATAAAATATGAGGGCTGGTCAAGCAGCTGCCATTTTAAGATTTTACAAACTAGGGATAAAAATTCATAACCTAATCTGATAGTGGCGTTCTATTGCAGTGCGGAGAAACATTGAAAGCGGGAGTGGAAGTGTTAGTCTGTAAATAACAATTTCAAAGATTCAAGTGATTTCTGGGGAGGAGTTGGAAAAAAAAGCACCGGACGTGAAAACACTACTGGCAAATGTTGCGATAGTGAACTGGAGAGTGAAAGAGTACAGGGCAGGACTGGAGGAGCATTGAGACATAGCCAATCTGCGGTAAGCACGGGCTCTTTTCCGCACTCACCTTCTGCAGGTAGGCACCACTATGGAAAACATTTCTTACGGAATGCAGCCCAGGATGGAGACATTATTATAGGAAGGTGCCCAAGATTGGGGACATTTCTTATAGGATGCTGGCCAGGATGGGGGACATTATGATAGGAAGGGTTCCAGGATGGGAGACATTTATTATAGGTTGTGGGCCAGGATGAGGGACACTATTACAGCAATGGGCCCAGGATGGGAACATTATTGTAGTAAAAGGCCAAGGACAGAGGGCATTTCTTACAGGTTGGGGGACAGAACGTAGGATATAATTACAGCAAGGGGCTCCTAATTGAGGACGCTATTTCAGGATGGGGGTAAGGATGGACAATATTATACCAGGATAGGGTCCATAGTGGAAGACATGATTACAGGAAGGGGCCAGGATGGAGGACATTATTACATAGGGGGTGATCACATACAAGTGCTTCTCACTAATTTAGAATATCATCAAAAAATTAATTTATTTCAGTTCTTCAATACAAAAAGTGAAACTCATACAGGTGCTTCTCAGAAACTTAGAGTATCATCAAATAGTTAATTTATTTCAGATTTTCAGTATAAAAAGTGAAACTCATATATTATATAGAGTCATTACAAACAGAGTGATCTATTTCAAGTGTTTATTTCTGTTAATGTTGATGATTATGGCTTACAGCCAATGAAAACCCAAAAGTTATTATCTCAATACATTAGAATAATTAATAAAAAACACCTGAAAAGGCTTCCGAAGTGTTTAAAAAGGTTGCTTAGCCAGTTTCAGTAGGCTCCACAATCATGGGGAAGACTGCTGACTTGACAGATGTCCAGAAGGCAGTCACTGACACACTCCACAAGGAGGGTAAGCCACAAAAGATCATTGCTAAAGAAGCCGGCTGTTCACAGAGTGCTGTATCCAAGCATATTAATGGAAAGTTGAGTGGAAGGAAAAAGTGTGGTAGAAAAAGGTGCACAAGCAACGGAATACCCGCAGCCTTGAAAGGATTGTTAAGAAAAGGAAATTCAAAAATTTGGGGGAGATTCACAAGGAGTGGACTTCTGCTGGAGTCATTGCTTCAAGAGCCACCACACACAGAAGTATCCAGGACATGGGCTACAAGTGTCGCATTCTTTATCTCAAGCCACTCATGACAAATTGACAACGCCAGAAGCGTCTTACCTGGGCCAAGGAGAAAAATAACAGGACTGTTGCTCAGTGGTCCAAGGTGCTGGTTTCAGATGAAAGTAAATTTTGCATTTCATTCGAAAATCAAGGTCTCAGAGTCTGGAGGAAGAGTGGAGAGGCCACAATAATTTTAGAGCACTTCATGCTTCCCTCTGCCGACAAACCTTTTGGAGATGAAAATTTCATTCTCCAGCAGAACTTGGCACCTATCCACACTGCCAAAAGTACCAATACCTGGTTTAAAAACAACAGTATCACTGTGCTTGATTGGCCAGCAAACTTGTCTGACCTTAACCCCATAGAGATTGTCAAGAGGAAAATGAGAGACACCAGACCCAGACAAGATGAAGGCTGCTATCAAAGCAACCTGGGCTTCCATAACACCTCAGCAGTGCCACAGGCTGATCGCCTCCATGCCACGCCACATTGATGCAGTAATTGATACAAACGGAGCCCCGACCAAGTATTGAGTGCATTTGCTGAACAAAAGTTTCAGTAGGCCAACATTTCAGATTTTAAAATCATTTTTCAAGCTGGTGTCATAAAGTATTCTGATTTACTGAGATAATGACTTTTGGGTTTTCATTGGCTGTAAGCCATAATCATCAACACTAACAGAAATAAACACTTGAAATAGATCACTCTGTGTGTATTGACTATATAATATATGAGTTTAACTTTTTGTATTGAAGAATTGAAATAAATTAACTTTTTGATGATATTCTAATTAAGTGAGAAGCACTTGTAGGTCTTTATAGGATCTAGAACGCTGCAAGTCCCCATACATCTGACCAATATGAAAGTGAGTGCCCAGTTACAAATTTTGCAGCGGAGCCCATTGAACTCTAGTTGCGCCACAGTTTATAGTATATGCACAGCGCCAAAGTAAATAGCTATGCACACCTCCACTGAAATATACACTATATAATGTATATTGAAGAAAGAAACGGTACCAATGTTTTGAACTTCTGACTTTCAGGCTTCAGATCTCGCCATCCACTACTGCTTTGATCGTGAGGCTACCATCATTTATAGACAATTATCTTGGATATTTCAGACATAAGTTTGACTTGCAGCTATTTAGCATATGATTAGTTATGCAGATCATTGTCATGTCACTGCATTGTTACTGTTTTGCTCCTGGTGGTGTAAAAATATTTTTCTTCCTGAATACTGCAAAATTCAACCTGTTCTCTCATTCCCTATTAGCTCAGTGTGTTATTAGGTTGACTCCCAAGTAAAAGGTCACTCGTTTGAATCGAGAAGCCGCCACAAAGACGATTTTCCAAGAAAAGAGAAACAGCATCATCCAGCTCATCGATAGCCATCTCTTGGCCAAGAAACTTGTCAAACTGCATCATGTGAGTGCCAGGACAGTTCGAAGAATACGAAATGAAGTCCGTCCATCGATGCGGAAGCAAAAAGGTGGACATCCAGTCAAAATATCGGAGTCAGCAAGTCAGCTCATCCCAAGGTCTATCATTTCTGGCATGACAAACACGGCTGTGGAGGTGGCTCGAATGCTTCATAATAGTGAGATCACAGACATCGATGCAAACACTGTGCGATGCACATTACACAAGACTGGAATGGTGGCCCGAAAAAAGGTGAAGAAGCCTTGACTTCAATATTGTCATAAGAAAAGTCGGTTTGAGTTTGCAAACAAGTCCGAAAAGTGGACTGTAGAAGACTTGAAATGGGTGATTTGGAGCGATGACCCGAAAGTCAATAGACTAGGCTCTGATAGGTGCAAATAGGTCTGAAAGAAACAAGGGAAAAAGGGGCTAACGGATTGAGAAATTTAAGGAAATGTTAAGTTTGGTGGAGGACGTCTGATGATATGGGGTTGTTTCACAGCCAAAGGCATTGGATACTTGACCAGGATTGATGGTTGTCTCATTGCTGAGCTTTATGTGAGTATCCTACAAGATAAATTTCTTCATACACTCAAGTACTATGGGTATGAAAAGGACAACATAGTGTCCAACAGGACAACAACACAAAGCATATGACAATGAAGTAGAGGTGCTGGATCAGCCGCCACAGTCCCCAGACATGAACCCAATCAAACACTTGTGGGTAGATTTGAAGAAAAAACTGTATACATACCCAAGTGAGGAGACCAGTATGCACCAACTTTGGGAACATGTAGAAGAGACCTGAGATCAAAATTTGGTCGATACATGTTTGAATCTGATGGAGAGCATGCGCAGAAGGATTCAGACAGTGTTGAAAGCCAAAAGGTGGATTTACAAAATTGAACAGAATAATAAAAATAAAAATTTAGATCTTTAGGAGCAAAACAGTAACAATGCAGTGACATTACCAGAATCTGCATAACTAATCATATGCTAAATAGTTGCAAGTCAAATTTGAGTATGAGATAGCCAAGATGATTGTCTATAAAATGATGATAGTCTCACGTTCAGAGCAGAAGTGGATAATGAGATATGGAGCCTGAAAGTCAAAAGTTCAAAACATTGTTACCCTTTTGCTCTTCACTGTATAGTATGTGCAAATCATAACACTATAAAATTATACACAGAATCACCACCCGACCCAGAGATGTGTGAAATTATGTAGTGTGATGATATGTATATATATATATCTATATATATAGTATGGACTTCAATGGAGCTGTATATAATGATATAATGTGTAGATTCCAGTGTTTATATATTGCTGTGTACATACTTCATAGTGTGGGTGCTGTGTATATACTACATAGTGTGGAGTCTAATTGAGCTATGTATAACTATATACTATGGAGCTGTGTATATACTACATAGTGCGGTATCTGGTGGAGCTATGTATAACTGTATACAATATAATGTGGTGCTGTATAAATAGCCTTGACTCCAGTGGAGCTGCTCCTCTGGAGTCCACACAGTATCCTATACACAAAGCACAATAGTCTAGAGCAGGGGTGGGGAACCACCGGCCTGAAGGATGTTTGTGGCCCCCAGTGTTATTTAAGCCGGCTTTTGTTCACATTCAGTGTTTCAGTGCTTGGACCTGTAAGGAGAAGCACAGGACCGCGGGCAGTTGTACAACGCTGGGTCCGGAACTGCTGAGGCTGCATCCCATGTTGTCCGGGAGATGGTATAAGGGCCCGGACAGGACCTCTGACCCAGAAGCAAGGGGCGTACACAAGAAAAAGCACGTGGCAGGAGTTAGTTTTGGCGTGGACAGGAGGCAGCGTGCAGCAGGCTGAAGAGTGTACTCCGTCCTCCGAGCACCCTCGCTGTGTCGGTCTGCGCCCGCCAGTTCCCGCCACCACCTGAGTGACTGTGAGAGACTGAGAGGTGCCACGCACTCTGTGGCTGAGAGTTCAGCGCACGGGCCATTTAGCGAGAGCCAGGTAGCAGACGAAGTTCTGCAGCCTACCTGGTCTACTGCTGCTGGACACCCAGCGTTGGACCCTGCAAGTGTCGCGGCCCTGCTCATCCCGGCCACGCCAACTTATGGACTAGGGGCCAAGTGGAAGGTACTGGAGACCAACTGCTGCCGCCAGAAGACGGACCGTTGTTTGTAGGACCCCTCTCGAACAGCACCGCGCCAGCCATTGTCGGCACCACCGCCCTCCAAGCTTCAGCAGAAGACTGGGAAGCCTATAACACGATAAGAGATTTAAAGAACTGCCGTTATGTCATTTAGTGCCCATTAACTCTACCTATTGCCTGCCCACGAACTGTTTAACCCTCATTTAACTGTTTATCTCCCTGAGTGGAGTATCCTCTGTTAAATTTAAACTGTTAACCCTTGCTCTGCCTCTCTTCCGTCACTGCATCCTGCTTACAGACCTCCGGCCCTTTAACTTGTCTTAAAAGCATACATAGCGTTAATGAATGCTGCAGTGCATGAAAAACTGGACAGTGCCAACATCTATGAGAATGGAGTTATTGCATTTTGTGCTCCTGCCTCTTAGATATAGGGAATAGTCGCAGTGTATCCCTATGTGATGTATACAGTAGTGTTAGCATCTACTATGTGTGTATACAGCAGTCTCGGTATCTCCTATGTGATAGATATACTGCAGTCTTAGTGTATCCTATGTCGTGTCCACAGACCAATACACAAGCTATAGTGATAGTGGGGTTCAGTAACGCCTGCTGTTCCCCTGCTGTGTGTCTGACAAAAATTAATGCTGCTAACTACAAATTAAAGTTAAAATTAAAGTTCAAACATCTCATACTAGGCCTCAGCCTACACCCTCCTTGACCCTGGGCTCAGAAGTGTTGGATGCACAGATCAAAACAATCGATGATGTGTTTGTGGGGTTCAGTAACGCCTGCTGTTCCCCTGCTGTGTGTCCGGCAAAAATTACTGCTACCTAGCTACACATGTTGAAAAAAACATGACATGTTAAAGTGGCTAGTGCTACACATAGATATCAGGCTACACCCTTATTTCTAAGGTGTAAACAAGTCAAACGTCACATTTAAAACCATTCAATGATTAGTGTTGGTAACAAATCTGTAACTAAATAATTGTGACATATTATGGCAGATATCCACATATCTAACACAAATGCTAACACAAAAGCATACTTATGCTATAGGGTACTGATGGTGAACCTTCTCACTCCATAACTTTGACAAATCCAACTCACATCATGCCTCAAATGCTGCAATGTTGGAAGTGCATAATGTGGGTTGAACTTTGACAACAGCTGCAGTGCGAAGGTTATCCTTCTGTGTTCTTTGCTTTTAAATAAAAGCATACAAGTAAATATAATAATACATTGTTGATTAAGGGACGTGATGTACACCTGTAATATTGTGCAAACAATGGATGTAGGACTATTCCTCTTCAACATTACTTATATTTGTGTCATTTGAAAAAATACATATTTTATTTCAAAATTAAAAACCCATGTTCACTAGCTGTGAAAGGCCCCTTTGTGTACTTCTATAGTGTTTGAAACCAATGTATTGTATACGGATGGAAGCACGTCACAGTAATAGATTTGAATTATTTGAAATAGAATGTAGCAGCACCAATTCGAGAAAAATGACAAGGATGAGCCAGTGACAGACACTCAGCAGAGTACACGCAGCGGTGGTTGAAGTAAGTGGAGCGGGATCTACACTACTACCAAAAATTTAAACCTCATACTAGAGTGAACACTGAACACAACTGTTCACTTGCTGTGAAAGGCCTTTTTGTGGACTTCTATTATGTTTGCAAGCAATGTATTGTATTTTGATGGAAGAGCGTCACACTAATAGATTTTAGTAAATTGAAAATAGAATAAAGCAGCACCAATTTTAGAAAAATGACAAGGATGAGCCAGTGACAGACACTCAGCAGAGTACACGCAGCGGTGGTTGAAGTAAGTGGAGCGGGATCTACACTCCTACCAAAAATTTAAACCTCAGACTAGAGTGAACACTGAAACACAACTGTTTACTTGCTGTGAAAGACCTTTTTGTGGACTTCTATTATGTTTGCAAGCAATGTATTGTATTTTGATGGAAGAGCGTCACACTAATAGATTTTAGTAAATTGAAATAGAATAAAGCAGCACCAATTTTAGAAAAATGACAAGGATGAGCCAGTGACAGACACTCAGCAGAGTACACGCAGCGGTGGTTGAAGTAAGTGGAGCGGGATCTACACTCCTACCAAAAATTTAAACCTCAGACTAGAGTGAACACTGAACACAACTGTTTACTTGCTGTGAAAGGCCTTTTTGTGGACTTCTATTATGTTTGCAAGCAATGTATTGTATTTTGATGGAAGAGCGTCACACTAATAGATTTTAGTAAATTGAAAATAGAATAAAGCAGCACCAATTTTAGAAAAATGACAAGGATGAGCCAGTGACAGACACTCAGCAGAGTACACGCAGCATTAGTTGAAGAAGTAACTGGAGCGTGATCTGCATTTTAAAAAAAAAAAAAAATACCTCACAGACTGCAGTGAACACTGAAACACAACTGTTCACTATCTGTGAAAGGCTCCTTTCTGTACTTCTATAGTGTTTGCAACCAATGTATTGGATACGGATGGAAGCGCGTCACACTATAATTTCTATTGCATGGAGCAGCTAGAATTACACTAAAGAAAAAAAAAAAGAGTCTGTGAGTGACACGTGCAGATGCCTACAAACAGCGTTGGATGCAGAGCAAACTGCAGCGTCACCTGCACTCACACACACACCTTGCACAGAGCTGTTAAAACAACACTGCAAGGCAAAAGGAAGCTTTACACAGCGGTTGGTGCTAGCCTGCCTAAAGCAAAGTACACAAAATCGCAATATCTAACTGTCCCTCTGAGTCAGCACAGCAGCGTTCTGTCCCTATACTGAATTCACAGCACAGTGACGCTAAAATGGCGGCGGCGCCTTTTATAGTGCATTCTGACATCATTTCAGCAGCCAATCACAGCCATGCCATTAGTTAAGATGACCGCAGCATTACAGGATGTGCCCACACTTCGTAGGATTCCTCATTGGCTGAATAAAATCACATTGCCTCTCAAAGAATTATGGGAACTTCCGATTCCGGTATACGATATATGGAAAATATCGGAACTAAGTATCGAAAGGCCGATACAGCGAATATCGGCTGATACCCGATACTTGCGGTATCGGAATGCTCAACACTAATGTGGATATAAATTTACTGTTAATTGTTGACTGATAATATCTTAGCCAAGAGGCTTGTTGACGCTCCCTGGGCTAGGCCTCATTTATCCACAGTAAATCTTTCATTGTTACCTATAGCAACCAATTAGATCTCAGCTTTCATTTTTCCAATGCTGTTTGAAAAATGAAAGCCGAGTTCTGATTGGTTGCTATGGGCAACAAAGAAAGTCTTACTGTTCCATAGCTTTAACAGACAAGAACCAATGCTATTTTTTTTCTCTTTTTTTAAGTGACTCAAGTGAAATGTTCGCCAGCATCTAAAGCCAATCGAAATTGTAGTTTATTCATCTATATGCAAACCATTTCCTCTATAAACAAATGAGAATGCCATAAGTAAAAGGTTTTGCAAGTTCTTCATCTAATCAAAATGGGCACTGCGAGCCCCCCGGGCGACCTTACTAAGAAATCAAGATCTCTAAATAAGAAGAAAAGTCCTGAATCCCTGTTTGCTTCTAATTTACATGCCAGGTTATATTTTGTTTAGAGTAAACGTTCTCTCTCACGCCGAGAAGCCATCAATAAATAATGACTCTACCTTGGAAATTGCGATACAAGGTTATGGGAATTTTAATAAGTAAAAATAAAACTATAAAATAAGTCAGAGAGAAAAAGGAAAATGAATCACAGAGGATATGTAAAAACCCTGTAATCAAAAGGTTTCCTAAAGAAAAGTGACATTTCATTATCTTCAGGTTACTTACTGCTGTGTAAACCTCGTATCGCTGATGGAATGAAGTCACAGAAGCATACAATGAAAAAAAGCATAATAATAAACCTGATCAAGGTAACAGCACTTATACAAAAAAACATAAAAGGACAGAATTGAAATAGGAAAGTTCTAGGTTAGATAAACATTACACAAAACTGACCAGCGGAAAAGGAAATCATAAATGGTCATTAGGAAGCTAGTGCCATTTTCTGAAGTTTATGTAGTTTTGACACCCAAAAAAATTATGGAGAAAAGTCTACAAATGAACAAATCGATTTACATTGAACACATTCCTCATGAAACTCGTGAAAAAAATTAGATTCTCCAGAATCCACATTTTTTGTGATTCGATTCTCACGAATCCAGCAAAATGGCAGTCAACTGGCCGCTATGTTGTCGGATTCTTTTAAGAACTGGGAACAAGTTAAAAAACAATAAAAAATTATACTCCTCTATCTTTTGACCATTCCTCACCTGTTATGCTGCTTCAGCTCTCCACCCGGTTCTCCAGATCTTCAGCCTCCGGTCTTTGGATCTTGTGGACTCCAGTTTTGTTTCTTGAAAAATACATTAAAAAGTTTGTATTCCGCATGCAGTACACACAGACACATTTCTGGCGTTTGAAACTGTTGCACAGCTTCTGAATTCACACCTTTGCAGAGGAAACTTCACAGAGCAAGGTGCATGGAATAAAAAGCGTTTACTTCTCTGAACATGAGGTAAAGGAATAATACACAGTCATTATAGCATTGCATCAGCAAACAGGAACAAAAACGAAAGTGAAACTAAACAGAAGAGACTAATTCTTATACAATACATTAAAGTAGGAAACGTTACACAACATCGCCATCTACTGTCAGGTCAGCATAAAGTCCTCCTTCACACATATATAATAAGTTCTGATCTGTTGCATATGATAACAGAAACACCCTTAGCATAATCAAAAATCCATGGCAAAACCCCTTAAAATTATTACCCCCAACATACATTATGATGCCCCCACCATGCTCCCAACACACAATATGCTTCCACATTGCCCCACAACGCAATATAATGCCTCCCAGCAAAGTATGATGCTCTCTTACACAGTTTGATGCAATGACAGTCCCCTCACACACAGTATGATGCCTCCACAGTCCACCAACCCAGTACAATGCCAACACAGTACCCCAAACAGTATGCTGCCCCATAGTTCCTCCCACACAATTTGATGCCCCCCCTTACCCACAGAGTATCATGCCCATATAGCCCCCCGCACAATATAATGCCCTCACAGTTCCCCTCTCATAGTATGATGATGTCCCAGTTCCTCCAACATGGTATCATGCTCACATACACTGTATGATGCCCCCACACATAGTTGATTTCCCTCATTTCCCACACACATTATGATGACCCCACAGTTTACCACACAATTTAATGCACTCACAGTATAAATTCCCCATAGTTCCCCCCATACAGGCATTCAATATACCTGGGTGTCCTGCTTCTCTTCTGAGCTGATCTATACTACCAATTCATGTGACATGGAATGTCACGTGACCTAAAGATCCTTTTAGATCCTCCTTAAGTCTTTACTGAGATCGAATGGATCTGACGGCTCTCTACTCTACCATTCTGTTCGACTGTATCTGTGTACTGTGGACACCGATACTTTTGAAGTTCGGACATAAACCCAACGTTGCAGGGCAGCTGCCCGAGGTTAAGACGGTCCTACTGGATCAAAGATGGTAGAGTGGTATGTGCATCTACTCCGATCACTAGTGCTGTGTAATTCCCTCCATGCTGCTGCTCCTTGTCTCAGTGTGCTAAGAAAAGCAACAAAAGCAGGATTTCCTCATGTCTGTCTGTGCTGGATATTGCAGAGATCTCAGCAGACTAACATGTGGAAAAGCCCTAATAAAATAGTCTGTCCTTATACCCTTTTGAATATGGACTTTTGCTATTTAGAGATAACAGCAGCTGGTCTCCACCCACCAGCTCAGAGAGAACTGAAAATGAAGACATAAAGTCTACAGTGGAAAATTAGTGAAAATTGCAGAATACAAGACATATAATGTCCAGAAATAGTGTAATTGCTCATGTGCACACAGGACAGTTTATTCTGAAAAATTACCTTATAATATAGTCACCATTTTAAGAGTCATGAAATCTACATTGATCATTTCTAAAATTCATGCTATTAAGTTGTTTAGCATTTAATTTTTATATCCAATACGTGCATCAGCTTTTGTTTTTGGCCAATGCTCTACTAACTGGATGATTAACCCTTTTATTCCATAGAAGATTACTGACCTTGCTATTAGGCCTTCCCAAAAAATGTTTAATTCTTCCCAAACAAGTGACATTTTTATTAACGCTCCCTAATAACACAGCTGTTATATCTTTTGTACTTTATACAGTATAGCACATGATGCGTATTGTAGTTGGTAAAACAGTCAATCATGCGATCCCCAGCATGCAGCCCAGAGCTGGGTAATGTTTTTCCCCAGACTTTAATACCGATGACTTATCGTTAGGACAGGGATCAAATTCCTGCACTAGAACCAATTATTTGGTTCAAGATGCCACAATGCATAGCGTTTTATATGGTGTAGTGGCCATAAATGGTGAACGGCAAACTCACAACCACAACTGAACGGATACAAGCTTGCAGTACCACTTACGGCCACTACACATGTATGGCGCTGTGCCATTTCTGGTGTACAGTAGCACCTTCAATCAGCTGATTTATGGGGGAGCTGAGAGTTGGTCTTGCACTAATCTATAACATTGATGACACATCCTAAGGAGAGGTCATCAGTATTAAAGTCCCTGAAAATCCCTTTAAACTTTATAACAGATACATTTGGCTGTATGGTTTATGCACAAGAGCTCTCTGTGTAAAGTAGGCTACATATGTAAAAGTACAGATGACACAAAGATGCATCAAATCTCAGACTCATCTCTGCTACGTCTACATCTGTCTGTCTACAAAGCTCAATGGTGTTCCATAAATAAATCCACATGATAAATTATTGGATTTACTTTCTTAGATACTATAATGTACTTACTCTATTGTAGGAGGAAGTTTGGTTCTTCTCCCTCGGAGCAGCGCTTCATAAATCGTCTTCATACAAGGTAGATGCAGGAGCGCGGATATCCTCATAAATATTCAGCCTCTTGATTTGTTTTTTTTTTAAACAAATAGAAATACACATTTATCATGGATGGAGTAATGTGTAGATAATGTAAATTCTGTAATGTGATGCTCAGAAAAGATAAAAAATGCAATTTTGCAAATGAAAGTAGATGAAGTATTAAAGTAAAAGAAAAGCATTTTACATGAATTTTAAAAGCATAGTGGTGGAATACATAAAAGAGGAATCATACATAGGAAATGCCAAACAAGCCTGCCTTATGGCGCTGTCCAAAAATAAAAGGGCCTGGTATTTTTTTCCTCCATGCCGTTTGGGTCAATCCCCAATTTTCATGTTTTCTAACAATGCAGTTCCTCTGGGGAGGGGCATCATATGTAAATTCTGTTCTTGCCACCTAATAGCTAAGGATATTGACCCAATCAGGACTGGATTCCAAAGCAGTTGCATAGTATTTCTCTGTGGTCCATAAAACTTTTCATTTAATGTAAGAGATCCATAAAATTTTCACTTAAAGATAATAATATCAATGACAAAATAAGAATGAATTAAATTTGCTTCAAATTTTACAAAACATTAAAATTTGCCAGAATCTTCAGCTGAAGGGGCTGCAGCACATGCTGAGTGGTAGAGCCCCATGTATTATGTGGTGGCCATGAATTCTACTGCCAGATCTCTCTCGTTCTAACAGATTGGACAATCTACAAAGCTGTGACAATTTGAATGCACCACAGCTTCTTCAATCAGCTGACTTTCTCCGATATGATATTTATCACTAGGGATGAGCAGATCTGTGGATTTTCGGATTCATAGGGTTAGGCCAAACTATAGTTGAAAGTTCAGTTCGGTATCAGAACTTGATCTCAAAACCAACAGAGGTCAATGGTGACCCGTACTGCAAAAGTTAGCTTAATGGGGTTAAGAGCAGGACAAATGTAGACAGGGGAATGACATAAAATAACAAAATTAAAAAAAATAAAAAATTATAACCTTGAACCAGGAGGCGGAGGTCCAAGTGGAGGAGGAGGTTAAAGTGGATGTGGCGGTGTAGGTGGAAGAGGCATAAGAGTATGAGGATGTAATTTCTCTTGCGGAGACTAGTATTTCTGTAAGGGAAATTGACATGCTGCGGTCTTGATAGACGCACCGCATGTCAGTGTACGAGGGTGATATGCAGGCGACTATGTGGAAAGCAGGTAAATGGATGCAGTAACGCAAAGGCGCAGAGCAAGGGTTAACAGGAGTGCGGTTTAATTAACAATAATGAACTCCTCGCAGGGAGATAACAGGAAGGGGGAAGATAAGTTAAACAGGATAAATGTGGTTCAACACAACCGTCTCTCTATAAACGTTAACTTATCGTGACTCCACTGTCTTTTAGTCGCCTGTAGTCCAATAAATGATGTAATGCTGGTGGGTCCGACACTGCATCTTCAAGCTTTCCTGCCCAACACATGGTCACGCTTCTGGTGGCAGCGGGCGGTCTCCAGTTTTGCCCGCTGAGCCCCTAGTCCATTGAATGGTAGAGCCGAATTGTGAAGCTCCACACAAGTCTCTCCTCCACGTGTGCTGACCTGCACATCCGCCAACAACTGGATGCACGCACCACGATGTCTCACTTGGCGCTCATCCCTCGGTACACCCGCCGGTATGTGAACACCTGCACCGCGCTGCTTTACCAGCGCCCGTCCTGAGAGTCTTCACTGTCCCTGTCCTGGGTCTTTGCTCTGCGCTTCAACTCGCTCCCCAGTGCACAGACGGTCCCTGCTCTCCCCCTCCTTTGGTGGGTACTTTCTGCCTCTTCCCGCGCTAAACCCTACCGTCTCCCCTCCCTCGCTTAACACACCCCCTCCTTTCAGGTCATGGGTTTCTGTCTCATCTTTCCTTCCCCCCTGCAACATTGGACGCGGCCTCGGCAGTTCCAGACCCAGCATCTCAGAGGTACCCACAGTCTACTCTTCCTTACATATGTAAACATAGTGGACATGGGATTTTTAGAATTCCCATCCACTACCCTATAACAGCTGGACACTGCAGGTTTGACGCTGCATAAATATGCAGCGTCAAACCCGCAGCAGTTGCTGATCGTGGGCACATACCCTTATGCTCCCCTGTTGAAAAACTGTAACAATTTCTGCTTTCCAAAATGTTGCACGTGTGCATGGCAAGACTTGTGTGTGATGGCTCCCAGCAGTAAACAATGCAGGAAAACATCACGCAACTGCTCTGTGCTCCCTGCAAATCACACACGTCAGTGAGTTGAGGTGCAGCACCCAGAATGGCCACGACAGTGTACTATACATAGACATCGTATTTCCACTATACATTGTATTTCCACTTGTGTAGCCCTGGTGGTAGGCACACGCAGTACCCTGGAGAGTGTATGGCGAGACGGCAGTTTAATGCTCAATATCCATTCACTCGACACACACTAGACACACCCCTAGGGTAGTGGAGTATACTCTAGAGGGAGTGGTCAAGGTAGTAGGTGTTAGAGTGATGAGTCTAGTTCCTGTCTTTGGACAGTGAGGACGTGTGGAGTAGAGCCTAGACATCGGTGAGAAGACGTTTGGAGGGAGGAAAGAGTCTAGCCTGCTTCATCCCAGTTCATATCGTGGAGTCTGGTATAGGTGTTTGGAATACACCTTAGTCTAGTCAGAGCTGTATCACCTTCTCAACACATACTAAGGAAAGGAGAAGTACTAGCACGGAAAGTCATCAGCATCCCTGTCTAGAGGACGGTATCAGGTTCAGAGACGTGCTCCTGCCTGTGATAACTGAGCATCTGTGGCTGACTTCATTGGAAGGAAAAAGGAAAGAAGTGACTGCTCGACCCTTGGCTAGTTTTGAGTGCTTATGTTACCAGCGTGGACAAGGCGAAAGGCAAGTGGATTATAGAATTAGTGCTACAGGATTGCAGAAGTCCAGCACGTTGCTACCGGTCACTGGGGACCGAAGAGTCACTGTTGTTTCAGGCACGGTGACAGGAAAACCAGGAATCTACCGGACCCTAGGTCGCGGCAGACAAGCCCCTTATAGTCAGTACGTAACTGGGGTCAGGGGGAGTGAAGACTTTGGAGTTCTGCAGGACCACGTAAGAATTCAGCTCCTTCATAGGAAGGCCCCTAACACTAAGCTGACTGGGCAGGTACAGCTTTGGATAAGCTGGAGAATTGAGGGAACTACGCTTCATGCTAGTTGCACTCGTCATATTGGAGATAAAGGAGGCCCCTAACTTGTCCAGCTGCCGTCTCAAGATACACTCTCCTTGGATCAGCCTCCCTGGGACCTGCCTTATCATCTTGCAAGTAAAGGTATGGAAAGACGCTGACCGTGTGAGACTGTGTTCTTTATTTGCACTCGACTTCACAACTCACATAGACTTTGAGGGACCAGTCCCACCTGTAGGGGACCCGACATCTAGCTGCATCACCATCCCCTCAGAGATCTACAGCAGCGCTGGTACATATTACCAGAATACTACAGGTGGCGTCACGAACTGTACATAAATCAATCCCCTGTAAATATATCCCCAACATACGCCAGACCGCCCGGGCCACAGACCGAGCCACAGCTACCTGTGACAACATCCCCATAGACTTCCATGGGCTCGGCTCTGAGTACCCCATTGCCCTGGTAACCCACAATTGTGGTGGCGGGTCGACACAAATACCTGGCGTCACGAACAGGATACGAAACTCGCAGAATTGCGAGCCCTGTGTGCCTAAGGACTTGTTTTTGTGAAAAGGACTGTTTGCACTTTTGGCGCCAAAATCGCCATTTTTGTCGCCATATTCGCGCCCTCAGGCGCTGGAGAAGAAGGTGGGCGTACCTTCGTGGGCGTCTACCCCCCTGTGGCGCGAAGAAAATGCCTGCCCTCTCAAAGTGCTACTACAACATGCGGTCCTGCCCTACAGCAAAGGAGGTCCGCCTCCTCTTCACCTTCCCTGCGAGGAGGAGGAGACGCAAACCCCACCTCCACGGAAGAGACCGGATGTCTCCGCAGAAAGAAGAGAGAATCTTCTGGAACATGATGGAGGCAGGACGTGTGCAGCCGAGCGGGGCAGCGGAGGAAGGCAGGCCCCGTGCCCCCGCCAAGCTGCCCTCGGCATCGGAGACTTATGCAATCCTGCACCTGCAACAGGCGTTGTTAGAGCTTCAGGAGGAGAACGCACGCCTAAAGAAGTTTCAACCTGGACTGGAGGAGATAGAGAGACGCCGATGTAACCTGCTGAAGTGGCAACTAACAAGCACGGCGTCCTCTCCCCTCAACGAACCCCCACGATTCCAAGTACCGAAGAGTCTGCTGCTCAAGGCGAAGGAGCAACCGGAGGCTGCCCCCGAAAGTACCGTTCCCGATCCCACTGGTGAAGCGGTGGAGGCGGAGGAGGTTGAGGAGGTACAGCCAATCCCGGAACGCCCGCCCGGCCAAGAGGCCGCAGCAGATTGTCGGTCCCCGGCAGGGACACCGGAGGGGTCCTGTCCGTCACTACCAGATGTGGACTGGGACGAAATGGCGCGCCTGGATGACGTCGCCTACACCGCCCAGTGGGAGCAAGAATGGCAGAGTCGTGAGGAGACGAAGAGGCGCCAGCAGGAGGAAGAGCGGGAGGCTCAGAAGAACCGCCAGCGACAATATGCCGAGCTGATTGCCGACAAGGAGACTGTCCGTCGCGACAAAGGTACCTTACGGGAACCGCGGCGGCGGGGGTGTGTGACCGAGTTCCAGCTCCGGAAGGGCTGGGGCTTTATCCGCGAACCGGGCCTCTACCCAGCGGTCTTCGTCAGCAGGCGTGACGTGGAATCTCACCTGCCGCAAGGTCATCCCGGGAGGGACTTAGTGAACGGAGATATAGTCACCTATACGCGGCATTGGGGAATGAAGGGGTGGTATGCCCTGAACGTCGCCATCGTCCGCGACCCCGTCCCAGACGCAGGTACCGTCACCATTACCGCCGCGTCCCCGGTTCCAGTTCAAGCAGCATCCGGCCGTGCCCCAGCATCGCCCCCTGTAAAGTCATCGCAACTAGCGACCCAAAGTTCATCGCAAGTTAAAGCCACCTCCACATCGCCACATGCGACCCAGTCTAGATCGCAAACCCTGACGCGGTCTATATCGTTGACTGTAATGGAGACGCAATCGGTGTCACGTGGAGAGAGTATACCCGTTGCGCCCCTAGAGGTTCGCACCAGAACTGTCGCGACTCAGACCCTGATCGCAGCACATGATTTGCTGGTCTTGGGATCTAGGGCTCATTGCATCGTTCCAGCCCCCGGGGTGAAAGATGTAGTGGAAGGTGTATTAGTAGAAGATGAATAAATAGTAAAGAGTTGGTGAGATCCCTATCGGATCTACCACAAGTAAAAAAGCAGAAAGTTTAAAATGTTTTGAAAAAGTTTTGCACAGGTATTATATATAGTGAATATATATTTCTAATTATAGAATGCCCGGCTGGGTAATTGGTAAATGATAAATGATAAACAGTTGCACTTTTATAATGCGATTTAATATAATGTGTCTTTCTTTATAAATGGACTTTTGAGGTTAAGGACTATGCTAACCCAGAACTTTCTTGTACATAGTTGCGCTTCGGTGCCCTATCTTGGTTTTACAAAAACCATCCATAACTACCTCTGAAAAACAAAACCCGTATGGTGTGGCACTGAGTGAGGTCTGCAATCGGACGTCCTGCAGCCCACCCAGGACCCACGTTGAAGGTTTGGTGCGGGTCCTTCACAAGTATATTGTATATTTATTTATTGAATGCTATTTGATACTATTTGTATTTTTCTATAAAGTTTGTAACGTTCAAGATTTCCTCACCTCCCGGATGGGAAGATGTTATTGTTAAAAGTTTATTGCATAAACAAAATGTCTTTTGTATTTTACAGCCCGGGAGTGCTGTCGTTTACCATGGGGGAATGTGTAGCCCTGGTGGTAGGCACACGCAGTACCCTGGAGAGTGTATGGCGAGACGGCAGTTTAATGCTCAATATCCATTCACTCGACACACACTAGACACACCCCTAGGGTAGTGGAGTATACTCTAGAGGGAGTGGTCAAGGTAGTAGGTGTTAGAGTGATGAGTCTAGTTCCTGTCTTTGGACAGTGAGGACGTGTGGAGTAGAGCCTAGACATCGGTGAGAAGACGTTTGGAGGGAGGAAAGAGTCTAGCCTGCTTCATCCCAGTTCATATCGTGGAGTCTGGTATAGGTGTTTGGAATACACCTTAGTCTAGTCAGAGCTGTATCACCTTCTCAACACATACTAAGGAAAGGAGAAGTACTAGCACGGAAAGTCATCAGCATCCCTGTCTAGAGGACGGTATCAGGTTCAGAGACGTGCTCCTGCCTGTGATAACTGAGCATCTGTGGCTGACTTCATTGGAAGGAAAAAGGAAAGAAGTGACTGCTCGACCCTTGGCTAGTTTTGAGTGCTTATGTTACCAGCGTGGACAAGGCGAAAGGCAAGTGGATTATAGAATTAGTGCTACAGGATTGCAGAAGTCCAGCACGTTGCTACCGGTCACTGGGGACCGAAGAGTCACTGTTGTTTCAGGCACGGTGACAGGAAAACCAGGAATCTACCGGACCCTAGGTCGCGGCAGACAAGCCCCTTATAGTCAGTACGTAACTGGGGTCAGGGGGAGTGAAGACTTTGGAGTTCTGCAGGACCACGTAAGAATTCAGCTCCTTCATAGGAAGGCCCCTAACACTAAGCTGACTGGGCAGGTACAGCTTTGGATAAGCTGGAGAATTGAGGGAACTACGCTTCATGCTAGTTGCACTCGTCATATTGGAGATAAAGGAGGCCCCTAACTTGTCCAGCTGCCGTCTCAAGATACACTCTCCTTGGATCAGCCTCCCTGGGACCTGCCTTATCATCTTGCAAGTAAAGGTATGGAAAGACGCTGACCGTGTGAGACTGTGTTCTTTATTTGCACTCGACTTCACAACTCACATAGACTTTGAGGGACCAGTCCCACCTGTAGGGGACCCGACATCTAGCTGCATCACCATCCCCTCAGAGATCTACAGCAGCGCTGGTACATATTACCAGAATACTACAGGTGGCGTCACGAACTGTACATAAATCAATCCCCTGTAAATATATCCCCAACATACGCCAGACCGCCCGGGCCACAGACCGAGCCACAGCTACCTGTGACAACATCCCCATAGACTTCCATGGGCTCGGCTCTGAGTACCCCATTGCCCTGGTAACCCACAATTGTGGTGGCGGGTCGACACACACTCACCACAGGACTTGTTGCCGGCTGATTCTGGGGGTGCCGGATATCAGAACCGCACCCTTCTGATGGTGATCAACAATCCCAAGGGAAGGCCATCAATCTCAAAGTTCTGCACAGCACCAGTAAACAGCAGACCAACAGTTACAGTCTGTAGACTTGGTAGTTACACTACTAAGAGGTGCAGAACATGGTGTTTATACTTCTAGGAGATACATGGATGCCACTGCACGGCTTGTCACCACCATCCAAAGCAATGTAGTTTTCTCTCTTTCTCAGGCCATTACGCTACTTTACAAATCACAGTCTCTGTTACTGTCTGTTTCAGACCACATTATCATATCCCAGGTGGTTGCAAGGCAGGTTGGCTGGCACGGTCAAATATTGTGTCACTCTCCTGTCCTGGCTCAGGTACTAGGCCTTATTTCCTTCCCCAATGGCCTGCTACATTTTGCGCTAGTCCCTGCAAAAACTCACCCAAGGCCTTTTAAGGCCAGCTCAGACAGCCATTTGCTGTCTGAGTACACAAGAAGCATAACTTTTAACTACCATGTGAATTATAGGTGTACCATGTGTATTATCATCCACCTCTCTCATCTGCCTAATCATCTCTTCAGCAAACTCCTGCATTCTATCTCGCAATATTCACAATCACTTCCTAGCTCAGTCCTGTGGATCCTGGTGCTATTGAACGCTCAACTTTGCTACTACCGGTACCTGTGACTGGTCTCATCTCTGCTATATTGGTGCAGTTCACCAGTCTTTGCAAGCTAAGTACCTGATTATTATTCATCTCCATTATTCCTGTGAGATATTTAGTCACTGCAAACCAGTTTGCCTATTCATCACTGCTATCCTGCTGTTAACCATTTAACTGCTGCAACTTACAGATTGCATACATTTCTACCATTTACAGTCTTTCTGCTTCAAACATATGACTTATTAGTCCATTTATATATGGACTCATCAACAGCAAAAATTAAGTCAGGGCATTCATCTAATTCTAAAATGGTCAACCACTATTTTTAAGAGCCACTTGCACAATTTGTCTCCTCTCTTTCTGGGTTAATGTTACACATTTGTACCCCGATGCCTGCGGGAGGTCCTATAGACCCATCCTCATAAAGAGAGAAGACCAGTACTATAAAAGATGCACAATAGTTGGAGGTTTGTACTGGGGCCAGGGAATTGAAACCAAACCTCAAGTCCCAACGTGGGGACAAAAAATACTGCAACGTATTCTGCTTTACCTGATAGAGGTCATGATGTGTTCATCAGTTTTGTGCCAAATTACATACAGCCAGCCTTAAGAGACCGCATTATCTTAGTGATTTTATACGGTGGATTGTTTTCGGGTTGGATGAATCTCAGTTGCCGCTCCAATGACTCCTATTGATGGCGACGGCAGCTAAAAATCCTGAGAATAAAGCTAATTGTATTAATGGAAGGGCTGCCAAGGTCTTACACATTAGTTTTATTGATTAATGAATATAGAAAATGAATGTTTCTCTTGAGAGAACTTGGGAATGCATAATTAATACTGGTAGAATAATGCAATCCGCTGCCTTTTGAAGCAGAGTAGTGCCATCTCAACGTGGTGCACACCTTAGGTCAATGTCAACCGGTCCTGAAACAAAGGTGGTAATAATGATAAAAGACCTCCTGTCTACAGTCGTTATATTGTTTATTAATTTTTAGCAGGTTAACCTCAGAGAATGTGTGTTGTTTTTACTGCTTACTACGCTGACTATTTGTGATAAGTAGCATATACCAAGGAGCGCCCCCCGAAACACGCAGTCCATATCACAGGAGGCTTTAAGATTTTGCCTAAATTGATGCAAGGTAAAGTGAACCAGCTAAAGTGAAAAACAGCATATAAATACACAGAAAAATGCGTACTTCTATATATTAATTTGTAGGATATGTTAATTTAGTAGTCACTATGCTGTGAGAGTCAGAGGAGGCCATTCAGGAAGGAAAAGAGGAAGGTTGCCGGAGGCACTAAATGTCATTAATCGAGCACCTCAATGGTTTTAGCTTGAGTTAAATTTTAAACCATAGGTATCTCAGCATAGGACATGCACAGCTTTTCCTCCCTTAATCCACTCCTCTTCTTTAAAGAGGATTTGCCACCAAATTTTTCATATTAAACTTGACACACAATGTAATAGTGGCTGCAGAGCAGAATAAACCCTTTTTTTTACCTACCCTTTATGGAGTTATTAGTAATACAATTAATTGACACCTAAGGACTCGGAGTTAACTTTTATTAAGTCCAAGTGGGTGTTATCAGGCAATATTCACTGGGGTAAGCTATGGTGGGGGGCGTATTTTTCTTTCCTGTTGCTGCTTGCTTATGATTGGTCAGCATCATACAGGGAGAAGAAGTACACGCCCCCTCCAGTGAAAACTGTATAATAACACCCATTTGGATTAAAAAATATGTAAATCATTAGGTGCCAAATACTTTCATTGCTAATATTTATGCAATAAACAGGTCAAATTAAAAGAAAAAAAACTGTTTTATTCCGCTCTGTGGCCACCATTACATTGTGTGTCCAGTTGAACATGGAAGTTGCCTCATATTCTAAGTAACCCCTTACCGACATCGGACGTACATTTACGCCGATGTCGGTCTCCCTCCCTTTGATGTGGGCACTGGCGGCGAGATCAAAAGATCGTATCTGCACCAAAATGGTATCATTAAAAATGTCAACTCGGCACGCGAAAAATAATCCCTCGCCCAACCCGAGATCACGAAAAATGAAGACACTACGGGTATCGGAAAATGGTGCAATTTTTTTTTTTTTAACAAAGTTTGGAATTTTATTTCACCACTTAGATAAAAGAGAACCTAAACATGTTCGGTGTCTATGAACTCGTAATGATTTGGAGAATCATAGTGGCAGGTCAGTTTTAGCATTTAGTGAATCTAGCAAAAAAAGCCAAATAAAAAACAAGTGTGGGATTGCACTTTCTTTGCAATTTCACCTCACTTGGAATTTTTTTCCCATTTTCTTGTACACTACATGGTAAAAGCAATGGTGTCGTTCAAAAGTACAACTTGTCCCGCAAAAAACAAGCCCTAACTTGGCCTTATTGACAGAAAAATATAAAAGTTATGGCTCTGGGAAGGAGGGGAGCGAAAAACGAAAACGCAAAACAGGAAAAAGCTCCGGGTGTTAAGGGGTTAAAAATTAGAAACATTTTTTTAAAAAACAACTTTTTTTGTGTGACTCAGAAGCTTACCATATCTCCCCCCAATTCTTTTATGGCTGCAGCAGGAACCTCCCCCCTCTTCCCTGTCTGCAGCAGGACATGTACACCATCAAGCCCACTATGTCTGACTCCAGTAATACTCACTCATCAAGACCGGCTTGATCCTTTATGGCTCTGCTTACTAGATGGGTGGAGGGACCCCAGACTTTCTATTTCTACATGGCCTATAAATGCATTGTGGCTTGAGGCTGATATTGAATATTATTGAATGTTTTATGCAACTCCTCCATTCCAAAAGAGTTGCACCTCCATAATCATTACCCTATAGTTTAGGCAATGGATTTGGAGCTGTATATATGAGAGACACGACAAGAAAAACGACAATATCTGCAAAGATATGTTATGAAACTAATCAGAGTGTTTTTTTGACATATGGGATTAAATTAAATTTGAAGACACCTAATGATAGGGGTACTTTCCTTTCTGGCCATTATGTTAATTACCAGTTAACACTTTTTACCAGTTTTGCTCTCTGAAGGCTCTACCTCTAATTTTCAGTTGTCTCTGAGCTAGTGGGTGGAGAGTAGTTTCTATGGTGAGTCCCATACAACACTCACAGACATGAGTTATTCCTACTCTCATGTCTCTATGTAACACATTTTTATAAGCAGCAGCTGCAGCAGCAAAGAGGAGGTTGTACAGCAATACTGAGCAAAGTAACTGTGAATCCAGCTCTGGGTGAGATAAACACTTACTAGAAAGTAGCAGCAACATCTCTCTGCCGATCTCTTTCTGCTCTTCTCCTCTCTGTAAACTTAAATAGGCAGGTGTAATCTGACAAGTCAGTGAATTAGCAGTCTGATTTGTCTTGAGCCATTTTTCAAAGTGAATGATGAGTTCAGGAAGTGGGGGCAAGGTTTACGGGGCGAAGCAGATTTCCCTGCTAAGATGTATAACAAACTTTCTTATTTTCACTTTGTACTATTGGGTTATGCAAATTTAGTTGAAACTAAACAAACTCTTCTCAAAAAATCATGATACTCCCCTCGCCTTTTGGTGCTGCAGGTCCCCGTCCGGTTCTCTGCTGTCTCACTTACTCCCTCTGGCTCTGGTCTTCTCTTTAGTCTTCAGACTCCTTCACTCTGCTGGACTTTAGAGATGGCCAGTTCCCACACATATCATGACGTCGGATGAGGCTTATTGAAGAGTGAAGTAAGAGAGAACTGGAATTGGCGGTCCAGACGGGGAACTGCGGCACCAGGACAAGTGAGGAATAAGGTGACAATAATATTTTTAATTGTTGACACCTTGTTTTGTTTTTGCTTTGGGGTCTGGAGAGAGGTCAGAGCATAATAAGTAGCTTTTACCAGAAATTTGGTTTACATCTGGACAAATGCAAACGAACTTCTGGACTTTAATTTTGTCAGATGGTGCCATCAGGGCCGGATTAACGTAGGGGCTGATGGAGCTGCAGCTCCAGGCCCCTTGTTAGAGATAGGCCCATCCGCGGCCCAGCCAGCCGCTTGTTATCTAGTGGCTCTCTGCTCTCCTCCCTTCCCTGTGCTGCTGACGTCAGCCTGGTGGTGGAGGGGGAGGCGAGGAGCCAGGAGAGACTGTGTGCTGGAGGGGGAGAGAGGAAAGCTGCTGCTGAAA
>JARQOD010000002.1:21552172-21650563 GCA_033576555.1 Oophaga sylvatica | reverse complement strand
CCAATACTTTCGTGTCACATCTAATGGGGTGTAAAAAATTTAAATTTGTACGAAACCCCCAAAAGGGGGGTCTTTGGGGGGGAGGGGCAAAAACTGAAAAAAGGGGATGATTCTCTCCCCACAAATAAAGAAAAAGAAGGATTACCTTTTGGCCAAAACCCCTTTTTGTCCCCCCGGTTTTGCATGATGGTATGGAATTACGGTTTTTAAAAAAAAAAATTTCAATCGAGAAAGAAAAAAATTTTTTTGGGAAAAAAAACTTTAAACCCCCTTTTGACCCTTGGGGTAGCCCACTAAACAACCCCCTAACGGGATCGCTAAAAACGTCACTATTTACCCGATCCCGTTAGCGTTTTTTTTTTGGGCGGATTGCAGCGCACTCCCTGGAGACCCGCTGGGGAACTCGCTCGGGGGGGGAAAATTCGTTCCGGCCCATTTTATCGCCCGGCGCTCCCCCTGGGTAATTTTCGCTTGTGGGCCCTTTTCTTACGTTTTAGGGTCTTTTTGTCCCGTAAAGTCGTTAAGGGATCGCTAAACCCCGATACGCCTTTTTCGAATCGTAAATGTGGCCGCATAGCGATATTGTAAACGATCCCGCTAGCGATTCATTAGTAAAACGACGTAAGAGATTTTTGCGAGTGTTTAGTGGGGCGTATTTAGTGCTGGAATGAAGTGTCAAAGGGTTCTGTCTGTTTTCTTTAATTTTAAGGAAATTTCTTCTCTGACCTGGGGGCAAAAAAACAAATACCAACCCAATAAAGGGGGGAAAAAAACTCTCCCCTATATGAACTTTTTTCCCAAATTTTTGTTCATCCCCCTTTCCAAAAAGACAGTTCGCTTCAGTCACAGTCTTTTCCTTTTGGGGCCCAAATTTTGGGGCCCCCCTTGTGAAAAAAAATTGTTTTTTCAGTTTTTGTTTTTTGTCTTTGCTGAGAAAGCCTAGTAGTTTGAAAGCTTGCAATTTGTTACCATCTTTTAGTTAGCCATTAAAAGGGGGCAACCATGAGGATCCAAAACTAAATTTTTTCTATTCCCGGCTAACCCGTACGAAGATTTTAAATCTTTTTCCAAAACCCGAAAAAGGGGGTTTTGGGGGTTTTTGTCTCCCTTATTTGGATCCCCTGGGGGGGGGGGTTTTTTCGGGGGCCTCTGGTCATTACAACACCCTGGCTCCCATCACATAAAACCCTGTCCCCCTTTTAGCGTACCTTTCTTCCCCCCTTTTATTTTTCGGGTCCCCTCCCGGGTTTTGGAGGATTTCCTTTTTGGGGGTTAACAAGAAAGACATTTGTTCCAACTTTAAACCCCACGATTTTTTCTTTGGGGTTCCAAAAACCCCCCAGTACTCCGCTCAGTCACAGTACACCTAGGGATCATCAAAACCCCCCACTCCTGTTTTTTTCCCCGTGCTTTCCCTTACTTTTTTAGATGTCCAGGGTAGCACCACCCCTTGGCCCGCAAAGGGTTTCCCTTTGGCCCCCAAAATAAAATTTGGAGTTCCCCCCCCTTCCCCCCAAAAAGAGGGTCACCCCCCCAAAAATTTGGGGGCTACCCCGGGGGCTCCCCCGACCCCGCACTGTGTGACCCCTTTCCCCATGGCCCAAATGGGGCCCCTTGCTAAAAATTCGGGGTCCCCCCTCCCTTTCCCCTGCCCCGGGGTAGACTAGACTACGGGGAAAACCTAAAACTTTCCCCCCATTGGCCCCCCCAAAAAATTTAACTTTCTTTCCTTTCCTAGATATGCAAAATCCCCCCCTCTAGCGGGCCCCCAAAAGTCCCAGCACTTTCCTACAAAAATAAATACAAAAACATAAAAAAATTCATATTACAATCAAAAACAGTTTATTTTTGGGCAGCTTACTTTCCGTAAAAACAGGAATGGGAAAAAAGGAAGGGGGGACAATTTTAACCCTGTACCCCCCCCAAAAAAGGGGACTAAAAGGGGGCTGTTCCTTGGGTCAGGTTTTTGGATGGGAAAACCCCGTGAAAGGGAAACGACCCCCGGGTGCATAAAGGGGTGGACGGAAACCCCCGGGGGTGTCTGGAACATAAAATGGATGCCCAGGAGGAACGGAAGTGATGCTAAAAGAGTACAAACAAAGAAAAAAAATTTTAAAGGGGTTTGGGGGGCCCTTTCGGTGTTACAATCGATAAACTTGAGTGTCCAGTAAATGTTTGCTTGCTGAATTGAACGGGCCCCCTGATTTTTGTCGGGGTCCCCCAAAAGATAGAAGCCTGGAGACAGCAGAAGCTTCGACCTACAAGTCAGTGGGGACCCCCCCCAAAAATTTTGAAATTTGGGGGTGGACATGTTTTTCCCCTGAAAAAATTCCGGGGGGTTTTGGCAGCACTCAACCAGGGGTTCCCCCGTCTCGATCACTTTAAACACACCCAAGAGTAATTCCTCTTTTAATTTTGAGGGAAAAACATGAAAACCCAAATCAATACCAGAAAAAGCGGAAAATTTTGGAAAAATCAAAACCCATACACAGTAAAAACATGGAAATTTTCAAGAAAAAAGAGGCAGGCAGTACCCGTAGGCAGATTCAAGTGAAAGAGGTCCGGCAGTCCTTTTTAAAAAATTACGTTTGGCCTTTCCCGGGAAAATAAAGAGACAAAAAAAACCCCTAAAACCCATTTATTTTTAAAAAAATTAAAAGTCGGTCCGCAATAGAGAAAAAAAATTGGCCCCTGTTAAAACCTCCCGTGGTTAGTTTGCAAACCAGTTTTAATGTTTGGGGGGTAAAGACCCAAAAAATGCCCCCGGACTATCTAAAAAATTTTGGATGGGTGGAGCAAAAGGGCCCCCAGCCTGGGGGGGTTTACAGCCTAAATATATGATATGTTGGCAATTTCAACGCCACTAGCTAAAAAGTCCCTCTCTTAGGGTTTTTTTCCCCGGAAAGGATTGAGCTTTCAAAAGTGGAAGGGGAGGTCAAGGGATTTACATCTCGGGCCCCCCTTTTTCCAATTTAAAAAGGGCGTCAGGTGAAGAATTTTATTACCTTTTCCCCAAGGAAAAGGTAAAAAATTTTCTGACAGTGATAGCCCTTTCCCCAAGGGGGAAACCAGCACCGATTGGTGAAAAGGAAATGTTCCTTATTAAAATGAGAGCAATGCACATGTTTAAATTTTAGTAGAGGTCAAAGATTAAAAGTGACAATGGGTTTAGTTTTTAAAAGGGGTTTCTGAATATGGAAATTGGGGGAAAGGGCAGATAGTTTCCCCCTTTTAAACGTTTTAAAATTTTTAATTTTCCCCCTAAAATTTTTCCCCCCGGTCCCCCCCGAAAAAAACCCGTTTAATTCCTTTCCCAAGGATGGAAAAAAAAAACAAAAAACCTGAAGTTTTTCAAATATTGCTGAAAATTCAGCCCCCAAAAGAGACTGTAATGACTTAAAGCAAGGTGATTTCCCCCAAAAATGTTTGCGGGTTGACATCACATGGTCTGTGCAGTAATAAGGGGGGCCTTTTCCCCCCTTTTTAAAATATGGGCTGGTCAAGCAGCTGCCCTTTTAAGATTTTCCAAATAGGGGTAAAAATTCATAAAATAAACTGTAGTGGCGTTCTATTGCATGGGGGAGAAAATTTAAAAAAGGGGGTGGAAAAAATTAGTCTGTAAAAAACAAATTTTAAAAGATTCCAAGGGGATTTTTTTGGGGGGGTTTTTGGGAAAAAAAAAACACCGGGGGGGGAAAAAACCCATGGCAAAAGTTGGGGTAGGAAATGGGGGGTGAAAGGTACGGGGGGGGGGGAGGACTTGGACATAGCCAAACTCGGTAAGAAAGGGCCTTTTCCCACTTTTACCTCTGCAGGTAGGCACCACTATGGAAAAATTTTTTTCGGAATGCGCCCGGATGGAGACATTATTTAGGAAGGTTTCCCAAAATTGGGACATTTTTATTGGGGGGGTTTGGGCCCGGATGGGGGCTTATTTTAGGAAGGGTTCCCAAAGGGGGGGAACCCTTTATTATAAGGGTTTTTGGGCCCGGAGGGGGAAATATTACGCGGGCCAGGGTTTGGGGAAAAATTTTTTATAAAAAGGGCCCAAAAGGGGGAAAGGCTTTTTTTCTTTGGGGGGCAAACGTAGGATAAATTAAGCAAGGGGGCCCCAATTTAGGGGGGGTATTTCAGGAGGGGGGGAAGGGGGCAAAATTTAACCGGATAGGGTTTCCCTAGTGGAAGAATTTTGGAAGGGGCCGGGTGGGGGACATTTTACAAGGGGGTGATCAAAATCAAGTCTTTTTCACTAAAATTTAAAAAATTTTATCAAAAAAAAAAATTTTTTTCAGTTTTTTCAAAAAAAAAAGTGGGAAAATCATCAGGTGCTTCTCAAAAATTAGATTTTAAAAAATAGTTAATTTTTTTAGATTTTCTTTTTAAAAAAAAATGAAATAAAAAAATTTTATGAGTTTTAAAAAAAGAGTGATCATTTCCCAAATGTTTTTCTTTAAAAAATTGTTTATTAAAGGGTTCACCCCAAAAAAAACCCCAAAAATTATTATCTCAATACTTTTTAAAAAAAAAATAAAAAACACCTAAAAAAGGTTCCGAAGTTTTAAAAAAAAGGTTTTTTTAGGGCCCGTTTCAGAAAGGCCCCCAAAATCATGGGGAAAATGCTGACTTGACAGATGCCCAAAAAGGGAGTCACTGACACACTCCACAAGGGGAAAACCCCAAAAAAATCATTGCAAAAAAAGCCGGCTGTTCACAGGTGTTTTTACCCCAAACATTTTTAAAGGAAATTTTTATTTTGGGAAAGGGAAAAAATGTGGTGAAAAAAAGGTTTTTCAAGCAACCGGAAAACCCCCACCCGAAAGGATTGTTAAGAAAGGGAAAAATTCCCCCAAAAATTGGGGGGGGTTTTTAAAAGGGTGGACTTCTGCTGGGTATTGCTTCAAGAGCCACCCCACACAGAAATATCCAGGGGGTGGGTAAAGGTTTGCATTTTTATCTAAGCCCTATGACAAATTGACAAGCCCCGAAGCGTCTTAAAACCCCCGGGCCAAAAGGGGGAAAAAAAAAGGGGTTTTTCTCGTGGTCCAAGGGGTGGTTTCGATGAAAGTAAATTTTTCTTTTTATTCGAAAAAAAAGGGGTTTAGAGTCTGGGGAAAAAGTGGAAAAGGCCACAAAAATTTTTTGACACTTCATGCTTCCCCCTCCCCAAAAAAACCTTTTTTGGGGATAAAAATTTTTCATTCTCCCCAAAAATTGGCACCTATCCCATCCAAAAGTCCCAAATACCGGGTTTTTTTAAAAAAAACAGTATCCCCTGTGTTGATTGGCCAGCAAACTTGCTGCCCCTTAACCCCATAGAGTTTTTCAAGAGGAAAATGAGAGAACCAGCCCCCAAAAAGTGAAGGCTGAAATCAAAGAAACCCCGGGCTTCCAAAACACCCCAGCATGCCCAGGCTGATCGCCTCCATGCCACCCCCCAAAAGGCAGTAATTGATAAAAGGGAAACCCCGAAAAAATATTGAGTGTTTTTCTAAAAAAAATTTTTCAGTGGGCCCAACATTTCAGATTTTAAAATCTTTTTTCAAGCTGGTGTTAAAGTATTCTGATTTACTGAGATAATGATTTTGGGTTTTAAAGGGCTGTAACCATAATCATCAACAAAAAAAAAAAAACCATTGAAATAGTCCCTGGTGAAAATTTGACTATAAAAAAATTTTAGTTTTAATTTTTTTGTATTGAAGAATTAAAAAAAATTTTAATTTTTGATGATTTCTAATTTTTGAGAACATTGTAGGTCTTTATAGGATCGAACGCTGCAAGTCCCATACATTGACCAATAAAAAGTGATTTCCCCCTTTTCAAATTTTGAGCGGGCCCATTGAACTCTAAATTGCGCCACAGTTTATGTAAAACACAGCGCCAAAAATAAATTCTAGCACACCTCCCTGAAAAATTTTTCTAAAAAAAGTATATTGAAAAAAAAGAAACGGGGGCCCCAAATTTTTGAACCCTTTTGACTTTCAAAGGGTTCGATCTCGCCCTCCCCCTATGCTTTGATCGTGAGGCTACCCTATTTTAAAAACATTTTTTTGGTATTTCGAAATTTAAATTTGACTTTCCCGCTAAATTTGCAAAAAAAATTTTTTTTTTTAGACTTGTATGTCCTGCATTGTTACGTTTTTTTTCCTGGTGGGTAAAAAAATTTTTCTTTTCCCGAATCTGCAAAATTTAACCCGTTTTTCTCAAATTTCCCCTTTTTTCAGTTTTGTTATTTTTTTTACCCCAAATAAAAGGGCCCCCCCCCCTTTTTAATTTGAGGGAAACCCCCCCCAAAAACGTTTTCCCCAAAAAAGGAAAAAAGCATCATCCCGCCAAAGATAATCTCTTGGCCCCAAAAAAATTGTCAAAAAACATCATGGGATTTCCAGGACGTTCGAAGAAAACAAAAGAAGTCCTTTCCCTCGATGCCCGGGAAACAAAGGGGGGCAAACCCGTCCAAAAAAAGGGGTCAGCAAATCAGCTCATCCCAAGGTCTTCATTTCTGGGTGACAAACCCCGGTTTTGGAGGGGCCAATGCTTCATAAAAGTGAATCACAGCCCTCGTGCAAAAAAAATGTGCGTTTACATTTTTTCCCAAAACCGGAATGGGGGCCCCCAAAAAAGGGGGGAAAAAATTTTTCTTCAATAAAGTATAAAAGGGGAAAATCGGTTTGAGTTTGAAACAATCCGAAAAGTGGACTGTAGAAACCCTTTAAAAGGGGGTTTGGGGGCGATGACCCGAAAGTCATAGCTAGGGGGTTTATAGGGCAAATAGGTCTGAAAAAACAAGGGAAAAAGGGGTAAAAGGGTTTAAAATTTTTAAGGGGAAAAAATTTTAAATTTGGTGGAGGGCGTCGATTATTGGGGGGTTTTTTTAAAAGCCAAAAAGGGGGTTGGGGGCTTGACCCGGATTTTGGTTGTTCATTGCTGGCTTTAGTGGTACCAAAAAAATAAAATTTTTTCTACCCCCAAGTAAGGGGGATGAAAAGGAAACATGTGTCCAAAGGCAACAACACAAAGCTTGACAATGGTGAGGTGCTGGATCAGCCGCCCCCCCCCCAGAAAAGAACCCAAAACAAACCTTGGGGTAGATTTGAAAAAAAAACGTTTAAAATACCCAAGTAGGGACCCGTAGGGACCCAAAAATTGGGGAAAATGTGAAGAGACCCGGATCAAAAATTTTTGGGCCCTACAGTTTTTAAAAAAGATGGAGAGCATGCGGAAGGGGTGACATGTTTTTAAACCAAAAGGTGGAAATTTTCAAAATTGAAAAGAAAAAAAAAATAAAAAAAATTTTTTCTTTGGGCAAAAAAAGAAAAAAAGCAGTGACATTACCAGAAAACCGCATAATAATTTTTGCTAAAAAATTTTCAAGTCAAATTGAGTATGAATAGCCAAGTGATTGTCTTAAAAGGGGGTTTTTGTCTCATTTTAGGCAGAAGGGGGTAAGGATATGGAGCCTGAAAGTCAAAAGTTCAAAACATTGTTACCCCTTTTGCCCCTTTACTGTAATAGGGGGAAAATAACACAAAAAAATTTTAACAAAAACACCCCCCAAACCCCGAATGTGGGGAAATTATGTAGTGTGATGAAAATTGTATTTATTATCTTATATTAAATGGACTTAATGGAGCTGTATAAAATGTTTAAAAATGAAAAATTTTCCGTTTTTTATTTGTTTGTGTACTCTTCTAGTGTGGGTGGGTGTTTAACTACATTTTGTGGAGTCTAATTGAGCTATGTATAACTATAATATGGAGCTGAAAAATTACTACATAGTGCGGTATCGGGGGGAGCTATGTATAACTGTATACAATATAAGTGGGCGTTTTAAAAACCCTTGACTCCGTGGGGCTGCTCCTCGGAGTCCCCCACTTTCCCTTAAAAAAAGCACAATAGTCTGAGCAGGGGGGGGGGGAACCCCCCCCGGGCCCAAAGGGAAAGTTTGGGGCCCCCCAGGTTTTTTTAAACCGGCTTTTGTTCACATTCGTGTTTCAGGCTTGGCCCCGTGGGGGGAAAACCAGGACCCGGGGCATTGTACAACGCTGGGCCGGAACTGTGAGGTCCCACCCCTGTTGCCCGGGGGAGAGGAAAAAGGGCCCCCAAAAAGGAAACCTCGACCCAGAAAAAAGGGGGGCCCCCAAAAAGAAAAGCATTTTGGCAGGATTTAAATTTTTTGGCGGGGCAGGAGGGGGGGCGTCCCGCAGGTGAAAAGTGTTCTCCGTCCTCCCACCCCGCTGGCCCGGTTTGCGCCCCCTTTTCCCGCCACCCCTGAGTGATGTGAAGATGGAGGTCCCACCCCCCTGTGGCGGGGTTTTAGGGGAGGGCCCCTTTAGGGGAAACCGGTAGCAGCGAAGTTCGCACCCCAAGGTCAAAGCTGTGGACACCCAGCGTTGGCCCCCCAAGTGTCGCGGCCCGCTATCCCGGCCCCCCCAAAATTATGGACGGGGCCCAAAGGGGGAAAAGGTCTGGGACCAATGCTGCCCCCCAAAAGGGGGGGCCCGTTGTTTGTAGGCCCCCTCCGAAAGCACCCCCAGTTTTTGGGGGGGAACCCCCGCCCCCCAAGCTTCAGCAAAAGACGGGAAAACCCCAAAACCCACGATAAGTTTTTTTAAAGAACTCCCGTTATGTCTTTTTTCCCCATTAACTCCCCTATTCCCTGCCCACAATTTTTAAAACCCTTTTTTTTAAAAACTTTTATCCCCCTGATGGAGCCCTTTTAAATTTAAACTAAAAAACCCTTGCTCCCCTTTTTCCCCGTCACTGAAAACCCTGCTTACAGCCCCCCGGGGCCCCTTTAATTTGTTTTAAAAAGATTTCATGGGTTTTTAAAATGCTGGGGTGAAAAAAATGGACGTGCCAACCTATGAGAATGGGTTTTGATTTTTTGCCCCCTTTAGATATGGGAAAAAGTCGCAGTGTTCCCATGTGATGAAATACAAAAGTGTTAGCATCTAAAATGTGTGTATCAGCATTTGGGAATCCTAGTGATAGAAAATACTGCTTCTTATGTATCCTAGTTTTTTACCCCCCCTACAAAAATTAGTAAATAGGGGGGTTTTAGTAACGCCTTCTGTTCCCCGTGTGTTCGAAAAAAAAATTAATGCTGCTAACTACAAATTTAAAAAAAAAATTAAAATTCAAAAAACTCTAAAAGGCCCCGCCAAACCCCCCCTTGACCCTGGGGTCCCAAAAATTTTCAAAAGATCAAAACAAACGATGAAATTGGGGTTTTTGGGGGTTCAGTAAAACCCCGCTGTTTTTCCCGCTGTGTGCCGGGGGAAAAAACTGCCCTAGTAACATTTTTAAAAAAACATGACATTTTAAAGGGCTAGTGCTAACATAGATAAAAGGGGTACCCCTTTTTTAAAGGGGTAAACATAAACTAAATTTTTAAAAACCTTTAAAAAGATTATGTTTAAAAAAAAAACGTAAAAAATTTAAATTGGAAAATATTATGGAAATTCCCCCCTATCTAAACAAAGAAACCCCCAAAAACAAATTATGTATGGGGACTGGGTAAAACCCCCTTTACCCCTAACTTTGAAAAATCCAACCTCATCCCCCAAATGCTAAAAATTTTTAAGGCATAAGGGGGGGTTTTAACTTTGACAACGCTGCTGCGAAGTTTCCTTGTTTTTTTTGCTTTTAAATAAAAACAAAAAAGAAAAAAAATAAAAAATTTTTATTAAGGGACTGATTTTAAACCCGTAATTTTGTGAAAAAAAGGGGAAAAGAGCATTCCCTTTCCCAAACCTTTTTGGTTTTGGGGGAAAAAACAAAATTTTTTTTCAAAAAAAAACCCCAAGTTAAAGCTGTGAAAGGCCCCTTTTTTTTTATTCTATTTTGTTTTAAACCATGTATTTTATTTTGGGAAAGTACATAATAATTTTAAATTTTTAAAAAAGAAAAAACAGCACCAAATTTTAGAAAATTACAAGGATACCGTGACAGACACCCCGAGAGTACCGAGGGTGGTTTTTTTAAATGGGGGGCGGGATTACCTACCAAAAATTTAAACCCAGCTAGTTAAAACTGAAAACAACCTTTTTTATTGCTGTGAAAAACCTTTTTTTGGGCTTTATTATGTTTTAAACAAAGTATTTTTTTGGGAAAGGGCACCTAAAGGGGGTTTTGTAAATTTAAAATAGAATAAAACGCACCAATTTTTTTTAAAATGACAAGGGAACCGTGCAGCACCCCGAGGTCCGCAGCGGTGGTTTTTTAAATAATGGGGGGATCTCCCCCCAAAAAAATTTTTAAAACCCCCCTAGGTGAACACGAAAAAACCCCCTTTTTTGCTGTGAAAGGTTTTTTTTGGGTTTTTTTTTTTTTTGCAAGAATGTATTTATTTTTATGGGAAAACGTCACATAAAGGTTTTTTGAAAATTTCATTTAAAAAAAGCGCACCTTTTTTTAAAAAGAAAAGGAAAGACCAGGCAGCACTCAGCAAAAGTAAAACGAGCCCGGGGGTTGAAGAAATTTGGGGCGGGGTTACCTCCCCCCAAAAAAAATTTTAAACCCCCAGCTGGTGAACACTGAACAAATGTTTACTTGTGTGAAAGGCCCCTTTTTGGGGTTTTTATTATGTTTGGGAAGCAATGTAAAGTATTTGAGGGGAAAAACGTCAAACAATAGTTTTAGAAAATTTTAAAATAGAAAAAAGCAGACCCCAAATTTTTTAAAAAAAGACAAGGATGAGATTACAGACCCCTCCAGGTACAAAGCAGCATTAGTTGAAGAAGTAACGGAGCGTGATTGCATTTTTAAAAAAAAAAAAAAAAATACCCCACAGCGCAGTGAACCTGAAAAAAAACTGTTTTTTTATCTGTGAAGGTTTCCCTTTTTGTACTTCTATAGTGTTTGCAACCCTGTAAAAAGGGTAGGATGGGGCGCACACCCATAATTTCTATTGCATGGAGCAGCTGAATTTCACAAAAAAAAAAAAAAAGATTCCCGTGATGACAGGCAGTCCTAAAACCGGGTTTTGGTGCAAGAAAAATGCAGCTCACCTGCATCCACAACACCTTGCCAGAGTGTTAAAAAACTGCAAGGCAAAAAGGGGAAAAATTTTTCCCAAACGGTTTTTTGGGGTTTCCCCCTAAAGCAAAGTACCAAAAAGCAAAATTTTAAAATGTCCCTGAGTCGAAAAAAACGTTCTGTCCCTTTCTGAATTTTACGCAAAAGTGACCTAAAAAGGCGGCGGGCCTTTTTTTAAAAAATTCTGACTCATTTCGCAGCCCCAAAAACCCGCCCTGCCCTATTTTAAAATACCGCACATTTCGGATGTGCCCCCAATTGTAGGGTTCCCCTTGGGTGAATAAAAACAATTTTTTCTCAAAGAATTAAAGGGGGGAAAATTGAATTTGGGGGCGATATTTTGGGAAAAAAACGGGAAATAAGTATCGAAAGGCCGGAAAAAGCGGGAAAATGGCTGAAAACCCCATACTTTTGGAAACGGGGGAAAGTCAACATAAAGTGGTTAAATTCTGTTAAAATTTTTTTACTGATAATATCTTTCCCCGAAAAAAATTTCCAGGGGAAAAGGAAATATAAGGGGCATTGGAAGTAGTCCCCTTTTCGAAGTTTATGTGTTTTGAAACCCAAAAAAAAATTTGGAGAAAAAGTTACAAAGAACAAATCATTTCATTTACCTTCCCATGAATCGTAAAAAAATTTAAATTTCCAATCCACATTTTTTGTGATTCGTTTTTACGAATCCACAAAATGGAGTCAACGGCCTATGTTGTGGGTTCTTTTTTTAAAAACTGGGAACAAGTTAAAAAACAAAAAAAAATTTCTCTTACTTTTGCATTCCCACCTGTTTGGCTTTAGCTCTCCCCCGGTTTCCAACTTCGCCTCGGTCTTTGGATTTGTGGCTCCGTTTTGTTTCTGAAAAAAACATTTAAAAAATTTTATCCGATGCATACACCAGACAATTTCGGCGTTTAACGTTGCACCTTTTTTAAAATTACACCTTTGCAGAGGAAAAAATTTACGAGCAGGTGCATGGAAAAAAAGCGTTTTATTTTTTGAACATGGGTAAAGGGAATTTAAAAACCCTCATTAAAAAATTTTATCACAAACGACAAAAAAAAAAAATGAAACTAAACAGAAAGGACTAAATTTTTTAAAAATAATTTTAAAGTAGGAAACGTTCACAACATGCCTTACGTCGGTCAGCTAAATCCCCTTCACACATATATAATAATTTTTATTGTTCATATGATAACAAACACCCTTTGCATAAAAAAAAAACCTGGCAAAAACCCCCCTTTAAATTTTTCCCCCCCCAAAACAATGATCCCCCCCGCTCCCCCACACATATGCTTCCCCCCCCACAACGCAATATAATGCCTCCCGCAAGTATGAGCCTTTTACACAGTTTTTTTGCAATGAAGTCCCCACACACTTTGTGCCTCCACAGTCCCCAACCCAGTACTGCCCCACAGTACCCCAAACGTATCGCCCCATAGTTCCCCCCCCCAATTTTTATGCCCCCCTTACCCCAAGTTATGCCCTAAGCCCCGCCAATTTTAAGCCCCACAGTTTTCCCCTATAGTTATGATGAGTCCCCTTCCCCAAAAAGGTTCATGTCAATCACTGATGATGCCCCCCCCCTAGTTGATTTCCCTCATTTCCCCCCCATTATGTGACCCCCCCGTTTACCCCACAATTTTAAGACCACATATAAATTCCCCCCCATTCCCCCCCCTACAGGGGTTCAATATCCTGGGTGCCGCTTCCTTTGAGCTGATCTATATACCAATTCATGTGACATGGAATTCACGTGACCCCCCAAAACCCTTTTTGATCCCCTTAATCTTCTAGACGAATGGACGACGGCTCCTACTTCCATTCTGTTCGCTGTATCTGTGTACTGTGGACCCCGTACTTTTGAGTTGGACATAAACCCAACGTTGCAGGGCAGCTGCCCGAGGTTAAGACGGTCCTACTGGATCAAAAATGGTGATGGTATGTGCATTTTATCCGATCATAGTCTGGTTCCCCCGCTTGCTGCTCCTTGTTCAGTGTGCAAGAAAAGCAACAAAAGCAGGATTTCCTCATGTCTGTCTGTGCTGGATATTGCAGAGATCTCAGCAGACAAACATGTGGAAAAGCCCTAATAAAATAGTCTGTCCTTTTTACCCTTTTGAATATGGATTTTTTGCTATTTAGAGATAACACGCTGGTCTCCACCCACCAGCTCAGAGAGAACTGAAAATGAAGACATAAAGTCTACAGTGGAAAAATTATGAAAATTGCAGAATCAAGAATATAATGCCCCCAGAAATAGTGAATGCTCATGTGCCACAGGACTTTATTCTGAAAAATTACCTTTAATATAGTCACCATTTTAAGATCTGAAATCCATTGATATTTCAAAAATTCATGCTATTAAGTTTTTACATTTAATTTTTAATCCAAACGTGCTCAGCTTTTGTTTTTGCCAATGCTCTACTAAAGGTGATTAACCCTTTTATTCATAGAAGATTCTGACCTTGCTATTAGGCCTTCCCAAAAAATTTTTTAATTCTTCCCAAACAAGTGAATTTTTATTAACGCTCCCAAATAACACAGTTTATATCTTTTTGTCTTTATACAGTATAGACATGATCGTATTGTATTGGTAAAACAGTAAATCATGCGATCCCCGCAGACCCAGAGCTGGGTAATGTTTTTCCCCAGACTTTAAAACCCGTACTTATCTTAGGACGGGGGAATCAATTCCTGCCTAGAACCAATTATTTGGTTAAAGATGCCAAAATGCATCGTTTTATATGGGTAGTGGCCATAAAGGTGAACGGCAAAACTTCACAACCACAACTAAAAACGGATCAAGCTTGCAGTACCACTTACGGCCACTACACATTATGGCGCTGTGCCATTTCTGGTGTACCTTCACCTTAAAATCAGCTGATTTTGGGGGAGCTGAGAATTGGTCTTGCACTAATCAATAAATTGATGACACATCCTAAGGGGGTCTCAGTATAAAAGTCCCCTGAAATCCCTTTAAACTTTATAACAGATACATTTGGCTGTATGGTTTATGCACAAAGCTCTCTGTGTAAAGTAGGCACCAATGTAAAAAGTACAGTACACAAGAGCATCAAATCAAGACTCTCTCTGTTGTCTACATTCTGTCTGTCTCAAGCTCAATGGTTTTCCTAAATAAATCCACATGATAAATTATTGGATTACTTTCTTAGATACTATAATAAAAAAAGTACTTACTCTATTGTAGGAGGAAGTTTGGTTCTTCTCCTCGGAGCAGCGCTTCATAATCGTCTTCATACAAGGTAGATGCAGGAGCGCGGATATCCTCATAAATATTCAGCCTCTTGATTTGTTTTTTTTTTTAAACAAATAGAAATACACATTTAATCATGGATGGAGTAATGTGTAGATAATGTAAATTCGTAATGTGATGCTCAGAAAAGATAAAAAATGCAATTTTGCAAATGAAAGTAGATGAAGTATTAAAGTAAAAGAAAAGCATTTTTACATGAATTTTAAAAGATAGTGGTGGAATACATAAAAGAGGAATCATACATAGGAAATGCCAAACAAGCCTGCCTTATGGCGCTGTCCAAAATAAAAGGGCCTGGTATTTTTTTCCTCCATGCCGTTTGGGTCAATCCCCATTTTCATGTTTTCTAACAATGCAGTTCCTCTGGGGAGGGGATCATATGTAAATTCTGTTCTTGCCCACTAATAGCTAAGGATATTGACCCAATCAGGACTGGATTCCAAGCAGTTTGCATAGTATTTCTCTGTGGTCCATAAAACTTTTCATTTAATGTAGAGATCCATAAAATTTTCACTTAAAGATAATAATATCAATGACAAAATAAGAATAAGATTAAATTTGCTTCAAATTTTTACAAAACATTAAAATTTGCCAGAATCTTCAGCTGAAGGGGCTGCAGCACATGCTGAGTGGTAGGCCCCATGTATTATGTGGTGGCCATGAATTCTACTGCCAGATCTCTCTTTACTAACAGATTGGACAATCTACAAAGCTGTGACAATTTGAATGCACCACAGCTTCTTCAATCAGCTGACTTTCTCCGATATGATATTTATCACTAGGGATGAGCAGATCTGTGGATTTTCGGATTCATAGGGTTAGGCCAAACTATAGTTGAAAGTTCAGTTCGGTAATCAGAACTTGATCTCAAAACCAACAGAGGTCATGGTGACCCGTACTGCAAAAGTTAGCTTAATGGGGTTAAGAGCAGGACAAAATGTAGACAGGGGAATGACATAAAATAACAAATTAAAAAAAAATAAAAAATTATAACCTTGAACCAGGAGGCGGAGGTCCAAGTGGAGGAGGAGGTTTAAAGTGGATGTGGCGGTGTAGGTGGAAGAGGCATAAGAGTATGAGGATGTAATTTTCTTCTTTGCGGAGACTAGTATTTCTGTAAGGGAAATTGACATGCTGCGGTCTTGATAGACGCACCGCATGTCAGTGTACGAGGGTGATATGCAGGCGACTATGTGGAAAGCAGGTAAATGGATGCAGTAACGCAAAAGGCGCAGAGCAAGGGTTAACAGGAGTGCGGTTTAATAAAATAATGAACTCCTCGCAGGGGGATAACATGGAAGGGGGAAGATAAGTTAAACAGGATAAATGTGGTTCAACACAACCGTCTCTCTATAAACGTTAACTTATGTGACTCCACTGTCTTTTAGTCGCCTGTAGTCCAATAAATGATGTAATGCTGGTGGGTCCGACACTGCATCTTCAAGCTTTCCCTGCCCAACACATGGTACGCTTCTGGTGGCAGCGGGCGGTCTCCAGTTTTGCCCGCTGAGCCCCTAGTCCATTGAATGGTAGAGCCGAATTGTGAAGCTCCACACAAGTCTCTCCTCCACGTGTGCTGACCTGCACATCCGCCACAACTGGATGCACGCACCACGATGTCTCACTTGGCGCTCATCCCTCGGTACCACCCGCCGGTATGGAACACCTGCACCGCGCTGCTTTACCAGCGCCCGTCCTGAGAGTCTTCACTGTCCCTGTCCTGGGTCTTTGCTCTGCGCTTCAACTCGCTCCCCAGTGCACAGACGGTCCCCTGCTCTCCCCCTCCTTTGGTGGGTACTTTCTGCCTCTTCCCGCGCTAAACCCTACCGTCTCCCCTCCCTCGCTTAAACAACCCTCCTTTCAGGTCATGGGTTTCTGTCTCATCTTTCCTTCCCCCCTGCAACATTGGACGCGGCCTCGGCAGTTCCAGACCCAGCATCTCAGAGGTACCCACAGTCTACTCTTCCTTACATATGTAAACATAGTGGACATGGGATTTTTTAGAATTCCCATCCACTACCCTATAACAGTGGACACTGCAGGTTTGACGCTGCATAAATATGCAGCGTCAAACCCGCAGCAGTTGCTGATCGTGGGCACATACCCTTATGCTCCCCTGTTGAAAAACTGTAACAATTTCTGCTTTCCAAAATGTTGCACGTGTGCATGGCAAGACTTGTGTGTGAGGCTCCCAGCAGTAAACAATGCAGGAAAACATCACGCAACTGCTCTGTGCTCCTGCAAATCACACACGTCATGAGTTGAGGTGCAGCACCCAGAATGGCCACGACAGTGTACTATACATAGACATCGTATTTCCACAAATACATTGTATTTCCACTTGTGTAGCCCTGGTGGTAGGCACACGCAGTACCCTGGAGAGTGTATGGCGAGACGGCAGTTTAATGCTCAATATCCATTCACTCGACACACACTAGACACACCCCTAGGGTAGTGGAGTATACTCTAGAGGGATGGTCAAGGTAGTAGGTGTTAGAGTGATGAGTCTAGTTCCTGTCTTTGGACAGTGAGGACGTGTGGAGTAGAGCCTAGACATCGGTGAGAAGACGTTTGGAGGGAGGAAAGAGTCTAGCCTGCTTCATCCCAGTTCATATCGTGGAGTCTGGTATAGGTGTTTGGAATACACCTTAGTCTAGTCAGAGCTGTATCACCTTCTCAACACATACTAAGGAAAGGAGAAGTACTAGCACGGAAAGTCATCAGCATCCCTGTCTAGAGGACGGTATCAGGTTCAGAGACGTGCTCCTGCCTGTGATAACTGAGCATCTGTGGCTGACTTCATTGGAAGGAAAAAGGAAAGAAGTGACTGCTCGACCCTTGGCTAGTTTTGAGTGCTTATGTTACCAGCGTGGACAAGGCGAAAGGCAAGTGATTATAGAATTAGTGCTACAGGATTGCAGAAGTCCAGCACGTTGCTACGGTCACTGGGGACCGAAGAGTCACTGTTGTTTCAGGCACGGTGACAGGAAAACCAGGAATCTACCGGACCCTAGGTCGCGGCAGACAAGCCCCTATAGTCAGTACGTAACTGGGGTCAGGGGAGTGAAGACTTTGGAGTTCTGCAGGACCACGTAAGAATTCAGCTCCTTCATAGGAAGGCCCCTAACACTAAGCTGACTGGGCAGGTACAGCTTTGGATAAGCTGGAGAATTGAGGGAACTACGCTTCATGCTAGTTGCACTCGTCATATTGGAGATAAAGGAGGCCCCTAACTTGTCCAGCTGCCGTCTCAAGATACACTCTCCTTGGATCAGCCTCCCTGGGACCTGCCTTATCATCTTGCAAGTAAAGGTATGGAAAGACGCTGACCGTGTGAGACTGTGTTCTTTATTTGCACTCGACTTCACAACTCACATAGACTTTGAGGGACCAGTCCCACCTGTAGGGGACCCGACAAACTAGCTGCATCACCATCCCCTCAGAGATCTACAGCAGCGCTGGTACATATTACCAGAATACTACAGGTGGCGTCACGAACTGTACATAAATCAATCCCCCTGTAAATATATCCCCAACATACGCCAGAAACCGCCCGGGCCACAGGGCCGAGCCACAGCTACCTGTGACAACATCCCCATAGACTTCCATGGGCTCGGCTCTGAGTACCCCATTGCCCTGGTAACCCACAATTGTGGTGGCGGGTCGACACACACTCACCACAGGACTTGTTGCCGGCTGATTCTGGGGGTGCCGGATATCAGAACCGCACCCTTCTGATGGTGATCAACAATCCCAAGGGAAGGCCATCAATCTCAAAGTTCTGCACAGCACCAGTAAACAGCAGACCAACAGTTACAGTCTGTAGACTTGGTAGTTACACTACTAAGAGGTGCAGAACATGGTGTTTATACTTCTAGGAGATACATGGATGCCACTGCACGGCTTGTCACCACCATCCAAAGCAATGTAGTTTTCTCTCTTTCTCAGGCCATTACGCTACTTTACAAATCACAGTCTCTGTTACTGTCTGTTTCAGACCACATTATCATATCCCAGGTGGTTGCAAGGCAGGTTGGCTGGCACGGTCAAATATTGTGTCACTCTCCTGTCCTGGCTCAGGTACTAGGCCTTATTTCCTTCCCCAATGGCCTGCTACATTTTGCGCTAGTCCCTGCAAAAACTCACCCAAGGCCTTTTAAGGCCAGCTCAGACAGCCATTTGCTGTCTGAGTACACAAGAAGCATAACTTTTAACTACCATGTGAATTATAGGTGTACCATGTGTATTATCATCCACCTCTCTCATCTGCCTAATCATCTCTTCAGCAAACTCCTGCATTCTATCTCGCAATATTCACAATCACTTCCTAGCTCAGTCCTGTGGATCCTGGTGCTATTGAACGCTCAACTTTGCTACTACCGGTACCTGTGACTGGTCTCATCTCTGCTATATTGGTGCAGTTCACCAGTCTTTGCAAGCTAAGTACCTGATTATTATTCATCTCCATTATTCCTGTGAGATATTTAGTCACTGCAAACCAGTTTGCCTATTCATCACTGCTATCCTGCTGTTAACCATTTAACTGCTGCAACTTACAGATTGCATACATTTCTACCATTTACAGTCTTTCTGCTTCAAACATATGACTTATTAGTCCATTTATATATGGACTCATCAACAGCAAAAATTAAGTCAGGGCATTCATCTAATTCTAAAATGGTCAACCACTATTTTTAAGAGCCACTTGCACAATTTGTCTCCTCTCTTTCTGGGTTAATGTTACACATTTGTACCCCGATGCCTGCGGGAGGTCCTATAGACCCATCCTCATAAAGAGAGAAGACCAGTACTATAAAAGATGCACAATAGTTGGAGGTTTGTACTGGGGCCAGGGAATTGAAACCAAACCTCAAGTCCCAACGTGGGGACAAAAAATACTGCAACGTATTCTGCTTTACCTGATAGAGGTCATGATGTGTTCATCAGTTTTGTGCCAAATTACATACAGCCAGCCTTAAGAGACCGCATTATCTTAGTGATTTTATACGGTGGATTGTTTTCGGGTTGGATGAATCTCAGTTGCCGCTCCAATGACTCCTATTGATGGCGACGGCAGCTAAAAATCCTGAGAATAAAGCTAATTGTATTAATGGAAGGGCTGCCAAGGTCTTACACATTAGTTTTATTGATTAATGAATATAGAAAATGAATGTTTCTCTTGAGAGAACTTGGGAATGCATAATTAATACTGGTAGAATAATGCAATCCGCTGCCTTTTGAAGCAGAGTAGTGCCATCTCAACGTGGTGCACACCTTAGGTCAATGTCAACCGGTCCTGAAACAAAGGTGGTAATAATGATAAAAGACCTCCTGTCTACAGTCGTTATATTGTTTATTAATTTTTAGCAGGTTAACCTCAGAGAATGTGTGTTGTTTTTACTGCTTACTACGCTGACTATTTGTGATAAGTAGCATATACCAAGGAGCGCCCCCCGAAACACGCAGTCCATATCACAGGAGGCTTTAAGATTTTGCCTAAATTGATGCAAGGTAAAGTGAACCAGCTAAAGTGAAAAACAGCATATAAATACACAGAAAAATGCGTACTTCTATATATTAATTTGTAGGATATGTTAATTTAGTAGTCACTATGCTGTGAGAGTCAGAGGAGGCCATTCAGGAAGGAAAAGAGGAAGGTTGCCGGAGGCACTAAATGTCATTAATCGAGCACCTCAATGGTTTTAGCTTGAGTTAAATTTTAAACCATAGGTATCTCAGCATAGGACATGCACAGCTTTTCCTCCCTTAATCCACTCCTCTTCTTTAAAGAGGATTTGCCACCAAATTTTTCATATTAAACTTGACACACAATGTAATAGTGGCTGCAGAGCAGAATAAACCCTTTTTTTTACCTACCCTTTATGGAGTTATTAGTAATACAATTAATTGACACCTAAGGACTCGGAGTTAACTTTTATTAAGTCCAAGTGGGTGTTATCAGGCAATATTCACTGGGGTAAGCTATGGTGGGGGCGTATTTTTCTTTCCTGTTGCTGCTTGCTTATGATTGGTCAGCATCATACAGGGAGAAGAAGTACACGCCCCCTCCAGTGAAAACTGTATAATAACACCCATTTGGATTAAAAAATATGTAAATCATTAGGTGCCAAATACTTTCATTGCTAATATTTATGCAATAAACAGGTCAAATTAAAAGAAAAAAAACTGTTTTATTCCGCTCTGTGGCCACCATTACATTGTGTGTCCAGTTGAACATGGAAGTTGCCTCATATTCTAAGTAACCCCTTACCGACATCGGACGTACATTTACGCCGATGTCGGTCTCCCTCCCTTTGATGTGGGCACTGGCGGCGAGATCAAAAGATCGTATCTGCACCAAAATGGTATCATTAAAAATGTCAACTCGGCACGCGAAAAATAATCCCTCGCCCAACCCGAGATCACGAAAAATGAAGACACTACGGGTATCGGAAAATGGTGCAATTTTTTTTTTTTAACAAAGTTTGGAATTTTATTTCACCACTTAGATAAAAGAGAACCTAAACATGTTCGGTGTCTATGAACTCGTAATGATTTGGAGAATCATAGTGGCAGGTCAGTTTTAGCATTTAGTGAATCTAGCAAAAAAAGCCAAATAAAAAACAAGTGTGGGATTGCACTTTCTTTGCAATTTCACCTCACTTGGAATTTTTTTCCCATTTTCTTGTACACTACATGGTAAAAGCAATGGTGTCGTTCAAAAGTACAACTTGTCCCGCAAAAAACAAGCCCTAACTTGGCCTTATTGACAGAAAAATATAAAAGTTATGGCTCTGGGAAGGAGGGGAGCGAAAAACGAAAACGCAAAACAGGAAAAAGCTCCGGGTGTTAAGGGGTTAAAAATTAGAAACATTTTTTTAAAAAACAACTTTTTTTGTGTGACTCAGAAGCTTACCATATCTCCCCCCAATTCTTTTATGGCTGCAGCAGGAACCTCCCCCCTCTTCCCTGTCTGCAGCAGGACATGTACACCATCAAGCCCACTATGTCTGACTCCAGTAATACTCACTCATCAAGACCGGCTTGATCCTTTATGGCTCTGCTTACTAGATGGGTGGAGGGACCCCAGACTTTCTATTTCTACATGGCCTATAAATGCATTGTGGCTTGAGGCTGATATTGAATATTATTGAATGTTTTATGCAACTCCTCCATTCCAAAAGAGTTGCACCTCCATAATCATTACCCTATAGTTTAGGCAATGGATTTGGAGCTGTATATATGAGAGACACGACAAGAAAAACGACAATATCTGCAAAGATATGTTATGAAACTAATCAGAGTGTTTTTTTGACATATGGGATTAAATTAAATTTGAAGACACCTAATGATAGGGGTACTTTCCTTTCTGGCCATTATGTTAATTACCAGTTAACACTTTTTACCAGTTTTGCTCTCTGAAGGCTCTACCTCTAATTTTCAGTTGTCTCTGAGCTAGTGGGTGGAGAGTAGTTTCTATGGTGAGTCCCATACAACACTCACAGACATGAGTTATTCCTACTCTCATGTCTCTATGTAACACATTTTTATAAGCAGCAGCTGCAGCAGCAAAGAGGAGGTTGTACAGCAATACTGAGCAAAGTAACTGTGAATCCAGCTCTGGGTGAGATAAACACTTACTAGAAAGTAGCAGCAACATCTCTCTGCCGATCTCTTTCTGCTCTTCTCCTCTCTGTAAACTTAAATAGGCAGGTGTAATCTGACAAGTCAGTGAATTAGCAGTCTGATTTGTCTTGAGCCATTTTTCAAAGTGAATGATGAGTTCAGGAAGTGGGGGCAAGGTTTACGGGGCGAAGCAGATTTCCCTGCTAAGATGTATAACAAACTTTCTTATTTTCACTTTGTACTATTGGGTTATGCAAATTTAGTTGAAACTAAACAAACTCTTCTCAAAAAATCATGATACTCCCCTCGCCTTTTGGTGCTGCAGGTCCCCGTCCGGTTCTCTGCTGTCTCACTTACTCCCTCTGGCTCTGGTCTTCTCTTTAGTCTTCAGACTCCTTCACTCTGCTGGACTTTAGAGATGGCCAGTTCCCACACATATCATGACGTCGGATGAGGCTTATTGAAGAGTGAAGTAAGAGAACTGGAATTGGCGGTCCAGACGGGGAACTGCGGCACCAGGACAAGTGAGGAATAAGGTGACAATAATATTTTTAATTGTTGACACCTTGTTTTGTTTTTGCTTTGGGGTCTGGAGAGAGGTCAGAGCATAATAAGTAGCTTTTACCAGAAATTTGGTTTACATCTGGACAAATGCAAACGAACTTCTGGACTTTAATTTTGTCAGATGGTGCCATCAGGGCCGGATTAACGTAGGGGCTGATGGAGCTGCAGCTCCAGGCCCCTTGTTAGAGATAGGCCCATCCGCGGCCCAGCCAGCCGCTTGTTATCTAGTGGCTCTCTGCTCTCCTCCCTTCCCTGTGCTGCTGACGTCAGCCTGGTGGTGGAGGGGGAGGCGAGGAGCCAGGAGAGACTGTGTGCTGGAGGGGGAGAGAGGAAAGCTGCTGCTGAAAGTACTGTAGGAGAGGAGTCGGCAGCAGCACAGTGTTATCTCATTCACCCAATACAGAAGCAGGATGTAAATGAAGGCAGAACATGTGACCACAGAGCAGCCAGTCACAGCTCACCTTTCACTTGTCCTCATCCATGCACTGTCTTCTTCCATCTTTGCCTATTGGCATCCTGCCCTGTGTTCAGTGTGTTGTAGTGACGGCCCCTGTCTGGAGGAGAGAGTTAGAGACAGGCAGGCAGAGGTTACAAGAATCCCAGCCATATTACAGTGAAAGCAGATGGAGAATCCTGAAGTCTCTGCACAGGTTTGTGTTGTAAAGTGTGTGGTTTCTGACAAATTCCATCAGTAGCATTGAATGGCCCATAGTAATATAGGGCAGCATTGAGAGGCCCATTCTAGTACTTAGCGCAGCATTGAATGTCCCATAGTATATATAGGGCAGCATTGAGAGGCCCTCTCAATGCTGCGCTATATATACTATGGGCCATTCAATGCTGCACTATATATACTATGGGCCATTCAATGCTGCATTATATATACTATGGGCCATTCAATGCTGCGCTATATATACTATGGGCCATTCAATGCTGCGCTATATGGGCCTCTCAATGCTGCATTATATATACTTATGGGCCATTCAATGCTGCGCTATATATACTATGGGCCATGCAATGCTGCGCTATATGGGCCTCTCAATGCTGCATTATATATACCGTGTTTCCCCGATAGTAAGACACCCCGATTGTAAGACGTATCGGGAGTTTCAGAGGGGTCGGCTAATATAAGCCGTACCCCGAAAGTAAGACATATGTCTTACTTTCGGGGAAACACGGGGGTATTGCCGCCTCCCTCTCATCTAGCTGCGCGTCGCTTCCTGCCCACGTCCGCACCGTCCCCCTCTCCATACGTCGCCGCGTCTGTCATCTACCACCATTAAACTCACCTGAGTTTTTCTGCAGCCGCCTTCCGCCACGGGCTCCGGCTCCCTGCAGCCGCTGGTCCCGCCGTCCTCCGTCGCTCCGTTCGCCCGCAGTCCCGGGCTGAAGTTCTCGCGGCTCTATTTAAATTTCTTCTTCGGTCCCGAAACGTCATCACGTTGGTCACTCACGTGACCGGAGGCCGGAGAGAACTGTCTATCACTGCGGCCTCCGGTCACGTGAGTGACCAACGTGATGACGTTTCGGGACCGAAGAAGAAATTTAAATAGAGCCGCGAGAACTTCAGCCCGGGATTGCGGGCGAACGGAGCGACGGAGGACGGCGGGACCAGCGGCTGCAGGGAGCCGGAGCCCGTGGCGGAAGGCGGCTGCAGAAAAACTCAGGTGAGTTTTTCTGGTGGTAGATGGCAGACGCGGCGACGTATACACAGTATTAATCATACATCAGTAAAACATATACACTGGCATACTGGGGTATCATCTGCTGTATGTAACCCAGTGGGTATCAGCAGGTGTCACACTGGATTAAATACAGCAGGTGGTACTGTATCACACTGGGTTAGATACAGGTAATTTTTTTTCAATATAAAACATACCCCGAAAGTAAGACATAGTGGGGCTTTTGGGGATAAAAAGAAAGTAAGACACTGTCTTACTTTCGGGGAAACACGGTACTATGGGCCATTCTATGCTGCGCTATATATACTATGGGCCATTCAATGCTGCGCTATATACTAGAATGGGCCAGGAGCGTTTAAATGCCCTCTCTCTGTTATGTATTGAAAATAGATTGCTCAATGAGCTTAATCTTGATTCTACAATTGAGGAATTTGCAAGCAAAAAAGCACGAAAAGTGAATGTGTAGTTTAATTTTCTTCTACCAGTTTGATTTATTTACGATAAAACACAGTTTTGTGTTCAGTGAATAACCCTGTTTATTTGCCTCATAAGTTACTATCAGCATGATAACCATAACAGACTTTCTATATCCACTGTATTTATATTAGGCATGTATCATATATTTACTTTGTTTATATCTTTTACGTTACATTTTGGCCTTTGTGAATTGCCGTGTTTGGCCCCACCCCTTGCCCCGCCCCTTCAGCTCCAGGCCCATCATGTTCTTAATCCGACCCTGGGTGCCATCAGTAAGGATTGGATTCCTGGATCATGGAGTGAATTACCTATACGATGGACGGCTTGCTAGAGATGAGCAAAAACCTATACAGAAAAGAAATACCATAAATAAAAAATATATTTAACTCTACAATGAATACCATACACAGAATATATAACCCACCAAAAAAAGTATTCAAATAAATAAATATGCAAAATAATACATTATTAACATATACTGTAATATAATATAATAATACATAATAATATATATGTATACTGTATATATATAATGTGATTACACAAATCATAATTAAAACATGATATCACAAATCAGAAGGAAAGGGTAATAAACAAAATATAAAATCACAAATGTATGCAGGAGGCAGGATATGTCAGCTTAATTGGCAAATGGTAGATAAAGCAATAAATGAAATGTTCAAAAATAAAGGACAAAAATAATTGAGACTGCTGAACTTAATCATTCACAGATGAAAAAATAACGATAAAGTGCACAATGCAGGTACAAATATATATGTCTATGATATCAAGGTGGCTCATATAATATACAAAGAATGTGAATAAACTTAAGGTGGTTATATGGTTTGAATATTAGATGATCAGAACACTAAATCTGTAATATAAATTAATACAAATCACCAAAAAAAGTGCATAGTGCAACAACAGCCCTGCAGACTGTTTGATCAGCAGTACAAAATGATAAAAAAGAAATTAACGGTCAAAAGAAATCCATTGTGAAAGCTCAATACCAACCAAAATGACACACCACTGCCCCCACACACCACTCCATGTCACGAGAAAAAAATGTCAGATTCGCCATGATCCGTTGAAACGTTCCAGAGTTATAACTTCTATAACAGTGGTCAGAATTAGGGTTGAGCATTCCGATACTGCAAATATCGGGTATCGGCCGATATTAGCTGTATCGGAATTCCGATTCCGAGTTCCGATATTTTCGTCATATCGGATACCGGAATCGGGATGTCACTGTCACTGTCAGTGTCCGTCTGTCGGGTCTGTCAGGAGTCAGCGGCACTTACCTGGCAGAAGATCTCCGGCGGTCACATCCCGGGCTGCTTAATGGCCGCCATCCTCTTCTCCCCGGCGGTCACATGCAGTATCTCGCGATAACTGCAGTGACTGCTGGATAATCGCGGCCGTAAAGCAGTCCGATGACGTCACCGCCGGGGAAGCTGGTAAGCAGCTGTGCTGCGTCGCGATGTCAGGCTCTGCCTGTCATTCCAATGTAGCAGAGCTGGATCGTCGTGGGACACTCGTTACTATGGACTGCGTCGGACAGGTGGTATACTGTTGGTTTGTTTTTTTTATTTTTTTACAGGAGATCGATGGCGTCGCAGGAATGAGAGAGTAATAAAAAAAATGAAAACTGTGTTGTCTCTTTTATTTCATTAAAAGACTTTTTCTTGCTGTGTCTTTTTTTTACACATTTAAAAACTTTGGGATTAATAATGGATCGGTGTCTTATTGACACCTCTCCATTATTAACCGGGCTTATTCTCACCGTGCAATCAACAGTGACATTAACCACTTATTACCCCGCTTGCCACCGCTACAGGCAAGTGGGAAGAGCCGGGTAAAGTGCCACAATTGGCGCATCTTTTGATGCGCCAAATGTGGGGCTGCTGTAGCCTGGTATTATCAGGCTGTTGAGGGCCAAAATCCATGGGCCTTGACAGTCTTTTAATACCAGGCCGCAGCAGTCTGCATTTTACTTGGCTGGTTAACAAAAATAGGGGGACCCCTACGCCGTTTTTTTTTCGAGGGGATCCCCTATTTTTGTTAACCAGCCAAGCTAAGCAGACTGCTGTGGCCTGGTATTATCAGGCTTGCAAGGTCCATGGATATTTGATCCTTACCAGCCTGAAAAACCAGGCCTCAGCGGTCTGCTTCATCTGGCTGGTTAACAAAAATAGGGGGGACCCCACGCCATTTTTTTTTCGAAGGGAACCCCTATTTTTGTTAATCAGTTCCCTCTGACGTCACTGATGGTGTCCCTGGCTGACCTGAAGTGAAAGTGGAAAGCAATCAATTAAGCTTTCCACTTCCTCTCCTGTCAGCCAGGAGAGGAACTCATTCATTTGGGGGTTTACTGTGAGGCTGCAGCATTAGCTGCGGTCCCTGCAGTAAACATTAACCCTTTCTGAAGGATTACACCGTGGGACCTGACTGTGCATCGGATTGGTAAGAATAATTTTGCTTTATTATTTTATTTTTATTACAGGAAATGGTTTTAGCAGGTAAATAAAATATGGTCAAAAACTGTGTGATTATTTTATTAAACTTCTTTTTTATTAAAGTGTGTGTGTTTGATTTTTCTTTCATACAATAGGATTAATAATTGATAGTTGTCTAATTGACAGCTCTCAATTATTAACCTGGCTTAAAGTGACCTTTCAATTGCAAGGTCATTTTAACCCCTTATTAACCCATTCGCCACCGCTACAGGGCAATGGGAATAGACAGGCAAAGTGCCAGAAAGGGCAAATCTAATTAGAGATTTGCCCTTTCTGGGGTGTCTGGGGGCAGATGTTAAGTAGCCGGGGGGGGCCAAAAAAAATGGTCCCTCTCTGGGCTATTATTATCTGCCCCCACTCACTGGCTTTGTCTGTCTGGTTGCGAAAATAGGGCGGGAGCCCACGCATTTTTTTTCAGCAATTTTACACCTCATATATATATATACATGTCATTGAATTTGTGACACATATATATATATATATATTTATATTTATAGTTCATACACTTCTACATAGTATAATAGCCGCTAATTCAATTGCCGCCTTTTGTGAAAATGCAGAACCCGACATGAAATGACACTTGGTGTACATAGGGTTAACCATGTCTTTTCATGTAGTTTGATATCTGATTTGCACAAACAATTACATGAGTGTAAGTGTGCAAAATTTCACACCTGTAGGGGTTAATTAAAGGTGTAAATTCGTAGCAAAAAAGTCCGTTTTTTTTACAACGAATTTACACCTTTAATTAACCCCTACAGGTGTGAAATTTTGCACACATAGACTGATGTAATTGTTTGTGCAAATCAGATAGCAAACGACATGAAAAGACATGGTTAACCCTATGTAAACCAAGTGTCATTTCATGTCGGGTGCTTCTGTCTTTTCACAGAAGCCGGCTTTACCCGGCAATTGAATCAGAGGATATTTTACTATGTAGAAGTGTATAAACTATACATATATGTATATATATATGTCACAATGACATGTAAAATATATATATATATATATATATATATGTATTCTATGTGTGTATATTTAGTGTTTACAAGGAAAGAAAGAGGTTTTTTTAGTTGCGATATTTTGTTCCCATAGACTTACATGGGACTTCCGGTATCGGTATCGGGTATCGCCGATATTTTAATGGTATCGGCGATACCATTCCGATTCCGATACTTTTGGATATCGGAAAGTATCGCTCAACTCTAGTCAGAATTGTAAAAATTGGCCCTGTCATTAGCGTGCAAACAACTGATAGGTGGATTCATAACTGGCTTAATGATCAGACCCAAAGAGTGCTCATAAATGGTTGCACATCCAGTTGGAAAAATGTCTCAAGTGGGCAACCACAAGGCTCTGTCCTGGGCCCTGTGTTGTTCAACATCTTTATCGGTGATTTAGATGCAGGAATTAAGGGTACAGAAGCATACAGTCTAGATCATGTGAGGTCATTATTGCCCTCTACTCCTCTTTGGTCAGACCTCATCTGGAATACTGTGTTCAGTTCTGAACACCAAATTTAAAAAAAGACATCAACAAACTGGAGCAAGTTCAGAGAAGAGAAACCAGAATGGTGACCGGGCTGCAAACCATGTCCTATGAGGAACGGTTACAGGATTTGGGAATGTTTATCTTGCAAAAGAATGAGAGGAGACTTAATAGCTGTCTACAAATATCTGAAGGGCTGTCACATTGTAGAAGGATTATCTTTATTCTCATTTTCACAAAGAAATACTAGAAGCAATAAAGCTGAGTGGGAGAAGATACAGATTAGATATTAGAAAAAAACTTTTTTGACAGTGAGGGTGATCAATGAGTGACAGTGAGGCGGCCATGAGAGGTGTTGAGTTCTCTTTCAATGGAAGTCGTCAAACAGAGGCTGGACAGACATCTGAGATGGTTTAGTGAATCCTGCATTGAGCAGGGGGTTGAATCAGAAGACCCTGGAGGTCCCATTCAACTCTACCTTTCCATGTTTCTATGTTTCTAGATTGGCTCATCTTTATTAGCTATTGGTCATATTTCCTTTTCGGACACAAACCGTAAGTGGATCAAGAGAAGTTGCATGAAGATTGGGAGGCCTTTCAAACCTGGAGTATAATAGTAAATTGAACAAGTTACTTATTTAATGTCGTCTAGCTACAATATTATTTTACTGTAAAACGCTTTGAAAAAAAATCATTTCTCATTAAATTTGGTTCTGCTACATGTGTGCTGAATGTAATTACTTGTAGGATTTGTAACCAAATTACAATCGCACTAAATTCACCCCCCGCACTCCCCAGAATTAATACAAAACCCAGTGTCGTATCACCCTAATTTTATCACTTACTTTTTACCTAGATGCCGACATTCTGATCCCCTGTAGCTTTTTGACCCACATCTTCTCATTAAAATTCAGCTTTGGAATTACCTGCCTTCATGCCAAAAAAAAAAAAAAGAAAGAAAATAATCATAAGCGGAAGCATTTCTATAATTAAAAATGAATTTACAAAGCAAATTATTTGAGGAGTCTAAAATGAATACGGTAATTTACTTTATCTTAAATGAGCGCTTTTCTAATTGGACTGCATACAAGGACAGGTTATTTTAAAATTAATTATCACATGAATTAGACAAAATATCCAAATTAAGCAGTTCATTAACACGTAGAGGAACCCTAATAGGAGAAATCCAATTCAGACATTTTTCATAAATAATTGCAGAAAGATGTTTCTGATTTATTTATAGTTTGATATTAATGGTTTTTACCATTATAAGAGTATGTATATGTGTAGCCCAGCTTCGCAGGCACACATAAAAGTCCAGGAGAGTGCACAGGAAGGTAACAGCAAAGCTTGATATCTATGCACTTCACTCACACTTCTAGACACACCCACCAGGGGTATGGGAGGTGGTGACATGTAGCAGAGCTCAGTCAAGCTTCCTGTCTCAGGACAGTGCAGTCAGTTTCCTGTCTTCAGACAGTGCAGATCAGTCCAGTGGAGTCTGGACTTGGAGAGAGAGAAGGGAGGACTGGATCCTCGCAGAGCTAACGTAGCTCACCTGACAAGCAAGTGGAGGCTAGTACGGGTGAAGTGGATCATCCTAGCCTAGTCAGAGCTACCCTTAATCAGTACCTCAACAGAAGCTGGAGGGAGGAGGTTACTGAGAGCTGCTCGGCGAGCTCTAGAAGAAAGCTGACATTACCATCGAAGTTACAATTGCTTGTGCTAAGAGCGAGAGCAGGGCGAAGGGCAGTGGAGAAGATAGAGAAGTGCTTTAGGTATTGGATTTCCTGCACTAAATTGCCGGACACCGGAGTCCGAAGTGTTGCTACAGTTTCAAGCTTAGTAACAAGAACACCGGAGGCATCTGGACTACAGGTCGCAGAGAGCAGCCCTCAGTGTCAATACGTAACCGGAGTCAGGTGGAACAGGGACTTTGAGTCAAGTGCACGACAAAAGTAAGGACTTAGTTTCATCACTTAGAAGGCTCCACCACAACGTTGGCCGGGCAGTACAGCTATAGAGAAAGCTGGAGTTTCAGAGTTAACTTCGCTTCAGGCAAGTTGGACTCACATGTACATTGAAGTTAAGGAGGCCTCTAACCTGCTCAGCTGTTACCGGAAAGTGCACTCTTCACCCCGACCAGCTCCCCGGGATCTGCTTGAACCATCATCAGTAAAAGGTATGAAAAGGAACTACCTTGTGTGTGACTGAATTCTTACTACCCCTGCATCATCACCACCATAGACTTCCAGGGACACGTCTCACCTGTGGGAGACTTACTATCAAGCTGCCCCATAACATCCCCTGTGAAGACCCTTACAGCAGCGCTGGTACAAATTACCAGAAACCACAGGTGGCGTCACGAACTATCCTAATAATCCCCTGTAAATATTCCCCCATTGCACGACCGCCAGGGCCACGGACCGAGCCACCGCTACCAGTGACAACTCCCATAGATGCCCATGGGCTCGGCTCCGAGTACCCCATAGCCCTGGTATCCACAATTGTGGTGCGTGGTCGCAACAACTAATTTTGGCGTCACAAACAGGATGCGAAAACTTGCAATTGTGAGTCCTGTGTGCCTATATTGACTGTTTGTGCGGAAAAGACTGCTTGCTGTGTTGGCGCCATAATACCGCCATCTTTAGCGCAATATGAAGAAGGGGGCGTACCTGTAAAAGCGCGCTGTTGCCTGGCTCCGCCCCCAGCTCTGACGCGGCGGCAGGTCCTGTGAAACAGGAAGTGAACGCTCTGACATCACAGTCCAGCGACGAAGGTCCTGTCTCCACCGCTGTGCCTGCTACGAAGGTCCTGTCTCCACCGCTGTGCCTGCGACGCTGCAGCCTGCAAAAGAGGTAGGCCCAGATTAACCAAGGGGGCACCAATATGTTGCAGCAACCGGCAGACGGAGCGGCCCCCGCCGGAGGCCCCAATAGCCCACCGCTTGGCGTCGTACCGCAGGATGGGGGTGCAGGCCCCTCACCTGGCCCGGTGGTCCCGCTAATGCCGCTAACCCTCCCATACATGCCTGGAGCGAAGTGGCTCCCCCAGTACAGCAGCGAGCCAGGCACCCTGCCAGGATTTAAACGGAAGATATGCAGTATTTTGGATATGTATTCAATGACTGAAAAGCAAAAAGCTGCTGTGGTAATAGGACAGTTAGCTGGTGCGGCTGAGAGAGAAGTAGAGACTTGGCCCATTGCAGACCAGGAGTCGGTACCTGCGATACTCTTAAAGCTACAGGCCATCTTCGAGGACCGCACAGAAACGGATCTCCGGATGGCATTTTATCAGTGCTTCCAGAGACCGGGTGACAGTATTAGGGACTACGCCTGCCGACTACAGGGGGCCCTGCGAGCTCTCAAACAGGCTAACCCCACAAGTCCCATTGATGAGAGCCAAATGTTAAAAGAGCAATTCGTGCGGGGACTGAGGTCTCCAGAGGAAAGCAGGACTGTAAACTGGTGGTCTTTGGATCATCCAGATGCCACTTTTGATGCTCTAAAGGACATGGCAATAAAGGGACTGCGACCCCTGGAAAAGCCTGAGGTGGCAAATCGGTATCACCCGGGTGAAGCCACTCTAAAGCCGGCAGTACCCACCTTTTCCCCGCAGGTGGCAGAAGCTAAAACGCAGGTGGCGCCCCCTAGTGAGTTGGAATGTCTGCGCTCAGAAGTGCGCCAGCTGACTAAGAACTTGGCCACTGTAATGGAGGCCCTGCAACTGCGGAAAGAGGAAGGAGGGAAGATCCAACTAGCCGACTGTCCGGAGGATGTCCCTTGGATGAACCGGAGGAAATGGAGGACGTCGCCACACCAGAGGAGGACCACGCCACCCCCAGGAGCGACTCCGGAGCAACACCATCCTCGCCGGGAGATCGTCTGCTACCGCTGCAACCAAAAAGGTCATATGGCTCAGCAATGTCCTTTAAACGAGCCGATCCTGGGTCAGAGGGCCAACACCCAGGAGTAGGCTCATCAGGCCCCTTAGACTGGAACCGCAGGTTCGTGGGTGGACGGCCCTACCTGTCCATGATTCTGGACGGGATTGCAATCCCTGCACTGCTGGACACGGGATCTCAGGTGACCATCATACCTGACGTCCTTTACAATAAATTTTGGTCCATGGACAGTCTCCAGCCCCCGAGCCCTGACTTGACAGTGTACGCTACCAATGGTCTCCCTGTTGAAGTAATTGGAGCCAAAAACGTAAACGTAAAAGTGGGCAGGGTGGAGCTGAAGGATCAGGGACTCCTAGTAGTCAGGACTGTAAATGAGGAAAATGGTCTAAATGTGATACTAGGTACTAACATTATCAGTAACTGTCTGGGAGAAGTTGTGTTTTTGCTCCAACAGCTCGCTGAAGTTGCCAAGCCAAAGCAGAAGGGAGTGATCCAGAGGGAGATCCGGGCCCTGATGTGCCAGCAGCAAGCGAAGCTTACAGATGGTGAAATCGGTAATGTACGGGTCACAGACTCGAACCCCATTGTAATACCCCCAATGAGTGAAATGTTAATATGGTGTAGAGCAGCCATAGGTCTGAGGGGACAGAACTACCAAGCAGTAGTAGAACCCCATCGCTCAGAACACAGACCTACACTCATGATTGCTAGAGGGGTAGTGGAAGTAGTAAATGGGAGAGTACCAGTACGACTTCTCAACTGGGGGACGATGAAGTAAATTTGCCACGTTATGCTACAGTTGCTAAATTACATGCCGTAGATAATAATTCTATCCTCACAACCGAGTCCTTAGCCTTCCGCCAATCAGCGGAGGATAATGATCCGGCAACCCCGGTAGCGGACTGGTGTCAGCAGCTTCATATTGGGACAGACACCACTTCCGTCCACCAGAAACAGGGGGTACTACGGGTGGTACAAGAGTACGCACAAGTATTTAGCAAGCACCCACTTGATTTTGGGACAATTAAGGGAGTACAGCATCATATCCCTACAGGCAGTCATCCTCCTATCAAGGAGCGGTATAGGCCTATACCTCCAGCCCACTATCAGAAAGCTAAGGAAATGCTGCATGACATGAAGAAAGCCAGGGTGATAAGGGATAGTTGTAGCCCCTGGGCAGCACCTCTGGTTCTAGTGAAGAAAAAGGATGGTAGCATGCGAATGTGTGTAGACTATAGGCAAGTAAATCGTATAACACATAAAGATGCATACCCATTACCACGTGTAGAGGAATCCTTAGCTGCTCTGAAAATGGCTAACTACTTTTCTACCCTCGACCTTACTAGTGGGTACTGGCAAGTGGCTGTGGCTGAGGAGGACCGGGAGAAAACTGCTTTCACCACCCCAATGGGACTCTGCGAGTTCGATAGGATGCCGTTTGGTCTCAGCAGTGCCCCAGGAACATTCCAGAGGGTGATGGAGAGCTGTCTGGGACATCTCAACTTCGAAACTGTGCTGCTGTACTTGGACGACGTAATTGTGTACTCTAAGACATATGAAGATCATCTGAAGCACCTGGCGGAGGTATTTGAGTCATTGTCCAAGTTTGGGATGAAACTAAAGCCCTCTAAATGCCACCTGCTCAAACGGAAGGTACAGTACTTGGGACACATTGTCAGTTCCGAAGGAGTAGCGCCGGACCCCGAGAAGGTCACAGCTATTCAGAAATGGCCAGAGCCAAAGAACTTAAAAGAGGTGCGTCAGTTCCTGGGATTAACAGGTTACTACAGGAGGTTTGTAAAAGATTACACTAAGAAAGCGGCACCTTTGCAGGACCTCCTGGTAGGACAACCTCTTAAGAGCAGAAACCTTCCATTCAATTGGGGAAAAGAACAAGCTGAGGCATTCAAAGAGATGAAAGAGATCCTTACCGGCGATGAAATCTTAGCCTACCCAGATTACAGCCAACCGTTCCTGGTATACACAGATGCCAGTAACGAAGGATTAGGAGCGGTCCTCAGTCAGAAGCAGAACGGCCAAGAAAAAGTCATCGCATATGCCAGCCGAAAACTCAGGCCAACTGAGAGGAATCCGGAAAACTATAGCAGCTTCAAACTGGAGTTCCTGGCGCTGGTCTGGGCCATTACCGAAAGATTTAAACATTACCTTGCCTCCAACCGGTTCACTGCGTTTACAGACAACAACCCCTTGACGCATCTGGAAACAGCCAAGCTGGGAGCCATGGAGCAACATTGGATGGCTCGGTTATCAAACTACCAGTTTACCATCAAATACAGAGCGGGCCGTAAAAATGCTAACGCGGACACCTTGTCCAGAATGCCGCATGAATCTGACACGGAGGAAGAGTCAGACGATCTGGAAGAAATCGAGCTACCTGCGTTCCACCGAAATGGGATGGTCCAAGAGCAACGAGTCTACAGGAAGCGGTGTGGTGAGATGTTGAACCCTTTACCTCATCACAGCTGGAAGGAGACTCAGGATAGCGATCCCGTGGTCAGCCGTATCAAGGAGTTGATAAAACAGGAAGGTTCCTCCTTGGAGAAAGATGCATCCATGCCAGCAAAGCTCCTGTGGAACGAGAGAAGCCGGTTGTTCATATACCGTGAGAAGTTGTGCAGGAGATACGTCGACCCAAGGACCCATGAGATGGTTTGGCAAATAGTGGTCCCGAGAGCAGACATCCAAATGGTGCTGGAAGCATACCACGATCAAGCAGGACACTTTGGCTGGAGAAAGCTGGAGACCCTGTTGAGGTGCCGGTTCTACTGGGTAGGGATGCGCAGCTCCATCGAGAAGTGGTGCCGGAACTGTGGACCCTGTGGCCTCAGGCGAAAAGACTACAGTAGCCAGAAGGCACCCTTGCAGCCTATCCGGACGACTCGTCCCTTGGAGATCGTGGCATTGGATCACGTCAAGTTGTCCCCAAGCAGGTCAGGATACACATATGCCCTGACCATGGTGGATCACTATTCCCGGTTTCTGGTGGTCGCCCCTGTCAAAGATATGACAGCAGAGACAGCAGCAAGAACCTTCCAAGCAAGTTTCTGCAGACCACACGGATATCCGGAGCAGGTACTGACTGATCGAGGTCCAGCCTTTGAAGCTGAACTGTTTCAGGAATTCTGTCAATTGTATGGATGTAAAAAGATCAGAACGACACCATACCACCCTCAGACCAACGGCCTTTGTGAAAAAATGAATCACATTGTCATCGACTTACTGAAAACTGTACCACTGGAAGAAAGAAATCGGTGGCCAGACTTGTTACCTGACCTGGTCGACTTGTACAACCATATCCCAGTAAGTTCCACCAACTGCACTCCAGCCTACCTTATGAGAGCAAGGCCGGGAAGGCTGCCAATGGACTTAGAACTCGGTGTGGTAGAACCAGAGGCTGATGACAGTGCTGAAGATTGGGACAAAAATCGACAAGAACAGTACAAGAGAGTACAAGCCTGCGTAGAAGATAGTCTCAACAATGTAAGAGAAAAGCAAGAGATGAATTATAACAAAAATGCTCCCGCTAAGCCTTTAATGCCTGGAGAAATGGTGCTCAAAAGGAAAAGAAGAACACACAAGTTGGATGATCAGTGGGAACAGGAGCCATATGTCGTGCAAAATTCCAATTTCGATAACAGCAAGGTCTGTACCATCAGCAAGGATGGAGGAAAAACGACGGCAACTGTGTCTAGAGATCATTTGAAGTTGTGTCCTGGCCCATTAAAGCTCCGTGAAGAAAACCCTGTTGTTCATCAAGAAGAGAGTGCTGAAGCGGTCATACACACGGATTTGGGAGATTTACCTGCAGATTGGCCCAGATTAGGAGACGCTGTAATTATTCCTGTGCTGCAGTTTTATCAACCGCAAGAGGAGTCTCTACAACCGGTCATACCAATTGTGCCAGTGGAGTCAGTTCCAGAAGAACCTGTTCCGGCAGATCCTCAACCGTTAGAACCCCAAGAAGCGGACCCGCAAGAAGCAGCGCCACAAGAAGTGGAATCCCTTGGTGAAGCTGGTGAAGCAGTACCGCCTCGTCCAGTCACTAGCACGCTTGCCAGATCCATAGAGAGGTTGAGACAGTATTATAGTTTGCCGTTACGCAGAACAGAAAGGTTAGAGAATACCATACCTGACGCTACCCCACGTAGGTCAGAACGTATTACTAAAGGTAAACTACCTATTCGCTATCAGGAGTAGACCTAGTAGACTAGTTAGCAAGACCCAGATAGGGTTTATTGCATCTGAAAAATTGTATAAAGTTTGAAAAAGTATTAATGTAATTATTTGAAATGTGTTTTAACTATGCAAATGGACTGCGAGGCTGTGGACTGAGCCAGCCCAAGTACTTTCTTGTAAATAGTTGCACTTCGGTGCATTATCTTGGTTTTACATGAAACCATTGCTAACTACCTCAGAAGAAAAACCCGTATGGTGGGCCCAGAGTGAGGTCTGCAATGAAGTCCTGCAGCCCACCCAGGACCCACGTGGGAGGTTTTTGGTGCGGGTCCTCCACAAGTATCTAGTATTTATGAACACGTTTGATATTTTGATACTTTTGTATTCTTTATTGTACAAATTGTAACGTTCAAGAATTCGTACCTTCCGGATGGGATGAGTTTGAAAATGTTATGTTAATGCAAAACAAAATGTTCTTTTTGTCTTTTACAGCCCGGGAGTGCTGTGTTTTACCAAGGGGGGATGTGTAGCCCAGCTTCGCAGGCACACATAAAAGTCCAGGAGAGTGCACAGGAAGGTAACAGCAAAGCTTGATATCTATGCACTTCACTCACACTTCTAGACACACCCACCAGGGGTATAGGAGGTGGTGACATGTAGCAGAGCTCAGTCAAGCTTCCTGTCTCAGGACAGTGCAGTCAGTTTCCTGTCTTCAGACAGTGCAGTTCAGTCCAGTGGAGTCTGGACTTGGAGAGAGAGAAGGGAGGACTGAATCCTCGCAGAGCTAACGTAGCTCACCTGACAAGCAAGTGGAGGCTAGTACGGGTGAAGTGGATCATCCTAGCCTAGTCAGAGCTACCCTTAATCAGTACCTCAACAGAAGCTGGAGGGAGGAGGTTACTGAGAGCTGCTCGGCGAGCTCTAGAAGAAAGCTGACATTACAATCGAAGTTACAATTGCTTGTGCTAAGAGCGAGAGCAGGGCGAAGGGCAGTGGAGAAGATAGAGAAGTGCTTTAGGTATTGGATTTCCTGCACTAAATTGCCGGACACCGGAGTCCGAAGTGTTGCTACAGTTTCAAGCTTAGTAACAAGAACACCGGAGGCATCTGGACTACAGGTCGCAGAGAGCAGCCCTCAGTGTCAATACGTAACCGGAGTCAGGTGGAACAGGGACTTTGAGTCAAGTGCACGACAAAAGTAAGGACTTAGTTTCATCACTTAGAAGGCTCCACCACAACGTTGGCCGGGCAGTACAGCTATAGAGAAAGCTGGAGTTTCAGAGTTAACTTCGCTTCAGGCAAGTTGGACTCACATGTACATTGAAGTTAAGGAGGCCTCTAACCTGCTCAGCTGTTACCGGAAAGTGCACTCTTCACCCCGACCAGCTCCCGGGATCTGCTTGAACCATCATCAGTAAAAGGTATGAAAAGGAACTACCTTGTGTGTGACTGAATTCTTACTACCCCTGCTCATCATCACCACCATAGACTTCCAGGGACACGTCTCACCTGTGGGAGACTTACTATCAAGCTGCCCCATAACATCCCCTGTGAAGACCCTTACAGCAGCGCTGGTACAAATTACCAGAAACCACAGGTGGCGTCACGAACTATCCTAATAATCCCCTGTAAATATTCCCCCATTGCACGACCGCCAGGGCCACGGACCGAGCCACCGCTACCAGTGACAACTCCCATAGATGCCCATGGGCTCGGCTCCGAGTACCCCATAGCCCTGGTATCCACAATTGTGGTGCGTGGTCGCAACATATACATAGCTCCATGTTCTGTCGCCTTGGGCCACCTAAGGAGATCCTTACTGATCAAGGGACTCCTTTTATGTCCAAGGTGACAAAGGAACTGTGCAAGCTTCTACAAATAAAACAATTGCACACGTAGTTGTACCACTCCCAGACAGACAGATTTATCTAACGGTTCAACAAAACCCTCAAATCCATGTTAAAAAAGGTGGTTTCCAAGGATGGAAGGGATTGGGACATGTTACTCCCCTACTTAATGTTTGCCATTCATGAGGCACCGCATTCTTCCACGGGATTTTCAGCCTTTGAGCTACTGTACGGCAGGCATCCTAGGGGCCTGCTGGACACAGCCAAAGAGGCGTGGGAGCAGGAACCTACGCCGCATATGAGTATAATAGAGCACGTGACCAGTTTGCAGGACCGGATCGCAGCGGTCATACCTATAGTAAAAGAGCATTTGGTGGATGCTCAGACAGCCCAGAGCCGGGCATATAACAGAAAGGCCACTGAATGGTCCTTTAAAGAAGAAGATCGGGTATTCGTCTTAGTTCACACCGCTGAAAGAAAGCTTTCGGCCAATTGGCAAGGGCTGTATGAAGTCCGGGAAAAGGTTGGGGAGGTGAACTACCGAGTATATCAGTCCAGGAAAAGAAAATCCGAACAGTTGTATCATATAAATCTGCTAAAAGCGTGGAAGACAGGGAGTGTATGCTTATGGATGTGACTCTGGTCGTATCATCTGGGGACCCTCCGATATCGGCCTGTACGGAGGCCGAGAGGTAAAGATAGGTGACACTCTCTCTAAACAGCAGTGACGAGAGGCTCGGAAATTAGTGCAAGAGAATATGGATGTATTCTCGGAGCTACCCGGCCATTTTTCTGCAATCCAACATGACATTGTTGTTGAGCCTCAGGTAAGGGTATGAATGAAACCGTACCATGAGCCAGAAGCCTGGAGGCAAGCCATCGTGATTGAGGTGAACCAAATGCTCCAGCTAGGAGTAATTGAGGAATCCAGGAGTGAGTGGGCTAGCCCCATTGTACTGATTCCGAAGCCGGACGGATCATTACGGTTCTGTAATGATTTACGGAAACTGAATAAAATGTCAAAATTTGACCTTTATCCAATGCCCTGGGTGAATGAGCTGATTGAGCGACTGGGGCAGGTCCAGTACTTTACCATGCTCGATTTGACCAAGGGTTACTGGCAGGTGCCTCTTACAGAGTCGGCAAAAGAAAAGACCGCCTTTATAACACTGGAGGGTCTGTATCACTATGTCGTATTGCCTTTTTGACTACATGGGGACTCAGCCACATTCCAAAGGCTGATGGACATAGTGTTATAGCCCCATCAGAAGTATGTGTCAGCGTACTTGGATGATATCATCATCTTTAGTACTGACTGGCATACCCATTTGTCCCGGGGTATAAGTGGTATTGAATTTGCTCAGAGCCGTGGGCTTTAGAGCGAATCCAAAAAAATGTGAGATAGTTCTTGAGGAAGACCAGTACCTAGGGTACGTGATCGGCCGTGGGGTTATCATACCCCAAATAAAATCGAAGCCATTCAGAACTGGCCCCAGCCTGTTATTACTAAATAGGTCAGAGCGTTCCTCGGCATCATTGGGTATTATCGACGGTTCATACCTAATTTTATGGGGAGAGCATCACCCTGACCAATATCTTAAAGGGTAAGCAGAAGGTCATGGTCCAGTGGAATCCTCAAGCAGAGGTGAGGAGTATGTTACATAGTAACATAGTTATTAAGGTTGAAGAAGACTTTAAGTCCATCTAGTTCAACCCATATCCTATCCTAACCTGCCCTAACATGTTGATCCAGAGGAAGGCAAAAAAAAACCCAAGTGGCAAACAATAAGCTTCACATTGGGAAGCATACCAATCTATAAAGACAGCCCCTCCTCACTAGCCCCAACTTCAAGAAAGACTTCATCATGCAATCGGATGCCTCTGATGTTGGCCTGTCACAGGAGGTGAACGGAGAAGAACATTCGGTCACCTACCTGAATAGGAAACTTACCCAGGCCGAGAAAAATTATAGCATAGTGGAGAAAAAGTGCCTGACCATTAAGTGGCCCTTGGAGTCCTTAAGCTATTATTTGCTTGGGCGACAGTTTTGTTTGGTGACAGATCATTCACCGTTGGACTGGATGAGAAATGCCAATTAGATGAATGCTCAGGTCACCACATGTTTCCTGTCACAGCAAAACTTTAGTTTCGAGGTCGAACATCGTGCAGGGAAGGCACAGGGAAATGCGGATGCCCTGTATGGTGACAAGTATTCAACCCCACAACTTTGAACCGAGGGGTGGGGGCTATGTAAGATAGTGAGGGGGATCATATACGAGGGTCGATATGTGAGTCGCACACACCAGGCGGTGTGGGTTCCAGGGCTATGGGGTACTCGGTACCGAGCCCATAGAAGTCTATGGGAGTTGTCACTGGCAGCGGGACTCGGTCCGTGGCCCTGGGCGATCATGCAATGGGGGATATTTACAGGGGATTATAAGGATAGGTAGTTCGTGACGCCACCTGTGGTATCTGATCAATTGGACCAGCGCTGCTATAAGGATCTTCACAGGGGATGTTATGGGGCAGCTGGGTGGTAAGTCTCCCACAGGTGAGACTGGTCCCTGGAAGTCTATGGTGATGATGCAGGGTGCAGTAAGAATTCAATCACACACACAATGTAGCTTCTTTTCATACCTTTACTTGAAGGTGTTTCAGGAAGATCCCGGGAAGCTGGTCGGGCTGGAGAATGCACATTCGGGAAACCGCTGAGCAGGTTAGAGGCCTCCTTTACTTCATATATATCTGAGTCCAAACTTGCATGAAGCGAAGTTAACTCTGCAATCTCCAGCTTTCTCAATAGCTGTAACGCCCGGCCAACATTGTGGTGGAGCCTTCTATGTCTCTGATTATCAGATGTTGGCAAGAACGAAGTCCTTCTATGCTTGGCCTAGCTAAAAGTCCTTGTTCCCCCTGACTCCGGTTACGTATTGGCGCTTAGGGCTGCTCTCTGCGACCTGTAGTCCAGATAGCCTCCGGTTATCTTGTTACTAGGCTTGAAACTCTAGCAACGCTTCGGACCCCGGTGTCCGGTGAATTAGTGCAGGTATCCAATACCTGAAGCACTTCTCTCTGTCTTCTCCACTGCGCCCTTCGCCCTGCTCGCGCTCTTAACATAAGCACTTGTAGCTTTTGATGATATGTCAGCTTTCTCCAGAGCTCACTGATCAGCTCTCAGTATCCTCCAAGTCCAGACTGGACTGACACTGAACTGCACTGTACTAAGACAGGAAGCTGACTGACTGAACTCCTCTCCCTCCTCAACTGAACTGGGGATGACTCACTCCTGAGTCTCCCAAGGCTTGAAAGAGACTGACTGCTACGTGTCACTCCCTTTTATACCCCTGATGGGTGTGTCTGCAAGTGTGAGTGACGTGAATGGATATTAAGCGTTGCGGTTACCTTCCTGTGCATTCTCCTGGATTTTGTGTGCCTGACATAGCTGGGCCACACATCCCCCCTTGGTTAAACACAGCACTCCCGGGCTGTAAAAGAGAAAAAGAAAACATTTTTGTTTTGCATTTAACAACAACATTTTAACTCTTCCCATCCGGGAGGTAAGACTTCTTGAACGTTACAATTTGTACATTAGAAAAATACAAAAGTATCAAAAGTATCAAAACATTCTCATAATACAAGACAATATTCTTGTGGAGGACCCGCACCAAAAACCTCCCACGTGGGTCCTGGGTGGGCTGCAGGACTTCTGACTGCAGACCTCACTCTAGGCCACACCATACGGGTTTTTCTTCAGAGGTAGATAGTAATGGTTTTGTGTAAAACCAAGATGTAGCACCGTAGTGCAAACTATTTACAATTCAAGTTCTTGGGCTGGCACAGTCCACAGCCACGAAGTCCATCATAATAAAAGACACATATTTATATTTCAAGTATTCACATTAATTCTTCACTTTCACTTTAACTTGCTTTACCCAACCGGGGTATTTTATGCAAACCATGCCATCATCATTACATTTACTCCTTAACTTTCTAAACTCCTTACCCAGCCGGGTATTCTATTTAAATATGTAAACACCATACATATTATTAATAAAGTGCAATTTGGCAAACTTCTTCTTTAAAAACTTTTTACATGTTCAGGTGCAGTAAACCCCTGTCTGGGTCCTACTGACTTTTATTTTTGCTTGGGGTGACACCTGGTGGCGGTGCCAGCACAGGACCGTTCCTATTCATGGGCCCAGTGCCTAACACCAGGATCATCGATTCCACCATCGGGGTCTGTGTGGCTGGTGTGCACTGGGCTGGTGGGGGTGTCGGGGGTTCCAGCAGGGTGTCATCATCTGCAGCAGGGATATCATCGCTGGTTACCTGCTGCTGTCGCTGCTCCATCTCTTCCCAGTCGCTCTCCATCACTGACGGCTGGGTTCCCTCCGGTGTCCCTACCAGGGGACTGTGCTCCGCTGTGGCCTCCTGGCCTGGCTGGTATACCGGTCCGTCTCCCGCCGCTTCCTCGGTGGAGTCGGGTTCAGCTCCTTCATAACTGGTCTCCGGTTTCCCTTCAGCCGCTGGCGTTGGTGGCACAGGGGACGCAGGCAACGATTTCGTTCCTGGAGGGGTGAGCACGGCGTCCCACAGCAGCCGCTGTTTCCGGGTACGCCAGCGTTTCTCAATCTCCTTCATTCCTTTGCGGTGGCGGGCCACATCTTCCAGCACCGCATCCACCTTCTCCATGAAATAGAGGATCAGGTACAGCTCTTTTTGGGGCGGCCATAACTTTTGCGCCACAGGGAGGTACACGCCCACGAATGCACGCCCACCTTCTTCACCAGCGCCTCAGGGCGCCAATATGGCGGTAAAATGGCGGTATTTGGCGCCAAATGCAGCAAACAGTCTTTTTCACCAAACAGTTCAATAGGCACACAGGACTCACAATTGCAAGTTTCGCATCCTGTTCGTGACGCCAGATAGATGAGTAGCACACACCAGGCGGTGTGGGTTCCAGGGCTATGGGTACTCGGTACCGAGCCCATAGAAGTCTATGGGAGTTGTCACTGGCAGCGGGACTCGGTCCGTGGCCCTGGGCGATCATGCAATGGGGGATATTTACAGGGGATTATAAGGATAGGTAGTTCGTGACGCCACCTGTGGTATCTGATCAATTGGACCAGCGCTGCTATAAGGATCTTCACAGGGGATGTTATGGGGCAGCTGGGTGGTAAGTCTCCCACAGGTGAGACTGGTCCCTGGAAGTCTATGGTGATGATGCAGGGTGCAATAAGAATTCAATCACACACACAATGTAGCTTCTTTTCATACCTTTACTTGAAGGTGTTTCAGGAAGATCCCGGGAAGCTGGTCGGGGTGGAGAATGCACATTCGGGAAACCGCTGAGCAGGTTAGAGGCCTCCTTTACTTCATATATATCTGAGTCCAAACTTGCATGAAGCGAAGTTAGCTCTGCAATCTCCAGCTTTCTCAATAGCTGTAACGCCCGGCCAACATTGTGGTGGAGCCTTCTATGTCTCTGATTATCAGATGTTGGCAAGAACGAAGTCCTTCTATGCTTGGCCTAGCTAAAAGTCCTTGTTCCCCCTGACTCCGGTTACGTATTGGCGCTTAGGGCTGCTCTCTGCGACCTGTAGTCCAGATAGCCTCCGGTTATCTTGTTACTAGGCTTGAAACTCTAGCAACGCTTCGGACCCCGGTGTCCGGTGAATTAGTGCAGGTATCCAATACCTGAAGCACTTCTCTCTGTCTTCTCCACTGCGCCCTTCGCCCTGCTCGCGCTCTTAACATAAGCACTTGTAGCTTTTGATGATATGTCAGCTTTCTCCAGAGCTCACTGATCAGCTCTCAGTATCCTCCAAGTCCAGACTGGACTGACACTGAACTGCACTGTACTAAGACAGGAAGCTGACTGACTGAACTCCTCTCCCTCCTCAACTGAACTGGGGATGACTCACTCCTGAGTCTCCCAAGGCTTGAAAGAGACTGACTGCTACGTGTCACTCCCTTTTATACCCCTGATGGGTGTGTCTGCAAGTGTGAGTGACGTGAATGGATATCAAGCGTTGCGGTTACCTTCCTGTGCATTCTCCTGGATTTTGTGTGCCTGACATAGCTGGGCCACACATATGTGTCCCTGAGGATGCGGACGGAGTCATATTAAACCCGCTGGAGCATCTTGTGTTTACGGCAGAACTCCTGTGAATCACAAGGCGAAATAAAAGGAAGTATGGATTGGGTCCAAGTAGTTGATCCAGTCAGATTGTTAGGAAACCCGACAAGGGGTTTATTTTTAGAGGGATTTGCAGGTTTGGCAGTGGGGCGAATCCCTCTCTCCACTCTAGGTTTCAGAAGTGGCTATATGGCCATGATTCCATTTAATCTCTGTTTAGCCTTGAGTGGGTCAGTTTGGAGTCTTGCAAGCTGCAGATCAGGAGGCTCTGTGTAACCCAAGCCCGTGTGAAGCCAGCACAGAGCCAGGAACTTCAAAGCAGCTGACTCACCCAGGAGATACAGCAGTTCGAACAAGGACTATTTGTGACAACCCCGCTGCGAACCGAAGGATATAGCTTCTGTTTATTTGAGTCTGAAAATAAAGACACTTTTATATTGAACTTTCTGTGGTCCCTGCCTATCTGTCACACTGTATCAACCCCGCTGCACTACAGGTCCCAATGCAAAATCCACAATATGGACACCCTCCTGCCATATGTAATACTGGTGTCCTCCAGTGGACCCACTGAGATGCCAGAGTTTGATGTAACCTGTCCCCTAACTCTGTACCCCTACAGAAATGCCCCTGTTCTTTACAAATGATTCAATTGTTCAATGTGAAAAAGTGACTTGTGGTATCCATTTTGTCTTACTTTATATTGCAGTTTCTTCCACTAGTCGGTTCACTAACCTGTCTTTCATCTAAACATCGGGTTCTGTCCATTTGAATAGAATGATTTGCTTTCTTGCTATCTTCTTTCTATATCCAGTATCCAGAGCTAAGTACGCCAACATAGGAATTCCTCTTCCAACCTCTGTGAAGGCATCAGTGATAGTGACTAATGAATTCACGCTCAGTTTAGCCATTGCCAATCCAAATATAACACAGTCGATTCACCTTCCTCAGTTAGGCTCTTTTCATATCTGCATAGTCACTTCCATTTGTAATGGAAGCCACAATACACTTTCGGAATCATAGGGCGATGAATACCAATGGCTCCCTCCTTTTGTAACCTCTTGATTAGTGTTGAGCATTCCGATACCGCAAGTATCGGGTATCGGCCGATATTCGCGTTATCGGAATTCCGATACTTAATTCCGATACTTTTTCCATATCGTATACCGGAATCGGAAGTTCCCATAATTCTTTGAGAGGCAATGTGATTTTAGTCAGCCAATGAGGAATCCTACGAAGTGTGGGCACATCCTGTAATGATGCGGTCATCTTAACTAATGGCATGGCTGTGATTGGCTGCTGAAATGATGTCAGAATGCACTATAAAAGGCGCCGCAGCCATTTTAGCATCACTGTGCTGTGAACTCAGTAAGGGTACAGAACGCTGCTGTGCTGACTCTGAGGGACAGTTAGATATTGCGATTTTGTGTACTACTGTGCTTGAGGCAGGCTAGTTTACCAACCGCTGTGTAAAGCTTCATTTTGCCAGTGTTGTTTTAACAGCTCTGTGCAAGGTGTGTGTGTGACAGTGCAGGTGACGCTGCAGTTTGCTCTGCATCCACCGCTGTTTGTAGGCATCTGCACGTGTCACTGACTCTTTTTTTTTTAATTTTATTTAGTGGAATTGGTGCAGCTCCATTATATTAGAAAAAAATCAAATCTATTAGTGTGACGTGCTTCCATCCGTATACAATACATTGGTTGCAAACACTATAGAAGTACACAAAGGAGCTTTTCACAGATAGTGAATAGTTGTGTTTCAGTGTTCACTGCAGTCTGTGAGGTTTTGATTTTTTGAGTGCAGATCACGCTCCAGTTAGTTCTTCAACCACTGCTGGTTGTAGTCTGCTGAGCGTGTGTCACTGCCTCATCCTTCACATTTTTCTCTAATTGGTGCTGCTCCATTTTAGTGGAAAAAAATCTAATCTATTAGTGTGACGCGCTTCCATCCGTATACAATACATTGGTTGCAAACACTATAGAAGTACACAAAGGAGTAGCCTTTCACAGATTGTGGACAGTTGTGTTTCAGTGTTCACTTCAGTCTGTGTTTTTTACTTTTTTGAGTGCACATCACGCTCCAGTTACTTGTTCAAGCACTGCTGCTTGTACTCTGCTGAGCGTGTCTCAGTGCCTCATCCTTTTCATTTATCTCCAATTGGTTCTGCTACATTCCATTTAAAATAAATCTAATCTATTAGTGTGACGCGCTTCCATCCGTATACAATACATTGGTTGCAAACACTATAGAAGTACACAAAGGAGTAGCCTTTCACAGATTGTGGACAGTTGTGTTTCAGTGTTCACTTCAGTCTGTGTTTTTTACTTTTTTGAGTGCACATCACGCTCCAGTTACTTGTTCAAGCACTGCTGCTTGTACTCTGCTGAGCGTGTCTCAGTGCCTCATCCTTTTCATTTATCTCCAATTGGTTCTGCTACATTCCATTTAAAATAAATCTAATCTATTAGTGTGACGCGCTTCCATCCGTATACAATACATTGGTTGCAAACACTATAGAAGTACACAAAGGAGTAGCCTTTCACAGATTGTGGACAGTTGTGTTTCAGTGTTCACTTCAGTCTGTGTTTTTTACTTTTTGGAGTGCACATCACGCTCCAGTTACTTGTTCAAGCACTGCTGCTTGTACTCTGCTGAGCGTGTCTCAGTGGCTCATCCTTTTCATTTATCTCCAATTGGTTCTGCTACATTCCATATAAAATAAATCTAATCTATTAGTGTGACGCGCTTCCATCCGTATACAATACATTGGTTGCAAACACTATAGAAGTACACAAAGGAGTAGCCTTTCACAGATTGTGAATAGTTGTGTTTCAGTGTTCACTGCAGTCTGTGAGGTATTTTTTTTTTTTTAAAATGCAGATCACGCTCCATATACTTCTTCAACCACCGCTGCGTGTACTCTGCTGAGTGTCTGTCACTGGCTCATCCTTGTCATTTTTCTAAAATTGGTGCTGCTTTATTCTATTTAAAATAATTCAAATCTATTACAGTGACGTGCTTCCATCCGTATACAATACATTGGTTGCAAACAATATAGAAGTACACAAACGGGCCTTTCACAGCTACTGAACATGGGTTTTTAATTTTTAAACTAAAATATGTATTTTTTCAAATGACACAAATATAAGTAATGTTGAAGAGGAATAGTCCTACATCCATTGTTTGCACAATATTACAGGTGTACATCATGTCCCTTAATCAACAATGTATTATTATATTTACTTGTATGCTTTTATTTAAAAGCCAAGAACACAGAAGGATAACCTTCGCACTGCAGCTGTTGTCAAAGTTCAACCCACATTATGCACTTCCAACATTGCAGCATTTGAGGCATGATGTGAGTTGGATTGGTCAAAGTTATGGAGTGAGAAGGTTCACCATCAGTACCCTATAGCATAAGTATGCTTTTGTGTTAGCATTTGTGTTAGACATGTGGATATCTGCCATAATATGTCACAATTATTTAGTTACAGATTTGTTACCAACACTAATCATTGAATGGTTTTAAATTTGACGTTTCACTTGTTTACAGCTTAGAAATAAGGGTGTAGCCTGATATCTATGTGTAGCACTAGCCACTTTAACATGTCATGTTTTTTTCAACATGTGTAGCTAGGTAGCAGTAATTTTTGCCGGACACACAGCAGGGGAACAGCAGGCGTTACTGAACCCCACTATCACTATAGCTTGTGTATTGGTCTGTGGACACGACACTTCTGAGCAGCAACTGGCAGTGTTGTAGCCCAGGGAGTATAGCTCAGGTGGTAGAAAGATGAACATAACAGGAGACATGGAAAACGTTGCCAACCAGTTAGTTAATCTGAAACCGGACAGGCAAATTCAGGCGAGATCCATGCCTAGTTCATTTTCAGAAAAGTAAGCCGTTCTACATTATCGTAGGATAGTCGCATGCAACGGTCTGTTAGTACACCACCTGCAGCAGTAAAGACGCGCTCCGATAATACACTGGCAGCAGATCAAGCCAGCACCTCCAATGCATACTGGCTAAGCTCTGGCCATGTATCCAGCTTAGAGACACAAAACTTGAATGGGGAAGAGCCATCTGAGAGTACACTGAGAGGGCAAGACATGTAGTCTGTCACCATCTTACGGAAATGTTGCCTCCTGCTGACTGGAGCCGTCTCGGATGGTGTAGACATTGGTGGCGCTGCCACAAAACTTCGACACATTTGGAACATACTGTTCTTGCCCTGTGCAGAGGCGCTGCTTGTGCTCCCTCTTGTTGCAGAGCTGTCTCCACTGCCTCGACGCACAGAGCTGCTTTGTAAATCAGTAGCAGCAGCAGTGCTCTCGGCTGGAATGGAGAACATTATGGATTGCACCAGTGTGTCTTGGTACTTCCGCATTTTACGCTCCCGGTTCAACGGTGTGATGAGGCTTTGTAAGTTGTCCCGGTAGCGAGGGTCTAGGAGGGTGTACACCCAATAATCAGACGTGGTGTGAATGTGTTCGATGCGGCGGTCGTTTCTCAGCCACTGCAGCATGAAATCAACCATGTGCTGCAGACTCCCAACTGGCCAAGAAACGTTGTCCCCTGCAAGAGGCGTCATCTCCGCCTGCTGTGCATCACCCCACTCTTGGTCTACATACTGACTAGAGCATTGTCTACCTCCCTCTGGAGCGATGTCTTCCTCCTCCATTGACTCCTCCTCATCCTCCTCACAAAGTCCTTCAAATACATATAAATTTACAAAATTTAAAACTCAAAATTTAAAAACTTTGTATCATAATTCTGTAACATCAGTTTATGGAAACACAATAGCATTACAAAAGGATAAACAAAAAATGTACATTATGTGCTTTGTAAATACATTAAAAGTTTGTAATGGTTATGAAAATATAGACAGCGACTCTGGAGGTTCAATTGTTGATACAGCATGGTACTTTGAAAGTCCTCCAGCCCTTTGTGAGGAACCACGTTGCGCTGACTGTCCAGAAGGTGATGGAATTTGTGACTCCTCATCCTCCACCTCTTCCAAAACCTCATGCCTTAGTGCTTGCAGTGTTTTTTGAAGCAGGCAGATAAGGGGGACAGTCAGGCTGACTAGTGCATCATCTGCACTCGCCATCCGCGTTGACTCATCAAACGCACGCAAAACGTGGCTGATATCCTTCATAGAGTTATTCGCCACTCATTACACTGGCAGTGGCTGCCCATTCATTATAGGATCCAATTCTAATTACTGGTTCTCACCAACAAAGCTCTCCACAGCGCAGCACCCCCCTACATCTCCTCCCTTATTTATATTTATCGGCCTAACCGACTGCTGCACTCTGCAAACGACCTTCGACTAACCTCTGCACTAATCCGTACCTCCCACTCCCAACTCCAAGACTTCACCCGCGCTGCGCCAATCCTCTGGAATGCTCTACCCCAAGAAATTAGGACTATCCGCAATTTGGATGGTTTCAGGCGCTCCCTCAAAACACATTTGTTCACAGTGGCCTATCACATTCACTAATCAAAGTCATTCTATGTGTAATTCTGTGTGTGTAGCCCATTCACTATCTCCATGCATCCCTCACTTCCTTAAAATGGCTGGACCATCATTGTAAAAACACCATTGTATATAAACACCTGTACTTTGTATCTCCCCCACCTCATTGTAGATTGTAAGCTTTCACCAGCAGGGGCGGCTGATTTTGCTTTAATTATTGTATTGTTAACGTTGTTACTTATGACTTGTGTTTTGAAACTGTTAAACTGTAAAGCACTGCGGAATATTATGGCGCTATATAAATAAATAATATTATTATTCTTATTATAGAGGCCCACTCAGTAGTGGTGAAGTGTGAACGGCGCAAATTGCGAGTTGACTGCGCCTGATGCAGCTGATACTCCATTACTGTTGGCTGCTGCTCACACAACCGCTCCAACATATGTAACGAGGAATTCCACCTGGTGGGTACGTCACATATGATGCGATGTTCATGAAGGTGAAATCTGCGTTGCAGAGCTGCAATCAGCGATCTGGCCATGCTGGAACGTCGCAAGTGAGCGCACTCTAGGCGGACCTTGTGCAGCAGTGCATCAAGATCCGGATAGTCCCTCAAAAAACTCTGCACGACCAAGTTGAGCACATATGACAGACATGGTATGTGAGTGAGGTTGCCAAGGCCCAGAGCTGACACCAGATTTCGGCCATTGTCACACACTACCAAGCCTGCCTGTAGATTCTCTTCCAAAAACCACACGTCGCTCTCCTGCTTTATGGCATTACAGAGCTCCTGCGCTGTGTGGCTAAGATTCCCCATGGAAATTAATTTCAGGATGGCCTGTTGACATTTGGACACGGCTGTGCTCATATCGGTCGCAACAGGTAAACGTTCACGGGTCCATGTGGAGGTAGACCGTGACGGCTCCTGCAGCGATGATTCTGAGGAACTGGAATAGGAGGAGGAATCAATGTGTACAGACTTGATTCCTGCAATCCTTGGAGTTGGCAGAACACGTACAGCGCCACTCGCAAGATCAGTACCCGGCTGCACAACATTGACCCAATGGGCAGTGAGGGAAAGGTATTGTCCCTGGCCATGGGTGTTAGAACCCTCTTGTTAGGTTTTGTTTCAGTTTGCTGGTCACATGACCTTTTTTCCCTATTTAGTCTGGCTCCGCCCTTCTGGCTTTGCTTGACTTCATTGTATTATCTACTGTTAAGCTAGCCGGGTGCTTAGGTGCCTTAATCTGTCAGTTTTGCTTGATGTTAGGATCACAAAGTATTTATTTTTCTGTTTAATTATCCATGCTACAATTTATGTTAGGAGGTGTCCACCTTTTCTCACAGTCCCTAGATCTTGTAGGGATTACTCCCTCGCAACTATAGGTCTTCGTTCACACTAGATGAGGACTTTAGCGGGTCTGGTCGCAGGATCAGGTTCCCCGTTACATCGTAGGGATTCAGCTTAGTTGTATTGTAGGGACAGAATTCCCTTCTTTCCTTACTGGTTGTAGCAGATCATAACAATGGGTACTGGTCCACGCATCGGTGGTCAGGTGGACCTTGCTACTGAGGGCTTTTAGTAGCGCATGTTTAATTTTTCCCTCAACATGCTTTTGCAGACCAGGGACGGCTTGCCTGCTGAAATGAAATCGGCTTGGCACATTGTATTGTGGGATTGACAATGATATTCAGTTACGGAAACTGTCTGTCTCCACCAGCCTGAATCACAGCATTTCAAGGGACAGGAGTTTTGCAATGCCAGCATTCAGAGCCTGTGCTCGTGCATGGTTTGCGGAGTATGGCCGTCTTTTATCCCATGCCTGTGCTACCGATGGCTGTTTTGTGGCCTGGGAGTGTGAGGATGACAGGGAACTTGCTGCTGTGTGTGGAATAACAGTTTGTCTCTGGACAACAGTGGCCGAGGTTCTTCCATGGCGATCCTGTGAGGAAGCATAACCAGCTGTGTGTGAGCTCGATGAAGAGGCTTCAACACAACCTGAAGATGTAGGTGCTGCTGTAGGTTGGCCTACATCTCTAGTGTGTCTTTGTAACTCAACTACGTGCTTTGTCCGCACATGTTTCCACATATTTGTGGTATTGAGGTGACTGACACTTTTAGCTATTTTTAATTTTTGATTACACAGCTTGCATTTCACATAGCAAATATCATGTGCAAGTGTGTGAAAAAAGGACCACGCAGTGCAAGTCCTGGGAGCGCACGTTTTGACTTTTGGAAGACAACTGCTCCGAACAGGTGCCAAACTGGAGGCTACAGGCAACCGAGTCTGCAGCCTAACTCTCCCTCCTGTTTGTACCGTTGGGGCAATGTCTTCCTCTATCTTCCTTCTATCACTCACCATTTCTCTAGGCCTCTCCCAGCTTTCAACCAAAGTACTGGTTCTCACCCACAAAGCTCTCCACAGTGCAGCACCCCTCCTACATCTCCTCCCTCATTTCTATCTATCGGCCTAACCGACTGCTGCGCTCTGCAAACGACTTTCGACTAACCTCTGCACTAATACGTACCTCCCACTCCCGACTCCAAGACTTCTCCTGCTCTACGCCAATCCTCTGGAATGCTGTACCCCAAGAAATTAGGACTATCCACAATTTGCATGGTTTCAGGCGCTCCCTCAAAACACATTTGTTCAGAGCGGCCTATCACATTCACTAATCAAAGTCATTCTATGTATTCTGTGTAAGTGTGTGTGTGTCTCTAGCCCATTCACTATCTCCATCCCTCAGTCCCTTAAGATGGCTGGAACATCATTGTAAATGCACCATTGTATATAAACACCTATACTTTGTATCTCCCCCATCTCATTGTACATTGTAAGCTGTCACGAGCAGGGGCGACTTATTTAGCTTAAATTATTGTATTGTTAACGTTGTTACTTATGACTTGTGTTCTGAAACTGCTAAACTGTAAAGCGCTGCGGAATATGATGGCGCTATATAAATAAATATTATTATTATTCCTCTGAGCTGCTCCCACCACCTTCCTGTTCCTCATGCCATGTTGGGTCTTGGACCTCATCATCTCCACTACCCTCTTCCAACACCTGCTGTTGGGTGGTCTGGCCAGCACCATGCTCAACAGAAACTGGCACCTGGGTCTCATCATCATCAGATGCGTTCTGCGGTGTGCTGACCATCGGCACTGTCTCACCCGCCTCTTCAGATTCAGAGAGACACAGCTGTTGCGCATCACTGCATACTCCCTCTTCACATTACAGAATGCTGCTTGGCTGGGCCCCTGTTTGCAAGCCAATAGATTCTGAGAACAGAAGCAGACACTCAGCTGGCTCCTGTACAGAACTCTCTGACTGCCTGGGCAATTTGCCAGGCGGTGAAGAGACAGATGGTTGCCCAACAGTGCTGTGGTCCTGAGAGGAGGTGGAAGCAATTGAAGTCGATGCATTGGCTGACATCCAAACAACAACGGCTTCAATTTGTTCTTCCCGCAGCAGGGGGGTACTCCGAGCTCCTACAAAAGTGCGCATAAAGGAACGCTCACGGGGAAAACTGGTGGATGCTGTGTCACTGGGGGCCGCAGCAGCCACAGAATCCCCACGTCCTCTCCCTGAAGAAACTCCACGACCACGTGCCTTACTCCCTGCCTTCTTCATCTTGGTAGATTGATAAAGAAAGTCTGAAAAGTTATAAGGTCTAAGTGTGGTTATTCCACAGAGACTGCAGTGAACACTGCACACAACTGTTCACTACCCAATGCGTCTCAGCAGGAAGGCAGTCTGTGCGTCAAAACAAAGGCACAAGCATACATCCATGTACCCTGTTTATAAAGCTATATAAAAAAAATTATGTAGTAGTGACGCACACTTTATTGAGGTACAGTATTACATCGCAATTCACCATCTGTGGCTATGCAGTCTCATCTATATATACCTTATCTATCTGTTGTCATGCTTCCAAGTCGACAGTCACAGTCAGCCATAAATAGCAATTTTCACTATGCACTATGCACTTTTTAAAGGTTATGTTTGTTAATAAAAATGATTATTGCCACATATTATGAGTATTACATGATGGAAATTGTATAATTTTGTATAAAATATTTAGTGACATTATTCAGCAAATGGAACATTTTAGTAATATCACAGATAACTTGTAATGCTGATGATGTTTTGAAGTCAGACATTCATTGTCTATACAATAAAAATGGTGTACATACTGTTACTTATCCATCATTAATGGATTCAGATATGTACTTGTATGCTTTTATGTACAACCGTATAGCAGATTCCTTAACTAATTTATTTTGTGGTTTGCATTGCTGTTCAACATGTTAATGTATGTGTTTATGTTTGTCAATTCTTTATTTATCTAGATATTAGTTTAAATGAAATCATCATCTTATGGTAGTAAAGGTTATCTTTCTCTTGTTTGAAGTATAGACATTTAAAATTGACAGGTAACAAGGAAATTACTTGATCTAGTATTTAAACATCCTCCTTGACCTGGGCTCCAACACCGCCAGTTGTTGCTCGGAAGTGCTGTTAGCACAGTCAACACTTGCTCCTGTGTTACTGGGGTTCAGTAACGTCAGCTGGTCCTCGGTTGTGCCATTGGCTCTTTTCCTTCTGCTGCCCCTCCGGGTTCCAGCACAGTCAGCTGGTCCTCGTTACTTGCATTGGCTCTTGTACCTTCTGCTACCCGTCCGGGTTCCAGTACCGTCAACTGGTTCTCCGCAGTGCCTTTGGCCTAGGTGCCTCCATCTCGGTATCCGAGTTCCAGCAACGTCTGCTGGTCCTTGGTAGTGCTTTGGAGCACAGGTACCTCCTGCTTAGTAACCGTGTCCCAGTAACGTCAGCTGGTCCTCGGTTGTGCCATTGGCTCTTTTCCTTCTGCTGCCCCTCCGGGTTCCAGCACAGTCAGCTGGTCCTCGTTACTTGCATTGGCTCTTGTACCTTCTGCTACCCGTCCGGGTTCCAGTACCGTCAACTGGTTCTCCGCAGTGCCTTTGGCCTAGGTGCCTCCATCTCGGTATCCGAGTTCCAGCAACGTCTGCTGGTCCTTGGTAGTGCTTTGGAGCACAGGTACCTCCTGCTTAGTAACCGTGTCCCAGTAACATCAGCTGGTACAAGATTGTGCTACAAATACAAGATACGGAACAAGAGACACAAGAACAATAAGCAGAAGATCTAAAAGCAGAAGAACATGAAGTATAAGACCAAAATGAAGAGCAAAATATATGCTCTAAATTCTAAGCAGAAGAAGACTAAGCAGTGTATGGGGGTGAGTCCGTTCCTCCTCGTGGTGCCCCTGGAAAATGCCTGCTGCTGCAGGCTAAACTGAACACGGACAAATACTGTTGTAATTTAAATCTTTTGTGACAGCAAGAACGGAAGGATGAAAAATTCATACTTTGACAGATTACAAGTACAGGATTCTCTGTCACAAATAAGAATATGATGAAGAAGATGAAGCAGAATATGAATAAGAATAATAGTTTAATAAGAAGAATATGAGTAATGTTAACAAAGATGAATAGCAAGAAGTTTAAGAAGAAGATAAAGAAGGTGAAGATGAAGAATAATTTGATGAAAAAGATGATGCTGCAGAAGATTATGAAGGAGAAAGTGTGTGAAAAGTTAAAAAGGTGAAGATGAAGAGCATGGAAGTTGTGTAATATACATATTTGCCAAAATATAAAAAACGTTAACATTGTCAATTTCTTCGTCAATCCGAACATCTTTAAAAAAAAAATATTTATGCTATTCCATTTGATTGGGTTAAACATCTATGCCTTTAATGTCTCCTCAACCTTCCCCAATACATTCTACATTACTCTTTCTTGTTTTCCTTCATGTACAATTAACCAACAAGGCAAGAATGGGTTTTTTTTAATTTCGATATTTTGTTCCCATAGACTTACATGGGACTTCCGGTATCGGTATCGGGTATCGCCGATATTTTAGTGATATCGGCGATACCATTCCGATTCCGATACTTTAGGATATCGGAAAGTATCGCTCAACTCTACTCTTGATCAAATAATATAGTCCAACCTTGTTCTACTGTGTCTTTTGTCTTGATAACAAGAATCTTGTTTTTTGCATTTCTTTTCTTAAAGTCAAATTTGACAAAATTGGTAACACAAAAAATGAACAGAACCTTATTGCCCTTTTCTGGCTTCAGCTTATATGATCTTATGGTTAGAACTTATATCATGTTTTGGGTGGAGGAACTTAAGGGTCTTGGGTCTGCTATAAAATATTTGATATGGAATAGAAGAGGAATGGCCTTTAAAAACCATAATATCAAGGCACTTGAAGACTTTTGGAGATAATTTAAAGGGAATCTGTCAGTAGGATCAACCGTGCTAAGCAGTCTATATGTTTATGTAGGTCAAAGGAAGCTGAATAAAAAGATACTTTCGATCTCATATATAAAATTATTATTCCAGAGAAATACATGTTTTTTTTTTTATATGTAACTGAGCTATTCCAGGTTATGGACCGGACATAGATCTGCATGAGACTCTGCCTTGAAGGTTTACAAGAAGGGGGCATTCATGATCCTACTCACAGATTCCATTATTATTATTACTATTTATTTTTCCCTTTATACCAACGGTGGCCGTAACTACAAAGAGAACGAATATAGCAGCTGCTAGAGGACAGCGTAACAAGGGGCTCAATATTACTCTAATTCCACTGAAAACATAACACTTAGTGATGACAAGGTGGGGTAGAAAATTGAATGCTGGCCCATGCAAAGTTTTACTATAACGTGCCATGGTTACTACTATGTGCATTATTCCTGGAATATCCTTTTATGCATTACTCCTTTTCTATGAAACATGGTGTGCATTATCCATTTATTTATAATGCTGTTACATCACAGAAGATATTATTCCTGTTGTTAGGCTCACCTGATGAGGTGGATTCATGAAACCTCAGGTCTGGGTGGGCTCTTGGACTCGGGCGTTAATACAACAAGCAGGAAGGCACATGGGATGCAAAGACTTTGCACACTCATTAATCTTGGGCATTTGACCTACACAGCTTCTAGGTACAATTACTGCCTTTGCACCCATACAGGGCCACCATCAGGGCATTACTACACTTACTGCTATATGGGGCCCAGTGAGCAGAAACAGAGATGGGGGCCAAGACCCCCCTCTTTTGATTCTTCTCACTGGGCCCCAGGGTATAATAATGTACTGCATGAATTGAAACTGAGGGTGGGGGACAGTAAATGATGATGAATTGAGATTGAGGGTTGGGGTATTGCAAATGATTATGAATTGAGACTGGGGGCGAGGTACAGCAATTGATTGATTGAGGGTGGTGGATAGCAAATTTTGAAGTGAGGGGAGTCCTGTTACTGTGCAGGGTGGCACAAGGTTACATTTTTTCTTCATCTGACATAGTGTAGAAGTTGGGGAAAGAGTGGGGAATGTGCTCTGGAAGCAGTTCTCTACATAACTGTGTGTTATTTTCTGCAGTGACGAGTCCTGGCTGGAAGAAGTGATGGTGGTCTGTTATGAATGTTTTAGAAATGAATTCTGAGCAGAAGCTCCCTCTGGTGGTTACAAACAGTACTGAACCATTCAATGAGGATTGGTAATCAGGAAATACAGACTGGCTGGATATAAGGGAGGTTTCCCCCCATCATGGTTGCCGGTGATCAATTGTTCCTGTCTCAACGTTGTTTCCTGGTTCACTTTGAAGCTTGCTGAGTCTTGCCTCTTCTCCTGCTCTCAGATAAGATATTTTCTGTTTTTTGTTTTTGTGCTTGCCATTTGCATTTTTCTCTGCATTTCTGTGAGATTGGCCAGGTTCCCCTGCTCGGGGGGCTTGGGCCCCTCTCGGTTCCTCTGGAGCCACTGTTGTTTGTTCATTTGCCTTTTCCAGTTTTTTCAGTGGCTGCGGCTGAGTTTTGTTACACCAGAGAACTAATTTAGGTGGTAGAGGTCGTGTGATCTCAGGTGTTTTTGCAATTAGTAGCGTTGTTCTTTTTTAGGGTTTTTTGGATTGCAGTAAGTATCCTTCCTATCCGTTTCTGTCTAGGCAGATTGGGCCCCAACGTTTGCTCATACTATTTTCTGTCTGTGTCTGTATTTCCTCTTGTCTAACCGCCATTACATGTTTGGGGGCTTCCTATGTTCTTTGGGGATCTGCTCCGGGGCAGATAGCTTTCCTCTTTCTATCTTTAGGTGTAGTTATCCTCTCAGGCTGTGACGAGGTGTCTAGGACCAACGTAGGAACGCTCCACGGCTGCCTTTAGTTGTGGTGGTCAGGGTACTGCAATCCAGTAGATTCCAACCTCTCTGGTGTATTGCCGTTTTTGCCTGCTCTCCTCAGCTACCAAAACATAACAGTGGTCTGCACTGGATGAAGAAGAAAAGTGAAGTTGAAGGACTTCAGTTAAAGACGTCACTGTGAGTCAGTGTGTTACATTTACACTTACACTATACACTGTATACTATATACAAAGCTCCTGTGTGTAATGTGTCTGGTGATCACTGTATTACCTGTACACTATGCATTATATATAGGGCTCCTGTGTATAATGTCACCGGTGATAACTATATTACCTGTACACTATACACAGAGTTCCTGTGTATAATGTCACTGGTGATCTCTGTATTACCTGTACGCTGACACTATACACAGGGCTCCTGTGTATAATGTCACTGATGATCCCTGTATTACCTGTACACTGACACTATATACAGAGCTCCTGTGTATAATGTCACTGGTGATCCCTGTATTACCTGTACACTGACACTATAAACAGAGCTCCCGTGTATTTTGTCACCATTGAAAACTGTATTACCTGTACGCTTACACTAAATACAGAGCTCCTGTGTATAATGTCACTGGTGATCACTGTATTACCTGTACACTGACACTATATACAGGGCTTCTGTGTATAATGTCACTGGTGATCACTGTATTATCTGTACACTAACAATATATACAAAGCTTTTGAGTATCATGTCACTGGTGATCACCGTATTACCTGTACATTATATACAGAACTCCAGTGTATAATGTCACCAATGATAACTATATAACCTGTACACTGATGTTATACATTATATACTATGTACAAAACTCCTGTGTATAATGTCACTGGTGATCCCTGTATTACCTATACACTATATAGAGCTGCTGTGTTTGATGTCTCTGGTAATTGCTGCATTACCTGTACACTATATACTATATACAGAGTTCCTGTCTTTAAAGTCACTGGTGAGTCAGTGTGTTACCTGTACTCTGACGAAGGCAGACGCCGAAACGCGCGTCGGGGAGGGCGCATCCAAGGGACACACTCCATGTGCACTAGGTATCTATGTGAGTATTCACTTGCCATTTATTACCTTTATAACATGTTTACACATTGCATTATTTGAATCATGTTCTCTCCATAAGTGTTTTACACAGCTGTGGCTATTTAACCTCTGTTATTTTTGGCACAGGAACTTTACTTCTTTACCCTTTTCCTCCCTTACATACCAGCATATATTCACCATTCTGTATTGCTTTACCTTTGTAGTATCAAGACATTACCTATACAAGTAAACAAACTGATATTATCAGGCCTCATGATTGCAATTTTGCACATAGGCACTTTACTATTTATTTAATGTGTTACATTTATACCTTGATGATCTTAGTTATATAATTTGCAATCTCTTTATTATTGCTCCTTGTGGTGTGTAGGTTTTCTTCCTGTTTTTTTGTCCCTTGCCCTACCTAACTTGTTTGTGTACATAATATAAATAAAAACAATGTCTTTCATACTATTTGGACTTTTGTATTTGGTTTTCTTCTCTGTTCTCACTGTTCATTTTGCCGATATGTCCTATATCTTGTCCATTGGTATACATGTAGCATTGATGGTTTATTGTTCTGAATAAATTGAATAACATTATTTATGACCTTTATTTCATGTGTCCTCTGCCTTTGAGAGTTTGAGGCATTCCATTAGTCTAACACTATACACTGCATCATATACACTATACAGAGTTCCTGTGTATAATGTCACTGGTGATCACTGTATTACCTGTACGTTGACACTATACACAGGGCTCCTGTGTATAATGTCACTGATGATCACTGTATTAACTGTACACTATATACAGAGCCATTGTGTTTAATGTCACTGGTGAGTCAGTGTGTTACCTGCACACTGACACTATACACTGTATACTATCTACAGAGCTCCTGCACATGTATCAAGCTCCAGACGGCAACAACAGTTCTTAAGGTAGATTCTCACATACAGACTTTGGATAACACGAGCGTAGCACATGTATCAAGCTTCAGCTGACAACCACATATAGTACATTCCCAACAGGAGTTCTCCAAACATCTCTGTGGGTTCAGTGATGGGCAGAGAAGAAGACCTGTATTCCACCAGATGGAGCCACGGTTCCTTGGCCTGTTCCAGAAAAGGGTTTCTTTGCAGAGAGAGCCAGATACTTTTTTCAAAAAATGTATGTGACACATTCCTTGAAGAAAAATAAATAAAAATATAACTATAAAGAGTATTGGGTACTAGTGTTGAGCATTCCGATACCGCAAGTATCGGGTATCGGCCGATATTCGCGTTATCGGAATTCCGATACTTAATTCCGATACTTTTTCCATATCGTATACCGGAATCGGAAGTTCCCATAATTCTTTGAGAGGCAATGTGATTTTAGTCAGCCAATGAGGAATCCTACGAAGTGTGGGCACATCCTGTAATGCTGCGGTCATCTTAACTAATGGCATGGCTGTGATTGGCTGCTGAAATGATGTCAGAATGCACTATAAAAGGCGCCGCCGCCATTTTAGCGTCACTGTGCTGTGAACTCAGTAAGGGACAGAACGCTACTCTGCTCACTCTGAGGGACAGTTAGATATTGCGATTTTGTGTACTACTGTGCTTGAGGCAGGCTAGTTTACCAACCGCTGTGTAAAGCTTCATTTTGCCAGTGTTGTTTTAACAGCTCTGTGCAAGGTGTGTGTGTGACAGTGCAGGTGACGCTGCAGTTTGCTCTGCATCCACCGCTGTTTGTAGGCATCTGCACGTGTCACTGACTCTTTTTTTTTTATTTTATTTAGTGGAATTGGTGCAGCTCCATTATATTAGAAAAAAATCAAATCTATTAGTGTGACGTGCTTCCATCCGTATACAATACATTGGTTGCAAACACTATAGAAGTACACAAAGGAGCTTTTCACAGATAGTGAATAGTTGTGTTTCAGTGTTCACTGCAGTCTGTGAGGTTTTGATTTTTTGAGTGCAGATCACGCTCCAGTTAGTTCTTCAACCACTGCTGGTTGTAGTCTGCTGAGCGTGTGTCACTGCCTCATCCTTCACATTTTTCTCTAATTGGTGCTGCTCCATTTTAGTGGAAAAAAATCTAATCTATTAGTGTGACGCGCTTCCATCCGTATACAATACATTGGTTGCAAACACTATAGAAGTACACAAAGGAGCTTTTCACAGATAGTGAATAGTTGTGTTTCAGTGTTCACTGTAGTCTGTGAGCTTTTCATTTTGTGAGTGCAGATTACGCTCCAGTTTGTACTTCAACCACTGCCGGTTGTAGTCTGCTGAGCGTGTGTCACTGCCTCATCCTTCACATTTTTCTCTAATTGGTGCTGCTCCATTTTAGTGGAAAAAAATCTAATCTATTAGTGTGACGCGCTTCCATCCGTATACAATACATTGGTTGCAAACACTATAGAAGTACACAAAGGAGCTTTTCACAGATAGTGAATAGTTGTGTTTCAGTGTTCACTGTAGTCTGTGAGCTTTTCATTTTGTGAGTGCAGATTACGCTCCAGTTTGTACTTCAACCACTGCCGGTTGTAGTCTGCTGAGCGTGTGTCACTGCCTCATCCTTCACATTTTTCTCTAATTGGTGCTGCTCCATTTTAGTGGAAAAAAATCTAATCTATTAGTGTGACGCGCTTCCATCCGTATACAATACATTGGTTGCAAACACTATAGAAGTACACAAAGGAGCTTTTCACAGATAGTGAATAGTTGTGTTTCAGTGTTCACTGTAGTCTGTGAGCTTTTCATTTTGTGAGTGCAGATTACGCTCCAGTTTGTACTTCAACCACTGCCGGTTGTAGTCTGCTGAGCGTGTGTCACTGCCTCATCCTTCACATTTTTCTCTAATTGGTGCTGCTCCATTTTAGTGGAAAAAAATCTAATCTATTAGTGTGACGCGCTTCCATCCGTATACAATACATTGGTTGCAAACACTATAGAAGTACACAAAGGAGCTTTTCACAGATAGTGAATAGTTGTGTTTCAGTGTTCACTGTAGTCTGTGAGCTTTTCATTTTGTGAGTGCAGATTACGCTCCAGTTTGTACTTCAACCACTGCCGGTTGTAGTCTGCTGAGCGTGTGTCACTGCCTCATCCTTCACATTTTTCTCTAATTGGTGCTGCTCCATTTTAGTGGAAAAAAATCTAATCTATTAGTGTGACGCGCTTCCATCCGTATACAATACATTGGTTGCAAACACTATAGAAGTACACAAAGGAGCTTTTCACAGATAGTGAATAGTTGTGTTTCAGTGTTCACTGTAGTCTGTGAGCTTTTCATTTTGTGAGTGCAGATTACGCTCCAGTTTGTACTTCAACCACTGCCGGTTGTAGTCTGCTGAGCGTGTGTCACTGCCTCATCCTTCACATTTTTCTCTAATTGGTGCTGCTCCATTTTAGTGGAAAAAAATCTAATCTATTAGTGTGACGCGCTTCCATCCGTATACAATACATTGGTTGCAAACACTATAGAAGTACACAAAGGAGCTTTTCACAGATAGTGAATAGTTGTGTTTCAGTGTTCACTGTAGTCTGTGAGCTTTTCATTTTGTGAGTGCAGATTACGCTCCAGTTTGTACTTCAACCACTGCCGGTTGTAGTCTGCTGAGCGTGTGTCACTGCCTCATCCTTCACATTTTTCTCTAATTGGTTCTGCTCCATTTTAGTGGAAAAAAATCTAATCTATTAGTGTGACGCGCTTCCATCCGTATACAATACATTGGTTGCAAACACTATAGAAGTACACAAAGGGGCCTTTCACAGATACTGAACAGTTGTCTGCAGGGTTCACTGTAGTCTGTGAGGAATAACCACACTTAGGCCTTAACTTTTCTGACTTTCTTTATCAATCTACCAAGATGAAGAAGTCAGTGAGTAAGGCATGTGGTCGTGGTCGAGGCCGTGGATTTGCAGCAGGGAGAGGACGTGGGGATTCTGTGGCTGCTGCCGCACCCAGTGACACAGCATCCACCAGTTTTCCCCGTGAGCGTTCCTTTATGCGCACTTTTGTAGGAGCTCAGCGTACCCCCTGCTGCGTGAAGAACAAATTGAAGCCGTTGTTGGTTGGATGGCAGCCAATGCATCGACTTCAATACCTTCCACCTCCTCTCAGGACCACAGCACTGTTGAACAACCATCAGTCTCTTCACCGCCTGCCAAATTGCCCAGGCAGTCAGAGAGCTCTGTACAGGAGCCAGCTGAGTCTCTGCTTCTGTTCTCAGAATCTGTTGGCTTGGAAACAGGGGCCCAGCCAAGCAGCATTCTGGAATGTGAAGAAGAGGCAGTATGCAGTGATGCGCAACAGCTGTGTCTCTCTGAATCTGAAGAGGCGGGTGAGCCAGTGCCGATGGTCAGCACACCGCAGAACGCATCTGATGATGATGAGACTCAGTTGCCAGTTTCTGTTGAGCATGGTGCTGGCCAGACCACCCAACAACAGCAGGTGTGGAAGAGGGTAGTGGTGGAGATGATGAGGTCCAAGACCCAACATGGCGTGAGGAACAGGAAGGTGGTGGGAGCAGCTCTGAGGAAGAGATTGCACCAACGGTCCAAACAGTAGGGAGTGGTAGGCTGCAGACTCGCTTGCCTGTAGCCTCCAGTTTGGCACCCGTTCGGAGCAGTTCTCTTACAACAGCCAAACCGGGCGCTCCCAGGACTTGCTCTGCGTGGTCCTTTTTTGATACAGTTGCAGATGATATTTGCTATGTAAAATGCAAGCTGTGTAATCAAAAAATTAAAAGAGGTAAAAGTGTCAGTAACCTTAATACAACAAATATGTGGAAACATGTGCGGTCAAAGCACTTTGTTGAGTTACAAAGACACACTGGAGATGTAGGCCAACCTACAGCAGCACCTACATCTTCAGCTCCTGTTGGAGCCTCTTCCTCCAGTTCACACACAGCTGGTAAGGCTTCCTCAAAGGATCGCCATGGAAGAACCTCTGTCACTGTTGTCCAGAGACACAGTGTTATTCCACCCACAGCTGCAAGTTCCCTGTCATCCTCACACACCCAGGCCACAAAACAGCCATCGGTAGCACAGGCATGGGATAAAAGACGGCCATACTCGGCAAACCATCCACGAGCACAGGCTCTGAATGCTGGCATTGCAAAACTCCTGTCCCTTGAAATGCTGTCATTCAGGCTGGTGGAGACTGACAGTTTCCGTGAATTAATGGCATTGGCAGTCCCACAATACAATGTGCCCAGCCGATTTTATTTCAGCAGGCAAGCCGTCCCTGGTCTGCAAAAGCATGTTGAGGCAAAAATTAAACATGCGCTACTAAACGCCGTCAGTAGCAAGGTCCACCTGACCACCGATGCGTGGACCAGTACCCATGGCCAGGGACGATACCTTTCACTCACTGCCCATTGGGTGAATGTTGTGGAGCCGGGTACAGATCTTGCGAGTGGCGCTGTACGTGTTCTGCCAACTCCAAGGATTGCCGGAATCAAGTCTGTCCACATTGACTCCTCCTCCTACTCCAGTTCCTCAGAATCATCGCTGCAGGAGCCGTCACGGTCTACCTCCACATGGACCCGTGGACGCTTACCTGATGCGACCGATATGAGCACAGCCGTGGCCAAACGGCAACAGGCCGTTCTGAAATTAATTCCCATGGGGAATCGAAGCCACACAGCGCAGGAGGTCTGGAATGCCATCAAGCAGGAGAGCGACGTGTGGTTTTTGCCAGCGAATCTCCAGCCAGGCTTGGTAGTGTGTGACAATGGCCGAAATCTGGTGGCAGCTCTGGGCCTTGGCAACCTCACTCACATACCATGTCTGGCACATGTGCTCAACTTGGTCGTGCAGAGTTTTTTGAGGGACTATCCGGATCTTGATGCACTGCTGCACAAGGTCCGCCTAGAGTGCGCTCACTTGCGACGTTCCAGCATGGCCAGATCGCGCATTGCAGCTCTGCAACGCAGATTGCGCCTTCCTGAACATCGCATCATATGTGACGTATCCACCAGGTGGAATTCAACGTTACATATGTTGGAGCGGTTGTGTGAGCAGCAGCCAGCAGTTATGGAGTATCAGCTGCATCAGGCGCAATCAACACGCAATTTGCGCCGTCCACACTTCACCATTAATGAGTGGGCCACTATGAAGGACATGTGCCACGTTTTGCGTGCGTTTGATGAGTCAACGCGGATGGCGAGTGCAGATGATGCACTAGTCAGCCTGACTGTCCCCCTTATCTGCCTGCTTCAAAAAACACTGCAAGCAATAAGGGATGAGGTTTTGGAAGAGGTGGAGGATGAGGAGTCACAAATTCCATCACCTTCTGGAAAGTCAGCGCAACGTGGTTCCTCACAAAGGGCTGGGCAGGGCTCACTTTGTGAGGAGGATGAGGAGGAGGAGTCAATGGAGGAGGAAGACATCGCTCCAGAGGGAGGTACACAACGCTCTAGTCAGTATGTAGAGCGAGGGTGGGGTGATGCAGAGCAGGCAGAGATAACGCCTCTTGCAGAGGACAGCGTTTCTTTGCCAGTTGGGAGTCTGCAGCACATGGTTGATTTCATGCTGCAGTGCCTAAGAAACGACCGCCGCATCGCCCACATTCTCACGACGTCTGATTATTGGGTGTACACCCTCCTAGACCCTCGCTACCGGGACAACGTCAAAAGCCTCATCACACCGTTGAACCGGGAGCGTAAAATGCGGGAGTACCAAGACACACTGGTGCAATCCCTAATGTTCTACCTTACTGCCGAGAGCACTGCTGCTGCTACTGCTTTACAAAGCAGCTCTGTGCGTCGAGGCAGTGTAGAGAGCTCTGCAACAAGAGGGAGCACACGCAGTGCCTCTGCACAGGGAAAGACCAGTATGTTCAAAATGTGGCAAAGTTTTGTGGCAGCGCCACAAATGTCTACACCATCCGAGAGGGCTCCAGTCAGCGGGAGGCAACGTATCCGTCAGATGGTGACAGACTACTTGGCTTTGCCTCTCAGTGTACTCCCAGATGGCTCTTCCCATTCAAGTTTTGGGTCTCTAAGCTGGATACATGGCCAGAGCTTAGCCAGTATGCATTGGAGGTGCTGGCTTGCCCTGCTGCCAGTGTATTATCGGAGCGCGTCTTTAGTGCTGCAGGTGGTGTACTAACAGACCGTCGCATGCGACTATCCTCCGATAATGTAGACCGGCTTACTTTTCTGAAAATGAACAAGGCATGGATCTCGCCAGAATTTCTCTGTCCGTTTTCAGATTAAATAACTGGTTCGCAACGTTATCCATGTCTCCTGTTATGTTCATCTTTCTACCACCTGAACTCTACTCCCTGGGCTCCAACACTGCCAGTTGCTGCTCAGAAGTGTCGTGTCCACAGAACAAAACACAAGCTCTACTGTTAGTGGGGTTCAGTAACGCCAGCTGTTCCCCTGCTGTGTCAACGGCAAGAAGTGTCCTGTTCCCGACACATGGACAGAAAAACACATGACCAACATGCTCCAAATAGGGAAGAGCCGTCACCCTGCTTGTTATGCTGAAAACATGAAATTGTGAAGTTTTGCAGGCCTAGAATGATAAATTTTTATGACAAATATGGACAAATAATAATTTGTCATCACAGCGCATATCTGCACATGTCTATTAGAAATGGTAACAAAAAATAAAACATAGTCTACTCTTCACATTTTTAAATTAATGCATAAAAGTACATTTCAGACTTATGAATTAATGCTTTTTGGATTTATCTGTACCTGTAAGATAATCATCAATGGATTCGATCATAACTCATCATCATTCACGAGTTTATTTATGACAGACATTATAAAATACACATACTGATGCCAACTGTAACTTCAACACCATATATGAAATGGCCAGCATGTAAACATGGTAATAATGTCCAATAATAAATTATTACATCTAGAAAGTGCATCATGCATACTGACAATAGGTACTTATACCTGCAAGTGCTGTTGAAACAACACAAGAGATATAAATTAATACTGGTATATAGGTATCACAGTGCATAGTTACTCATGGACAATGTTGATGTAATACTGTATCTCAATTAAGTCAGCGTCAACCATTAGGCTTGTTAGTCTTGTACATTGTTAAAGAGGGAACGTAATTTTTTGGTTTGTCATAGGTGTAGTATTACACATTAAATTATTACTGCTGTATTTTTTTGCGTCCTAGTGCGCAATAACGCAGCTAACCTCACATTTGATAGTCAGCTAATTGCCAACGCTACCCTACCTACGCGTGACAGTAGGAAGGTAGTGTTGACGATAAAGCTTTGCGCAACCAGACATTCTTTTACCCTCTTCAACACTCTACAAGCAAAAAATGCATGATTTCAGCCGCAGACTTTATTGACGTACAGTATAACATCGGCATTACCCATCAGAGGCTGTCCACTGTCTGATACAGACATAGAATATACCTTTGCTATCCGTAGCCTTTGTTTCACCTACACTTGCAGGCACACACTTAAATTGTGACAAACAATGCCTAATGTTTTTTTAAATGGTTATTTTTTATTGTACATTATTGTGTCATCAATCACATTGATGAGTCCATGCTGGACATGTCATACATGCTATAGAAAGTTACGATTTTATGAACTTAAATAATTGAATTGTCTGTGACTGTCACATAAAATTTGCGATGATGATGATGAGTGACTATTACAAAATCCATTGTCTTCACTATGTTATGGTTTAACATAGCGTTCCTTAAGCATTATTCATAAAAAAAAACATTTACTTTTATTCTTAAATTTACAACACTATATTTTGTTACCAATTTTTTGGGTGTTGTGTTGTTCCATTTATTTTTGGCATGTGCATATATGCGTTTATATTTGTATTTTCTTTATTTTTCCTTCTTGAAATTAGAAAACATGTGTATCTTTGTACCGTGTTAGCCAGTAGATAGAAAAATATTTAGACTTCAGAGTCAGCAGTGGTTGATACCTTTTTATGGATAACTGAAAAGATGGAAACAAATTGCAAGCTTTCAAGGCTACTCACGTCTCTTCATCAGGGAAAGACTAACTAAAAAAATTAAGCATCACATATTTCTATACACAACAGGACACAGGAATAGTGCAATAGGTAAGACAAGTAAGTGACGTGTATCAGAACTGTCATTATCTCACAGGGATGAACATAAATATTGGAACAGTTCCTAGATAAGGATAGAAAGTTTGATTGCCCTCTCATTGGCGTATTTTTTGGGGTTTTCATGACCCTGGAAGGTCATAGACGCAGATTCCTTAATTGATATAGAATGACATAAATCCATGTGATCTATTCATTCCATCACTAACAGTGTCAAAGGTCATGATGAGCTTATATTCTGAAACCTTTGTACGTTTCTCATATTTGAAGTTATATTTTAATACCAGTAATTCCATATCCATGATGCTATGACCGGGCATACAAAAGTCTTTTGCCACAGGTAAATTCATTAATTTATCTGTGATTGTGTGGCGCTGATAATTCATCCTTGTTCTCCTTTTTGTTGCCGGTCTCCCTCACTTGTCCCTCCCTCACTTGTCTTAGCTATTCCTGTGTCCTGTTGTGTGTAGAAATATGTGATTCTTCATTTTTGGCTTTACTCTTAGCCTGATGAAGACACCTGAGTAGTCTCGAAAGCTTTGAATTTGTTACCATATTTTCAGTTAGCCATTAAACGTTATCAACCACAGAGGACTGTCAAGTATAAATATTTTTCTATTCTTGTAATTGAAATTCATCATTTTATTGTCGTAGTAAAACTTCATTTATTCTTGTTTGAAGTACATACATTTGCAATGGCCACGTAACAAGGCAATAACTCAATATTTTGTGCCTACACCCTCCTTGACCCTGGGCTTCAACAGCGCCAGTTGCTGCTCAGAAGTGTTAGATGCACAGATGAAAACAATCGCTGATGTGTTTGTGGGGTTCAGTAACGCCTGCTGTTCCCCTGCTGTGTGTCTGGCAAAAATTACTGCTGCTAACTACAACTTCAACTTCAAACGTCTCATACTAGGCCTCTGCCTACACCCTCCTTGACCCTGGGCTTCAACAGCGCCAGTTGCTGCTCAGAAGTGTTAGATGCACAGATGAAAACAATCGCTGATGTGTTTGTGGGGTTCAGTAACGCCTGCTGTTCCCCTGCTGTGTGTCTGGCAAAAATTACTGCTGCTAACTACAACTTCAACTTCAAACGTCTCATACTAGGCCTCTGCCTACACCCTCCTTGACCCTGGGCTTCAACAGCGCCAGTTGCTGCTCAGAAGTGTTAGATGCACAGATGAAAACAATCGCTGATGTGTTTGTGGGGTTCAGTAACGCCTGCTGTTCCCCTGCTGTGTGTCCGGCAAAAATTACTGCTAGCTACCTAATCATGGTGAAAAAAAACATGACATCTCAAAGTGTCTAGTGCTACACATAGATATGAGGCTACACCATGATTTCTAAGCTGTAAACATTTGAAACGTCAACTTTCAAACCATAAAATGATTTGTCTGTCACAAATCGGTAACAAAATAATTGTGACATATTATTACAGATATGCACATGTCGAAAACAAATGCAAACACAAAAGCCTACTTATGCTATAGGATACTGATGGTCAACCTTGTCACTCCATAGCTTAGACAAATCCAACTCACATCATGATGACTCAAATACTGCAATGTTGGAAGTGCATAATGTGGGTTGAACTTTGACAACTGCTGCAGTGCGAAGGTTATACTTCAGTGTTCTTGCCTTTGAAATAAAAGCATACAAGTAAATATAATATCCAATGTTGATTAAGGGACGTGATGTACACCTGTAATATTGTGCAAACAATGCATGTAGGAATAGTCCTCTTCAACATTACTTATATTTGTGTCATTTTAAAAAATACATATTTGATTAGAAAGTTAACAGCCCATATCATAAAGGTCCTTCATGTAAACATGATAATCGCTAACAAAAATCATGCATTACCTTGGTAAAGTCAATAGTGCATAGTCACAATAGCAAAATATATACCTGTAAGTGGTGCTGAAAGAACGACAACTGATAGAATAGGTGAATGATATCTATTTATCAGACTGAATAGCGACACCTGTACAATGTCGATATAATACTGTACCTTAACAAAACAGCTGTGTCACACCTCACACGCATTTTTCTTGTAGCTTGTTATGTAATAGGGCACATGCGTGTATGTTTCATCATAGGTGCATGTTTACTGAGTAAAGCAGTCATGACAACGCCTTTGTGTTGTCGGTACGCTTGCGATGATGAACGATGCACACCGTGAATGTTAGTCTGCGTCATAAGACGCACAGACGCTCCAATACCCAACGCGTCACAGCAGGAAGCCAGTCTGTGCGTCCAAACAAAGGCGCAAGCATACATGCACGTACCCTTTTATAAAGCTATATAAAAAAAAGGATGTAGTAGTAACGCACACTTTATTGAGGTACAGTATTACATCGCCATTCACCATCTGTGGCTATGCAGACTCATCTATATATACCTTATCTATCCGTTGTCATGCTTGCAAGTCCACAGTCAGGCATAAATAGCTGTTTTCACTATGCACTTTTTAAAGGTTTTTTTTGTTAATATAAATGATTGGCACATATTATCAGTATTACATGATGGAAAATTTTAGATATTTTTAAAAACTTTTTAGTGATATTATTCAGCAAATGAAAATGGTGTACATACTGTTACTTATCCATCATTAATGGATTCTGATATGTACTTGTATGCTTTTATTTAAAACCGTATAGCAGATTATTTAACCGATTTTTATTGTGGTTTGCATTGCTTTTCAACATGTTAATGTATGCGTTTATGTTTGTCAATTATTAATTTACATATATTTTTTAAAGTAAAATCATCATCTTATGGTACTAAAGGTTATATTTCTCTTGTTTGGAGTATAGACATTTTTAATTGACACGTAACAAGGAAAATACTTGATCTAGTATTTAAACATCCTCCTTGACCCTGGGCTCCAACACCGCCAGTTGTTGCTCGGAAGTGCTGTTAGCACAGTTAACACTTGCTCCCGTGTTACTGGGGTTCAGTAATGTCAGCTGTTCCCCTGCTGTGTGAACGGCAAAAAGTCCTGCTGCCTCCACCCTGTTCTCTTCTCATCCCTGGGTTACAACACCGCCAGTTGTTTCTCGGAAGTGCTGTTAGCACAGTCTACACTTGCTCCTGTGTTACTGGGGTTCAGTAATGTCAGCTGTTCCCCTGCTGTGTGAACGGCAAACAGTCCTGCTGCCTCCACCATGTTCTCTTCTCATCCCTGGGTTACAACACCGCCAGTTGTTTCTCGGAAGTGCTGTTAGCACAGTCTACACTTGCTCCCGTGTTACTGGGGTTCAGTAATGTCAGCTGTTCCCTGCTGTGTGAACGGCAAAAAGTCCTGCTGCCTCCACCCTGTTCTCTTCTCATCCCTGGGTTACAACACCGCCAGTTGTTTCTCGGAAGTGCTGTTAGCACAGTCTACACTTGCTCCTGTGTTACTGGGGTTCAGTAATGTCAGCTGTTCCCCTGCTGTGTGAACGGCAAACAGTCCTGCTGCCTCCACCATGTTCTCTTCTCATCCCTGGGTTACAACACCGCCAGTTGTTTCTCGGAAGTGCTGTTAGCACAGTCTACACTTGCTCCCGTGTTACTGGGGTTCAGTAATGTCAGCTGTTCCCCTGCTGTGTGAACGGCAAAAAGTCCTGCTGCCTCCACCATGTTCTCTTCTCATCCCTGGGTTACAACACCGCCAGTTGTTTCTCGGAAGTGCTGTTAGCACAGTCTACACTTGCTCCCGTGTTACTGGGGTTCAGTAATGTCAGCTGTTCCCATGCTGTGTGAACGGCAAAAAGTCCTGCTGCCTCCACCCTGTTCTCTTCTCATCCCTGGGTTACAACACCGCCAGTTGTTTCTCGGAAGTGCTGTTAGCACAGTCTACACTTGCTCCCGTGTTACTGGGGTTCAGTAATGTCAGCTGTTCCCCTGCTGTGTGAACGGCAAACAGTCCTGCTGCCTCAACTTTAATTTCCATGGGTACCTTCTGCTACCCATCCGGGTTCCAGTACCGTCAGCTGGTTCTCCGCAGTGCCTTTGGCCTAGGTGCCTCCATGTCGGTATCCGAGTTCCAGCAACGTCTGCTGGTCCTTGGTAGTGCTTTGGAGCACAGGTACCTCCTGCTTAGTAACCGTGTCCCAGTAACGTCAGCTGGTCCTCGGTTGTGCCATTGGCTCTTTTCCTTCTGCTGACCCTCCGGGTTCCAGCACAGTCAGCTGGTCCTCATTACTTTCATTGGCTCTTGTACCTTCTGCTACCCATCCGGGTTCCAGTACCGTCAGCTGGTTCTCCGCAGTGCCTTTGGCCTAGGTGCCTCCATGTCGGTATCCGAGTTCCAGCAACGTCTGCTGGTCCTTGGTAGTGCTTTGGAGCACAGGTACCTCCTGCTTAGTAACCCTGTCCCAGTAACGTCAGCTGGTCCTCGGTTGTGCCATTGGCTCTTTTCCTTCTGCTGACCCTCCGGGTTCCAGCACAGTCAGCTGGTCCTCGTTACTTCCATTGGCTTTTGTACCATCACCAACAGGACAAAGAAGGTTAAGACAAACTACAAGATACAGAACAAGAGACAGAAGAACAATAAGCAGAAGATCAAAAAGCAGAAGAACATTAAGTATAAGACCAAAATGAAGAGCAAAATATATGCTCTAAATTCTAAGCAGAAGAAGACTAAGCAGTGTATGGGGGTGAGTCCGTTCCTCCTCGTGGTGCCCCTGGAAAATGCCTGATGCTGCTGCAGGCTAAACTGAACGCGGACAAATACTGTTGTAATTAAAATCTTTCGTGACAGCAAGAACGGAAGGATGAAAATTCAGAGTTTTACAGATTACAAGTACAGGAATGTCTGTCACAAATAAGAATATGATAAAAAGGATGAATAGGAAGAAGATGAAGAAGTAGAATATGAAGAATAATAACTGTTTAATAAGAACAATATAAGTAATGTTAACAAAAAGATGAATAGCAAGAAGTTTTAGAAGATTAAGAAGGTGAAGATGAAGAATAATTTGATGAGAAAGATGATGCTGCTGAAGATTATGAAGGAGAAAGTGTGTGAAAAGTTAAAAAGGTGAAGACCATGGAAGTTGTGAAACAGACATATTTGACAAAATAGAAAAAAGGTTAACAACATTGTGAATTTCTTCGTCAATCCGAACGTATTTCCTAAAAAAAAAAAAATAAATGCTATTCCATTGGATTGGGTTAAACATCTATGCCTTTAATGTCTCCTCAACCTCCCCCAATACATTCTACATTACTCTTTCTTGTTTTCCTTCATGTACAATTAACCAACAAGGCAAGAATGGGTTTTTTTTAATTTCGATATTTTGTTCCCATAGACTTACATGGGACTTCCGGTATCGGTATCGGGTATCGCCGATATTTTAGTGATATCGGCGATACCATTACGATTCCGATACTTTAGGATATCGGAAAGTATCGCTCAACTCTATTGGGTACGTTAACAAATGTTTAATGGGTTAAAGTAGAGTAGGGCCTTACCAAAAGAGTCTACCTTGTCGTGGTGACAGGCTTCAAAAATATTTTGGCCAAATCAAAAGCTGATGGCTATGTATGTGATCTGGTATTAGATGGGAACTCTTAATATCTGATTGGTGAGGATGTGGTGCAAAACAGGAGTTTTTCCAAGAGTGGGCGGTGGGACTGTGGAAGGTTCGAGCTGCAGAGTTTCAAGGGGGCCATACAAATTTTGCCAATATGGGGCCCTGCACTCATAATTGTTACAACCCTATGTGCCTTATTCCAACATATAAGAAATGAAAAACCAATATAAGTGGACATCTCTATTCCAGTGCCTATAGCATTTAGAAAGATGTTTAACTAACACAAGGATGCAAATATCACATGTCCACACTGGCAATGCAGTTTTATACTAATATTCTATTTCTATTATCATAGTCAGCAATCTAAACCGTGAAGTATTACGAGAAAACGATAATATGGACTGTTCCATTTCCTGCAGTTATTGTAATTACCTTGTATGTTCTCCAAGTATAAATAATATTCCAGAGCCGTATAAATGTATAAAAATGATGATGGCACCAATGGTAAAGGTCTATTGAGATAACTACCGGTCTATTCATATGTTTATCGTATTAACTCCAGAATGTATTGCTGAGAAGCAGACCTAGCTACCATGTAATTGTCTCCTCGTCCCATTCCGTAAAGATAATCCCTTCTTTATCCTAGGTCACCGTGGATATTCAATGCTGGGTCTTAATGGTGCGTGACATCGTTTTGCAAGTCAATCAGATCCAACATTAAACAAGTTCATTTAAAGGCTTGAGCGCGGAGCGATCAATATGGTCCAGAGGAAGATGGTATTGATTGGAATTTGCTCAAACTGCTTGACTCATCACTCCCGAAGAGCCGAGAGAGAATGACGGATCCTATTCCAATCATCGGAATATAAGAACATGGAGATGTAACAGATTCATCTGCTCTGCTGTTCACATTTAGCTTCTGTCGAGTATTTTCCTTGGATGATTTAGTGCACGATCGATATCTATTCTTACCTTCATTAAGGACCATTTACATTAAGGTATGCTCTGAACGGTCTTTGAATCGAAAAGTGTGCGGCATTGTACTTTACAAAGATTAGCAATGTTTCGACCTGCTTAAAATGTCATCCTACTTACAATGCAAACAAGATCTGTTAATAAAACAGAAACATCGTACATAGCTGTAATAAAAGCACCCACCTTCATTTGTCAAAGCATCAGTTTGTGCTTCGGAGATTTTGAAGAGCATTCTATGGCCACCTAGTTATTTAACACATTGACCACTGACGTCATTATTGCCCTGCGCTAAGCATAAAAGTAATGGACTGAAAACCGGAAAGTCCCTAGGAAGCTAATATTGTTAATATAATACCGTATAGTTTAGATTCATCTGGGTACGTATATATCAGTAGGCAACGCTGAAAGATTAAACTCAGCTACTGATATATAAGTGGGCAGAGGCCAATGTGTTAAAGCTATACTCATACATACGCGTTTGGAATAGTGTGGAGCATTTAGACATCCCGAATAAGCAGCGGTAAACAAATACTGCAGCGGACCACCTTGCAAGTGCAGTTTAGGGGCCCTTGCACTCAAATTGGTCATTATAGAGCGGGGAAGAGGCACACAATGGTTTCTCTCCATCTGAGAACAATGGTCTGATTATGCTAATCAGAGTTTGATTACAGTTTGATCCGATTTTCTTGGATGAGGAGATGATGGGAAAAAAAATTCTCCACCTTCTCCATTCAGGAAGTCTGTGAAAATCAGACCACACTTGGAAGTCATTTGAGTACAGTACAATGTTTACCACCTACCCATAGACTTGTAGAGTGTAAGCTCTTATGGTCAGTGGGGTCCTCTCTCTCTCTCTCCTGTAAAGTATAAGATCTTATGGTCAGTGGGGTCCTCTCTCTCTCTCTCCTGTAAAGTATAAGATCTTATGGTCAGTGGGGTCCTCTCTCTCTCTCTCTCTCCTGTAAAGTGTAAGCTCCTATGGTCAGTGGGGTCCTCTCTCTCCTGTAGAGTGTAAGCTCTTATGATCAGTGAGGTCCTCTCTCTCTCCTGTAGAGTGTAAGCTCTTATGGTCAGTGGGGTCCTCTCTCTCCTGTAGAGTGTAAGCTCTTATGATCAGTGAGGTCCTCTCTCTCTCCTGTAGAGTGTAAGCTCTTATGGTCAGTAGGGTCCTCTCTCTCTCCTGCAGAGTGTAAGCTCTTATGGTCAGTGGGTTCCTCTCTCTCCTGTAGAGTGTAAGATCTTATGGTCCGTGAGATCCTCTCTCTCGCCTGTAGAGTGTAAGCTCTTATGGTCAGTGGGGTCCTCTCTCTCCTGTAGAGTGTAAGCTCTTATGGTCAGTGGGGTCCTCTCTCTCTCCTGAGAGTGTAAGCTCTTATGGTCAGTGGGGTCCTCTCTTCTGTAGAGTGTAAGCTCTTACGATCAGTGGGTCCTCTCTCTCTCTGTAGAGTGTAAGCTCTTATGGTCGTGGGGTACTCTCTCTTGCTGTAGAGTGTAAGCTCTTATGGTCAGTGGGTCCTCTCTCCTCCTGTAGAGTGTAAGCTCTTATGGTCATTGGGGTCCTCTCTCCTCCTGTAGAGTGTAAGCTCTTATGGTCAGTGGGGTCACTCTCTCTTGCCTGTAGAGTGTAAGCTCTTATGGTCAGTGGGGTCTCTCTCTCTCTTGTAGAGTGTAAGCTCTTATGGTCAGCGGGGTCCTCTCTCTCTCTGTAGAGTGTAAGTCTATACTGTCAGTGGGGTCCTCTCTCTCTCTGTGGGATAAGCTTATGGTCAGTGGGATCCTCTCTCTCTTGGAGTATAAGCTCTTATGGTCAGTGGGTCCTCTCTCTCGCCTGTAGAGTGTAAGCGCATTATGGTCAGTGGGGTCCTCTCTCTCTCCTGTAGATTGTAAGCTCTTATGGTCAGTGGTCCTCTCTCTACCTGTAGAGTGTAAGCCTATGGTCAATGGGGTCCTCTCTCTCTCCTGTAAAGTGTAAGCTCTTATGGTCAGTGGGTCCTCTCTCTCTCCCTGTAGAGTGTAGCTCTTATGGTCAGTGGATCCTCTCTCTCTCCTGTAGAGTGTAAGCTCTTATGGTCAGTGGGTCCTCTCTCTCCTGTAGAGTGTAAGCCTATGGCAGTGGGGTCCTCTCTCTCTCCTGTAGAGTGTAAGCTTTTATGGTCAGTGGGGTCCTCTCTCTGCTGTAGAGTGTAAGCGCTATGGTCAGTGGGGTCTCTCTCTCTCTGTAGAGTGTCAGCTCTTATGGTCAGTGGGGTTCTCTCTCTCTCCTGTAGAGTGTAAGCTCTTATGGTCAGTGGGGTCCTCTCTCTCTGTAGAGTGTAAGCTTTATGGCAGTGGTCCTCTCTCTTTCTTTACTTAGAGTGTAAGCTCTTATGGTCTGGGGTTCTCTTTCCTGTAGAGTGTAAGCTCTTATGGTCAGGGGTCTCTTCTCTTCTCTACTGTAGAGTGTAAGCTCTTATGCGCAGGGTTCCTCTTTCCTATTTAGAGTGTAAGCTCTTATGGTCAGTGGGGTCCTCTCTCTCTCCTATAGAGTGTAAGCTCTTATGGTCAGTGTGGTTTTCTCTCTCCTGTAGAGTGTAAGCTCTTATGGTCAGCGGGGTCCTCTCTCTCTCTCTACTGTAGAGTGTAAGCTCTTATGGTCAGTGGGGTTTTCTCTCTCTCTCTCCTGTAGAGTGTAAGCTCTTATGGTCAGTGGGGTTTTCTCTCTCTCTCTCCTCTCTGCCACATGTATTTTTACAGCATTTAAAAGCTTTCTTTTTTGGTAAAATTTGACAAAGTCAGCAAATTCAAATTTTAAAAACTCCACTCATCTCTATCCACTCATTTCCTTCCTTGAGAGCAAGTTAACATGGACATAATAAAATGATCATCAAGTCACATGGTGCAATTGGTTGCGCAGAATACCAATTATTATTTGCCGGTAACCACAAGTGGACACAGCACATAGACAAGAAGGATTCTGGTTCTTGGAAAAAAAAGATTTTTTTTTTACGCTTGCACAATCTTTTCATAATTATAAAAAAATTGTGAAATGAAGAAACTTAGCACAGATGGAACTTCAAAATAGCCTATAGATAGAAAAAAGTACACTTGATGTATAAAAGGAGTGAGAATACTTCAAGATGAAGGACATCTTTCATAGGATGAAAATGTAGACTAGGAAAAAACGAAGATTTAATGAGACTCCAAATTGTATACGCCATCTGCTGTGTTAGGAATCCATAATGATGTGCCCCTTCTGCTGTCATCATACACTTCCGTCATAACAGGAACTAAAAATGTTTTTTCCAAGTGTCGTTAACTTTTAAGATGTTGGTAAATAAAATCAGGCAATATGTGTATTTAGAATTGCTATTAATTCCAAACATAGGAGCATCAGATTTTGCAGAGATGAATCTTTATCTCATTGTCATATGCAAATTGCCTCTTCAAAGAAAAAGAGGACTTGAACTCTATAGCGCCACCTGTTGAAAGTAGCGATCCTACAAGTCACAATCTACTCTAACGAGTCTTGCAATATGACTTAGGATAAAAGCCAAATCAGTATCTCAATTTGCAGACACGGTGTTTCATGCTATTGGCCCTAGTCAGTGCAAAGTATGAGAACTGATTTGGCTAGGTGAGAGGCTCTGGACTGAGGTCTAAGGGGTAAGGTTTCTCCTTGTGGAGAGTGACATATCAGCTCTGGCTTGTCAAAGTAAGGAGGCTTATTCGCCATGCAATGCTCATTGTCAATGATATAACTTGCTCTTGGGGGGGGTTAATATCCATGGCCCCTTACCAGCCTGAAAATACCAGTGCCCAGCTGTCTGCTTTAGTTTGGCTGGTTGTCAAAAACAGGGGGGACCCAGCGCCATTTATTTTTATTTATTTAAATAATTAAAAATTAAAAAATATGGCTTGGGCACCCCTCTATTCTTGATAACCAGCCTTGCTGAAGCTGACATCTGAGGGTTGCAGCCCCCAGCTGTGAGTTTTGCCTAGGTGGTTATCAAAAATACAGGGAAACTCACGCTATTTTTAAAAAAAATTATTTATTTACAGTGCGAGCGCCGCCTGCTCTCACTGTTATTACCGCCAGTAGGTGTTGGCTGATGGTAGCCGTAATCTCATCAGCCGACAACAATGACTGGAAGTAAACTTTATACCTTCGATCATAGCTGCGGTTCCCACGCTGTCAAATAACAGTGGTGATGATTTTACCACCGATCAGAGATGTGGGCACTACAGATGCTGAACTTTACTGTTTGGGTTTGCCCATCTCTAGTGCAGAGGAAAAGAAGAGGCGTAAAAAAAGCTGGACTGGATGAGAGACTCCTGACAACAAGACAGGTGGGTTAGGTAATAATGGCTTTGTCAGTCACAATTTGCCCCAGAAGTTGATATTCAGCAACCAGGGGGAATTGTAGAATAACTTAAAAAATGAGGGACAGCACTATAAATATTCAGTCTTTGCACAAACTTGATGTATCTGTCAGTAAAAGTTTTAAAGATTATAAATGTACTTCATTAACCATTGAAAAGGTCTAAAAACACTGAAGTAGCAAACTTTGTGAATACCGAACTTTGTGTCAGTCTCAAAACTTGTGACCATAACTGTACTACTGTATGCTTTCACCCAGGGGTGGGATTCAGCCGGTTCTCCCCGGTTCGATGGAACCGCTTGTTAAAAAAGTAGCCGGTTCCCCGAACCGGGGAGATTCAGGGCTGCGATCCGGTACTGGCCCCACAGCCCCAGCACATGTACAGGGCCGGCCGCACAGCAAATTGTGTGCGGCCGTGCCTGCTGTACTGTGACACGGCCGGCAGCAGACACAGCCGCCCGCGTCACACTGTATGGGGCTGGGAGCTGTGCACAGCCGCAGGGGTGGGATTCAGCCGGTTCTCCCGGTTCGATGGAACCGCTTGTTAAAAAAGTAGCCGGTTCCCCGAACCGGGGAGATTCAGGGCCGCAATCCGGTACTGGCCCCCCACTGCCCCAGCAAATTGTGGTCCACGGGCAGGACACAGCCGCCTGCGTCACACTGTATGGGGCTAGGGACTGTGCACAGCGTCACCTTGATGGCTGTGCGCAGCTACTTCTTCCTGGCTAAATACTAGACCAGGAAGTGAGAAGAAGGAAGCTGCCGGATGGAGAGGTGAGTCTGGCCACTGTGCCTGTGAAGCTGCTGTGTGTGTGTGACGCTGCTGTGTGTGTGTGTGTGTGTGTGATAGATGAGGAAGCGATATCAGTGTTGGAATGGGCAGAGGTGAGTAGTTTTTTTTTATGCAAGGCCATTATTCAGTATGGAGCATCATGTGGGGCCATTGTACTGTATGCAGCAGTATATGGGGCCATTATTCAGTATGGAGCATCATGTGGGGCCATTTTACTGTATGCAGCAGTATATGGGGCCATTATTCAGTATGGAGCATCATGTGGGGCCATTATACTGTATGCAGCAGTATATGGGGCCATTATTCAGTATGGAGCATCATGTGGGGCCATTATACTGTATAAAGCAGTATATGGGGCCATTATTCAGTATGGAGCATCATGTGGGGCCATTAAACTGCATGCAGCATCATGTGTGGCCTTTATATAGTATGCAGCATCATGTGTGGCCATTATACAGTATGGAGCATCATGTGGGGCCATTATACTGTATGCTTCATCATGTGGGGCCATTATACTGTATGCGTCATCATATGTGGCCATTATACTGTATGCGTCATCATGTGGGGCCATTATACTGTATGTGTCATCATGTGGGGCCATTATACAGTATGGAGCATCATGTGTGGCCAGTATACTGTATGCAGCATCATGTGTGGCCATTATTCAGTATGCATCATCATATGTGGCCATTATACTGTATGCATCATCATTTGGGGCCATTATACTGTATGCGTCATCATGTGGGGCCATTATACTGTATGCTTCATCATGTGGGGCCATTATACAGTATGGAGCATCATGTGTGGCCAGTATACTGTATGCAGCATCATGTGGGGCCATTATACTGTATGCATCATTATGTGTGGCCATTATACTGTATGCATCATCATGTGGGGCCATTATACTGTATGCATCATCATGTGTGGCCAGTATACTGTATGCAGCATCTTGTGTGGCCAGTATACTGTATGCAGCATCATGTGGGGCCATTATACTGTATGCATCATCATGTGGGGCCATTATACTGTATGCATCATCATGTGGGGCCATTATACAGTATGCAGCATCATGTGTGGCCATTATTCAGTATGCATCATCATATGTGGCCATTATACTGTATGCGTCATCATGTGGAGCCATTATACTGTATGCGTCATCATGTGGGGCCATTATACAGTATGGAGCATCATGTGTGGCCAGTATACTGTATGCAGCATCATGTGGGGCCATTATACTGTATGCATCATCATGTGGGGCCATTATACTGTATGCATCATCATGTGGGGCCATTATACTGTATGCATCATCATGTGGGGCCATTATACTGCATGCAGCATCATGTGTGGCCTTTATACATTATGGAGCATCATGTGTGGCCAGTATACTGTATGCAGCATCATGTGGGGCCATTATACTGTATGCATCATCATGTGGGGCCATTATACTGCATGCAGCATCATGTGTGGCCTTTATACAGTATGGAGCATCATGTGGGGCCATTATACTGCATGCAGCATTATATGTGGCCTTTATACAGTATGGAGCATCACGTGTGGCCAGTATACTGTATGCAGCATCATGTGGGGCCATTATACTGTATGCATCATCATGTGGGGCCATTATACTGCATGCAGCATCATGTGTGGCCTTTATACAGTATGGAGCATCATGTGTGGCCATTGTACAGTATGCAGCATCATGTGGGGCCATTATACAGTATGGAGCATCATGTGTGGCCATTATACAGTATGGAGCATCATGTGTGGCCATTGTACAGTATGCAGCATCATGTGGGGCCATTATACAGTATGGAGCATCATGTGTGGCCATTATACAGTATGGAGCATCATGTGTGGCCATTATTCAGTATGGAGCATCACATGTGGCGATTATACAGTATGGAGTTGTTTTTCTAATCTAAAACCTCAGTATTCCGGTTAAATTGCCGTGTTGGCACTTTGCGATAAATAAGTGGGTTTTAGATTGAAGTTTGGGCACTCGGTCTCAAAAAGGTTCGCCATCACTGTGCTAGACTGTCTGCACTCCTTCCAGGTGTGACGTCGTTTCTGGAGGCGCGTCATTCCAGGAGGGGGCGTGTTCTGCCAAAGCCAGGAAGAGAAGCGTCCATTGGTCTCTGCAGTCTGATGCCGGCGTCTGTAGCTGCAGGAGGGAAATCACAGGTCAGAGTCCTCAGTGACACCGAGGAGGATTTATTAACGGGTTGGGGGCAGATACTTGGGGCTGTATAGTGGGGTTTCAGGGGATGATTGCACACTTGTGGGGTCTGTGTGTGCTCCTAGGGGGTTCTGCACACTTGTGGGGGTCTGTGTGTGCTCCTGGGGGGTTCTGCACCCTTGTGGGGGTCTGTGTGTGCTCCTGGGGGGTTCTGAACACTTGTGTGGGTCTGTGTGTGCTCCTAGGGGGTTCTGCACACTTGTGGGGGTCTGTGTGTGCTCCTAGGGGGTTATGCACACTTGTGGGGTCTGTGTGTGCTCCTGGGGGGTTCTGCACACTTGTGGGGTCTGTATGTGCTCCTAGAGGTTTGTATATGTTTGAGGAAAAGGTGCGTATAAATGGGTGTGGCTTTAAAATAGCTGTGGCTTAAAAATGGGTGTGGTTTAAAAATGGGTGTGGTTTTCACACCCACACAGAACCTGTTGTTAAAAATTTGAATCCCACCCCTGCACAGCCGTCACCTTGATGGCTGTGCGCAGCTCCTTCTTCCTGGCTAAATGCTAGACCAGGAAGTGAGAAGAAGGAAGCTGCCGGATGGAGAAGTAAGTCTGGCCGCTGTGCCTGTGAAGCTGCTGTGTGTGTGTGTGTGTGTGAAGCTGCTGTGTGTGTGTGTGACGCTGTGTGTGTGTGTGAGTGAGACGCTGTGTGTGTGATGTGAGGAAGCAATATCAGCGTTGGAATGGGCAGAGGTGCGTAGTTTTTTTTATGCAAGGCCATTATTCAGTATGGAGCATCATGTGGGCCATTGTACTGTATGCATGCAGTATATGGGCCATTATTCAGTTTGGAGCATCATGTGGGGCCATTTTACTGTATGCAGCAGTATATGGGGCCATTATTCAGTATGGAGCATCATGTGGGGCCATTTTACTGTATGCAGCAGTATATGGGGCCATTATTCAGTATGGAGCATCATGTGGGGCCATTATACTGTATGCAGCAGTATATGGGGCCATTATTCAGTATGGAGCATCGTGTGGGGCCATTATACTGTATGCAGCAGTATATGGGGCCATTATTCAGTATGGAGCATCGTGTGGGGCCATTATACTGTATGCAGCATCATGTGTGGCCTTATACAGTATGCAGCATCATGTGTGGCCTTTATACAGTATGGCAGCATCATGTGGGGCCATTATACTGTATGAGCATCATGTGGGGCCATTATACTGTATGCGTCATCATATGTGGGCCATTATTACTATATTGGCATTAATGTAGGTCAAGGGCCATTATACTGTATGCGTCATCATGTGGGGCCATTATACAGTATGGAGCATCATGTGTGGCCAGTATACTGTATGCAGCATCATGTGTGGCCTTTATACAGTATGGAGCATCATGTGGGGCCATTATACTGCATGCAGCATCATGTGTGGCCTTTATACAGTATGGCGCATCATGTGGGGCCATTATACTGTATGCGTCATCATGTGGGGCCATTATACAGTATGGAGCATCATGTGTGGCCATTATACTGTATGCAGCATCATGTGGGGCCATTATACTGATGACTATGTTGCCTTATACAGTATGTCATGTGGGCCATTGTACTATGCCATTGGGCACAGTTGCATCATGTGTGGCCTTATACAGTTATTGTGTGATGGGGCACATCATGTGGGGCCATTATACAGTATGGAGCATCATGTGTGGCTTTACGTATGGCTCGTGTGCATATACAGTAGCAGCATCATGTGTGGCATTTACAGTATGGTTGTTTTTCTAATCTAAAACCTCAGTATTCCGGTTAAATTGCCGTGTTGGCACTTTGCGATAAATAAGTGGGTTTTAGATTGAAGTTTGGGCACTCGGTCTCAAAAAGGTTCGCCATCACTGTGCTAGACTGTCTGCACTCCTTCCAGGTGTGACGTCGTTTCTGGAGGCGCGTCATACCAGGAGGGGGCGTGTTCTGCCAAAGCCAGGAAGAGAAGCATCCATTGGTCTCTGCAGTCTGATGCCGGCGTCTGTAGCTGCAGGAGGGAAATCACAGGTCAGAGTCCTCAGTGACACCGAGGAGGATTTATTAACGGGTTGGGGGCAGATACTTGGGGCTGTATAGTGGGGTTTCAGGGGATGATTGCACACTTGTGGGGTCTGTGTGTGCTCCTAGGGGGTTCTGCACACTTGTGGGGGTCTGTGTGTGCTCCTGGGTGGGGTTCTGCACACTTGTGGGGGTCTGTGTGTGCTCCTGGGAGGGTTATGCACACTTGTGGGGGTCTGTGTGTGCTCCTGGGGGGTTCTGCATGCTTGTGGGGTCTGTGTGTGCTCCTAGGGGGTTCTGCACACTTGTGGGGATCTGTGTGTGCTCCTGGGGGGTTCTGCACACTTGTGGGGGTCTGTGTGTGCTCCTAGAGGGTTCTGCACACTTGTGTGTGTCTGTGTGTGCTCCTAGGGGGTTATGCACACTTGTGGGGTCTGTGTGTGCTCCTGTGGGGTTCTGCACACTTGTGGGGTCTGTGTGTGCTCCTAGAGGTTTGCATATGTTTGAGGAAAAGGTGCGTGTAAATGGGTGTGGCTTTAAAATGGGTGTGGTTTAAAAATGGGTGTGGTTTTCCTACACACAAACACAGAACCTGTTGTTAAAAATTTGAATCCCACCCCTGCTTTCACTATTGCTTTGGGTGGACCTTTACAAGCATGGACTACTACATCCAATTAAGATATACTTAATGCTCTTAAAGCCCACAGCCCTTTCACGTCTGTATTTTCCACCCCGTAAAGCTGCATCTGATTGCCAGGATTAAGCATACAGTAAGTATTCAGACCCTTTAAATTTTTCACTCTTAGTTTCATTGCAGCCATTTGGTAAATTCAAAAAAGTTCATTTTTGTCTCATTAATGTACACTCTGCACCCCATATTGACTGAAAAAAACAGAAATGTAGACATTTTTGGAAATTTATTAAAAAAGAAAAACTGAAATATCACATTGTCCAAGTATTCAGACCCTTTGCTCAGACACTCATATTTTTGTCAAATCCTATCTATTTCCTTATGATCCTCCTTGAGAGGGTTCTACTCCTTCATTGGAGTCCAGCTGTGTTTAATTAAACTGATAGGACTTGATTTGTAAAGGCACACACCTGTCTATATAAGACCTCACAGCTCACAGTGCATGTCAGACCAAATGAGAATCATGAGGTCAAAGAAACTGGCCAAGGAGCTCAGAGACAGAATTGTGGCAAGGCACAGATCTGGCCAAGGTTGCAAAAGAATTTCTGCAGTACTCAAGGTTCCTAAGAGCACAGTGGCCTCCATAATCCTTAAATGGAAGAAGTTTGGGACCACCAGAAGTCTTCTAGACCTAGCCATCCAGACAAAATGAGCAGTCGTGGAAGAAGAGCCTTGGTGAGAGAAGTAAAGAAGAACCCCAAGATCACTGCGGCTGAGCTCCACAGAAGCAATAGGGAGATGGGAGAAAGTTCCACAAAGTCAACTATCACTACAGCCCTCCACTAGTCAGGCCTTTATGGCAGAGTGGCCCGACAGAAGCTTCTCCTCAGTGCCAGACATATGAAATCCCGCATAGAGTTTGCTAAAAAACACATGAAGGATTCCCAGACTATGAGAAATAAGATTCTCCAGGCTGAGGAGACGAAGATAGAACTTTTTGGTGATAATTCTAAGCGGTATGTGTGGAGAAAACCAGGCATTGCTCATCACCTGCCCCATACAATCCCAACAGTGAAACATGGTGGTGGCAGCATCATGCTATGGGGGTGTTTTTCAGCTGCAGGGACAGGACGACTGGTTGCAATTGAAGGAAAAATGAATGCGGCCAAGTACAGAGATATCCTGGATGAAAACCTGTTCCAGAGTGCTCTGGACCTCAGACTTGGCCGAAGGTTCACCTTCCAACAAGACAATGACCCTAAGCACACAGCTAAAATATCAAAGGAGTGGCTTCAGAACAACTCTGTGACCATTCTTGATGGCTCAGCCAGAGCCCTGGCCTAAACCCTATTGAGCATCTCTGGAGAGACCTGAAAATGGCTGTCCACCAACATTCACCATCCAACCTGACGGAATTGGAGAGAATCTGCAAGGAAGAATGGCAGAGGATCCCCAAATCCAGGTGTGAAAAACTTGTTGCATCATTCCCAAGAAGACTCATGGCTGTACTAGCTCAAAAGGTGCTTCTACTCAATACTGAGCAAAGAGTCTGAATACTTATGACCAAGTGATATTTCAGTTTTCTTTTTTAAAAAATTTGGAAAAATTTCTACATTTATGTTTTTTCTTTCAGTCAAGATGGGGTGCAGAGTGTACATTAATGAGAAAAAAATGAACTTTTTTGAATTTACCAAATGGCTGCAATGAGACAAAGAATGAAAAATTTAAAGGGGTCTGAATACTTTCCGTACCCACTGTATATCCACAGTATGTATCTCACACAGGAAACCTTCAGTCTGTGTTTCCAGGAAGTTTTGGAGACCTTGGTCATGCTGGTAAATTTGCAGATTTTTCTTCTTTCCTCTGTGAAAATTGGAAATTCTGCATTATTTACATGTGATACAATAAATTAGGAGTGCACAACCTTTTTAGTCCAAAGACCCTATTGTACTACTCCTAAGGACCTCAAGAAAACGTAAAAGGCTATTCAAATTTTCGACTTATCGACAGTATGTGCCTTAAGTATGGGCCGATTTATGGATGTTCCAGGGAAAACTCAAGAGAAGGAGCCAAGGTGTCCATGCATAAGTAATTCAAGGGAAATCTAAATTAGAGTTGAGAAAATGAACTCATATAAAAATCTAATTCATCATGAGTTTCCATTAAAATTTGTATTTGCCAGAATCAAAATTTTACATCATTTCGATTTACATGAACCTAGCAAAATAACGGCAAGAAGAAGAATCCTATCGGGCATTCTTGTCTTCGGTCTTCTCTGTCTGGAATTTTCTGGCACTGACATGATCACTTGCCATACGACACATGTTCTGACCTGCAGTAAGGTGCAAAAGTCTTAAGCAGGTGTAGAAAACATGCTGCAAATTAAGGTTGCTTTTTGAAATAGAAGTGTTCATAGTTTAATTTTATAATTTAACAAAACGCAAAGTGAATGAACAAAAGAGAAATCTAAATAGTATAAATATTTAGTGACCACCCTTTGCCTTCAAAATGGCATCAATTCTTCCAGGTACATGCTTTTTTTACACAATTCTTCCATGAAGCCAGACTTTTCCAAACACTAGATAGTTGTAGCTGGTTATCGCTGGTTGCTGCCAGTTCTGAGCTGATTGCACTGCTGGACATTTTCCAATTTCACAAAGAAGGAATCATGACGTATGTTTCATCTGTTGCACATCATCCACAGCATTGACCATTTCTTGGTGTATCTTCAAAAGACCTTGAAAAGCATATCTTAAATCCTTAGTTTCTTTGAAACCATTGCCAGGGAGATACCTTAGTGATGCAGTATAACTACCTTGTGTCTTGTTGCAGTGCTTAATCTTGCCGTGGTGTATGACCTGTGATATGAAGGAAGAACAAAGTCCTAAAACTGATGGTATGGCGCCCACAAGAGTCCTAATCTTGACATTATTGAGTCTGTCTGGGATTACATGAAGACACAAATCTCTTAGTGTGTGGTGGAATTGAGCGATGGAAGTGGGTGTCTGGATCTGGCATGGTGAGGCCTGTCAATTAACTGAAACTTTCTTTCTCCCCACTTCACCATGTGACATGGAGAGCCGACTCAGCTGCATTGTTTTTTCCCCTTCAGTCAAGTTTTTATTGTTACCTGGAGATATATAATAATTGAAAAGAAAGTAAAATCAAGTAGAACTTTTTGAGAGCCTTATGAATGAAGGGCCTTTATGTTCAGGTGCTGAACCACACCAAGCGCTGGCAGATTGCTCCTATTCCCGCACACACTAAATCATTATATTTCCATTTTCAGTACAAGCTGTGGAATATTTACCTCTCTAGTTCTTTCGCTTTATTGGCAGCCGGTTTGTGTCCTCGCTGCCAAATGCTATTATTACACTAAGAAGTATCTGATTCAAAATTTTAGGCAAAATGCATTTTTATGTTGCACAGTATGACAGACCGCGAACCACTTCTGCAATATCAGGATGGAAAATTAGGATGCCTCTATACAGGAGAAGAAACCATTGATGTGCTACTGTTCTGCACAAACGAAAAACCTCCCCTTCTCTGACGTCACTTCCTCCTCTGCAGCTATTGGCTGAAATTGTATCCTCATTGTATCCTTACTGTTTTGTTCACCCCCTTGTATGTTTTCCCTAAAAATGGTCAATCTTAGAGGTTAAAGGTTTTATCCCAGCACAAGAGTCTTTGAATGTATTTTGCAAAAATAACAAAATAAATCATACTCGTCATACTGCTGTCACTTTCTGGATCCAGTGTAAGTGATGACATCATTGTTCACCCATCCACAGTACCGAAGGGGCAGCTGATTGGCTGCAACAGTCAGGTGACTTGAACCACCTGTCACTTGATATTTTTCTGATGGCACATGGTTCGCTTGACTGCTGCAGCCTATCACAAGCAGTGGCGGTCTCTTGGCTGGTTCAATGGTGATGTCAATGAGTTCCCTAAGCTGGATTCACAAGAGTGATAGCAGGCGAATAAGATTTATTTTTTATTTTTATATTTTTAAATAATCCAATCCGCAGGTAACAAGTAACTTTAGCCCGGACAACAATGTTAATAATAAATACAGAGCCATTTCATCCCTGGAGCTATGCATCCACCATAGGCTTCCTTTTTTTCGGCCGTGACAACCCATATTCCTCACTTGACCACTGATGCTGGTCACAGAGTATATACGACACAAGACTTTTTAGGCCAGTGACTGATTGCAGAGGTCACAAGGGGTATGTGGATCGTAATCAATACCGAAATGGGAAACTGAAAATCAACAAAGAGGATGGAAAATCTGCAGTGTGGTAACACATGCCGTATAGCTCAGTCCCATCAATCAGACTCTCTTATATGCAGGTAACAAAGTAATTTCTGCTATTGTTAAGGCCAGCTAATAAGAATTAGTGTTCTAAGAGCAATTTCTTCTCACTATCATTATCCATCCAATAACAATAATTTTATTTCTATAGCGCCAGCATATTCTGCAGCATTTTACAAAGACACAGGGACAAGTACAGACAATAAAGACAGTACAAAGTAACACATAGTTCACCGATTACATGATGAGTGAGGACCCTTCTTGCAAGCTTACAATCGATAAGTAAATAAGTTAACATCATAGGTAGAACGTGCTTGTTATGTAAGGTCCATCCATTATTATATTAAATAGGGCATTTCAATTAAGCAGCATGATCCGGTCATCAGCCAGTATCTGCCCAAGCATAATAAGTAAGGGCAATTGGGTGCATGAAGGATGTGTAGACAGATGAGTAAGAGGGACCAGATTCCGAGAAAATGTAAAAAGGGATAACAGGGAAGAGTTAGATTAGTGAAGAGAGGTGATAGGCCTGCCTAAAAAGATGTGTTTTTAAAGCATGCTTAAAAATGGAATTAGTCAGATCATCTGGGGTAGTGCATTCCAGAAAACTTGGTGCAGCGCGAGTTAAGTCTTGGAGACGGAGGTACGAGGTTCGGATTATGGAGGATGTTAGTCTCAGATCAGTTGCAGAACAGAGAACTCGTGTAGGGCGGTAGTCAGAGATGAGGGAGGAAATGTTTGGTGATGCAGTACTGTGAAGGGCTTTGTGGATGATAGAGATAAGATTGTATAGTACTCAGTGGTGGATGGGAAACCAGTGCAATGGCTGGCACAGGGTGGAGGCACTGATGAAGCAGATGGATAGAAATACCACACTGGCTGCCGCCTACAGTATGAATTAGAGAGGAGAAACAACAATATCTACTGTAGGCACAGAAGCAATTCTTAAGATGCTTTGAGTAATCTAACAGACACATGTTATATTGGAGCAGTCCCTTTAATTGCTCTGCCTATTCATTAAGAATGGGAGTTATGGCACAGTTATTAGTGAATTGTATGGCCCTGTCTGTATGGCACTGTTATTTGTGCATTGTATGACCCTGTCTGTTTGGCACTTCTATTAGTGCTTTGTATGGCCCTGTCTGTATGGCACTGTTATTAGTGCATTGGATGACCCTGTCTATGTGGCACTGTTATTAGTGCATTGTATGACCCTGTATCTATGGCACTGCTATTAGTGCATTGTATGAGCTTCTCTCTATGGCACTGTTATTAGTGCATTGTATCACCCTGTATCTATGGCACTGTTATTAGTGCATTGTATGACCTTGTCTCTATGACACTTGTTGTGAATGTGTTAGAAATTAATTCTGAGCAGAAGCTCCCTCTGGTGGTTACAAACAGTACTGAACCATTCAATGAGGATTGGCAATCAGGAGTTACAGACTGGTCTTATATAAGGGAGGTTCCCTCCCATCATGGTTGCCGGTGATCAATTGTTCTTGTCTCAACTGTGGTTCCTGGTTCACTTGGAAGCTTGCTGAGTCTTGCCTCTTCTCCTGCTCTCAGATAAGATATTTTCTGTTTTTGTTTTTGTGTTTGCTTTTTGCATTGTTCCCTGCACTTCTGTGGAGGTCAGCCAGGTCCCCTCCGGGGGCTTGTGCTCCTCTCGTTTATCTGAGCCCCTGTTATTTGTTCATTTGCCTTTTCCAGTTTTTTCAGTGGCTGCGGCTTAGTTTTGTTATACCAGAGAACTAATTTAGGTGGTAGAGGTCGTGTGATCTCAGGTGTTTTTGCAATTAGTAGAGTTGGTATTTTTTAGGGTTTTTTTGGATTGCAGTAAGTGTCCTTCCTATCCTTTTTCTTTCTAGGCAGATTGGGCCCCAACATTTGCTCTTACTATTTTCTGTCTGTGTCTGTATTTCCTCTTGTCTAACCGCCATTACATGTTTAGGGGCTTCCTATGTTCTTTGGGGATCTGCTCCGGGGCAGATAGCTTTCCTCTTCCTATCTTTAGGTGTAGTTAACCTCTCAGGCTGTGATGAGGCGTCTAGGACCAACGTAGGAACGCTCCACGGCTGCCTTTAGTTGTGGTGGTTAGTCAGGGTACTGCAATCCAGTAGATTCCAACCTCTCTGGTGTATTGCCATTTTTGCCTGCTCTCCTCAGCTACCAAATCATAACAGACACTGTTATTAGTGCATTGTATGACCTGTCTGTATGGCACTTTTATTAATGCATTGTATGACTTGCCATGGCACTGTTATTAGTGCATGCTGATCTGTTTCTATGACCTTTATTATCCATTATGACCTTGTCTCTATGGCACTGTTATTACTGCATTTTATGACCTTGTCTGTATGGCACTGTTATTAGTGCATTGTATGACCTTGTCTGTATGGCACTGTTATTAGCGCATTGTATGACCTTGTCTGTATGCACTGTTATTAGTGCATTGTATGACCTGTCTGTATGGCACTGTTATTAATGCATTGTATGACCTTGTCTCTATGGCACTGTTTAGTGCATTTTAGTCCTTGTCTCTATGGCACTGTTATTGTGATTGTATGACCTTGTCTCTATGGCACTGTTATTAGTGATTGTATGACCCTGTATCTATGGCACTGTTATTATGTGCATTGTATGACCTTGTCTCTTATGGACACTGTTATTAGTGCATTGTATGTACCTTGTCTGTATGGCACTGTTATTAGTGACATTGTATGACCTGTCTGTATGGCACTGTTATTAATGCATTGTATGACCTTGTCTTATGGCACTGTTATTAGTGCATTGTAAGTCCTTGTCTCTATGGCACTGTTATTAGTGCATTGTATGACCTTGTCTCTATGGCACTGTTATTAGTGCATTGTATGACCCTGTCTGTATGGCACTGTTATTAGTGCATTGTATGACCTGTCTCTATGGCACTGTTATTAGTGCATTGTATGACCCTGTCTCTATGGCACTGTTATTAGTAATTGTATGACCCTGTTCTATGGCACTGTTATTATTCATTGTATGACCCTGTCTTATGGCACTGTTATTAGTACATTGTATGACCTTGTCTCTATGACACTGTTATTAGCGCATTGTAAGTCCTTGTCTTATGGCACTGTTATTAGTGCATTGTATGACCTTGTCTCTATGGACACTGTTATTAGTACATTGTATGACCTGTCTTATGGCACTGTTATTAGTACATTGTATTGACCCTTGTCTCTATGGCACTGTTATTAGTACATTGTATGACCTTGTCTCTATGGCACTGTTATTAATGCATTGTATGACCTTGTCTCTATGGCACTGTTATTAGTGCATTGTATGACCTTGTCTTATGGCACTGTTATTAGCGCATTGTATGACCTTGTCTTATGCACTGTTATTAGCGCATTGTAAGTCCTTGTCTGTATGGCACTGTTATTAGTGCATTGTATGACCCTGTATCTATGGCACTGTTATTAGTGCATTGTATGACCCTGTCTGTATGGCACTGTTATTAAGCATTGTATGACCTTGTCTCTATGACACTGTTATTAGTGCATTGTAGTCCTTGTCTCTATGGCACTGTTATTAGTGCATTGTATGACCTTGTCTGTATGGCACTGTTATTAGTGCATTGTATGACCTTGTCTTATGGCACTGTTATTATGCATTGTATGACCTTGTCTTATGGCACTGTTATTAGTGCATTGTAAGTCCTGTCTTATGGCACTGTTATTAGGCATTGTATGACCTTGTCTTATGGCACTGTTATTAATGCATTGTATGACCTTGTCTTATGGCACTGTTATTAGTGCATTGTAAGCCTTGTCTCTATGGCACTGTTATTAGTGCATTGTATGACCTTGTCTCTATGGCACTGTTATTAGTGCATTGTATGACCTTGTACTCTATGGCACTGTTATTAGTGCATTGTATGACCCTGTCTGTATGGCACTGTTATTAATTGCATTGTATGACCTTGTCTCAATGGCACTGTTATTAGTGCATTGTATGACCTTGTCTTATGGCACTGTTATTAGTGCATTGTATGACCTGTATTATGGCACTGTTATTAGTGCATTGTATGACCTTGTCTTATGGCACTGTTATTAGTGACATTGTATGACCTGTATCTATGGCACTGTTATTAGGCATTGTATGACCCTGTCTTATGGCACTGTTATTAGTCATTGTATGACCCTGTCTGTATGGCACTGTTATTAGTGCATTGTTGACCCTGTCTCTATGGAACTGTTATTATTGCATTGTATGACCCTGTCTCTATGGCACTGTTATTAGTGCATTGTAAGACCTTGTCTCTATGGCACTGTTATTAGTGCATTGTATGACCTTGTCTCTATGGCACTGTTATTAGTGCATTGTATGACCTTGTCTCTATGGCACTGTTATTAGTGCATTGTATGACCTTGTCTCTTATGGCACTGTTATTGAGTATGACTTCTGTATGACCTTAGTCTCTATGGCACACTGTTATTAAGTGCATTGTATGACCTTGCTCTATGGCACTGTTATTATGTAGCATTGTATGACCTTGTCTCTATGGCACTGTTATTAGTGCATTGTATGACCCTGTCTCTATGGCACTGTTATTAGTGCATTGTATGACCTTGTCTCTAATGGCACTGTTATTAGTGCATTGTATGACCTTGTCTTATGGCACTGTTATTAGTGCATTGTATGTCCTTGTCTCTATGGCACTGTTATTAGTGCATTGTATGACCTTGTCTCTATGGCACTGTTATTAGTGCATTGTAGACCTTGTCTCTATGGCACTGTTATTAGTGCATTGTATGACCTTGTCTCTATGGCACTGTTATTAGTGCATTGTATGACCTTGTCTCTATGGCACTGTTATTAGTGCATTGTATGACCTTGTCTCTATGGCACTGTTATTAGTGCATTGTATGACCTGTCTGTATGGCACTGTTATTAGTGCATTGTATGACCTTGTCTCTTGGCACTGTTATTAGTGCATTGTATGACCTGTCTCTATGGCACTGTTATTAGTGCATTGTATGACCTTGTCTCTATGGCACTGTTATTAGTGCATTGTATGACCTTGTCTCTATGGCACTGTTATTATGCATTGTATGACCTTGTCTTATGGCACTGTTATTAGTGCATTGTATGACCTTGTCTCTATGGCATTACTGTTGTTATTAGGCATTGTATATGACCTTGTCTGTATGGCACTGTTATTAGTGCATTGTATGACCTTGTCTCTATGGCACTGTTATTAGTGCATTGTATGACCTTGTCTCTATGGCACTGTTATTAGTGCATTGTATGACCTGTCTTATGGCACTGTTATTAGTGCATTGTATGACCTTGTCTGTATGGCACTGTTATTAGTGCATTGTATGACCTTGTCTCTATGGCACTGTTATTAGTGCATTGTATGACCTTGTCTCTATGGCACTGTTATTAGTGCATTGTATGACCTTGTCTCTATGGCACTGTTATTAGTGCATTGTATGACCTGTCTGTATGGCACTGTTATTAGTGCATTGTATGACCTTGTCTCTATGGCACTGTTATTAGTGCATTGTATGACCTGTCTGTATGGCACTGTTATTAGTGCATTGTATGACCTTGTCTCTATGGCACTGTTATTAGTGCATTGTATGAGCACTGTTATTAGCATGTATGACCTGTTTATGGCACTGTATTAGTGCATTGTAAGTACCTTGTCTTATGGCACTGTTTAGTGCATTGTATGCCTTGTCTTATGGCACTGTTATTAGTGCATTGTATGACCTTGTCTCTATGGCACTGTTATTAGTGCATTGTAAGCCTTGTCTTATGGCACTGTTATTAGTGCATTGTTGACCTGTCTCTGTTTGGCACTGTTATTTGTGCACTTTATGCACTTATGTCTTATGCATGTTATTATGCATTGTATGCCTTGTCTCTATGCACTGTTATTAGTGCATTGTATGACCTGTCTTATGGCACTGTTATTAGTGCATTGTATGACCTTGTCTCTATGGCACTGTTATTATGCATTGTATGACCTGTCTATGGCACTGTTATTAGTGCATTGTATGACCTTGTCTTATGGCACTGTTATTAGTCATTGTAGCCTGTATTATGGCATGTTATTTGCATGAACTGTCTTATGGCATGTTATTGTCATTGTATGCCTTTTCATGAGCACTGTTATATGGCATTTATGACTTGTCTTATGGCACTGTTATTATGCATTGTATGACCTTTCTCTATGGCACTGTTATTAGTGCATTGTATGACCTGTCTTATGGCACTGTTATTAGTGCATTGTATGACCCTTGTCTCTATGGCACTGTTATTAGTGCATTGTATGACCTTGTCTTATGGCACTGTTATTAGTGCATTGTATGACCTTGTCTCTATGGCACTGTTATTATGCATTGTATGACCTTGTCTTATGGCACTGTTATTAGTCATTGTATGACCTGTCTTATGGCACTGTTATTAGTGCATTGTATGACCTTGTCTCTATGGCACTGTTTATTAGTGCATTGTATGACCTTGTCTTATGCACTGTTATTATGCATGTATGACCTTGTCTCTATGGCACTGTTATTAGCATTGTATGACCTTGTCTCTATGGCACTGTTATTAGTGCATTGTATGCCTTGTCTCTATGGCACTGTTATTAGTGCATTGTATGCATTGTCTTATGCACTGTTATTAGTGCATTGTAGACTTGTCTTATGGCACTGTTATTAGTGCATTGTAGACCTTGTCTCTATGGCACTGTTATTAGTGCATTGTATGACCTTGTCTCTATGGCACTGTTATTAGTGCATTGTATGACCTTGTCTGTATGGCACTGTTATTAGTGCATTGTATGACCTTGTCTGTATGGCACTGTTATTAGTGCATTGTATGACCTGTCTCTATGGCACTGTTATTAGTGCATTGAAATGACCTTGTCTGTATGGCACTGTTATTAGTGCATTGTATGACCCTGTCTCTATGGCACTGTTATTAGTGCATTGTATGACCTGTCTTATGGCACTGTTATTAGTGCATTGTATGACCTGTCTCTATGGCACTGTTATTAGTGCATTGTATGACCTTGTCTTATGGCACTGTTATTAGTGCATTGTATGACCTGTCTTATGGCACTGTTATTAGTGCATTGTATGACCTTGTCTTATGGCACTGTTCTTGCCGATTGTATTGTACTGTCTTTGCACGTTATATCATTGTAACCTGCTTAGGCGTTATTAGCTGTACCTGCTTATGCACGTATTGTGCATTGTTACTGCTATGGCTGTATGATTGTAGCTGTCTATGGACTTTTTATGCATTGAGCCTTCTCATCCTGTATTGTGCTGTAGCCTGCTTAGGCAGTATGTGCATTGTAGCCTGTCTATGGCTTTATTAGGCATTGTATCTGTCTAGGCACGTTATTCTTGTGACCTGTCTTAGGAGTATTATGCTTGTATGACTGTCTTGGCACGTTGTCATGTATGACCCGTCTTGGCACGTTATTATGCATTATGTGTTATTTCATGTAGCCTTCTTATGCACGTTATGCTGTATGTATGGCATGTTATTAGTGCATTGTATGACCCTGTCTTAGGCATGTTATTATGCATTGTATGACTGTCTTATGGCACTGTTTAGTGCATTGTTGCCTGTCTTAGGCACTGTTATTATGCATTGTATGACCTGTCTTATGCACTGTTATTAGCATTGTATGACCTGTCTCTATGCACTGTATTAGGCATTGTATGACCTTTCTTATGGCACTGTTATTAGGCATTGTAGCCTGTCTATGGCATGTTATTAGTGCATTGTAGCCTTGTCTTATGCACTGTTATTGTGCATTGTAGCCTTGTCTTATGGCACTGTTATTAGTGCATTGTAGTCCTGTCTCTATGGCACTGTTATTAGTGCATTGTAGCCTTGTCTTATGGCACTGTATTAGTGCATTGTAGACCTGTCTTATGGCACTGTTATTATGCATTGTATGACCTGTCTCTTGGACTGTTATTAGGCATGTATGACCTGTCTGTATGCACTGTTACTGTTATTAGTGCATGTATGACCCTGTCTATGGCACTGTTATTTGCATTGTATCTGTCTTTGCACGTATCTTAGCTGTCTTCTGTATATGCATGTACCTTTATGCACGTTATCATGTACTGTTTGCATGTTTGCATTATGACTTGTATGCATGTATTCATTGTATGACTTCTGATGTATTTGCATTGTGTTTATGGCACTTATCATGTAAGTTTTGGCATGTTAGCATGTATGTGTGTTTACATGTATGTTAGCGTATGATTAACTTGTCTTAGGCTGTATAGTGATTGTATCCTTTCTTTTGTAGGTCTTATGCATGTATTATGCTATTGTATTGCTGTACTTTCTTTCGTTAGCATTATATGCTGTATTTGTAGTGTTGTGTTGTATGCTTTAGGCATTGTATACCTTTCTTAGGCACTTTTTGGCATTTTGACCTTGTTGATGGCTGTTTTGTCTATGTATCCTGTCTTGGACGTTATTAGTGCTTTAGACCTGTCTCTATGGCACTGTATTTCATTTTGACCTTCTATGGCATGTTATGTGCATTGTATGACCCTGTCTTTGGCACGTTTTGCTATGACCTGTCTATGCACTGTTATTAGTGCTGATGACCTGTCTGTATGGCCTTTTATCATTTATACCTGTTTCTGGACTGTATTAGGCTTGTTCCTTGTCTATGGCACTGTTATTAGTGCATTGTATGACCTTTCTATGGATGTTTTATCTGTTTATCCTTTTATGATTTATTGATGCCTTTCTATGGCATGTATTCGCTGTATGCCTGTTTTGGCCTTATAGTTTTGTCTGTAGGCTTTTGTCTTTGACCTGTTCTATGGCCTTTATATGCATTTATGCCTTTTTTAATGACCTTTTAGGTTTGTATTCTTCTTGTCTTATGATGAGTTCATTTTAAGGCTTTATGTAACTTTTATGGTGTTTTGCTT
>JARQOD010000002.1:21448818-21552072 GCA_033576555.1 Oophaga sylvatica | reverse complement strand
TTTTCTCTTTCTTTATCAATCTACCAAGATGAAGAAGTCAGTGAGTAAGGCACGTGGTCGTGGTCGAGGCCGGGAATTGCACAGGAGAGGACGTGGGGATTCTGTGGCTGCTGCCGCACCAGTGACACAGCATCCACCAGTTTTCCCCGTGAGCGTTCCTTTATGCGCACTTTTGTAGGACTCAGCGTACCCCCTGCTGCGTGAAGAACAAATTGAAGCCGTTGTTGGTTGGATGGAGCCAATGCATCGACTTCAATACCTTCCCCTCCTCTCAGGACCACAGCACTGTTGAACAACCATCAGTCTCTTCACCGCCTGCCAATTGCCCAGGCGTCAGAGAGCTCTGTACAGGAGCCAGTTGATCTCTGCTTCTGTTCTCAGAATCGTTGCTTGGAAACAGGGGCCCAGCCAAGCAGCATTCTGGAATGTGAAGAAGAGGCAGTATGCAGTGATCGCAACAGCTGTGTCTCTCTGATCTGAAGAGGCGGGTGAGCCAGTGCCGATGGTCAGCACACCGCAGAACGCATCTTGATGATGATGAGACTCAGTTGCCAGTTTCTGTGTGCTGGTGCTGGCCAGACCACCCAACAACAGCAGGTGTTGGAAGAGGGTAGTGGTGGAGATGATTGAGGTCAAGACCCAACATGGCGTGAGGAACAGGAAGGTGGTGGGAGCAGCTCTGAGGAAGAGATTGCACCAACGGTCCAAACATAGGGAGAGGTAGGCTGCAGACTCGCTTGCCTGTACCTCCAGTTGGCACCCTTCGGAGCGTTCTCTTACAACAGCCAAAACCGGGCGCTCCCAGGACTTGCTCTGCGTGGTCCTTTTTTGATAAGTTGCAGATGATATTTGCTATGTTCAAATGCAAGCTGTGTAACAAAAAATTAAAATGTAAAAGGTCAGTACCCTTAATACAACAAATATGTGAAACATGTGCGGTCAAAGCACTTTGTTGAGTTACAAAGCACACTGGAGATGTAGGCCAACCTACAGCAGCACCTACATCTTCAGCTCCTGTTGGGCCTTTCCTCCAGTTCACACACAGCTGGTAAGGCTTCCTCAAAGGATCGCCATGGAAGAACCTCTTCACTGTTGTCCAGAGACACAGTGTTATTCCACCCACAGGTGCAAGTTCCCTGTCATCCACACACCACCCAGCCACAAAACGCCATCGGTAGCACAGGCATGGGATAAAAGAGGGCCATACTCGGCAAAACCATCCACGAGCACAGGCTCTGAATGCTGTCATTGCAAAACTCCTGTCCTTGAAATGCTTCATTCAGGCTGGTGGAGATGACAGTTTCCGTGAATTAATGGCATTGGCAGTCCCACAATACAATGTGCCCAGCCGATTTTATTTCAGCAGGCAAGCCGTCCCTGGTCTGCAAAAGCATGTTGAGGCAAAAAATTAAACATTGCGCTACTAAACGCCGTCAGTAGCAAGGTCCACCTGACCACCCGATGCGTGGACCAGTACCCATGGCCAGGGACGTACCTTTCACTCACTGCCATTGGGGTGAATGTTGTGGAGCCGGTACAGATCTTGCGAGTGCGCTGTACGTGTTCTGACCAACTCCAAGGATTGCCGGAATCAAGTCTGTCCACATTGACTCCTCCTCCTACTCCATTTCCTCAGAATCATCGCTGCAGGAGCCGTCACGGTCTACCTCCACATGGACCCGTGGACGCTTACCTATGCGACCGATATGAGCACAGCCGTGGCCAAACGGCAACAGGGGCCGTTCTGAAATTAATTCCCATGGGGAATCGAAGCCACACAGCGCAGGAGGTCTGGAATGCCATCAAGCAGGAGAGCGACGTGTGGTTTTTGCCAGCGAATCCCCAGCCAGGTTTGGTAGGTGTGACAATGGCCGAAATCTGGTGGCAGCTCTGGCCTTGGCAAACCTCACTCACATACCATGTCTGGCACATGTGCTCAACTTGGTCGTGCAGAGTTTTTTTTGAGGACTATCCGGATCTTGATGCACTGCTGCACAAGTTCCGCCTAGAGTGGGCGCTCACTTGCGACGTTCCAGCATGGCCAGATCGCGTATTGCAGCTCTGCACGCAGATTTCGCCTTCCTGAACATCGCATCATATGTGACGTATCCACCAGGTGGAATTCAACGTTACATATGTTGGAGCGGTTGTGTGAGCAGCAGCCAGCAGTTATGGAGTATCACTGCATCAGGCGCAATCAACACGCAATTTGCGCCGTCCACACTTCACCCATTAATGAGTGGGCCACTATGAGGACATGTGCCACGTTTCTGCGTGCGTTTGATGAGTCAACGGGATGGCAGTGCAGATGATGCACTAGTCAGCCTGACTGTCCCCCCTTATCTGCCTGCTTCAAAAAACACTGCAAGCAATAAGGATGAGGTTTTGGAAGAGGTGGAGGATGAGGAGTCACAAATTCCTCACCTTCTGGAAAGTCAGCGCAACGTGGTTCCTCACAAAGGTGGGCAGGGCTCACTTTGTGAGGAGGATGAGAGGAGGAGTCAATGGAGAGGAAGACATCGCTCCAGAGGGAGGTACACAACGCTCTAGTCAGTATTAGAGCGAGGGTGGGGTGATGCAGAGCAGGCAGAGATAACGCCTCTTGCAGAGGACGCGTTTCTTTGCCAGTTTGGGAGTCTGCAGAACATGGTTGTTTCAGCTGCAGTGCCTAAGAAACGACCGCCGCATCGCCCACATTCTCACGACGTCTGATTATTGGGGTGTACACCCTCCTAGACCCTCGTACCGGGACAACGTCAAAAGCCTCATCACACCGTTGAACCGGGAGCGTAAAAGCGGGAGTACCAAGACACACTGGTGCAATCCCTAATGTTCTACCTTACTGCCGAGAGCACTGCTGCTGCTACTGCTTTACAAAGCAGCTCTGGCGTCGAGGCAGTGTAGGAGAGCTCTGCAACAAGAGGGAGCACACGCAGTGCCTCTGCACAGGGAAAGACAGTATGTTCAAATGTTGGCAAAGTTTTGTGGCAGCGCCACAAATGTCTACACATCCGAGAGGGCTTCCAGTCAGCGGGAGGCAACGTATCCGTCAGATGTGACAGACTACTTGGCTTTGCCTCTCAGTGTACTCCCAGATGGCTCTTCCCCATTCAAGTTTTGGGTCTCTAAGCTGGATACATGGCCAGAGCTTAGCCATATGCATTGGAGGTGCTGGCTTGCCCTGCTGCAGGTATTATCGGAGCGCGTTTTAGTGCTGCAGGTGGTGTACTAACAGACCGTCGCAATGCGACTATCCTCCGATAATGTAGACCGGCTTACTTTTCTGAAAATGAACAAGGCATGGATCTCGCCAGAATTTGTCCGTTTTCAGATTAAATAACTGGTTCGCAACGTTATCCATGTCTCCTGTTATGTTCATCTTTCTACCACCTGAACTCTACTCCCTGGGCTCCAACACTGCCAGTTGCTGCTCAGAAGTGTCGTGTCCACAGAACAAAACACAAGCTCTACTGTTAGTGGGGTTCAGTAACGCCAGCGTTCCCTGCTGTGTCAACGGCAAGAAGTGTCCCTGTTCCCGACACATGGACAGAAAAACACATGACCAACATGCTCCAAATAGGGAAGAGCCGTCACCCTGCTTGTTATGCTGAAAACATGAAATTGTGAAGTTTTGCAGGCTAGAATGATAAATTTTTTAAGAAAAATATGGACAAATAATAATTTGTCATCACAGCGCATATTCTCACATGTCTATTAGAAATGGTAAACAAAAAATAAAACAATGTCTACTCTTCCATTTTTTAAATTAATGCATAAAAGTACATTTCAGACTTATGAATTAAGCTTTTAAAGGACTTTATCTGTAACCTGTAAGATAATGCACTCATGGATGTACGAATCATTACATCCTCATCATATCATCACGAGTTTTATTTATGACAGACATTATAAAATACACATACTGATGCCAACTGTAACTTCAAACACCATTATGAAATGGCCAGCATGTAAACATGGTAATAATGTCCAATAAATAAATTATTACATCTAGAAGTGCATCATGCATATGACAATAGTGTACTTAAACCTGCAAGTGCTGTTGAAACAACCACAAGAGATATAATTTAATACTGGTATATAGGTATCACAGTGCATAGTTACTCATGGACAATGTTGATGTAATACTGTATTCAATTAAGGTCGCGTCAACCATTAGGCTTGTTAGTCTTGTACATTGTAAAGAGGGAACGTAATTTTTTGGTTTGTCATAGGTGTGTATTACACATTAAATTATTATGCTGTATTTTTTTTGCGTCCCTAGTGCGCAATAACGCAGCCTAACTCACATTTGATAGTCAGCTAATTGCCCACACGCTCCCTACCCTATGCGTGACAGTAGGAAGGTAGTGTTGACGGATAAAGCTTTGCGCAAACAGACATTCTTTTACCCTCTTCAACAATCTAACAAAGCAAAAAATGCTGATTTCGCCGCAGACTTTATTGACGTACAGTATAACATCGGCATTACCCTCAGAGGCTGTCCACTGTGTGATACAGACATAGAATATACCTTTGCTATCCTAAGCCTTTGTTTCACCTACACTTGCAGGCACACACTTAAATTGTGACAAACAATGCCTAATGTTTTTTTAAATGGTTATTTTTTATTGTACATTATTGTGTCATCAATCACATTGATGAGTCCATGCTGGACATGTCATACATGCTATAGAAAGTTACGATTTTATGAACTTAAATAATTAAATTGTCTGTTTTTACTGTCACATAAATTTGCGATGATGATGATGAGTGACTATTACAAAACCATTGTCTTCACTATGTTATAGTTTACATTGCGTTCTCTTAAGCATTTATTCATAAAAAAAAAAATGTACTTTTATTCTTAAATTTACAACACTATATTTTGGTACCAATTTTTTGGGTGTTGTGTTTTGTTCCATTTATTTTTGGCATGTCATATATGGTTTATATTTGTATTTTCTTTATTTTTCCTTCTTGAAATTAGAAAACATGGTTGTATCTTTGTACCGTGTTAGCCATAGATAGAAAAATATTAGACTTCAGAGTCAGCAGTGGTTCATACCTTTTTTATGGATAACTGAAAAGATGGAAACAAATTGCAAGCTTTCACGGCTACTAACGTCTCTTCATCAGGAAAGACTAACTAAAAAATTAGCATCACATATTTCTATACACAACAGACACAGGAATATTGAATAGGTAAGACAAGTAAGTGACGTGTATCAGAACTGTCATTATCTCACAGGATGAACATAAATATTCAAACATTTTCCTAGATAAGGATAGAAAGTTTGATTGCCCTCTCATTGCGGTATTTTTTGGGGTTTTCATGACCCTGAAGGGCATAGACGCAGATTCCTTAATTTGATATTGAATGACATAAATCCATGTGATCTTCATTCCATCACTAACAGTTGTCAAAGGTCATGATGAGCTTATATCCTGAAACCTTTGTACGTTTCTCATATTTGAAGTTATATTTTAATAACAGTAATTCCATATCCATGATGCTATGACCGGGCATTACAAAAGTCTTTTGCCACAGCTAAATTCATTAATTTATCTGTGATTGTGTGGCGCTGATAATTCATCCTTGTTCTCTCTTTTTGTTGCGGTCTCCCCTCACTTGTCCCTCCCTCACTTGACTTAGCTATTCCTGTGTCCTGTTGTGTGTAGAAATATGTGATTCTTCATTTTTGGCTTTACTCTTAGCCTGATGAAGACACCCTGAGTTAGTCTCGAAAGCTTTGAATTTGTTACCATATATTTCAGTTAGCCATTAAACGTTATCAACCACAGAGGACTGTCAAGTATAAATATTTTTTCTATTCTTGTAATTGAAATTTATCATTTTATTGTTGTAGTAAAACTCATTTATTCTTTTTGAAGTAACATACATTTGCAATGGCCACGTACAAGGCAATAACTCAATATTTATGCCTACACCCTCCTTGACCCTGGGCTCCAACACCGCCATTTTTTGCTTGGAAGGCTGTTAGCACAGTCTACACTTGCTCCTGTGTTACTGGGGTTCAGTAATGTCAGCTGTTCCCCTGCTGTGTGAACGGCAAAAAGTCCTGCTGCCTCCACCAGTTCTGTTCCATCCCTGGGTTACAACACCGCCAGTTGTTTTCTCGGAAGTGCTGTTAGCACAGTCTACACTTGCTCCTGTGTTACTGGGGTTCAGTATGTCAGCTGTTCCCCTGCTGTGGTGAACGCAAAAAGTCCTGCTGCCTCCACCATGTTCTGTTCTCATCCCTGGGTTACACACCGCCAGTTGTGTTCTCGGAAGTGCTGTTAGCACGTTAACACTTGCTCCTGTGTTACTGGGGTTCAGTAATGTCCACTGTTCCCCTGCTGTGTGAACGGCAAATAGTCCTGCTGCCTCCACCCTGTTCTCTTCTCATCCCTGGGTTACAACACCGCCAGTTGTTTCTCGGAAGTGCTGTTAGCACAGTCTACACTTGCTCCTGTGTACTGGGGTTCAGTAATGTCAGCTGTTCCCCTGCTGTGTGAACGGCAAAAAGTCCTGCTGCCTCCACCATGTTCTCTTCCTCATCCCTGGGTTACAACACCGCCAGTTGTTCTCGGAAGTGCTGTTAGCACAGTTAACACTTGCTCCCATGTTACTGGGGTTCAGTAATGTCAGCTGTTCCCCTGCTGTGTGAACGCAAAAAGTCCTGCTGCCTCCACCATGTTCTGTTCTCATCCCTGGGTTACAACACCGCCAGTTGTTTCTCGGAAGTGCGTTAGCACAGTTAACACTTGCTCCTGTGTTACTGGGGTTCAGTATGTTCAGCTGTTCCCCCTGCTGTGTGAACGGCAAAAAGTCTGCTGCCTCCAACCATGTTCTGTTCTCATCCCTGGTTACAACACCGCAGTTGTTTCTCGGAAGTGCTGTTAGCACAGTTAACATTGCTCCTGTGTTACTGGGGTTCAGTAATGTCAGCTGTTCCCCTGCTGTGTGAACGGCAAATAGTCCTGCTGCCCTCCACCCTGTTCTCTTCTCATCCCTGGGTTACAACACCGCCAGTTTGTTTTCGGAAGTGCTGTTACACAGTTACACTTGCTCCTGTGTTACTGGGGTTCAGTAATGTCAGCTGTTCCCCTGCTGTGTGAACGGCAAATAGTCCTGCTGCCTCCACCCTGTTCTCTTCTCATCCCTGGGTTACAACACCGCCCGTTGTTTCTCGGAAGTGCTGTTAGCACAGTTAACACTTGCCCGTGTTACTGGGTTCAGTAATGTCGCTGTTTCCCCCTGCTGTGTAACGGCAAAAAGTCCTGCTGCCTCCACCATGTTCTGTTCTCATCCCTGGGTTACAACACCGCCCAGTTGTTTCTCGAAGTGCTGTTAGCACAGTTAACATTGCTCCTGTGTTACTGGGGTTCAGTAATGTCAGCTGTTCCCCTGCTGTGTGAACGGCAAATAGTCCTGCTGCCTCCACCCTGTTTCTCTTCTCATCCCTGGTTACAACACCGCCAGTTGTTTCTCGGAAGTGCTGTTAGCACAGTCTACACTTGCTCCTGTGTTACTGGGGTTCAGTAATGTCAGCTGTTCCCCTGCTGTGTGAACGGCAAAAAGTCCTGCTGCCTCCACCATGTTCTGTTCTCATCCCTGGGTTACAACACCGCCAGTTGTTTCTCGGAAGTGCTGTTAGCACAGTCTACACTTGCTCCTGTGTTACTGTGGTTCAGTAATGTCAGCTGTTCCCCTGCTGTGTGAACGGCAAAAAGTCCTGCTGCCTCCACCATGTTCTGTTCTCATCCCTGGGTTACAACACCGCCAGTTGTTTCTCGGAAGTGCTGTTAGCACAGTTAACACTTGCTCCTGTGTTACTGGGGTTCAGTAATGTCAGCTGTTCCCCTGCTGTGTGAACGGCAAATAGTCCTGCTGCCTCCACCCTGTTCTCTTCTCATCCCTGGGTTACAACACCGCCAGTTGTTTCTCGGAAGTGCTGTTAGCACAGTTAACACTTGCTCCTGTGTTACTGGGGTTCAGTAATGTCAGCTGTTCCCCTGCTGTGTGAACGGCAAATAGTCCTGCTGCCTCCACCCTGTTCTCTTCTCATCCCTGGGTTACAACACCGCCAGTTGTTTCTCGGAAGTGCTGTTAGCACAGTTAACACTTGCTCCTGTGTTACTGGGGTTCAGTAATGTCAGCTGTTCCCCTGCTGTGTGAACGGCAAATAGTCCTGCTGCCTCCACCCTGTTCTCTTCTCATCCCTGGGTTACAACACCGCCAGTTGTTTCTCGGAAGTGCTGTTAGCACAGTTTAACACTTGCTCCTGTGTTACTGGGGTTCAGTAATGTCAGCTGTTCCCCTGCTGTGTGAACGGCAAATAGTCCTGCTGCCTCCACCCTGTTCTCTTCTCATCCCTGGGTTACAACACCGCCAGTTGTTTCTCGGAAGTGCTGTTAGCACAGTTAACACTTGCTCCCGTGTTACTGGGGTTCAGTAATGTCAGCTGTTCCCCTGCTGTGTGAACGGCAAAAAGTCCTGCTGCCTCCACCCTGTTCTCTTCTCATCCCTGGGTTACAACACCGCCAGTTGTTTCTCGGAAGTGCTGTTAGCACAGTTAACACTTGCTCCCGTGTTACTGGGTTCAGTAATGTCAGCTGTTCCCCTGCTGTGTGAACGGCAAATAGTCCTGCTGCCTCCACCCTTTTCTCTTCTCATCCCTGGGTTACAACACCGCCAGTTGTTTCTCGGAAGTGCTGTTAGCACAGTTAACACTTGCTCCTGTGTTACTGGGGTTCAGTAATGTCAGCTGTTCCCTGCTGTGTGAACGGCAAATAGTCCTGCTGCCTCCACCCTGTTCTCTTCTCATCCCTGGGGTTACAACACCGCCAGTTGTTTCTCGGAAGTGCTGTTAGCACAGTCTACACTTGCTCCTGTGTTACTGGGGTTCAGTAATGTCAGCTGTTCCCCTGCTGTGTGAACGGCAAAAAGTCCTGCTGCCTCCACCCTGTTCTCTTCTCATCCCTGGGTTACAACACCGCCAGTTGTTTCTCGGAAGTGCTGTTAGCACAGTTAAACACTTGCTCCCGTGTTACTGGGGTTCAGTAATGTCAGCTGTTCCCCTGCTGTGTGAACGGCAAAAAGTCCTGCTGCCTCCACCATGTTCTGTCTCATCCCTGGGTTACAACACCGCCAGTTGTTTCTCGGAAGTGCTGTTAGCACAGTTAACACTTGCTCCTGTGTTACTGGGGTTCAGTAATGTCAGCTGTTCCCTGCTGTGTGAACGGCAAATAGTCCTGCTGCCTCCACCTGTTCTCTTCTCATCCCTGGGTTACAACACCGCCAGTTGTTTCTCGGAAGTGCTGTTAGCACAGTTAACACTTGCTCCCGTGTTACTGGGGTTCAGTAATGTCAGCTGTTCCCCTGCTGTGTGAACGGCAAAAAGTCCTGCTGCCTCCACCTGTTCTGTTCTCATCCCTGGGTTACAACACCGCCAGTTGTTTCTCGGAAGTGCTGTTAGCACAGTTAACACTTGCTCCTGTGTTACTGGGGTTCAGTAATGTCAGCTGTTCCCCTGCTGTGTGAACGGCAAATAGTCCTGCTGCCTCCACCCTGTTCTCTTCTCATCCCTGGGTTACAACACCGCCAGTTGTTTCTCGGAAGTGCTGTTAGCACAGTTAACACTTGCTCCCGTGTTACTGGGGTTCAGTAATGTCAGCTGTTCCCCTGCTGTGTGAACGGCAAAAAGTCCTGCTGCCTCCACCTGTTCTGTTCTCATCCTGGGTTACAACACCGCCAGTTGTTTCTCGGAAGTGCTGTTAGCACAGTTAACACTTGCTCCCGTGTTACTGGGGTTCAGTAATGTCAGCTGTTCCCCTGCTGTGTGAACGGCAAAAAGTCCTGCTGCCTCCACCATGTTCTGTTCTCATCCCTGGGTTACAACACCGCCAGTTGTTTCTCGGAAGTGCTGTTAGCACAGTTAACACTTGCTCCCGTGTTACTGGGGTTCAGTAATGTCAGCTGTTCCCCTGCTGTGTGAACGGCAAATAGTCCTGCTGCCTCCACCTGTTCTCTTCTCATCCTGGGTTACAACACCGCCAGTTGTTTCTCGGAAGTGCTGTTAGCACAGTCTAACACTTGCTCCTGTGTTACTGGGGTTCAGTAATGTCAGCTGTTCCCCTGCTGTGTGAACGGCAAATAGTCCTGCTGCCTCCACCCTGTTCTCTTCTCATCCCTGGGTTACAACACCGCCAGTTGTTTCTCGGAAGTGCTGTTAGCACAGTTAACACTTGCTCCCGTGTTACTGGGGTTCAGTAATGTCAGCTGTTCCCCTGCTGTGTGAACGGCAAAAAGTCCTGCTGCCTCCACCATGTTCTGTTCTCATCCCTGGGTTACAACACCGCCAGTTGTTTCTCGGAAGTGCTGTTAGCACAGTTAACACTTGCTCCTGTGTTACTGGGGTTCAGTAATGTCAGCTGTTCCCCTGCTGTGTGAACGGCAAATAGTCCTGCTGCCTCCACCCTGTTCTCTTCTCATCCCTGGGTTACAACACCGCCAGTTGTTTCTCGGAAGTGCTGTTAGCACAGTCTACACTTGCTCCTGTGTTACTGGGGTTCAGTAATGTCAGCTGTTCCCCTGCTGTGTGAACAGCAAACAGTCCTGCTGCCTCAACTTTAATTTCCATGGGTACCTTCTGCTACCCATCCGGGTTCCAGTACCGTCAGCTGGTTCTCCGCAGTGCCTTTGGCGTAGGTGCCTCCATGTCGGTATCCGAGTTCCAGCAACGTCTGCTGGTCCTTGGTAGTGCTTTGGAGCACAGGTACCTCCTGCTTAGTAACCGTGTCCCAGTAACGTCAGCTGGTCCTCGGTTGTGCCATTGGCTCTTTTCCTTCTGCTGACCCTCCGGTTCCAGCACAGTCAGCTGGTCCTCGTTACTTTCATTGGCTCTTGTACCTTCTGCTACTCATCCGGGTTCCAGTACCGTCAGCTGGTTCTCCGCAGTGCCTTTGGCGTAGGTGCCTCCATGTCGGTATCCGAGTTCCAGCAACGTCTGCTGGTCCTTGGTAGTGCTTTGGAGCACAGGTACCTCCTGCTTAGTAACCGTGTCCCAGTAACGTCAGCTGGTCCTCGGTTGTGCCATTGGCTCTTTTCCTTCTGCTGACCCTCCGGGTTCCAGCACAGTCAGCTGGTCCTCGTTACTTCCATTGGCTTTTGTACCATCACCAACAGGACAAAGAAGGTTAAGACAAACTACAAGATACAGAACAAGAGACAGAAGAACAATAAGCAGAAGATCAAAAAGCAGAAGAACATTAAGTATAAGACCAAAATGAAGAGCAAAATATATGCTCTAAATTCTAAGCAGAAGAAGACTAAGCAGTGTATGGGGGTGAGTCCGTTCCTCCTCGTGGTGCCCCTGGAAAATGCCTGATGCTGCTGCAGGCTAAACTGAACGCGGACAAATACTGTTGTAATTAAAATCTTTCGTGACAGCAAGAACGGAAGGATGAAAATTCAGAGTTTTACAGATTACAAGTACAGGAATGTCTGTCACAAATAAGAATATGATGAAAAGGATGAATAGGAAGAAGATGAAGAAGTAGAATATGAAGAATAATAACTGTTTAATAAGAACAATATAAGTAATGTTAACAAAAAGATGAATAGCAAGAAGTTTTAGAAGATTAATAAGGTGAAGATGAAGAATAATTTGATGAGAAAGATGATGCTGCTGAAAATTATGAAGGAGAAAGTGTGTGAAAAGTTAAAAAGGTGAAGACCATGGAAGTTGTGAAACAGACATATTTGACAAAATAGAAAAAAGGTTAACAACATTGTCAATTTGTTCGTCAATCCGAACGTATTTCCTAAAAAAAAATAAATAATGCTATTCCATTGGATTGGGTCAAACATCTATGCCTTTAATGTCTCCTCAACCTCCCCCAATACATTCTACATTACTCTTTCTTGTTTTCCTTCATGTACAATTAACCAACAAGGCAAGAATGGGTTTTTTTTAATTTCGATATTTTGTTCCCATAGACTTACATGGGACTTCCGGTATCGGTATCGGGTATCGCCGATATTTTAGTGATATCGGCGATACCATTACGATTCCGATACTTTAGGATATCGGAAAGTATCGCTCAACTCTACTGACCACTGCACACATGTGTTATGCATAGTGAGACTGATAGTAGCCAAAGTTGTTGTCCATGGGCTCAGTCAGGTGGGGGCAATCAGCTCTCACATGTCATGGTTCTTGGCACCACCAACAGATTATGGGGCCCCTTTCGTTCCCCGACCCTTCCTGGGCGGCCCTCAGAGTCTCTGCTCGCCGAGCTGTGGGTGAAGGTTTGGTGAATTTAATTGGTAGCTTCCGGGTAGTCTCTCCCTGTATCTCCTTGGTAGGCCCATATCTTTCAATGAGGTCTACCATTTGGGACCATCAGTAGGGGCTGCCTGTCCAACCCATGTTTGAAGGTGTGGGGCAAAGTTCCCCCGAATTTATCAGTCTCTATACGATCCAGCATATCGCGGGTGACAACACCTCAGGCTGAAAGCACTTTTCTATCAGGTGTATCAAGTCATAATACTGGGACCGAGCTGGCTCGGAAGGGGAAAAACTTCCATTGTTGTACACGCTGGGCCAGGAAAAAAACATTTACCCCAAGACGTGCAAGTATCTCACCATTCACGCTCTCATAGTCCTCCTGTTGCTGGGGGGGTAGGTCCCTATAGGCTTTAGCGGGTCCTGAAGTCAAAAACGGAGCCACGATCTCGGCCCACTGGTCCCGGGGCAGTCTCTCCCTTTTAGCCACGCCTTCAAACATCTCCAGCTACACCTCAACGTCATCTGATTGCTCCATCTTTCGGATCGCTGTACGCACTGCTTTCCGGACATCATGACATCCCCGGCCAGCTCTTACTGTCTGCGGCGCTGTGATGTGCTGCATCAGTAGACTATTGGTTTCCTGTTGCTGTCGATTAAATATCTGCTGCTACATAGCCTGCTGCTGTATAGCCTGCTGCCGCTACATAGCCTGCTGTTGTATAGCCTGCTGCTGCTGCATAGCCTGCTGTTGCTGCTGTGTAGCCTGCTGTTGCTGTCGCATGGCCTCCACTAGCATTTTTACTTTGTTCTCCATCTTCGGACAGTTATCCAGCCGGTTTTGGTGCACTTTCTAAAACCAGGACATTTACTGTCATGCATGAAAAACAGCCTGACCTCACTGCGTTGCCCGCATTCTCCACCAATTGTAGGGAACCGCTGTGGTAGGCAGGGCTGGGCCGCAGTAATGAGGCAAACACACAGCCTTTTATTTCAAAGTTCAGTGATTTTAATCATGAGTTCAACAAAAAGTCCATATAACAAAATGAAAACAGAACATAAATCACTCCAGTTTGGAGAACCACTGGTCACAGACTCACCCTTGCTTGTGACGGGCTTAACTAAGCGGCTGCAGGTTAGCTGAGACCGCCAGGTCACATTCCGGGTGGTCTGTTACTCGCTTCCTGGTGCACACTGCCACACAGTAACAAAACAATGTTCCAGGCTTACTCCAGCCAAACTCCTTCCTTCCACACAACAACTACAACAGCTCCTTGTTTTATAGGCCTACAAAACACCATCAGGTGACGTACACATCAGCTGACCAGATCACGTGACTATGACCTCATCACAGGTCGTAGTAATCATGGAAAATCATGAGCAAACTTCAGTCTGGTTGAAGAAATATATCTCCCATCTTGTCAAATCAATTATCTACCACCTCTTCTATAATATTACGCAGGCGATTTCTGTAGAAATAATGCACTTGTAAAGTTTCAATAAAGTGAGAAGGGGGCTAATTGAATTTTTCCATAATCTCCTTGGATGTCAGCCACCTACACTCTTTTAGGTGCATGAGATGGAATACTGTATGTATACCTTTAGTATGCCACGTCTCAAAAACGCGGTCTGTCACTCCCACTGGGAATTCTGGGTGAGCCCATAAAGGCATGTGTTTAGATAACTGAGAAGACAACCCATGCGCTCGTCTGGTTGCCTTACAGGCAATTACTGTATCGCGTAGTAGCGCTGATCACTATGACCGGGAGTTTACAAATCACAGTGTCAACACATGAGGCCAAAATACAACCCTCTGTCAGTCCAGATTCCAGCAATACATCTGAGTATGACTAAGTCCCCTTAAACCAATCTCTCCCCACTCTGATCAAGCACGAAAAGTTATAACTCCTAACGTTTGGCACGGTCAGGCCCCCATCTTTTACTGCACGCATAATTTTTCGTATTGCTATTCTGGGCCGTTTTCCCCTCAAGATGAATCTGGTCAATGCTTTTTTTATCCGTGAAACATCATCTTTACGTAACAGGATTGGAATAGTCTGAAGCGGGTATAATAGCCTTCCAAAAATAATCATCTTAAGAAGGTGACAACGGCCCAGAAGAGACAGGGGCAAATCATGCCACCGCTCCAATTGACGTACAACCTTGTCCAATTAGGGTTCATAGTTAAGTTTGTATTGAGAACTAGAATCTCGTCCTATTTGATTCACAGATATGTTATAAATAAAGGTTTTAATTACTTCTGTCCCCCATCAGTAAGCACACCAAAGCTCACGAGGATTAGGCTTTAACAATTGAAAAATTTCACTCTTGTAGTCTTTGAAGCGAAACCACAGAATTAGTTAAAAAATTTTATTCAGTCTAATAGCCCTTTGAGATGGTCTTGGGGATGTGCCATATAAATGAGTATATCGTCTGCAAACAATGTGAGTTTGATCTGCCGACCCCCTACCTTTATACCGTCATATACTGTGTTATCCTCCACGTGTGTAACTAATGGCTCAAGGGCTAAATCAAAGAGCAAAGGTGATAATGGACATCCCTGAGGAGTTCCCCTCTGTATTGTGAAAGTAGCCGAAAGGTGACCTGTGTTGTGTATTTGTGCCTGTGGGTTGGCGTAGACACCTGATAGGAAAGTCATAAACGTGCCTCTCATGGCAATTTTGTCCAGGACCATTGGCAACCAACTTCAGCTCACCCTATCAAATGCCTTATCGCCATCTAAGGATAGCATGACAGGACTCGATGTTGTCAGACAACGATATTTATCTACAACTGCTATTACTTTCCTAATGTTATTCATGGGCGATCTTGGTCTAACAAAGGCCACTTGTGATGGCCCTATCAGCGTAGGAAGAATGCTACTCAAACGATCTGCCATGATCCTGGACAAAAGCTTGATATCCTGGTCAATGAGTGAGAATGGATGATAGGATCCAGCCAGATGTGAAGGTTTGTTGGGTTTTAGTAGCACCTTCATGTGTGCCATGTTTGAATGGATGGACAACCCTCCTGTCTCCAATATATGATTGAAGGTGCCTACCAATGTGGACGGGATATCCTCACTCAATAATTTTAATAATTTGGCTGTAAACCCGTCAGGTCCTGGAGCTTTCCCGGATTTAAAGTCACTTATCGCCGCTGTCACTTCCGTCACCTCAATTGTTTTTTTTAAAAGGAGAAGCTGATAGTTTGTGAAGGATGGTAACCGTATTCCATCTAGAAAGGTCTGACCCTCCGCACTATCCGTATGTTCCACCTTATATAAGTCTGAGTAGTATTCTTGTAGAATCGTGATTATGCTTCGAGGGTCTGTGTTCATGATCCCATGTTTATTCGTTAATGCAGTAATATGTTGATGACGAATGTGATTTCCTTTCGCTAGTCGTGCTAATAGTCTCCCTGATTTGCTACCATAACGATATACATCGGCTCTATAATTCATATTACTGCTTCTCTTGCGTCGATATACCCATACGTGTAAGTCAGCCTTAGCCTGCTTACATCTATTTTTATCCTGTGTTGATGAAGTTGTCTTGTTTGCCGTGTAGCTATCGCGTAATATCCTGCTAGCCTGCGAGTAGTTTGTCGCTATCTTCTTTTTTAGCGTTGTCTGATAACCTATTAGTTTCACGCTCATTAATGCCTTCCCTGCTGCCCATAAAAGTTCCGGCCTATCCCTACTATCTCCATTATCACTTACATATTCCAAACACCATTGCTTCACCTGATGTCGAAATTTCTCATCCATTAACAAATAGGTAGGGAAGCGCCAAGTTTGGTCTGGCCCCATCTGAACCATATCTGGCAGGGTCACTGATACGGGCGCGTGGTCAGATATAGCTACGTTGTGCACATCTGCCTCTTCCACTCCCCTTACTAGCTCCTGTGATAGCAATATATTATCTCTTGTGGACCAAGAGTCATGTGGCGCCGAATAGAAGGAATATTCACTGCCATCTGGGTTCAGGTGTCTCCAAAGTTCTACAAAGTTATTCGTGTCTAGCAAGGGTTATAAACGTGTGTCATGTGATCGCACATTCATTCGCATCGACCTACAGTTCTTCACTGGTTCGATTCACCGTATTTAAGTCACGACCGGGGGTGGTTTTAATGCTCTCCTATCGGCCCGATATGCTTGGACACCTGGGAGAAATTCAGGAGCGTCTCCAAACTCCCTCCTCACATGTCAGATCAGGAACCGGAAGAAGGAACGTGCTTGTTTTGTTGCTCATAGGTGGAGTTTTATACAGTAAATGATTACTGCTTGTCTTATTTTTTGTGTCCCTACGGCAGAATAAGGCTGCGTAAAGTCACATTTTAGAGACACTCATATAATAGACACACGCTACCCTACCCGTCACACAAGGAAGGTATTGTTACAGGATAAAGCCTTGCGCAACCAGACATGCTTTTACCCTCTTCAACATTCTACAAGCCAAAAATGCATGATTGCAGCCGCAGCCTTTATTGACGTACAGTACAACGTCGACATTACCCATCAGAGGCTGCCCACTGTCTACAACAGACATAGTATATACCTTTGCTATCCGTAGCCTTTGTTTCACCTCCACTTGCAGGCACCCACTTAAATTGTGACAATGTTTTTTTTTTTTTTTTTTAAATTTTTATTTTTTTTATCGTACATTATTGCGTCATCTCATCACTTTGATGAGTCCATGCTGGACATGTAATAAATGCTGTCCGAAATAACAATTTTCGTGAGTGAAATAATTGAAATCTGTGTGACTGTCACAGATTTCTTGTAATGATGATGATGAGTGGCTACTACAAAATCCATTGTCTTCACTATGTTATGGTTTAACATAGCGTTCCTTACGCATCATTCCTAAATACAAAAATGGACTTTTATTCATAAATTTACATCACTATATTTTGTAAAAATAATTTTGGGTGGTGTGTTGTTCCATTTCTTGTTGCCATGTACTTATATGCGTTTATATTTTAAGGGTGTTTATTTTTATTCTTGGAATTGAAATTCATCATTTTATTGTCCTAGTAAAACTTCATTTTTTATAGTTTGAAGTACATACATTTGCAATGGCCACGTAACAAGGCAATAACTCAATATTTAAATTTAAAACCCTTCTTGACCCTGGGCTTCAACAACGCCAGTTGCTGATCAGAAGTGTTGGATGCACAGATCAAAACAATCGCTGATGTGTTTGTGGGGTTCAGTAACGCCTGCTGTTCCCCTGCTGGGTGTCTGGCAAAAATTTTTGCTGCTAACTCCAAATTTAACTTCAAACATCTCATATTAGGCCTCTGCCTACACCCTCCTTGACCCTGGGCTCCAACACCGCCAGTTGTTGCTCGGAAGTTCTGTTAGCACAATCAACACTTGCTCCTGTGTTACTGGGGTTCACTAATGTCAGCTGTTCCCTTGCTGTGTGTACGGCAAAAAGTCCTGCTGCCTCCACCCTGTTCTCTTCTCATCCCTGAATTATTTAAGAAATTAAATGAAATTAAATGGAAATTAAATCCAGGGAAATTAAATTCATAGAAAGAGGTTATACTTTACACTTTATGGGTTAATATGAAGAAGAATAATAGTTTAATAAGAACAATCTGAGTAATGTTAACAAAAAGATGAATAGCAAGAAGTTTAAGAAGAAGATAAAGAAGGTGAAGATGAAGAATAATTTGATGACAAAGATGATGCTGCTGAAGATTATGAAGGAGAAATTGTGGCAAAAGTTAAAAAGGTGAAGAGCATAGAAGTTTTGAAACATACATATTTGCCAAAATAGAAAAAAGGTTAACAACATTGTCAATTTCTTCGTCAATCCGAACGTATTTAAAAAAAATATATATTTATGCTATTCCATTTGATTGGGTTAAACATCTATGCCTTTAATGTCTCCTCAACCTCCCCCAATACATTCTACATTACTCTTTGTTGTTTTTCTTCATGTACAATTATCCAACAAGGCAAGAATGGGTTTTTTTTAATTCCGATATTTTGTTCCCATAGACTTACATTGGATTTCCGGTATCGGTATCGGGTATCGCCGATATTTTGTGTGTATCGGCGATACCATTCCGATCCGATACTTTTGGATATCGGAAAGTATCTCTCAACTCTAACTGTCACAGCGGTGACTTGGAGGATTCCTTAGAGCCGGTCTGCTCACCATAAGGTCTTCTTATGTCTGGCAGTCCTGTTGAGCTTGCTTCATGCAGCACTGCTTCACCTGCATGTGGCTTCCATCTGGCTTTAGGGGCGTGGTCGGTTTCTGCAGGAATTTAACCCTACCGTGTCCTGCAGAGATTAGGTTGCTCAGCCTATCCCATGTAAGCAGGCTCTTTATTTGGCAACTCTGCATACTGCTTCCTGCTCGAACGTTGGATCCCATGCTGTTAGCACCAGTTCATGAGTTGTTCATCCTTGTTCTGCTTTCTATTTCTTACCGTTTCTACTAGCTTACCCGTACTGTCTGACCCCCTGCTCCTAATCTCTGCTATGTTTACTAACCCTGTGCTGCCTAGCCTGACCTTGGCCCATCTAATCACATCTTCTCTTTGCCCTCCTGTACAATGTACCCTTGTTTCTGACCTTGTGGTAAGCTGCCGCAGTCCCGGGAACTACCATGGAGTGGTACCTGGCAACTGTCTGAGGCCAAGCCGATCCTCACCATCGGAGGCTTTAGTGAAAACCAAGTAGTCAATTAGATACGCCCCTTCAAGGTAAGCCCGGTCCATAGCGCAGTGGTTCCATCACTATCAAAGTTACAGGGACTAATCAAAATTAACCCCTTCACGACCTTGGGGTTTTCCGTTTTTACATTTTTGTTTTTTGCTCCGTTTCTTCCAAGAGCTATAACTTTTTTATTTTTCAAAAGACAAAAAAAGCTTACTGACCGAGCACTCTGCGCCCACCAGGTGGTGATTTTAATTACAGCAGGCCCCTACTTACCCATAAATTCAGGCATTACTGACAGAGGTGCCACATTCACCCTGAAATTCAGATATCAGCCTAATAGAGGTATGTTCACATTAGGTCAGGGACTCACCAGAATTGAGACCACCTTGACGATGGTTGGTGGACTTTTAATGTTTGGCCAAATGTTTATACTAAGCGTCCCAAATTTTTCTTTTTACTCCAAAGCAATATTGCTATTCAAAATTTCATGTATTCTATGTTGTCATGCTTTAGTATGATAGAGTGCAGTCTTTTCTTGGATGTTTTACATGGGGGTAGCTCCCCTTGGTTTGCATCTAGTTCACATTAGTCTGGATGTGCCAGTCAGGTTTTTTTGTCTTTTGAATGTTAGCTTATTGACCGAGCACTCCGCCACCACCAGGTGGTGATTTTAATTACAGCAGGTCCCTACTTACCCATAAATGCAGGCATTACTGACAGAGGTGCACAGTCACCCAGAAATTCAGATATCAGCCTAATAGAGGTATGTTCACATTAGGTCAGGGGCTCACCAGAATTGAGACCACCTTGACGATGGTTGGTGGGCTTTTAATGTTTGACCAAATGTTTATACTAAGCGTCTCAAATTTTTCCTTATACTCCAAAGCAATATTGCTATTCAAAATTTCATGTATTCCATATTGTCATGTTTCAGTATGATAGAGTGCAGCCTTATCTTGTATATTTTTTATTTTTCAGTCAATATGGCTGTGTGAGGGCTTGTTTTTGTGGAACACGTACTTTTGAATGACACCATTGGTTTCATCATGTCGTGTACTGGAAAATGGGGAAAAAAGATCAAAGTGCGGTGAAATTGCAAAAAAAAGTGCAATTCCACTTTTTTTTTTAACCACGTTCACTAAATGCTAAAACTGACCGGCCATTATGATTCTCCAGGTCATTGTGTATTCGCAGATACCAAACATGTATAAGTTCTTTTTTTATTTAAGTGGTAAAAAAAAATTCCATAATTTGCAAAAAAAAATGGCGCCTTTTTTGAGACCATTTTTCAGGATCTAGGACGTTATTTTTTGTGTATTGAGCTGATGTTTTTATGAGCGCCTGTTATTGTATTTTATTGCAAAATTGAAGTGATCAAAAAACATTCTGAGGTTTTTATTTTATTTATTTTTTCTCGTTACGCCGTTTCCCAATGGTATTAATTCTATTAATATTTTGATAAATCGGGTCTTTCCGAATTCGGCGATACAAACACGTATTTTTTAATTTTTTTTACTTGTTTTATTTTGAATAGAGTATAAGGGAGTGATTTAAACTTTTATAATTTTTTAACTTTTTTAAAAACATTTTTGTTATACATGTTTCAATAGTCTAATTAGGAGACTTGAAGCTGAGATACTTTGATCGCTTGGGTTTCAGTTCCTTTGACACTGAAAAGGTTAACGAGTTAAGACCCTTTTTAAGCTGGTTAGAATTGTGCTACTCCATCTCACAGCTGTTTAACCTGGTAATTTCCTCTGGCTATAAAATCTGGCCAGACCTTCTCTTCCTTGCTAGTGATAATGTCATGCCAGTAGCAGTTTTGTGACTGAACCATTACCTATTCCTGAACCTGTGGTGTCTGAATTAGGTCCTCTCTCAAAACTTGCCATGTCTGAATCAGAACCTATGTCTAAATCTGCCTTGTCTGAATCTGTACCTATCTCTAAAACCTGCTGTGTCTGAATCAGTGCTAAACCTTCAGTTTCTGAAACAGTATCTACTTACACACCTGCTGTGTCTGAATCTGTACTGAACCTGCAGTGTCTGAATCTGTATGTACTGTGAGGGGTTGTCACGTTCGTAGAATCCTTCAGGTAGACTCAGGAGCCCGTGCACATAAAGCACCAGTGGGTTTATTACATGCAGCATAACCCATGGTGTTGAAAACAAAACACAACAGCCAAAAAACAGAACAAAAATTATGGCATACAGTCCTCCTTTTTGTGGGTCCTCCCACACACTGTTAGGGAAACCCACTCCCAGTCCTTACTTCAGTGGGAAGTGCAGCTTCTCCCCACAGCACCACCCCCAGGCTGAACCACAGGTCCAGGTATATATCATATGACTAGTCACGTGAAAGTGACATCACTGCAGGTCCTCAAACACCTGCAGGTCCTGCAGGGAAGAAGGGTATGGTGAGCACCCTCCCAACCGCACTGTGAGTGCTCACATAAAAGCGGCCCATTAAAACTATGTACATGGCTTCTCAGCACATAGTGTGCTGGAAGAACAAAAACACTTCGGTTTCATATCACTGACCGCTGCACGTGCAGTGACACATACCTCCCTTCCTCTACAAAGCCATACCTCCCTTCCTCTACAAAGCCAGTGACTCTGTCACATATTCCCCACCTCTGCACAAAGCCTGGGGTTTTGGCACCATCAGACACTAGACAAGGAATTCGGGAGAGGGCATCTGCATTGCCATGTAAGTTCCCTGGCCTGTGTTCTACATGAATCGAGAAGTCCTGAAGGGCTAAGAACCACCTAGTCACCCTGGCATTCATACCCTTTTTCTTACTCAACCATCTCAGCAGGGCATGGTCTGACACTAATTTGAATCTACGGCCAAGAAGGTAGTACTTTAGTGTATCTACGACCCACTTTATGGCCAAGCACTCCTCCACAATTGCATAATTCTTTTCGCAAGAAGAGAGTTTTCAGCTTAGATACAGGATGGGATGCTCTTCTCCGTTTATTTCCTGTGATGCTCCTAATCCAGCCTCTGAAGTGTCAGTCTGCAACACAAATTCTTTCTTAAAGTCTGGTGCGATTAGACCAGATGCTTAGTCTTACAAAGAGCCCGCCTGAGTTCCTGAAACGGCCCCTTTGTGTCAGGAGTCCATTTTACCACTGTCAGCCTGGTGCCCCAAGGAGGTCCGTTAACGGTGCTGCAATTGTGGCAAAATTCAGGATAAACCACCGGTAATACCATAAAATCCACAGAAGCTTCTTGGAAGAGGTTGCGGCCACTCCTGAATTGCCTCTTTTTTATTCAACTGGGGCTTGATTACACCTCTCCCGATGATGTAGCCCAAGTACCTGGCCTCGTCCTTTCCTATGGCATACTTCTTCGGGTTTATTGTAAAACCTGCTTTCCTCAGGGCATCGAAGATTGCCTGTACTTTTGGGAGATGCAAACTCCAGTCACGGCTGAAGATGACGATGTCATCCAAGTAGGCTGTGGCATACTTCCTATGTGGCGCCAAGATCCGATCGATTGCCCTCTGGAAGGCAGAGGAGGCTCCCTGCAGACCGAATGGCATCCTGGTGTAATGGAAGCAGCCACACGGCGTCGAGAAGGCCGTCTTCTCTTTGGTGCTCTGTGACATGGGGATCTGCCAGAATCCCTTTGTCAGGTCGAGGGTGGTGATATACCTCACGGGCCCCAGTCGCTCAATGAGTTCATCCACTTGGGGCATCGGGTATGCAACAACACTGGACGCCTCATTGAGCTTGCGGTATTCGTTACAAAACCATCACTCGACACTGGGTTTCGGTACAAGGACGATGGGACTTAACCAGCCACTTTTTGATTCCTCTATTACCCAGAGGTCCAGCATCCTCTTCACCTCTTGTGAGATTATCTTCTGGCGTGCTTTGAGGATTCTGTAGGGCTTTAGGTTCACCCTTACATGCGGCTCCGTTAGTATGTCATGTTCAACGACCTGTGTGCGCCCTAGCAATTCCAAGAACAGATCACAGTTCTGCTGAAGCAGTTCTCGACATTGTTGCTTTTGGGCCGGCGTTAATGTCTTTGCAATCACGACCTCCTCGACCTTGGCTTCGAGACAGGCCCCCAGGCAAGGAGCTTCCAGCTGCTCACGGTCCCGCCAAGGTTTGAGCAGGTTCACATGGCACACCTGGCATGACTTCCTGCAACCGGGCTGGTGTACCAATATAATTCACGTGCCTGCATTCTCCACCACATGTGAGTGGTTGTCATGCTCGGTAGGAGCCTTCAGGTAGACTCAGGAGCCCATGCACGTAAAGCACCAGTGGGTTTATTATATGCAGCATGAACCACGGTGTTGAAAACAAAGCACAGTACTCCGGACACGTCAGACAAAAAAACAAAACAAAAATGATAGCATACAGTCCTCCTTGGTGTTGGGTACTCCCACACACTGTTAGGGAAAACCACTCCGAGTACTTATTTCTGTGGGAAGTACAGCTTCTCCTCACAGCACCACCCCCAGACTGAACCACAGGTCCAGGTATATATCAAATGGCTGGTCATGTGATCGTGACATCACTGCAGGTCCACAAACACATGCAGGTCCTGCAGGGAAGAAGGGTACGGTGAGCACCCTCCCAATCACACACATAAAACCGGCCCATTAAAACTCTACACGGCTTCTCAGCACACAGTGTGCTGGAAGCACAAAAACACTGCGGTTTCATATCACTGACCACTGCAAGTGCAGTGACACGTAACTCCCTTCCTCTGTACAAAGCCAGTGACTCTGTCACAGTACTTACACAACTGCTGTGTCTGAAAAAGTATTAAACCTGCAGTGTCTGAGTCTGAGCCTATCTCTAAAACCTGCTGCATTTGAACTAGCAATGTCTGAATCCATATCTACTCGTACACCTGCTGTGTCTGAGTCAGTACTAAACTAAACTATTACTCAGCACAGAAAGTATTGTCGCAGAGTAAAGGAATACGTGGAAAAGGATATCGCCTGCCATGAAGATCAGAAGAGACCAGAGCCAAAGGTAATTGGACCAGGCAGGAGAGAAGTGTTGTGAGTATACTAGTTTTCCATGTTTTTCTTCTTTTCCGGCACTCTACAATCCAGCCAAATATTATCTAGCTGCCATTCTGCTATATTGGTTTGGAGCAAATTACAAAAATTCAGATTCTGGAAAACTGAAATTTTTTGTAAGAATTAAAGGAGAATTTTTTTAGCCTCAAACTGATTTTTCTCATCTCTATTAACATGGTATGTGTTAGGGGTCGAGTTCCCGCTTCGGCACAAGGGGAATCTTGAACCATCCAGGATCTGCTATTGTAGCCAGTACTGGTCAGCGGCGAGCAGACGTCTTTGGGACTAAGTCCTGCATTTCCCCTTCTGAGCATGCCCAGGGTAAGATCTCTCATTGGAGATTGGGGGTCACATGCTCTGGTACTGCAGCGACTCCCATTGGTCCTCTAGGAGGGTCCTGAAGCTGCTCTAGGTCTGGGGGCAGATTCCCATTGGTCCTTCGGAAGGTCCTGAGGTTTGCTGCAGCTATAAAAGGTGCGCATGACCGCACGGCCATGCGCTAGTACTAATCCTGTTATGTGCTTTGCGCCAGTGTGGTCGTATACATGTGTTTAGGGACTCGGCTGAAATAAGCCCCTAGAATAACGGCAGCTCCGGTGAGGAGTTTGTGTGTTTGGGTTCAGGGCTCTGGCTGAAATAAGCCCCTAGTATACCGGCACCTCCGGTGAGGAGTTTGCTGTGGGCATTGCTGACCACATTATTACGGACTGCTATCTGCTCAGCAGTTACCTTTGTGCTCCTGTGTGCTTGACAGGACACAGCGTTTATGTTGCGACTCCGTGAAGTAACAGAGTTCGCTTATACCGCCATATTGTGCCATACAATGTCTATACCAGTGACTCTGTGAAGTAACAGAGTTCGCTAATGCAGCCATATAGCGCCATTTGCTAGCAGCAGGTTTCACCTGCACGGTGGACCCCAGGCTGCGAACGCACCTTTAATTTTATATTTATATGGTGCGTTCCGCCAGCCTTAACATAATACTAGCGCAAGGGTCTGGCTAGTAAATGGCGGATGACCAGCATCTACGGCAGTGCATCGAGCAGCTGGAGGGTAGGTTGGTGGCTCTAGATGTTGCCGCAGTCGCTGCTCAGGCTGCTAGCGTGGCTGCAGTCAGTTTGTCCCCTGCCACCTCTGCTCCGACTTTATCCCGTCTCCCGTTTCCTGACAAATTTGCTGGTGACAGTAAGCAATGTCGGGGATTCGTGAGTCAGTGTTCTATACAGCTCGAGCTTCTGGCTGCACGTTTTCCCCGGAATGGGCACAAGTGGGTTTTATAGTATCCCTTCTGTCAGGCAGAACGCTGGAGTGGGCAACGCGACGCGATGATCGTGTGGTGCGGAGTGCTCCTCGTTTCTTGGAGGCTCTTAAAAAGGTTTTTTAGGACCTCAGGTCACCCACAATATGGCGCTCCAACTACTGGCAATGTCACAGGCTTCGGCCATGATCAGTCAGTTCTCTGTCCAATTTCAGACTCTGACCTCTGAGTTAGAGTGGCTGGATAAAGTCCTCATTCCGGTCTACTGGAGAGGACTGGCGGACCATGTGAAGGACGCTTTGGCCACCAGGGAGATTCCCACCACACTGGAGAAGCTTATCTCCATATCTACCCGCATCGACCTCCGTTTTCACGAGCAGAGGTTGGAGAGGATCCAGTGTAGGCAGAGGTTTCGACTGTTCGGCTGGCTCCCACCTTTGCCAAACCTCTCGAATACCCCGTTCAGGCGTCCGAACCCCAAGAGGCCATGGAAGTTTCTCGAGCGGGACCTAAGTCTCGGGCCGCTCGAGCATCCGTGGTCTGTAATGTGTGCCAGCAGCAGGGTCATTATGCCAATCAATGTCCACAGCGGTTGAGTAAACGGTCGCGTCCAGTGACCATGGGAGCAGGGTCACTAGACGCAGCGGCTTTTGCTTCAAAAGTGCTCTTTAAAGGGATAATTACCCTAGGTTCATCCACCCTTCCCGTCAAGCTTTGTGTGGACTCTGGGGCAGAGGGGAATTTCATGTCCTCCACCTTTGCTTCTCGCCACACTATGCCTCAGGTGATGCTCGCCGAGCCAGTGACGGTAAGGGGGTTGAATGGATCGATTCTGCCCACACAAATCACCCATCAGACTGTCCCTCTCACCCTGTCTATGTCTCCTTCCCATCAGGAGAATATGTCATTTTTCATCCTTCCTGAGGGTATAGACGAGGTTTTGCTGGGAATACCTTGGCTCTGTCACCACTCTCCCCATATTGAGTGGTCCTCTGGGAGGATACTGGGTTGGGGTGATTCATGTAGAGGTAGATGTGTCAGGGAGTGCGTTCAGGTCACCACCACAGAGATACCCGTAGACCTTACTCCTCTTCCCCAGTGTTATTGGTCATATGCAGACGTTTTCTCCAAGAAGGCAGCAGAGACTCTTCCGCCTCATCACCCCTACGACTGTCCTATTGATCTCTTGACTGGAGCAGAACCTCCTCAGGGAAGAGTCTATCCCCTCTCTCTTCCTGAGACGGAGGCCATGTCCCAGTATATTCAGGAGAATCTGGCAAGAGGGTTCGTTAGGAAGCCGGTTGTCACCAGCAGGGGTGGGGTTCTTCTTCGTGCAGAAGAAGAACGGAGAATTACGTCCGTGTATTGACTACAGGGGTCTTAACGCCATCACCGTTAAGAATAAGTACCCATTGCCCCTAATCTCTGAGCTCTTTGATAGGCTCCGGGGAGCAAAGGTCTTTACTAAGCTAGATCTACGTGGTGCTTATAACCTGATTCGCATCAGTGAAGGGGACGAGTGGAAGACAGCTTTTAATACCAGGGATGGGCATTATGAATACCTGGTGATGCCCTTCGGGCTCTGTAATGCTCCCGCTGTTTTCCAAGACTTTGTCAAAGACATCTTCCGGGATATGCTCTCCACCTCTGTAATAGTCTATTTGGATGATATTCTCATCTTTTCACCAGATATAGACTCTCACTGGAGGGATGTCAACAGAGTCTTCGACCTCTTATGGGCAAACTCCCTCTATGCCAAGCTGGAGAAATGCATGTTTGAGCAGGAGTCTTTACTTTTCCTGGGCTATATCATCTCTGCCCAGGGATTGGCTATGGATCCTGCCAAACTACAGGCTGTAATGGACTGGCAGGAACCCCATTCTCTTAAAGCGGTGCAGCGCTTTATGGGGTTCATTAATTATTATCGCCAGTTCATTCCCCATTTCTCGACTTTGGTAGCTCCCTTGGTAGCCCTCACCAAGAAGGGAGCAAATCCCAAGTTGTGGTCTGAGGAGGTCTCTAAGGCGTTCTCTTCCATCAAGGCGCATTTTGCCAGTGCTCCCATTTTACATCGCCCCGATGTTGACAAGCCGTTTATTTTAGAGGTGGATGCCTCTTCTGTTGGTGCTGGAGCAGTTCTCTTTCAAAAGGATGCTCAAGGTCGGAAGCATCCCTGCTTCTTCTTTTCCAAGACCTTTACACCAGCAGAGAGGAATTATTCCATCAGGGACAGGGAGTTGCTGGCTATGAAGTTGGCCTTCTCTGAGTGGAGACATCTTCTGGAGGGGGCTCGCTTTCCCTTTCAAGTCTTCACCGACCATAAGAACTTGGTTTATTTGCAGACAGCCCAGCAGCTAAATTCCCGTCAGGCCCTATGGTCCTTATTCTTCTCCCGGTTCCATTTCACCCTCCATTTTCTCTCCGGTGAGAAGAATATTTATGCCGATGCTCTCTCTCACTCTGTAGTGTCTTCCGAGGAGGAGGTTGAGGAGCCTCGGCTGAGTGTCCCCACAGAGAGCCTAAGAACTGTGGCCCCGGTTTCGCTTGAGTCTGTGCCTCCGGGCAAGACTTTTGTGCCCACCAATTTGCGACCGGAGGTACTCTCTTGGGCACATTCGTCCAGGGTGGGGGGACATTTTGGAGCAAAAAGGACATCTGAATTGCTGGCGAGGACATACTGGTGGCCACATATGGTATGTGACGTCAGGGAATATGTTCTGGCGTGCGTTTCCTGTGCCAAGAATAAGTCCTCTCGACAACGGCCAGCTGGATTACTTTACCCTTTGCCGGTGGCAGACAGGCCCTGGGAGATGGTCGGGATGGACTTTGTGGTGGGCTTACCCAAGTCTCGGGGCTGCACCATCATTTGGGTGATCACTGACCACTTCTCCAAGATGGTGCACTTGGTGCCGCTACTACTGTTACCTTCTGAACGGGCCTTGGCAGCATTATTTGTTAGGCACATCTTCTGTATACACTTCCATCCCCAATTTGCGTCTCGGTTCTGGAGAGAGCTGTGTCATCTACTCAGCATTGAGTTAAACCTCTCTTCTGCATATCACCCCGAGACGAATGGGTTGGTAGAGAGGGCCAACCAGACCTTGGTTACATACTTGCGACATTTTGCCTCTGCCAGGCAGGATGACTGGGCATCCTTGCTACCGTGGGCAGAGTTCGCGCTAAACGATGCTGTGGCTGACTCCACCGGACAGACCCCATTCCTCTTTTACTGGATGCCCATGCCCGTAGCTTCCGCCGACTCCAGGGTGGCAGACTTGGCTGTGGAGCCACGGGACATTTGGGACCGCACCCAGGATGCCATTCAGGCCTCCAAGGAGAGGATGAGGTCTTCTGCCGATGCACATCGGCTCCCCGCTCCGACATTTGCTCCTGGCGACCTAGTGTGGCTCTCCGCCCGAAACATCAGGCTGCGGGTGGAGTCCACCAAGTTGGCACCCCGCTAATTGGGTCCCTTCAAGGTCCTCAAGCAGGTGAACCCTGTGGTTTACCGGTTAGCCCTTCCACCCCGCCTTGGTATCTCCGACACCTTCCATGTATCCTTCCTAAAACCCGTGGTCATCTCACGGTTGCCTGAGTCATCTGCCGGGACGTCGGGTTCGTCTACTGACGATCACTAGGTGAACGCCATTGTAGGGTGCAAGGTGGTACGGGGGAAAATATTTTTTTGGGGTGGATTGGAGGGGTTATGGGCCTGAGGATAGGTCCTGGGAGCCTGCCGAGCATATTCATGCTCCGCAGCTCATCGCTGCCTTTGAACGAAGCGAGGCCCAAAGAAAGGGGGGCCCTAGGAGGGGGGGTAATGTTAGGGGCCGAGTTCCCGCTTCTGCACAAGGGGAATCTCGAACCATCCCCGCTGCGGTCTCCCATCCGTCTCCGGCCGCAGTGGAATCTGCTCAGCAGAGATGTCGGTCCCAGCGTCTCGCTCAGTCTAATACTGTGCAGAGGATTACTGCTGCCTCTCCATGTTCTGTTATTGTAGCCAGTACTGGTCAGCGGCGAGCAGACGTCTTTGGGACTAAGTCCTGCGTTTCCCCTTCTGAGCATGCCCAGGGTAAGATCTCTCATTGGAGATTGGGGGTCACATGCTCTGGTACTGCAGCAACTCCCATTGGTCCTCTAGGAAGGTCCTGAAGCTGCTCTAGGTCTGGGGGCAGATTCCCATTGGTCCTTCCGGGAAGGTCCTGAGGATTGCTGCAGCTATAAAAGGTGCGCATGACCGCACGGCCATGTGCTATATTAATCCTGTTATGTGCTTTGCGCCAGTGTGGTCGTATGCATGTGTTTAGGGACTCGGCTGAAATAAGCCTCTAGAATACCGGCACCTCCGGTGAGGAGTTTGTGTGTTTGGGTTCAGGGCTCTGGCTGAAGTAAGCCCCTAGTATACCGGCACCTCCGGTGAGGAGTTTGCTGTGTGCATTGCTGACCACATTATTACAGACTGCTATCTGCTCAGCAGTTACCTCTGTGCTCCTGTGTGCTTGACAGGACACAGCGTTTATGTTGTGACTCCGTGAAGTAACAGAGTTCGCTTATACCGCCATATAGCGCCATTTGCTAGCAGCAGGTTTCACCTGCACGGTGGACCCCGGGCTGCGAACGCACCTTTAATTTCATATTTATTTGGTGCGTTCCGCCAGCCGGAACAGTATGTTAAAGGGTTTTTCAAAACTAGACAACCCCTTTAACTATTGAGCCAAGCACTAATAGGCAGTTACAAAAGTTGTGACCTGAGTGATTTATCCTAGCATTAATGGCTGTGACCTCGACACTATGAAGTGACCATATACATACTTATTACCTTTCAGAGTTAATGTTGGATTAAACTTCAGATGTAATTTATAATTTTACCATTATGTTCTCTTTCTTTGCTGCTTTTTTCTCTTTTCATAACATGCAAGCAATTGAAAAGGAGAACATAGAAAATCCTGCTAAATTACCACACACAATTCATCTTTTTGTAAGAGTAATAATGTTTCATTATCCATTTTCCTTCATATCGTGGAGAAAAACAATCTTCTTTAAAAGGTAGTCCAGGAAACAGGTTTAATTATTTCTGAAGATCCAATTTATCAGGACATTGGTTAAAGGTAATTAAATTACAATATGCTAGTTCTGTTGCTAAAAATGTAAAAAGTTTCTTTACTGTGAAGAGATTTACAATTCGCTTTATATAGAGAAAAGTTTTAAAGGGTTTTCTGATTAAGATGATCTATTTTAAAATACCTAATGTATGCATTTTGGACTAATAGAGGGGGTTTCCATTCATCCACTATAAAGAGTGACTCCATCTTTGGAGGATCAGGCATGTATGAGCACTCCACGAATTAAATATGTTTATTACATGGGCAAAAGTATTGGGTCCATCACAGATTAAACATAAATATACTTTTCTGACCTTGCAATCTACATCCATAGACTTTAACACCTATAATAACGTCCAATCTCCTGGGAAGGATTTCTACAAGGTTTTGGAGGTGGGAATTTTTTGCTCCTTCATCCAGAAAAGCATTTGTGAGGTCAGACCATGATGTTGGGAAGAGGCCAGGCTCACAATCTCCTTCATAGTCGATCCCAAAAGTGTTGAATGGGGTTCAGGTCCAGGCTCTTTGTGGCAGGTCATGTTCTTCCTCTCTCCTCCTACTTTCTCCTCCCACCATTCATCTTTATGGGCACCAACAGTCATCTCCTATCTCAGTAATGGGAAAGTCTTTATTCAATAAAGAGAGATCTAGTGTGGCAATACTTTATTGAACCACAAAACAGGCAAATAACACATAGAACAGTCCCAGCAAAATACCCAATATGGTGAAAATTGCAGTCTCATCCTTCCGCTGACTTGCCAGGAAAAGAGCAGATGTTACTTCAGAGCTAACAGGGCCGACTACCCAACCTGTGGTATGCACACAGAGAGGAGGTAATGACAAGCTTAGGAAGATGACAGTCCATTGAGGTACAAGGCCAGTTGACCAGAGGGTCACAACCTAGCTTCTACAAACATCTCCATGGAGCCAGATGACTAGTGGGTCCCATTCCTGGTTTTCACAAACGTATCCATAGAGCTAGGGTGACTGGTAGGTCCAAATCCTGACTACCCCAAACGCATCCATAGTTCAGTGATAGTCAATGGAGCAGATCTGTATTCTTTTCAGCCTGGTCATCTAGGCTGACATCCAGTAGAATGACAAATCTATGTCACTCGTTATGTAGTCATGATGTCTTGGCTGCCATCTTGTAAAAAGTCTCTGGTTGTTTGGATGTTTGTATGTCTAGATGTCTCAATGTATATCTGTCTCATGCTACAGAGGCATATATGCACTTTTTATAGTTCACAACTGTTCTTGAAGCATCATTCACAGGTAAAGAATATTGACGAGATCAACTCGCATTGTTTGATTATGTAATCTATTTGCATTGTTTTTACTCCTTTGTTTTGTAAGTAAACAAACTATCTGGCCTGGACAATGTGTAATCAACATATCACCAAACATCATTGTTCAATTATCCTGCATCTTTAGTCATCCAGGATAACAGCACAATATGTTACAACAAAGGTAAACTTAAAAGTCAATATTAGAGGCTTACACGAACAAAAGTCTGTGTTTTCTTGATCAACTACAAAGAAACAAATAAATTCAAAAGTCAACATATAGATGACAGTCTTTTCCTCTTGTCTTGCTTAAAATAGACTAAAATAGATGTCTGGTTAATTAAGATAAAATGTTATGTTGTCAAACTATTGATTTATGAAATAAAAAGTAAAACGACGGCTACTCTTTACAGTGGTTTAAATACTAAAAAATAGTTAGAGTCTGACTTCTGGGACCCAACCAGTTACCAGAACAGGAGTCCCGTGTCCGCACCTCCACTGTGGGTCAGTTCTATGTATGGGTGCTCAAGGTCACAATGCATGTCATGGCATCATGACATTTTCGATGGTTGCGCCAAACCCTCTTTGGCCTCATCAGTGCTGGAAGTCCAGGCTCAGTATGAAATGCCTGGAGATTTCAATGTGAGCTGCAGGTGATGCTATCAAACAAGTAATATGCTATTGAACGCAAGTAGATGCTATTGATCAAATGGATGATGGTGAATGGAGGGGCTGGAGAGGTAAGTGGTGAGGTGAGTATGAGGATTTCTTTTTGTATTTAAGTTTTTATTTACATATTACATTTCTTTTGTTCTGGTAGACCCCAGAGCATAATAAGGTACATAAAATTCTTGAATTCCCCAGCAAAAACCTTATCAACTAGGGAATTCGAATTTTGCCTGATCTGCTCATCTCTACTGCCTGCAGACGTCATAATCTAATTAGGCCTATAAAGTGGAGATGGAAATACTGTAGAATAATGTCAAGCTGATTTGCACGCAGAAAAGGTGAACGGATGGACTCTACATGCCTGGTTCCCACCGTGAAGCATGGAGGAGGAGGTGTGATGTGTGGGGGTGCTTTGCTGGTGACACTGTTGGGGATTATTCTAAATTGAAGGCATACTGAACCAGCATGGCTACCACAGCATCTTGCAGCAGCATGCTATTCCATCCGGTTTGCATTTAGTTGGACCATCATTATATTTTTCAACAGGACAATGACCCCAAACACACCTCCAGGCTGTGTAAGGGCTATTTGACCAAGAAGGAGAGTGTTGGGGTGCTATGCCAGATGACCTGGCCTCCACAGTCACCAGACCTGAACCCAATCGAGATGGTTTGGGGTGAGCTAGACCGCTCACCGCTTCAATTTTGAATAAATCCCCAACAGTGTCACCAGCAAAGCACCCCCACACCATCACACCACCTCCTCCATGCTTCACGGTGGGAACCAGGCATGTAGAGTCCATCCGTTCACCTTTTCAGCGTGCAAAGCAGTAATCAAAGCAAAAGGTGGCTACTTTGAAGAACCTAGAATATAAGACATATTTTCAGTTGTTTCACACTTTTTTGTAAAGTGTAATGTATAATTCCACATGTGATAATTCATAGTTTTGATGCCTTCAGTGTGATTCTACAATTTTCATAGTCATGAAAATATAGAAAAATCTTTGAATAAGAAGGTGTGTCCAAACTTGTGGTCTGTACTGTGTATTCTGCTAATTATAAAGGATACACCTGCATTTCTAAGATTGATTTTCCAACTGCCATAGGTTACACCTGCGACATTGTAAGGGACGTTGTAGGTCTCAGCCAGCACAGTGTCCTGTATTCTCATTGTCTTTTAGCTGATCATCATGCACTTAATACTGTATGTACATTTAATGTTTAATAAGGTTACCATTTTGATACCACAAATATATCTCCCTTTTTCGGTTCTTCTTATCCATCTCAGGGGTTTGATGTTCTGCGGATAATTCTACACGTGATACCGTTATTACGAGATTGATCGTTGAGTTTTTGGTCTATAATATTAGGATTTTCATTTGCAGTGCCATGTCTGGCCACAGGGAGCGCTATTAAAGGACATTTATAAGAGAGACAAAGTACAATGTCCTTTTTGTTCATTTGTTCAGATGAGGAATTTGGGGCTGTCCAGGAAAAATGTTGTATGTTATAGTATACATCAGTTATATACTCTACCTTTGCAATGTATACTCATCTCTGACATAGCATTTACCGAGCAGGTGTCTGCCACCATTAATCTCCAAGAAAACAGTGATAGCTTATGAAGTACAAAGACATCACATGAAATCGAGACTGAATGTACAGTAATTGAAGCTTAAGAAGACTTGTCACTTGGGATGTTCATCAGACAATTTATCAGCTGTGGCAGAAACGTTCTGCTCTCTCCAAGGAGCTCGGACTTCCCATTGTAGGGAGGGATGGGCTGCCGCTTGCGTGATGGATTTGACTTCATTTTTGCTTTTTTAATGTAGTATAGTGTAAGAAACTATTAAATATAAAAAAAGTAATTGAAATAAATGTATCCTAGAAGAGAAGACACTGAGAACAGCTTGTAATTGACTCAAAATAACTCAGTTAACTGTAATGTAACTGTTAATGCCAGATCCCATAGAAAAAAAACGGGTATAGGGACTCCATGCATTCACTCAGCTCTGCAAATTAAGGTAGACTCCCCAGTTTATGGGGCAAATGTTCTCTAACTCTTCCGGTGCCGGTGTCAGCACCCAGCACACTCGGGCAAGTGCTGGGGCCCTGAGTAGGTGGGGGGGCCCACGTGTCGTTGGGGACATCGGTGTGCATGGTGTGCGTGCCGCAAGTGGGCCATTCCCCGCTTGCTCAGGGCCTTGGAACTTGCAATACTTACCTCTCCTAGTGCTGTGGTGTCTTCCGTGTCTTCTGACTCTGTGATGTTTCAGGTCAGAGGACGTGATGACGTCACTACTGCATGCTCTGCTCTGAGCAGTCAGAGTGCAGAGAGCCGGAAGATGGCAATACTGAGGAGACTGGACCTGTGGCCTGCGAGGAGAGGTGAGTATTTCATTTTTATTTATTTTTTTATGTTTGGAGCAATATATGGGGTCCATTCTGTATGGAGCATTATATGGGGCCAATCCTATACTGTATGGAGCATTATATGGGGCCCATCTTATACTGAAGCATTTTATGGGGACCATTCTGTATGGAGCTATATGTGGGGCCCATCCAATACTGGAGCATTACATGAGGCCCATTATGTATGGAGCAATATATGGGGCCCATCATATACTGGAGCATTACATGGGGTACATTATCTATTGAGCATTATATTGGGCACATCATATACTGTATGGAGCGTTATATGGGGCCCATTATATAAGTAGCAATATATGGGGCTCATCATATTCTGGAGCATTATATTGGGCCCATTCTGAATGGAGCATTATATGGGGCCCATTATTTATGGAACATTATATGGGGCTGATTATATATGGAGCAATATATGGGGCTCATCATATACTGCATAGAGCACTATATGGGGCCCATTATATATTGAGCACTATATGTGGCCTATCATATACTGTATGGACCATTATATGGAGCCCATTCTGTATGGAGCATTATATGGGGCCCATTATATAAGGAGCAATATATGGGGTTCATCATATTCTGGAGCATTATATTGGGACCATTCTGTATGGAGCATTATATGGGGCCCATTATATATGGAACATTATATGGGGCTGATTATATATGGAGCAATATATGGGGCTCATCATATACTGTATAAAGCATTATATGGGGCCCATTATATATTGAGCACTATATGTGGCCTATCATATACTGTATGGACCATTATATGGAGCCCATTCTGTATGGAGCATTATATGGGGCCCATTCTACTGTTTGGAGCATTATATGGTGCTCATTACACTGTATGGAGAAATATAGGGGGCTCATTATACTGTATGGAGCGTTATATGAGCTCATTTTTTTTTAAGTGTGACATCTTTGAAGTGTTACATCAGAAATATATCCAGAATGATAGCGCATGGTATATTCCCCTTCATGCTGTCATGTCCTGATCCATCTACTTTCATCTACAGGTACGTCTGAACCATCTCTCTATCCAGAATACCCACTGCACCCCAGAATCCTATGTACTCCTTTTTTCTGTTTTAACTGGTACGTCTGAACCATCTCTCTATCCAGAATACCCACTGCACCCCAGAATCCTATGTACTCCTTTTTTCTGTTTTAACTGGTACATCTGAACCATCTCTCTATCCAGAATACCCACTGCACCCCAGAATCCTATGTACTCCTTTTTTCTGTTTCAACTGGTAAGTCTGAACCATCTCTCTATCCAGAATACCCACTGCACCCCAGAATCCTATGTACTCCTTTTTTCTGTTTTAACTGGCATGTCTGAACCATATCTCTATCCAGAATACCCACTGCACCCCATAATCCTATGTACTCCTTTTTTCTGTTTTAACTGGTACGTCTGAAACTTCTCTCTATCCAGAATACCCACTGCACCCCAGAATCCTATGTACTCCTTTTTTCTGTTTGAACTGGTACGTCTGAACCATCTCTCTATCCAGAATACCCACTGCACCCCAGAATCCTATGTACTAATTTTTTCTGTTTTAACTGGTACGCTGCTGCTTTTTCTCTGATTTTAATTCCATGTAGCATATTTCAGATTTACTGAATACATATTGATATGTCTGTGACCCTCACTCCTAGGCCTATCCCTCCATCTTAATCTGTCTTTCTTCATCTGTGATGCTAGGCAAATGTTCTATTAACTGCAATCTGTTAATTGCTCCCGGCTGTGAACTCTCCTCCTGCTCCTTTCTCCTCCCCTCTGTCTCTCACACCTGGCTTCATTTCTTGGACATTTGAATGGTATAAGTTGAATGGAGCAGGTCAGATATGACCTTGGTCAGATGTGACATCATTTTAAGTGTGACATCTTTGAAGTGTTACATCAGAAATATATCCAGAAATAGTCCTGAAATCGGTCAGAAGGTAAGAATAATCCCTGTCTTCTAATTTTACTTGCCTTTCTTTTACCCGGCTCTTTAACCATGCTTACATTTGCCCTCACCGTTTTTGCTCCACTAATCTTCACTCTCCTTCGCTATCCACAAACCCCTGCAAGCTCGAACCAAATAGCTGTCTCCCCCTCTCTCTTACCCCCCCATCGCCTCATGTGCAGACCTGCTCCTTAACCTCAGACCTCTCCCAGTAAAATATAACATAAGCCGGTCACTCTCCTTCACCCATCTTCTTTCCTTTTCTCTGCTTCTTCTAACTGCTGGCGACATATCCCCCAATCCTGGCCCCCCTGCCCCATACATCCCACTAATCCTCACCCCTATACTTCTCACAGTAAGAGAAACTACCGCAATCCCTCACACTTAAAACCTGTGCCACTGACCCCAACCCCCCAGCTTCCTCTCTCTGGAGCACCGTCTGCAACAAGCTCCACGTGATCCACGATCTCTTTACTTCCTGCAACCTCTCCTTCCTGGCCCTCACTGAGACCTGGCTGACACACCCTGACACGGCCTCCCCTGCTGCACTGAGTTATGGTGGCCTCCACTTCACCTACACTCCTCGCTCTGGCAACAGACATGGTGGAAGCATGGGTTTTCATCTTTCTAATAACTGCTCCTTCAACCCTATCCAACCCCCACCCTCCCTCATCCTATCTTCCTTTGAGGTCCACTCGGTCCGTATCTACTCTCCCTTTAATCTCCAAATGGCCGTCATATACCGACCACCGGGCTCAGCCACTGCCTTCATTGACCAATTCTCCAGCTGACTTCTTCACTCTCTCTGCTCTGACATCACCACCATCATCATGGGTGACTTTAACATCCCTACTGACACCTGCCAGCCAGCAGCCTCCAACCTTCTGTCACTTACTTCATCCTTTAGACTTACTCAGTGGTCCTCCACAGCCACCCACACAGACGGACATACATTAGACCTCATCTTCAAACGCCTCTGCTCCCTATCTAATCTCACAACCTCTCCCCTCCCCCTATCTGACCACCACCTACTCACCTTCTCATCCCTGTCCTTTTCACCTGCCCCCTATGTTCAGCCACTGGCACATCCTCGCAGAAACCTCGCACACCTAGACATTCACAGACTCTCAGACTCTCTTCTACCTCTGTCCTCCATATCTTCACTCCACGACACAGACAGCGCCACCGCTTTCTATAACACCACCCTCACATCTGCCGTAGACTCAGTCGCCCCTCTCACGCACGGCAAAGTGCGACGAATCAATAGGCAACCCTGGCACAACAATCTCACCAAAAAACTTCAACAATCATCCAGGGTCGCGGAGCGGCATTGGAAGAAAACACGCCTGCCAGACGACTTCACTGCTTTCAAACAAGCTACACTTGCCTTCAAAATAGCCTTCAAAATAGCCCTCACCTCTGCTAAGCAGACCTATTTCGCAAACCTTGTATCTTCATTATCCTACAACCCAAAACAACTGTTCAGCACATTCAACTCTCTCCTCCGCCCACCACTGCCACCTCCAACTCCCCTCATCTCTGCCGACGACTTTGCCACCTACTTCAAAAATAAGATCGACCAAACAAGGCAAACCTTTACTGTTCCACCACCCCAACCACTCCATATATCAGACCTCTGTCCTTCCCTACTAACCTCCCTCTCCAACATCACTGAAGGAGAGCTTACTCATCTCCTTTTCAAATCACACCTCACCACCTGTGCGCTTGACCCCATCCCTTCCCACCTGCTCCCCAACCTCACTAACACGCTCATCCCAGCCCTAACCCATCTCTTCAACCTATCGCTATCTTCTGGTACCTTTCCCTCTGCCTTCAAACATGCCACCATCACACCCATCCTCAAAAAAACAAACCTTGACCCAACTGCTATGCCCAGCTATCGCCCAATATCATTGCTCCCGTTTGCTTCCAAACTCCTTGAGCAGCATGTCCACGCTCAACTTTCCTCCCACCTCTCATCTAACTCTCTCCTCGACAACCTCCAATCTGGCTTCCGCCCCCACCACTCCACTGAAACTGCCCTCACCAAAATTACTAATGACTTACTCACAGCCAAAGCTAACAGACAGTTCTCCATCCTCCTCCTCCTTGACCTGTCCTCTGCCTTTGACACAGTCGACCACTGCCTACTGCTACAGATTCTTTCTTCCCATGGCATCAAAGACCTTGCCCTGTCCTGGATCGCCACTTACCTTTCCGACCGCACATTTAGCGTCTCCCACTCCCACTCTACCGCCTCATCCCGCCCTCTCTCTGTTGGAGTCCCTCAAGGCTCTGTCCTGGGGCCCCTACTTTTTTCCATCTATACCCTTGGCCTAGGACAATTCATAAAGTCCCATGGCTTCCAGTACCACCTGTATGCAGACGATACTCAGATCTACCTCTCTGGCCTAGATGTCACCTCTCTGCTGTCCAGAATCCCGGAGTGTCTATCAGCCATATCCTCCTTCTTCACCTCTCGCTTCCTAAAACTCAATGTAGACAAAACTGAACTCATCATCTTTCCTCCATCTCACGTATCTTCCCTACCAGATCTATCTATTATGGTAAATGGCATCACGATCTGAACTTGAAATCCGCTGCTTTGGAGTAACTCTCGACTCTGCCCTGTCCTTCAAACCACACATCCAAATTCTTGCCACCTCCTGTCGCCTCCAACTTAAAAACATTTCCAGAATCCGTCCCTTCCTCAGCCCTCAATCTACTAAAACTCTTGTGCATGCCCTCATCATCTCCCGCCTTGATTACTGCAGCACCCTCCTCTGTGGCCTCCCCGTCAACTCTCTTGTACCACTCCAATCTGTCCTCAACTCTGCTGCCCGACTAATCCACCTCTCCCCTCGCTACTCCCCTGCTTCTCCCCTCTGCAAATTCCTCCACTGGCTCCCAATTCCCCAACGAATCCAGTTCAAACTACTAACACTGACCTACAAAGCCGTCCACAACCTGTCCATTCCCTATATCTCTGAACTAATCTCCCAATATCTTCCTTCACGTAATCTTCGATCCTCCCAAGACCTCCTACTATCCTCCACACTTATTCGTTCCTCACACAACCGCCTCCAAGATTTCTCCCGAATATCCCCCATGCTCTGGAATTCCACGCCTCAACATGTACGATTATCCACCACCCTTGGATCCTTCAGACGGAACCTGAAAACCCATCTCTTCAGGAAAGCCTACAGCCTGCAATAACCATTCCGCCTCGCCGCCACCACCCTAGCTGCCCCACGCCGCCACCACCAGAGCTGCCACCTCGCCGCCACCACCACCAGAGCTGCCACATCCCCGACCTTCTGTTTCTTCCCCATTATCCCGTAGAATGTAAGTTCGCAAGGACAGGGTCCTCTCCCCTCTGTACCAGTCTGTCATTGTCAATTTCTTTACTGTAAACGATATCTATAACTTTGTATGAAACCCCTTCTCATGTACAGCACCATGGAGTTAATGGCGCTATATAAATAAATAATAATAAAAATAATAATAATTATACAGTTTAGAGCATTATATGGGACTCATACTGATGGAGCAATATATTGGGCTCATTATTCTTAATGGAGCATTATGTGGGGCTCATTATACTGTGTGAAGAGCATTATATTGGGCCCATTATACTGTATGCAGCATTTTATGGGGCTCAGTATACTGTATGTAGTAATATATGGGGCTCATAATACTGCATGGAACAATATATGGTGCTCATTATTCTGTATGGAGCACAGAACAAAAGACATTCTGTTGAGTCAAGCGTATTTTCATTCTTCTATAGAAAAAGGATAAATGAGTATACGCTATACATTAGTGCTCAGGTGGGGGCTCCGTCGTATCTTGTGAAGGCCGACAGCTAGTTTTGGGGGTCTTACATGCCTAGCAATGCTCTCTGGGAAAAGGTATGGAAATTAAAGTCCTCCAAATAGAAAAAAGTAATCTATGTAGTGTCACCTATTGGGACTGGTTACCTTATAAGTCAGTATGTGACTCCATAATGAGCCTTGCTGCATGATTACAAGTCAAAAGAAACAAAGACTAGTGTTGAGCATTCCGATACCGCAAGTATCGGGTATCGGCCGATATTCGCGTTATCGGAATTCCGATACTTAATTCCGATACTTTTTCAATATCGTATACCGGAATCGGAAGTTCCCATAATTCTTTGAGAGGCAATGTGATTTTAGTCAGCCAATGAGGAATCCTACGAAGTGTGGGCACATCCTGTAATGATGCGGTCATCTTAACTAATGGCATGGCTGTGATTGGCTGCTGAAATGATGTCAGAATGCACTATAAAAGGCGCCGCCGCCATTTTAGCGTCACTGTGCTGTGAACTCAGTTAGGGACAGAACGCTGCTGTGCTGACTCTGAGGAACAGTTAGATATTGCGATTTTGTGTACTACTGTGCTTGAGGCAGGCTAGTTTACCAACCGCTGTGTAAAGCTTCATTTTGCCAGTGTTGTTTTAACAGCTCTGTGCAAGGTGTGTGTGTGACAGTGCAGGTGACGCTGCAGTTTGCTCTGCATCCACCGCTGTTTGTAGGCATCTGCACGTGTCACTGACTCTTTTTTTTTTTTATTTTATTTAGTGGAATTGGTGCAGCTCCATTATATTAGAAAAAAATCAAATCTATTAGTGTGACGTGCTTCCATCCGTATACAATACATTGGTTGCAAACACTATAGAAGTACAGAAAGGAGCTTTTCACAGATAGTGAATAGTTGTGTTTCAGTGTTCACTGCAGTCTGTGAGGTTTTGATTTTTTGAGTGAAGATCACGCTCCAGTTAGTTCTTCAACCACTGCTGGTTGTAGTCTGCTGAGCGTGTGTCACTGCCTCATCCTTCACATTTTTCTCTAATTGGTGCTGCTCCATTTTAGTGGAAAAAAATCTAATCTATTAGTGTGACGCGCTTCCATCCGTATACAATACATTGGTTGCAAACACTATAGAAGTACACAAAGGAGTAGCCTTTCACAGATTGTGGACAGTTGTGTTTCAGTGTTCACTTCAGTCTGTGTTTTTTACTTTTTTGAGTGCACATCACGCTCCAGTTACTTGTTCAAGCACTGCTGCTTGTACTCTGCTGAGCGTGTCTCAGTGGCTCATCCTTTTCATTTATCTCCAATTGGTTCTGCTACATTCCATTTAAAATAAATCTAATCTATTAGTGTGACGCGCTTCCATCCGTATACAATACATTGGTTGCAAACACTATAGAAGTAGACAAAGGAGTAGCCTTTCACAGATTGTGAATAGTTGTGTTTCAGTGTTCACTGCAGTCTGTGAGGTATTTTTATTTATTTTTTTTTTAAAATGCAGATCACGCTCCATTTACTTCTTCAACCACCGCTGCGTGTACTCTGCTGAGTGTCTGTCACTGGCTCATCCTTGTCATTTTTCTAAAATTGGTGCTGCTTTATTCTATTTAAAATAATTCAAATCTATTACAGTGACGTGCTTCCATCCGTATACAATACATTGGTTGCAAACACTATAGAAGTAGACAAAGGAGTAGCCTTTCACAGATTGTGAATAGTTGTGTTTCAGTGTTCACTGCAGTCTGTGAGGTATTTTTATTTTATTTTTTTTTAAATGCAGATCACGCTCCATTTACTTCTTCAACCACCGCTGCGTGTACTCTGCTGAGTGTCTGTCACTGGCTCATCCTTGTCATTTTTCTAAAATTGGTGCTGCTTTATTCTATTTAAAATAATTCAAATCTATTACAGTGACGTGCTTCCATCCGTATACAATACATTGGTTGCAAACAATATAGAAGTACACAAACGGGCCTTTCACAGCTACTGAACATGGGTTTTTAATTTTTAACTAAAATATGTATTTTTTCAAATGACACAAATATAAGTAATGTTGAAGAGGAATAGTCCTACATCCATTGTTTGCACAATATTACAGGTGTACATCATGTCCCTTAATCAACAATGTATTATTATATTTACTTGTATGCTTTTATTTAAAAGCCAAGAACACAGAAGGATAACCTTCGCACTGCAGCTGTTGTCAAAGTTCAACCCACATTATGCACTTCCAACATTGCAGCATTTGAGGCATGATGTGAGTTGGATTGGTCAAAGTTATGGAGTGAGAAGGTTCACCATCAGTACCCTATAGCATAAGTATGCTTTTGTGTTAGCATTTGTGTTAGACATGTGGATATCTGCCATAATATGTCACAATTATTTAGTTACAGATTTGTTACCAACACTAATCATTGAATGGTTTTAAATTTGACGTTTCACTTGTTTACAGCTTAGAAATAAGGGTGTAGCCTGATATCTATGTGTAGCACTAGCCACTTTAACATGTCATGTTTTTTTCAACATGTGTAGCTAGGTAGCAGTAATTTTTGCCGGACACACAGCAGGGGAACAGCAGGCGTTACTGAACCCCACTATCACTATAGCTTGTGTATTGGTCTGTGGACACGACACTTCTGAGCAGCAACTGGCAGTGTTGTAGCCCAGGGAGTATAGCTCAGGTGGTAGAAAGATGAACATAACAGGAGACATGGAAAACGTTGCCAACCAGTTAGTTAATCTGAAACCGGACAGGCAAATTGAGGCGAGATCCATGCCTAGTTCATTTTCAGAAAAGTAAGCCGTTCTACATTATCGTAGGATAGTCGCATGCAACGGTCTGTTAGTAACCACCTGCAGCAGTAAAGACGCGCTCCGATAATACACTGGCAGCAGATCAAGCCAGCACCTCCAATGCATACTGGCTAAGCTCTGGCCATGTATCCAGCTTAGAGACACAAAACTTGAATGGGGAAGAGCCATCTGGGAGTACACTGAGAGGGCAAGACATGTAGTCTGTCACCATCTTACGGAAATGTTGCCTCCTGCTGACTGGAGCCGTCTCGGATGGTGTAGACATTGGTGGCGCTGCCACAAAACTTCGACACATTTGGAACATACTGTTCTTGCCCTGTGCAGAGGCGCTGCTTGTGCTCCCTCTTGTTGCAGAGCTGTCTCCACTGCCTCGACGCACAGAGCTGCTTTGTAAATCAGTAGCAGCAGCAGTGCTCTCGGCTGGAATGGAGAACATTATGGATTGCACCAGTGTGTCTTGGTACTTCCGCATTTTACGCTCCCGGTTCAACGGTGTGATGAGGCTTTGTAAGTTGTCCCGGTAGCGAGGGTCTAGGAGGGTGTACACCCAATAATCAGACGTGGTGTGAATGTGTTCGATGCGGCGGTCGTTTCTCAGCCACTGCAGCATGAAATCAACCATGTGCTGCAGACTCCCAACTGGCCAAGAAACGTTGTCCCCTGCAAGAGGCGTCATCTCCGCCTGCTGTGCATCACCCCACCCTTGGTCTACATACTGACTAGAGCATTGTCTACCTCCCTCTGGAGCGATGTCTTCCTCCTCCATTGACTCCTCCTCATCCTCCTCACAAAGTCCTTCAAATACATATAAATTTACAAAATTTAAAACTCAAAATTTAAAAACTTTGTATCATAATTCTGTAACATCAGTTTATGGAAACACAATAGCATTACAAAAGGATAGACAAAAAATGTACATTATGTGCTTTGTAAATACATTAAAAGTTTGTAATGGTTATGAAAATATAGACAGCGACTCTGGAGGTTCAATTGTTGATACAGCATGGTACTTTGAAAGTCCTCCAGCCCTTTGTGAGGAACCACGTTGCGCTGACTGTCCAGAAGGTGATGGAATTTGTGACTCCTCATCCTCCACCTCTTCCAAAACCTCATGCCTTAGTGCTTGCAGTGTTTTTTGAAGCAGGCAGATAAGGGGGACAGTCAGGCTGACTAGTGCATCATCTGCACTCGCCATCCGCGTTGACTCATCAAACGCACGCAAAACGTGGCAGATATCCTTCATAGAGTTATTCGCCACTCATTACACTGGCAGTGGCTGCCCATTCATTATAGGATCCAATTCTAATTACTGGTTCTCACCAACAAAGCTCTCCACAGCGCAGCACCCCCCTACATCTCCTCCCTTATTTATATTTATCGGCCTAACCGACTGCTGCACTCTGCAAACGACCTTCGACTAACCTCTGCACTAATCCGTACCTCCCACTCCCAACTCCAAGACTTCACCCGCGCTGCGCCAATCCTCTGGAATGCTCTACCCCAAGAAATTAGGACTATCCGCAATTTGGATGGTTTCAGGCGCTCCCTCAAAACACATTTGTTCACAGTGGCCTATCACATTCACTAATCAAAGTCATTCTATGTGTAATTCTGTGTGTGTAGCCCATTCACTATCTCCATGCATCCCTCACTCCCTTAAAATGGCTGGACCATCATTGTAAAAACACCATTGTATATAAACACCTGTACTTTGTATCTCCCCCACCTCATTGTAGATTGTAAGCTTTCACCAGCAGGGGCGGCTGATTTTGCTTTAATTATTGTATTGTTAACGTTGTTACTTATGACTTGTGTTTTGAAACTGTTAAACTGTAAAGCACTGCGGAATATTATGGCGCTATATAAATAAATAATATTATTATTCTTATTATAGAGGCCCACTCAGTAGTGGTGAAGTGTGAACGGCGCAAATTGCGAGTTGACTGCGCCTGATGCAGCTGATACTCCATTACTGTTGGCTGCTGCTCACACAACCGCTCCAACATATGTAACGAGGAATTCCACCTGGTGGGTACGTCACATATGATGCGATGTTCATGAAGGTGAAATCTGCGTTGCAGAGCTGCAATCAGCGATCTGGCCATGCTGGAACGTCGCAAGTGAGCGCACTCTAGGCGGACCTTGTGCAGCAGTGCATCAAGATCCGGATAGTCCCTCAAAAAACTCTGCACGACCAAGTTGAGCACATATGACAGACATGGTATGTGAGTGAGGTTGCCAAGGCCCAGAGCTGACACCAGATTTCGGCCATTGTCACACACTACCAAGCCTGCCTGTAGATTCTCTTCCAAAAACCACACGTCGCTCTCCTGCTTTATGGCATTACAGAGCTCCTGCGCTGTGTGGCTAAGATTCCCCATGGAAATTAATTTCAGGATGGCCTGTTGACATTTGGACACGGCTGTGCTCATATCGGTCGCAACAGGTAAACGTTCACGGGTCCATGTGGAGGTAGACCGTGACGGCTCCTGCAGCGATGATTCTGAGGAACTGGAATAGGAGGAGGAATCAATGTGTACAGACTTGATTCCTGCAATCCTTGGAGTTGGCAGAACACGTACAGCGCCACTCGCAAGATCAGTACCCGCTGCACAACATTGACCCAATGGGCAGTGAGGGAAAGGTATTGTCCCTGGCCATGGGTGTTAGAACCCTCTTGTTAGGTTTTGTTTCAGTTTGCTGGTCACATGACCTTTTTTCCCTATTTAGTCTGGCTCCGCCCTTCTGGCTTTGCTTGACTTCATTGTATTATCTACTGTTAAGCTAGCCGGGTGCTTAGGTGCCTTAATCTGTCAGTTTTGCTTGATGTTAGGATCACAAAGTATTTATTTTTCTGTTTAATTATCCATGCTACAATTTATGTTAGGAGGTGTCCACCTTTTCTCACAGTCCCTAGATCTTGTAGGGATTACTCCCTCGCAACTATAGGTCTTCGTTCACACTAGATGAGGACTTTAGCGGGTCTGGTCGCAGGATCAGGTTCCCCGTTACATCGTAGGGATTCAGCTTAGTTGTATTGTAGGGACAGAATTCCCTTCTTTCCTTACTGGTTGTAGCAGATCATAACAATGGGTACTGGTCCACGCATCGGTGGTCAGGTGGACCTTGCTACTGAGGGCTTTTAGTAGCGCATGTTTAATTTTTCCCTCAACATGCTTTTGCAGACCAGGGACGGCTTGCCTGCTGAAATGAAATCGGCTTGGCACATTGTATTGTGGGATTGACAATGATATTCAGTTACGGAAACTGTCTGTCTCCACCAGCCTGAATCACAGCATTTCAAGGGACAGGAGTTTTGCAATGCCAGCATTCAGAGCCTGTGCTCGTGCATGGTTTGCGGAGTATGGCCGTCTTTTATCCCATGCCTGTGCTACCGATGGCTGTTTTGTGGCCTGGGAGTGTGAGGATGACAGGGAACTTGCTGCTGTGTGTGGAATAACAGTTTGTCTCTGGACAACAGTGGCCGAGGTTCTTCCATGGCGATCCTGTGAGGAAGCAGAACCAGCTGTGTGTGAGCTCGATGAAGAGGCTTCAACACAACCTGAAGATGTAGGTGCTGCTGTAGGTTGGCCTACATCTCTAGTGTGTCTTTGTAACTCAACTACGTGCTTTGTCCGCACATGTTTCCACATATTTGTGGTATTGAGGTGACTGACACTTTTAGCTATTTTTAATTTTTGATTACACAGCTTGCATTTCACATAGCAAATATCATGTGCAAGTGTGTGAAAAAAGGACCACGCAGTGCAAGTCCTGGGAGCGCACGTTTTGACTTTTGGAAGACAACTGCTCCGAACAGGTGCCAAACTGGAGGCTACAGGCAACCGAGTCTGCAGCCTAACTCTCCCTCCTGTTTGTACCGTTGGGGCAATGTCTTCCTCTATCTTCCTTCTATCACTAACCATTTCTCTAGGCCTCTCCCAGCTTTCAACCAAAGTACTGGTTCTCACCCACAAAGCTCTCCACAGTGCAGCACCCCTCCTACATCTCCTCCCTCATTTCTATCTATCGGCCTAACCGACTGCTGCGCTCTGCAAACGACTTTCGACTAACCTCTGCACTAATACGTACCTCCCACTCCCGACTCCAAGACTTCTCCTGCTCTACGCCAATCCTCTGGAATGCTGTACCCCAAGAAATTAGGACTATCCACAATTTGCATGGTTTCAGGCGCTCCCTCAAAACACATTTGTTCAGAGCGGCCTATCACATTCACTAATCAAAGTCATTCTATGTATTCTGTGTAAGTGTGTGTGTGTCTCTAGCCCATTCACTATCTCCATCCCTCAGTCCCTTAAGATGGCTGGAACATCATTGTAAATGCACCATTGTATATAAACACCTATACTTTGTATCTCCCCCATCTCATTGTACATTGTAAGCTGTCACGAGCAGGGGCGACTTATTTAGCTTAAATTATTGTATTGTTAACGTTGTTACTTATGACTTGTGTTCTGAAACTGCTAAACTGTAAAGCGCTGCGGAATATGATGGCGCTATATAAATAAATATTATTATTATTCCTCTGAGCTGCTCCCACCACCTTCCTGTTCCTCATGCCATGTTGGGTCTTGGACCTCATCATCTCCACTACCCTCTTCCAACACCTGCTGTTGGGTGGTCTGGCCAGCACCATGCTCAACAGAAACTGGCACCTGGGTCTCATCATCATCAGATGCGTTCTGCGGTGTGCTGACCATCGGCACTGTCTCACCCGCCTCTTCAGATTCAGAGAGACACAGCTGTTGCGCATCACTGCATACTCCCTCTTCACATTACAGAATGCTGCTTGGCTGGGCCCCTGTTTGCAAGCCAATAGATTCTGAGAACAGAAGCAGACACTCAGCTGGCTCCTGTACAGAACTCTCTGACTGCCTGGGCAATTTGCCAGGCGGTGAAGAGACAGATGGTTGCCCAACAGTGCTGTGGTCCTGAGAGGAGGTGGAAGCAATTGAAGTCGATGCATTGGCTGACATCCAAACAACAACGGCTTCAATTTGTTCTTCCCGCAGCAGGGGGGTACTCCGAGCTCCTACAAAAGTGCGCATAAAGGAACGCTCACGGGGAAAACTGGTGGATGCTGTGTCACTGGGGGCCGCAGCAGCCACAGAATCCCCACGTCCTCTCCCTGAAGAAACTCCACGACCATGTGCCTTACTCCCTGCCTTCTTCATCTTGGTAGATTGATAAAGAAAGTCTGAAAAGTTATAAGGTCTAAGTGTGGTTATTCCGCAGAGACTGCAGTGAACACTGCACACAACTGTTCACTACCCAATGCGTCTCAGCAGGAAGGCAGTCTGTGCGTCAAAACAAAGGCACAAGCATACATCCATGTACACTGTTTATAAAGCTATATAAAAAAAATTATGTAGTAGTGACGCACACTTTATTGAGGTACAGTATTACATCGCCATTCACCATCTGTGGCTATGCAGTCTCATCTATATATACCTTATCTATCTGTTGTCATGCTTCCAAGTCGACAGTCAGCCATAAATAGCAATTTTCACTATGCACTATGCACTTTTTAAAGGTTATGTTTGTTAATAAAAATGATTATTGCCACATATTATGAGTATTACATGATGGAAATTGTATAATTTTGTATAAAATATTTAGTGACATTATTCAGCAAATGGAACATTTTAGTAATATCACAGATAACTTGTAATGCTGATGATGTTTTGAAGTCAGACATTCATTGTCTATACAATAAAAATGGTGTACATACTGTTACTTATCCATCATTAATGGATTCAGATATGTACTTGTATGCTTTTATGTACAACCGTATAGCAGATTCCTTAACTAATTTATTTTGTGGTTTGCATTGCTGTTCAACATGTTAATGTATGTGTTTATGTTTGTCAATTCTTTATTTATCTAGATATTAGTTTAAATGAAATCATCATCTTATGGTAGTAAAGGTTATCTTTCTCTTGTTTGAAGTATAGACATTTAAAATTGACAGGTAACAAGGAAATTACTTGATCTAGTATTTAAACATCCTCCTTGACCCTGGGCTCCAACACCGCCAGTTGTTGCTCGGAAGTGCTGTTAGCACAGTCAACACTTGCTCCTGTGTTACTGGGGTTCAGTAACGTCAGCTGGTCCTCGGTTGTGCCATTGGCTCTTTTCCTTCTGCTGCCCCTCCGGGTTCCAGCACAGTCAGCTGGTCCTCGTTACTTGCATTGGCTCTTGTACCTTCTGCTACCCGTCCGGGTTCCAGTACCGTCAACTGGTTCTCCGCAGTGCCTTTGGCCTAGGTGCCTCCATCTCGGTATCCGAGTTCCAGCAACGTCTGCTGGTCCTTGGTAGTGCTTTGGAGCACAGGTACCTCCTGCTTAGTAACCGTGTCCCAGTAACGTCAGCTGGTCCTCGGTTGTGCCATTGGCTCTTTTCCTTCTGCTGCCCCTCCGGGTTCCAGCACAGTCAGCTGGTCCTCGTTACTTGCATTGGCTCTTGTACCTTCTGCTACCCGTCCGGGTTCCAGTACCGTCAACTGGTTCTCCGCAGTGCCTTTGGCCTAGGTGCCTCCATCTCGGTATCCGAGTTCCAGCAACGTCTGCTGGTCCTTGGTAGTGCTTTGGAGCACAGGTACCTCCTGCTTAGTAACCGTGTCCCAGTAACATCAGCTGGTACAAGATTGTGCTACAAATACAAGATACGGAACAAGAGACACAAGAACAATAAGCAGAAGATCTAAAAGCAGAAGAACATGAAGTATAAGACCAAAATGAAGAGCAAAATATATGCTCTAAATTCTAAGCAGAAGAAGACTAAGCAGTGTATGGGGGTGAGTCCGTTCCTCCTCGTGGTGCCCCTGGAAAATGCCTGCTGCTGCTGCAGGCTAAACTGAACACGGACAAATACTGTTGTAATTTAAATCTTTTGTGACAGCAAGAACGGAAGGATGAAAAATTCATACTTTGACAGATTACAAGTACAGGATTCTCTGTCACAAATAAGAATATGATGAAGAAGATGAAGCAGAATATGAATAAGAATAATAGTTTAATAAGAAGAATATGAGTAATGTTAACAAAGATGAATAGCAAGAAGTTTAAGAAGAAGATAAAGAAGGTGAAGATGAAGAATAATTTGATGAAAAAGATGATGCTGCAGAAGATTATGAAGGAGAAAGTGTGTCAAAAGTTAAAAAGGTGAAGAGCATGGAAGTTGTGAAATATACATATTTGCCAAAATAAAAAAACGTTAACATTGTCAATTTCTTCGTCAATCCGAACATCTTTAAAAAAAAAAATATTTATGCTATTCCATTTGATTGGGTTAAACATCTATGCCTTTAATGTCTCCTCAACCTTCCCCAATACATTCTACATTACTCTTTCTTGTTTTCCTTCATGTACAATTAACCAACAAGGCAAGAATGGGTTTTTTTTAATTTCGATATTTTGTTCCCATAGACTTACATGGGACTTCCGGTATCGGTATCGGGTATCGCCGATATTTTAGTGATATCGGCGATACCATTCCGATTCCGATACTTTAGGATATCGGAAAGTATCGCTCAACTCTAACAAAGACCCCTCTGTAGACAGCTGTTTCAGAGCTTCTTTCTCCTTGTCACAACAGATTAGGGCTCTCCCAGCCAACCATTGCCCTTCTCTGCACTGACTGAAACAGTTCTCTACAGATGGGAGTTTTATACCTTTGAAGAAGACTCTGGTTTGGGGGAAATTTCTTAGCAATATTGGAAAGCTTATTAAAGGGTCAATCTTTGGCTCACAGGCTAGCTACTTTCAATAGGGGGCAGCAGAGACACCTTCCTTCCTTCCAGAGGAGAACATTAGTGGGAAATTTGAACGTTGTCTCCCGCAATGATCACAAATGTGAGTGCTGCATCCTCTGTATTGTTCAATAAGTGTGGCGCCATAATCCTAGTGGTGGCTGTATCTGGTATTGCATCCCAGTCCCATACACTTTAAAGGGAATCTGTCAGCAGGTTTTGCTATTTAGTCTGAGAGCATCATAATGTAGAGGCAGAGGGCCTGATTCCAGTGATGTGTCACTTGCTGTAGGTTCAGTACAAGCAGTATTATATCAGCAGGAGATTATCACTGCCGGACTAACTGTTGAGTACAAGAGAGTCAGGCTAATCTCTGTAACCCCGCCCCCACCACTGATTGGTTGCTTTCTGACAATGTACACAGTAGGCTTCCAATCAGTGATGTGGGCGGGGTTATACAGAGCTCAGCATTCCAAGCTCTGCTAGATCTGCAGCAAAGAAAACAGGGATTTTATAAAAACTGCACCAAGCAGCCCATTAAGTGATATATCGCTGGAAACAGCTTCTCAGCCCCTACATCATGCTGCTCTCGGATGACATAGCAAAAACCGGTTGACAGATTCCCTTTAACAGGACAAATCTTTGGTAACTTTTGTATGCTTTCATCTAAACTACTAAACGTTACAAATTGGAACCTGACAGCTCACTTTGCCCATATTGGTTCTCTGTAATGGACTGCGGTAATCTCTGGTCCGCGTAGTTATATAACACACCCAGAGAAATAAACACATCCCAAGTTTATGTATCACCGAGACTTAATAGACGAAACGGCTAAATCATGCGTGGGACATATGGCAAACATTAGGAGGCTGCAAACAATTCTGTTAATGGCATGGAGCGTGATTGTTAATCATACTAATATATGAGGACTACTGTTTATTACATTTACTATCCTAGAAAGGCTTCTAAAAATAAAGGGTTATTATTTTCTAATCAAGACCCTTTACAAACACAATTAATTCACTTCTCGATTATGGAAATGTGTCAGTAAATAAATACTCAAGCCTGCGGTCACACCGAGGAATAATGCGACAGTCCCCAGCCACATAACTACTGCAGCTCATGAACTTTTGGCTTCTATACAGGAAGCAGAGAGGCGCTCTTTTTATTTTGTTAAGTAACGACTCTAAAAATTATTATAACTATAATTGCTAATGGGGATTTATTTCATTTGCACTTTGCCCTGGAGGGGATTTCTATAATGTGAACTCCTTTATTTCATGTATATGTCCTAACTTGACAGCAAAACTTTATAGATGACATGGACCTGTCACTGAGGCAAAAGTAATCATTTTTTTTGCCATTGTTTTAGTCGCGCCTTTTCTCTGAGTATAATGTTTTTTTGATTTATTCAAATCCGCCATACGGCTTCAGGGACATAGGCCTTTTTATTCAGTGATTTTTATGGTCTTTAACCCGTTCACAACATATGGCGGATTTGACATTGTCGTGTCCCTCTCTTTGATGGGCTCCGGCGCTGAGCCCACATCTTTCCCGATACATGTCAGCTGTTTTGAACAGCTGACATGTGCCCCTAACAGCCGCGGGTGGAATCACGATCCACCCACGGCTGTTAACCCGTTAAATGCTACTGTAAATCTCTGACAGCTGCATTTAATGTGATTTCGCTGGAAATGCGTCACTTATCCCACCCAATGGCACCTGTGTCACATGATCGTGGGTCGCCGATGGGTTGTCATGACAACCCAGGGCCTGCAGGAGACCCCTATGGTTGTCATTGCCGGATTGCTGTGAATGCTGCCCAGCGGTCAGAGTTCAAATTAAGTGAGTATTTCTGCTACACACAGGCGATCTGATCTTCGCCTGTGTGTAGCAGAGGCGATCAGTCAACTGCAGCCTCTAGTCTCCCATGGAGACTATTGAAGCTTGCAAAAAGTAAAAAAAAATGTTTTTTTCAAAAATATAAAAGTTTAAATCACCCCCCTTTTGCCCCATTCAAAATAAAACAATTAAAAAAAATAAAACATACAAATGTTTGGTATTGCCGCGTTGAGAATTGCCCGATTTATCAAGCTATAAAAATAATTAATCCGACCAGTAAACAGTGTAGCAAAAAAAAACGTCAAAATGCCAGAATTACTGGTTTTTTTTTGGCAGCCACAACATTGCATTAAAATGCGATAATGGGCGATCAAAAGATCGTATGTGCATCAACATGGTATCATTAAAAATGTTAGCATGGCATGCAATAAATAAGCCCTTACCCAGCCCCAGATTACAAAAAATGGAGACACTACAGGTCTCGGAAAATGACACAATTTCTTTTTTTTAAACAAAATTTGGATTTTTTCTTCACTATTTAAATCGAAAACAACCTATACATGTTTGGTATCAATAAACTCATAATGACCTGGAGAATCATAGCGGCAGGTCAGTTTTAGCATTTGGTGAACATGGTAAAAAAAAATCCAAAAAATAGTTGTGGAGTTGAACTTTTTTTGTAATTAGACTGCACTTGGAAATTTTTACCTGTTTTCAAGTACACGATATGGTAAAACTAATGGTGTCGTTTAAACGTACAACTCGTCCTGCAAAAAACAAGCCCTCATATGGCCATATTGACAGAAAATTAAAAAAGTTATGGCTTTGGGAAGAAGAGGAGCGAAAAACAAAAATGCAAAAACGAAAAAGGGCTGTGGCATGAAGGGGTTAACAAGTGGGCGGTGCTCACAGGGTAATAATGCTGAGCAGCCTAAAGACACTCCCCAGAGGATCCTGTGAGTGCAAAAATAAAATCAACAATATTCCTCACCTTTCCACAGAGATGCTGCTAATCCATTTGTCCCACGACAGGTCTAGCTCTGCTACATCTAGATGGCAGGCTGCATGTTTGCATGATGCGATCATACAGCCTGTCATCCAGCAAAGACGCTGAGCAGCATGTGCTTAGTGTCTTCCTGTTAACTGCTATTCCCTGTCTGAGGACACCTCAAGCGTGAGAAAGTTTTCCTGCTCGCAGTGCCATCAGAAATTTCCCACAGCGCTCGCATTGACATCAGAAAGGTGAAGTTAGTTCATTGGCTGTGAACTCGCAGGACCTGTTTGATGGCATTGCGAGCAGAAGAACTTTCTCGTGGTGCCCTCTGACAGGGAATAGGAGTTCACAGGGACATACTGAGCACTCGCTGCACAGTGTCTCTGCTGGATGACAGGCTGTATGGTCACATTATGCAACCATGCAGCCTGCACTCTAGATGTAGCAGAGCTAGACCCATCATGGGACAAATGGATTAGCAGCATCTCTTTGGAAAGTTGAGAAATATTGTTGTTTTTTATTTTTAACTCTTTTGCAGATGACAAGGTCATTGGTGGAATGAGCAAAGTCGTAAGTATGGTTTAATTAAGGTTTATTTAAGGAGTCTGTGTAATTCTTTTAATTAACCCCTCTCTGACATTAGACGTACTATCCCGTCCATAAAACCCGTGCCATTCTGACCATGGACGGGATAGTACGTCATAGGCGATTAGCTGCGCTCCCGGAGGGAGCGCAGCTAATCGCCGCCGGGTGTCAGCTGATTATCACAGCTGACACCCGTGACTGTGTGTCAGTAGCGGTCACGGACCGCTCCCGGCACATTAACCCCTTGCACACCGCGATCAAACATGATCGGGTGTACTGGGGGCACAGGGGAGGATCGCGCAGGGTGGGGGCTCCCTGCGCGCCCCCCTGAGACCCTCAGACCAGCGCGATGTGATCGCGCTTCTCTGAGGGCTTCCTCCCTCCCAGGACCCGGATCCAAGATGGCGCTGGGGTCCTGGAGGGAGGCGGCTTCCTCAGTGCCTGCCGAGAGCAGGCATGAGGAAGCGTCCTGCACTGCCTGTCACATCGCTGGTGTGACAGAGTGCTGTGCACACTGTCACACCAGCGATCTGATGAAATACAGTGATGTCCCACCCTGGGACAAAGTAAAAAAGTAAAAAAAAGTAAAAATAAACATGTGTAAAAAAAAATCCAAAATAAAAAAAAAAAAAAAAAAAATATTCCCCAATAAATTCATTACTTATTGTAAATAAAAAAAATAAAACAATAAAAGTACACATATATGGTATCGCCGCGTCCGTAACGACCCCCCCCTATAAAACTGTCCCACTAGTTAACCCCTTTTGTGAACCCCTTAAAAATAAAAAATAAAAACGAAGCAAAAAATCAGTGCTTTATCATCATACCGCTGAACAAAAAGTGGAATAACACGCGATCAAAAAGACCGATATAAATAAACATGGTACCGCTGAAAACGTCATCTTGTCCGGCAAAAAACGAGCCATCACACAGCATCATCAGCAAAAAAATAAAAAAGTTATAGCTCGCAGAATAAAGCGATGCAAAAATAATTATTTTTTATATAAAATTGTTTTTATTCTATAAAAGCGCCAAAACATAAAAAAATTATATAAATGAGGTATCGCCATAATCGTACTGACCCGAAGAATAAAACTGCTTTATCGATTTTACCACACGCGGAACAATAAAAACGCCTCACCCAAAAGAAATTCATGAATTGCTGATTTTTGTTCATTCTAACCTCCCAAAAATCGAAATAAAAAGCGATCAAAAAATGTCACGTGCTCAAAAATGGTACCAATAAAAGCGTCACCTCGTCCCGCAAAAATTAAGACCTCACATGACATTGTGGGCCAAAATATGCAAAAATTATAGCTCTCAAAATGTGGCGATGCAAAAAACTACTTTTTGAAATAAAAAGCGTCTTTTAGCGTGACAGCTGCCAATCATAAAAACCGCTATAAATAATAAATCAAACCCCCCTTTATCACCCCCTTAGTTAGGGAAAAATAATAAAATAAAAAAAATGTATTTATTTCATTTTCCCATTAGGGTTAGGGTTAGGGTTTCGGCTAAAGTTAGGGTTAGGGTTGGCGCTAAAGTTAGGATTAGGGTTAGAGTTTGGATTAATGTTAGGGTTGGGATTAGGGTTGGGACTAGGGTTAGGGGTGTGTTGGGGTTAGGGTTGGAGTTAGAATTGGGGGGTTTCCGCTGTTTAGGCACATCAGGGGCTCTCCAAATGTGACATGGCGTCTGATCTCCATTCCAGCCAATTCTGCTTTGAAAAAGTCAAACGGTGTTCCTTCACTTCTGAGCTCTGCCATGCGTCCAAACAGTAGTTTATCCCCACATATGGGGTATCAGCGTACTCTGGACCCCAAGAGTTATTGTGAAATTTGTCCTATTTCTTCTGTTACCCTTGGGAAAATAAAAAACTGGGGGCGAAAATATTATTTTTGTAAAAAAAATAAGATTTTTTTGTTTTTACGGCTGTACATTATAAACTTCTGTGAAGCACTTGGGGCTTCATAGCGCTCACCACACATCTAAATAAGTTCCTTGTGGGGTCTATTTTCCAAAATGGGGTCACTTGTTGGGGATTTCCACTGTTTAGGCGCATCAGGGGCTCTCCAAATGCGACATGACGCCCCCAGACCATTCCATCAAAGTCTGCAATCCAAAACGTCACTACTTCCCTTTCCGAGCCCTGACATGCGCCCATACAGTAGTTTTCTCCCACATATTGGGTATCAGCGTACTCAGGACAAATTGGACAACAACTTTTGGGGTCCAATTTCTCCTGTTACCCTTGTGAAAATAAAATATTGGGGGCGAAAAAATCATTTTTGTAAAAAAAAAAAGGATTTTTTATTTTTACGGCTGTGCGTTATAAACTTCTGTGAAGCACCTCGGGGTTCAAAGTGCTCACCACACATCTAGGTAAGTTCCTTGTGGGGTCTATTTTCCAAAATGGGGTCACTTGTGGGGGGTTTCCACTGTTTAGGCGCATCAGGGGCTCTCCAAATGCGACATGACGCCCCCAGACCATTCCATCAAAGTCTGCAATCCAAAACGTCACTACTTCCCTTTCCGAGCCCTGACATGCGCCCATACAGTAGTTTTCTCCCACATATTGGGTATCCGCGTACTCAGGACAAATTGGACAACAACTTTTGGGGTCCAATTTCTCCTGTTACCCTTGTGAAAATAAAATATTGGGGGCGAAAAAATCATTTTTGTAAAAAAAAAAAGGATTTTTTATTTTTACGGCTGTGCGTTATAAACTTCTGTGAAGCACTTCGGGGTTCAAAGTGCTCACCACACATCTAGATAAGTTCCTTGTGGGGTCTATTTTCCAAAATGGGGTCACTTGTGGGGGGTTTCCACTGTTTAGGCGTATCAGGGGCTCTCCAAATGCGACATGACGCCCCCAGACCATTCCATCAAAGTCTGCAATCCAAAACGTCACTACTTCCCTTCCGAGCCCTGACGTGCACCCATACAGTAGTTTTCTCCTACATATTGGGTATCAGCGTACTCAGGACAAATTGGACAACAACTTTTGGGTTCCAGTTTCTTCTGTTACCCTTGTGAAAATAAAATATTGGGGGCGAAAAAATCATTTTTGTAAAAAAAAAAAAAGGATTTTTTATTTTAAGGCTGTACGTTATAAACTTTAGTGAAACACCTGGGGGTTCAAAGTTCTCACCACACATCTAGATAAGTTCCTTGAGGGGTCTAGTTTCCAAAATGGTGTCATTTGTGGGGGGTTTCCACTGTTTAGGCAGATCAGGAGCTCTCCAAACACGACATGGCGTCCAGCCAATTCTGCGTTGAAAAAGTGAGACGGCGCTCCTTCCCTTCCAAACTCTGCCATGCACCCAAACAGTGGTATACCCCCACATATGGGGTATCAGTGTACTCAGGACAAATTGCACAATAACTTTTGGAGTCTTGTTACCCTTGGAAAAATAAAAATTCGGGTGAAAAGATCATTTTTGTGGAAAAAATATGATTTTTAAATTTTACGGCTCTACGTTATAAACTTGTGTGAAGCACTTGAGGGTTCAAATTGCTCACCAAAGATCTAGATAAGTTCCTTAGGGGGTCTAGTTTCCCAAATGGGGTCATTTGTGGGGGGTTTCCACTGTTTAGGCACATCAGGGGCTCTCCAAATGCAACATGGCATCCAATCTCAATTCCAGCCAATTTTGGTTGGAAAAAGTCAAATGGTGCTCCTTCCCTTCCGAGCTCTGCCGTGCGCCCAAACAGTGGTTCCCCCCCACATATGGGGCATCAGCGTACTCAGGACAAATTGGACAACAACGTATGTGGTCCAATTTCTCCTGATACCCTTGGGAAAATAAAAAATTAGTGACTAAAAGATAATTTTTGTGGGAAAAAAATAGGATTTTTTATTTTCATGCCCGGGCATTATAAACTTGTGTGAAGCACTTTGGGGTTCAAAGTGCTCACCAAAGATCTAGATAAGTTCCTTAGGGGGTCTAGTTTCCAAAATGGGGTCACTTGTGGGGGATTTCCACTGTTTAGGCTCATCTGGGCACTGCAAACGGAACATGACCCCCATCAACGTCTGCATTCCAAAACGTTACTACTTCCTTTCCAAGCCCTGCCGTGCGCCCAAACAGTTTTCCACCCCCACATATGGGGTATCAGCGTACTCAGGACAAATTGGACAACAACTTTTGGGGTCCAATTTCCTTGGGAAAATTCAAAAATTTAGGACTAAAAAATCATTTTTGTGGAATTTTTTTTTTTTTTTTTCACACCCAGGCATTATAAACTTTTGTGAAACACTTGGGGGTTCAAAGTGCTCACAACAGATCTAGATAAGTACCTTGGGGGGTCTAGTTTCCAAAATGGTGTCACTTGTGGGGGGTTTCCACTGTTTAGGCGCATCAGAGGTTCTCCAAGCGCGACATGGCGTCCAATCTCAACTCCAGCCAATTTTAGTTTGAAAAAGTCAAACGGCGCTACTTCCCTTACGAGCTCTGCCGTGTGCCCAAACAGTGGTTTTCCCCCACATATTGGGTATTGGCGTACTCAGGAGAAATTGCATAACAACCTTATCTGTCCATTTTCTCCTTTTACCCTTGTGAAAATAAAAAAAAAGTTTGTAAAGATCATTTTTGTGGCTAAAAAATATTCATTTTTTCCTTCCACGTTGCTTTAGTTCCTGTGAAGGACCTGAAGGGTTAATAAACTTCTTGAATATAGTTTTGAGTACCTTGAGGGGTGCAGTTTTTAGAATGGTGTCACTTTTGGGTATTTTCTGCTATATAGACCCCTCAAAGTGACTTCAAATATGAGGTGGTCCCTAAAAAAAATGGCTTTGTAAATTTTGTTGTAAAAATGAGAAATCGCTGGTCAACTTTTAACCCTTATAACTTCCTAACAAAAAAAAATTTTGATTCCAAAATTGTGCTGATGTAAAGTAGACATGTGGGAAATGTTATTTATTAACTATTTTGTGTTACATATTTCTCTGTTTTAAGGGAATAAAAATTCAAAGTTTGAAAATTGCTAAATTTTCAAAATTTTCGCCATATTTGCGTTTTTTTTCAAAAATAAACGCAAGTTATATGGAAGAAATTTTACCACTAACATGAAGTACAATATGTCACGAGAAAACAATCTCAGAATCGCCAAGATCCGTTGAAGCGTTCCGGAGTTATAACCTCATAAAGAGACAGTGGTCAGAATTGTAAAAATTGTCCCGGTCATTAACGTGCAAACCACCCTTGGGGGTGAAGGGGTTAAAGGACTTTTTTCTTTTTGTCTGTGTTTTCATACTATGTGACTAGGGAGTTAGTAATGGGGGCGTCTTATTGACGCATCCCCCATTACTAACCTTGGGTTTTTATGTCACCTGTCAATACAAAGTGACATCAAGCCCCTCAACTATCACCCCACTTGCCACCGCTACAAAGCAAGTGGGGAGAGCGAGGCTAAGTGCCAGAATTGGCATATCTTTGAGATGCGCCTTTTCTGGGGTGGCTGAGAGCTAATGTTGTTTTTAGCGAGGGGGGAGGCAGTGTCCATGGCCCCTTCCTAGGCTATTAATATCAGCTCACAGCTGTCTGAATATCCTTTGCTGGTTATTAATTATAGGGGGACTCCTCGTCATTGCTTTTAGGGTCCCCCATTTTAATAGCCAGTAAAGGTTAAGTGTGCAGTTGTGAGCTGATATTAATAGCCTGGGAAGCATTATGGGTATTACCCCTTTCCAAGGCTATAAACATTGGCCCCCAGCTGTCGGCTTTCCCACTGCTGGTTACGATAATTACATGGGAGCCCATGTCATTTTTTTCAGAAAACTGATCTTTTATTAAATACATGTACAGTAAGCTGCACACACAATGTACTAATTGTAATTGTCACAGACATCTGTATATCTACCTATTATATGTGTACTTACTGTATGTAATCCATCTATCCTATGCTGTTGACTCCTGCTTTGATTTTACACTAAGAATATAGAATATACCGCACACTAGCAAGGAATTCTATGCAAAATCGTGTGTTTTATTTGACAGAACCAAATAAGGGAGCAATTATATACAGAGTGATTAGCAAAGCAATGAATCTGACGTTTCGAGTCTCCCGAGTTTTAATCATAACATTGCTAAAAAGAGAGATAAAACAATTGTTAAGGTCATTATATCAATTGTAAAATCAAACAGACATCAGAAACAATCAGAAAACATTTTTTAACAACCAAAAATAAACAATGTCAAAAAAGACCATCGAACACCACAAGCACCAATTGTATATCCAAGATGGTGAAAAATGAAAAAGGAGCAGAATAAGTGGTTCAGCAAAGATCCCAATGTAGGTAGCTAGTAGAAAAAGGGTAATAATCACATAAGTCAATCAGATTTACCTTAATACATAAATAAATTTCTGTACTTTCTTAAAGAGAATGAAAAAAATGAAAAAAGGGGGGAAGAATGCTGGTAGGAAGAAAAAGATAATGTTAGAAAGGGTCCCCATGTAGCAAATCACATATATTATAGTAGAATAGGGGTACTTGCAATATCTTCTTATGGCTAGAACATGATCAGAGAATCTCATATATGGGTGAAGGTTAATACAACTCCATGAAGATATGCTTCCTGGAAATCATAAAGGAGAAAACCAAAGATTTTAAGCGTAACAAGCCCTGGAGTAAAATTGGTGGCAGTGGGGCATATGCAGAGTATACCTGTTGCTCTGTGTGACTCAACCTGTGAGTAAGGGTTAATGTCCGTCCATGGAGAAATACTGTCTGGGAGACATGAAAGAGAGCAATAAAATAGAAGGTTTTGAGTGTAACAAACCCTGGAGTTACATTGATGGCAGTGGGATGGGGGCATGTGTATACTATACCTGCTGCTCTGTGCTTCTCAGCGACGCTCCCGCCCCTTGCTGGGCTCAGTGAGGCGTGCAGCCAGCTGGCAGGTAGTGAGATTGATTTTACACTATGCGGCTGCTGTCAGCGTTAGCAAGACTGGTTATCAAGAACACCCCACACTGTTTTCTTACTTATTTAAATAAATAATTTAAAAAATGGCATAGGGTCCCCCTCATTTTTTGACAACCAGCCTTGCTAAAGCAGATAGCTGGGGGATGGTATTTTCAGGCTGGTAAGGGGCCATGGATATTGTTCAACCCAGCTTAAAAATAGCAGCCCGCAGCCACCCAGAAAAAGTGCATTTCCTAGTTGAGTTAATTCTGGCACTTTGTCTGACTCTTCCCACTTGCCCTGTAGCGGTGGCAAGTGGTGCTCATATTTGTGGGGTTGATGTCATCTTTGTATTCTCAGGTGACATAAAGCCCACAGGTTAGTAATGGAGAGGCATCTATAAGACACACCTAACGCCTTTCCATTGAATCTCTTGTCTCCTGTAATAAAACAAAAATAAAAAACAACCATATCCCTCACCTCTCCATCATTCTTGTCCCACACGATAATCCATGTCTGGGGATTAATAATATTCAACCTGGACTGTGCCATGATGCCATCCAGGCTGAGAACCACTGATGAATGAGCTGCTGCGATCGCAGCGTCAGTGACCGGCGGTGATGTCATCGAGTTACTGCCGATCACTGAGGCTGCATCCCCATCTGGGCCCCTGAACTGCGGGGACTTCAGCACTATGAGAAAAAGTCAGTGCGTTCACCACAGTTGACCGGGAGAATTTCACTGCAGTGAATTTGAACTAGCTTCTGCACCGTGAGACTTTCTCTCATCGGAGTGAGGTCACCGCAGTTTATTGGCCCGGCTGCTGATAAAACACTGATTGTACTGTAGGTACAACACACAGCCTAATAAGTTACACATCACTGGACTCAGGCTTTCTTGCGCTATATTACGCAGCTCTCAGATTAAATTGCATAAACCTGCTGATGGATTCTCTTTAAATATATTTGCCTTTCAAAAACAAATAAAAAAACAGCATCACTTTTAGTCGTACACTGTGTCTGGTATTGCATCTCTTTCCCTTTCAAATGAAGGCGTTATTATGATGAGCAATGGACTAGAATGAAAACTATAAGACTTTTTTTTCCTTAATCTCTCTCAACCAACTCAGTTACTCAATAAAAAGTAGAACATTTATGACCTAACTGTAAATTATTTCAGTGCACCATCCTCAAATTTAAGCATGGTTGTGTTAGCATCATGTTACAGGAAAGTGTTGTAAAATACTGAAAACTGCTGGAGGGAAACCTACTGCAGTCCGCAAGGGAACTGCAAATAGAAGGAATATTGTATAGTCTTGAGACGCTATCTACTCAGTCACCACTAGATGGAGCTTAGACGCTTAATGCATACAGTTTATACATAGAATTCAATAGTAAATCAATATGCAATGAGTTCATGGACTCCCTCTAGTGGTGGCTGCTAATAGTCAGCATGCTTTATTAAAGGGAACCTGTCACAAGGTTTTCACAATGTAAACTAAGGCCACCATCTCTTACATCCCTGCTACTTTAGTTAAGCAACCGGTATATAAGGTCCCAACCCCCTCCGCCTATCCAAAAAAACCTTTTATATTCCCCCATATAGCATGATCTAGTACAATGAGCGTCACTTTTTTTGATTGGTGCCTCATCTACCCCCGCAATCCCTATTCTCCTGTCTTGCTTGATGTCGATCAGGGATGTCAAAGTCAAACACACCGAGGGCCAAAAAAAAAAATTTGCTACAAGCCGAGGGCCGGACTGACGCCGGCCCTGCTACCGGTGCATTATGGGAAATGTAGTGTTGGTGCCAGGGCCGGCTCCAGGTTTTTATGGGCCCCGGGCGAAAGAGCCTCAGTGGGCCCCTTTAACACAGACCACGATTCATGATGCACAGATACAGCAGAGAAATATGGGTACAGTACAATGCCAAATACTTCACTTCTTCCATTACATGAGTGATATCTATTGTAAATTCTACAATAGCTCAAAAACCGCCAAATCCTCACAGCGCACAGTACAGTCCTCCATACAATATTATGGGCACCACAGTCTCCTCCTCATCACCCATATAATACCCCATGCAGGATGTCACCCCCCATATAATGCTCCATACAGAATACTGGACCCAATATAATGCTCCATACAGAATACTGGACCCAATATAATGCTCCATACAGGATACTGGTCCCCATATAATGCTCCATACAAAATATGGAGCTCTCCTCTGCGCTGTACTGCGTTCTGCACTGTTACAGCTCAGGAAAGGGCGCTGTGGAAAGACTCCCCATTATCATCATCATTGCCTCCCCATCATCATCATGGCCTCCCCATTATCATCAATGCCTGCCCATCATCATCATCTCCTCCCCATCATCATCAATGCCTGCCCATTATCATCAATGCCTGCCCATTATCATCATCTTCTCCCCATCATCATCAATGCCTCCCCATTATCAGCAATCCCTGCCCATCATCATCTCCTCCCCATCATCATCAATGTCTGCCCATCATCATCTTCTCCCCATCATCAATGCCTGCCCATTATCATCATCTTCTCCCCATCATCATCAATGCCTCCCCATTATCAGCAATGCCTGCCCATCATCATCTCCTCCCCATCATCATCAATGTCTGCCCATCATCATCTTCTCCCCATCATCAATGCCTGCCCATTATCATCATCTTCTCCCCATCATCATCAATGCCTGCCCATCATCATCTTCTCCCCATCATCAATGCCTCCCCATTATCAGCAATGCCTGCCCATCATCATCTTCTCCCCATCATCAATGCCTCCCCATTATCAGCAATGCCTGTCCATCATCATCTTCTCCCCATCATCAATGCCTCCCCATTATCAGCAATGCCTGCCCATCATCACACAGACAGCACACAAGCACTCTCTCACATACATACATACACACACACACATACATACACACACAAAGCACCGCACTACATAACACACAGAGACACACACACAGAGACGTCTTACCTGTTCAGCGTCCCCGCGCTCTGTGCCACAGCCGGCCGCTGAATGATGACGTCATTCAGCGGCCGGCTGTGAGAGGAAGCGCCGGCGCCCCTGGAGCCCGGAGCTGCGGCAGCGGAGGCACGGGAGAGTTAAGTATTGTTGCCAGCTGCTGTCGGGGCCCTGAGCAGGCGGGGGGGCCCAGTGGCGGCGCTGACACCGCTCTCCTCCGCTAACGGGCGCGGGGGTGCCAGACTGCGAGTGGGCCCCCCCGCCTGCTCAGGTCCCCGCCTGCCAGAGGGCCATAGATAATCAATTCGCGGGCCGGATCTGGCCCGCGGGGCCTTGACTTTGACATATGGGATGTAGATGATGCATCCTGCATCATCCTCAGAGTGCTGCCAATCCCTCTCCTGCCCAAGTGCTCATCGCTCTGCCCTGCTGAATGCAACGCAAAGTACTACAATGAGCGTGTGCCGGATATACTTTTGGGTCATCGGTGCACTTTGCCATCTTCAGACATATGCAGGACTTTTCTCTACACTGAGGCGTTGAGCAAGACTAGCGACGACCATTGGACCGGACTGTGCCCCTTGGGGGGATTATAAGAAGCATTTTTTGGGATATTCGGATGAGGTTTGGGGCTTAAAATGAGGTTGATGGACTGCGGTAATAGAGGCGTCAAAGGTATTGGCCGTAGTTTATATTTGGAAAATCTGGTGACAGGTTCCCTTTAAATCCTTGTCTAGAATCCTGGATATAAACTCATGTTAAAAAGTTGAGATTCACTTTAAGGCAAACCAATCTAAGAGAGACAATGTTCTCTGTGTACGTAGCATGACGAGATTGTATTTCAGGTTGCAGCGGTGGATATAATGGCGGTCAATACCTCTATTGACTTTATGTCATGGATGGCATCTCTTTAATATCTATGTGTTTACTAGGACAGATGAGCAGATGGTAACTTATCTGCATGACTTGAGGTCCTTTGACCCCCGCATACACGACACTTGAGGCCTCGATGATCACTGTAATGTTCTTAGGAATATCGAAGATTTCAACAAGCCAACATATGTCACAGAGTAGGAATGAAGAGGTGGAGAAACGACCCAACAAATAGAGCAGTAGTTTACCGCTTAGTGGAATGACTTTTGACAACCACATGGACAAAACTCAGAGACCATGTGGAGGACTTCATGTTTATGGATCCTGAAAATATCCGTAAATGGATTCTGTCACCAGATTTTTGCCACCTAATCTGAGAGTCGTATAATGTAGAGACAGATGATGCTTACTTGGCTGCTTGATGTAGGTGAGATAAAATCAGTGTTTTATTGACAGGAGATTATCACAAAATGACTAGTAAATCTGCTGACGGGTAGTCCTCTGTATTTTTGAGCTTTATATAACCCAAGCCCCACCACTGATTGGCAGTTTTCTATGTACACTGTGCATAGGCAGAAAGCTGCCAATTAGTAATGTGGGCGGGGTTATACTGAGCTCAGTATTCAGAGAACTGGTAGATCTGCAGCAGACAAAATTGTAGCAAGCAGCCCAGTGTGGGAATCCAGATTTTTTTTTACATATTACTCGTATATCCATAGAATACTAAACTTCCCCTGCTACCTGTATGGTAGCAAGACACCTCTAACCTTTATTCCACATACACTAACATATCCGGGTTACATTGATTTGGTCTTGGAGTCAGTGGTGCAGCCATTTCTCCAAAGTGCTCTGGATCCATTTTTCAACATGATAACTCAAGGTCGCATGTTGTTCACACTACTGTGTGGGCCTAAACATTGTACTGTGGCCTGCAGCGTCCCCAGGCTTGTCTCCCATTGAGCACATTTGGGACGTCATTTGTCAGTGATTACACAGGGAGGTGCCAGCAGCGGCTCTTGATGATTTCCCCAAGTGCATCTAGAGTGACAGATCCTTCCTCAGACGACCATTAATAATAACCTCATTGATAGCAGCCAAGATTGCAATTACAGGGATTTCTACATTTGACACTCATACTCCATATTTTCATCAATTGCATATCAGTAACATATCCATCCATGGTGTGATTTCCATAAATCCATGAAATTTCCTTCTTGGTGTTGTCATTTCAATTTGAGGAGTGCATTTTTTTTTTTTGTGAGAGCGAAAATTTGCATGCAGGAGCATTTTAAGACTCCATGCTTAGAGCATCTATAAAATATGTCCACTGTACATATTATTTTTATATACTTTATACAACCCTACAAAGAGCTTAATGGCTGTAGTGTCCAGCTATCTCTTCAGGGCTTGAAGATATTATTAGTACATATGTAATATAATGTCGTAATTGTATTATTATGGTTATACAGTATTTGTTGTCCTTTGTTGCTTTCTACTGGCCATTGTTATTATATGTTCTCATGTATTGCTGATGTAATCTCCTATCATGCATCCCTCTCTCTATAACTCCTCCTATATATTCTCCTCACATCCTTTCCTTCTGGTCAGTGCCATTTTGGCAGAAACGTGCATCAGAGCCGGAGAGAGGATTCTCCTGTTACCTCTGTACTCTATCCTCTTACATCCATACATCTCAGCTTCATCATTTGTCAAGGTACTGTGAATAACTACCTAAAAGTTCATACAATGCATGTTCCTTCCTGGATCATCCACGTGTAGCATGTCGGGCTAGGGAGGAGAGGATAGCGAGTAAGCTATCTACTATTGCTTGTTCAGAGATCTATGGTCACATCATTCAGACACATCTCAAATACGTATATTGGTGGCAGAATAATGATAGGATGGTCCATGAAGCAGCCATATTTATATAGAAATATAAAAATATTTAGACTTGAGAGTCCTCAGTGGTTGATACCTTTTAATGGCTAACTGAAAAGATGGTAACAAATTGCAAGCTTTCCAGACTACTCCGGTCTCTTCATCAGGCAAAGACTAAAACAAAAACTGAAGAATCACATATATATATATACACAAGAGGACACAGGAATAGTGCAATAGGTAAGACAAGTGACGTGAAGCAGAACTGTCATTATGGCAGAGGGATGAGCATAAATATTGGAACAGATCATAGATAAGGAGAGAGTTTTATTACCCTCTGATTGGGGTCTGGTGTTGTGTTTTGATGCCCCTAGAAGGTCAGAGACGCAGATTCCTTAATTGATATAGAATGACATGAATCCATGTGACACGTTCATTCCAGCACTAAGAGTGTCAAAGGTCATCATAAGTTTGTATTCCCAAACCTTTCTATCTTTCTCAGATTTGAAGTTAGATTTTAATACCAGTAATTCCATATCCATTATGCTATGACCGGGCATACAAAAGTGTTTTGCCACAGGTAAATCCATTCTTTTTTCTCTTATCGTGTGGCGATGAGAATTCATCCTTGTTCTCAGTTTTTGCCCGGTCTCCCCCACATACAGACCCCCAGTTGGACATTTAGTACATATAATTAGGTACACCACATTACATGTGATGCAGCTGAAAGTACCTGGGATCTTGTAGTCCTGATGGGAGTTGGGTATCTTTATCTTGTCCGTGGTCATTATAGATGCACATGTTTTACACTTCTTCTGTTTGCAAGGAAAGATGGATATGGAATTACTGGTATTAAAATCTAACTTCAAATCTGAGAAAGATAGAAAGGTTTGGGAATATAAACTTATGATGACCTTTGACACTCTTAGTGCTGGAATGAACGTGTCACATGGATTCATGTCATTCTATATCAATTAAGGAATCTGCGTCTCTGACCTTCTAGGGGCATCAAAACACAACACCAGACCCCAATCAGAGGGTAATAAAACTCTCTCCTTATCTATGATCTGTTCCAATATTTATGTTCATTCCTCTGCCATAATGACAGTTCTGCTTCACGTCACTTGTCTTACCTATTGCACTATTCCTGTGTCCTCTTGTGTATATATATATATGTGATTCTTCAGTTTCTGTTTTAGTCTTTGCCTGATGAAGAGACCGGAGTAGTCTCGAAAGCTTGCAATTTGTTACCATCTTTTCAGTTAGCCATTAAAAGGTATCAACCACTGAGGACTCTCAAGTCTAAATATTTTTCTATCTACTGGCTAACACGGTACGAAGATACACATCTTTCCTATATAGAAATATATACATTCATATAAATAAAAAAGCATAAGAAGAAAAATAAAAAAATATGAAAATGGAAATACCAGACATAAAATGACCCATCAAAATGATCCACTACTACAAAGACAAAGAGACTCCCCAGTACATATATCAGTCATCAAGAATAAAGGGAAATAAATAACCCTAAAAAAGTGTGTAATTGATACATGAAAAAGTTCATACAAAGCCCAAATAGATTTTTAAAGCTCAATTCAAAGTATGTAACAAACTGCAATAATTGATGTTCTATAGCCACAAATAATTATTTAGAAAAGTCACAAAGAAGGAAAAAGGAACCAATAGAGTAATTCATAAATAAACAAATAACTATAGATACTTTCATTATACTACGACATGTTAATGCTGGTATAACTGATCGGGGAAAATAGAGGAGCGCACAGCAACTCTATGCTCGTTTCATCATTCACTTGGCTTCATCAGGAGGTGTGTCTATATTAAAGCAAGAAAGTTGATATAGCAAAATTATAAATGAAGCTCAAGCAAATCAGCACGTTACCGACATGATGCATCGCCGACGTGTACTTATGCGTTATGAATGAGAGGCCTTGGATGTCATTTACCGTTGTGCCATCATTTGGGCGACTCTCATTGTAATGTAGCATCATGTCATGCACTACAACGACACAGCACACAGAAAAGTTTGAAGCCTAAATGAGTCAAAAGCTGTGGCCTGAAGTGAAGGGAATGCATACAATGGGAGAAACATCAAAGAAAGGATGTGGAGGACTGGACGGCAGACTGTGAGGGCAGCAGGACAGGAGAGTGGTGAGATGAGTATTATGGCTATTTTTTTAGCCGTTTGCTGAGCCCAGCCCTCTGTGGTTCAGCAAAACAGAGGCTGCAACTGGCCACCATTTTGCTGAATTGGAGAATAGGAATTTTTGTAAAATGCTAGGAGAATTAAATTCCATTCGAATAAATTGTTGGCAGCGTATTATTCAGGATACTCTCCAAGTGTGTGACAACAGAGCTTCTGTATTCAGGAACAAACAGGAACAGTATATGATAAGCTCAATAGATCAGGGATAAATCATTTGTGTGTCTCTATCTGTGCAGAATCTACAGAAGGCTGCTTCTCTCATACACAGACACAGGAAAAACATTCACATATAGCGATGGGCGAACCCGAACTGTAAAGTTTGTGACCGTACCAAACACATAGTATTCGTTCACAAGGTCCCGAACATGGGCTTCCATGGGAAACTCCTGTTACAGTTTGGGGTCGAGTCCAGGGCCATTATAATTATACTTACCGCTGGACAGGTAAGTATAATTATAATGGCCCATATCTGTAAAGTCCAAGTTCGAACTTTCTCCGGTCCCGAACTCAAACTTTACAGAAAACTCGGGTGAACCCGCCGATCCAGAACATCGGAGGGTTCGCCCATCACTATTCACATGCTCTCCCTGTGTGAGCCTCTGGGAGTTTTTTATAAACAGTCTTTATAAACAGCACACAAATCTAGCAACTAAACACTCATAGACAGGAATGGAGTTGTTGCACCAAACATTCTCCAACACCCCCCACTTAACAACTAGTTATCCTGTTAGTCCCATTGTGGTTCTGAAGTCCACAAACTTGGCTCTTGATAATGGCTTTGTCATACTATCAGCTATCATCTTGTCAGACTTGCAATAAACAAACTCGACCACACCACGTTCCACTAAGTCACGTAAGTGGTGATGTTTTACGTCAATGTGCTTAGTCTTTGCACTAATCTTCTCACTGATGGCAAGTTTAATGCATCCTTTGTTGTCCTCATAGATAACTGTTGGTTGAGCTAATGGCTTGCCGAAATCTTCCAAAAGTTGTTTCAGTCAAATTACTTCTTGACTTGCACAAGCAGCAGACATAAATTCTGCTTCTGTAGAAGATAATGCGACTGACACTTGTTTTCTGCTGGATCAAGAAATTGAATTTTCTCCTAACTTGAACAAGTAACCACTTGTTGATTTCGATCGCTTGAATCTCCAGCCCAATGTGCGTCCACATAACCTCTGAGACTGAGATCTCCTGATGCAAATATATTAAGATTTAGCCTTTGAGTTTCTCTAAGATATTGAAGAATTCTCTTAATTGCACTCCAGTCTCTTTGGCGTGGCTTGCTTACACGTCGGCAGAGAAATCTGACTGTGGCTGTGATATCCGGACGAGTTGTGGTTGCTATGAACAGAAGCGCCCCCACTGATTGTCTGTAACTCTCATTGCTGGGTAGCAGATCTTCTTCTCCTTCCAACTTTAAGTAGGACGGATCCACTGGTGTTGACGCAGAAATTTTAGAACTTTGGTTGAGAAGAACACTCCCATCTTCCTTTCTCTGGATTTGGATTCCCAAATAATAAGTCACATTTTCAAGGTCCTTAGTCTCAAAGTACTGGTTGAGAATTTCACCTAGCTTTGCAATTTCTTTTTCAAGTGGGGTACCACAAGGCTCTGTTTTGGGCCCTGTATTGTTCAACATCTTTATCAATGATTTAGATGAAGAAATTGAGGGTAAACTGATCAAATTTGCTGATGACACAAAGCTAGGAGGGGTAGCTAATACTAGAGAAGAGAGAGAGAGGATTCAAAAAGATATACATAAACTGGAGCAGTGGGCAGCAACTAACAGAATGGATTTTAACAGGGAAAAATGCAAAGTACTACATCTGGGCAATAAAAATGAAAAAAGCATATGCAAAATGGGAGGAATAGGGCTAAGTAACAGCACATGTGAAAAAGACTTGGGTATACTAATTGATCACAGACTTAACATGAGTCAACAGTGTGATGCAGCAGCAAAAAAGGCAAATGCAATTCTAGGATGTATCAACAGAAGCATACAGTCTAGATCACGTGAGGTCATTATTGCCCTCCACTCCTCTTTGGTCAGACCTCATCTGCAATACTGTGTCCAGTTTTGGGCACCACATTTTAAAAAAGACATCAACAAACTGGAGCAAGTTCAGAGAAGAGCCACCAGAATGGTGACCGGTCTGCAAACCATGTCCTATGAGGAACGGTTGCAGGATTTGGGAATGTTTAGCTTGCAAAAAAGAAGACTGAGAGGAGACTTAATAGCTGTCTACAAATATCTCAAGGGCTGTCACATTGTAGAAGGATCATCTTTATTCTCATTTGCACAAGGAAAGACTAGAAGCAATGGGATGAAACTGAATGGGAGGAGACACAGATTAGATATTAGAAAAAACTTTTTGACAGTTAGGGTGATCAATGAGTGGAACAGGCTGCCACAAGAGGTGGTGAGTTCTCCTTCAATGGAAGTCTTCAAACAGAGGCTGGACAGACATCTGTCCGGGATGATTTAGAGAATCCTGCTTTGAGCAGGGGGTTGGACCAGAAGGCCCAGGAGGTCCCTTCCAACTCTACCATTCTATGATTCTATGATTCATCTTGATTAGATCGTCTACATATAGGGGAACATACATCCACTCCTTCGCTACATTTTTCGTATACAAACATGGATCAGCTTGAAATATTTTAAATCCTTCGTGCATCAAAACTTTGGTAATTTTTGAGCTCCAAGCTCTTGCCGACTGCTTACGTCCATAGAGAGATTTTTGCATTTTACAAACAAGGTGCTCTTCACTCTTTTTAATATATTCCTCGGGTTGGCTCATGTAAAACTCTTCTGCAATGTCAACATAACAAGCAGAGAAATAAAAATAATTCACGAATAGAGATTGGTATTTATTAGTTATATTACTCTGCAAGAAAATGAATGCCAGACCATTCGGTATAGTGTCAAAACAAAAAAAAATTTTATCCCAAGATTAAAAATTAAAAATTAAATAATGACAAAAATAGATAAAGTAAAAAACCTTTATTAATAGTGGTTATAACCCGGTACATAAAAAACACACAAAAGTAATTTTACGTGAATGGTCCATATAAAATACAATATAGATGATAAAAATCAGCAAAAATCCTTATAAGAGATAATGCACTAAAATCCTGTGCAAAATACTACTACACAAAAAATAATAATCAACACTGTGTGGTGAAATAATATACAATATATAATAAAGTGAAAATTCCTGTGCAAAATACCACAACACAAAAATTGAAATAAACACTATGGTGTAATAATATATATTGTAACATTTCCAGGGGGTATAGCTCTAGGATCGCTGTCTGGGTAGACAGAATGGCACGAAAACAGTTCATTCAGACAGCAGTTCTGGTTTAAAACTGGCCGCAACCAGCTTTATTAAAGTCCACAGCAAACAGATAAAATAAAGCATAAACAGAAAACCTAGGCTTGTCTAGCCACTAACTACACATACATCGATTTCCCTATTTATCCGGGTCCAGACTCTACCAGTCTGTGCCCAAAACAACACATATGATATATGTTACCAGCATGGAGTTTCACAGATACTCCTCCTTGTGTCTGAAGGCCCCTTCAGCGTCCAGACTTGAGAGAGATCCACTCCTAATCAGCCGCTCTTCACACGTATTCGCACTGAGACTACTCCTATGTCCGGGGTACTTCCTGCACCCAGACTGAGATAGCTCAAACTCCTGGAGACTGCTTCCTGTGCCGGGACACCTTCCTGTGTCCAGACTAAGCCAGCTCTAACACTTTGAGACTGCTTCTTGTGCTGGGACACCTTCCTGTGTGTCCAGACTAAGCCAGCTCTAACACTCTTGGAGACTGTTCCTTGTGCCAGGACACCTTCCTGTGTCCAGACCAAACTAGCTCCCTGACTGTGTTCCAACACACCTACTTCTAGTCTCCTAATCAACACCTGAGTGATTTCAGGCCTGAGCTGCAAGTGTGCAATGAATGTAAGGTGTAGTGACCTTTCTCTACCACTAGGCTTACAAAGCCATACATTCCCCTATACCCGTCAGCAAAGTACCTAGGTGAAATGTACACCCCATTCAACACACATACCCTCACTGTCTCACAATATATATAAATCTAAGTTACAAAAAAGTGCAGCAATTATGTGCAAAATAATGCTACTATATACCAAAGAAATGATACCACATATATGTGCAAATTTGCAAAAAAGTGTGCTAAAATTATCTCCCTAAAGGAATCCGCTGAATACCCCCACCTGCACTGTGTGACTAATCACAGTGAGGCTAAAGTTCCCCTATAAAGGCTCCAGGCTCATAAATAGATATATGTAACTAATCCTATACCACCAATTGAGAAATAATACTTAAGTCTAGAGGGGGACCACAGCTACACTGTCATCAAAACCACTGCAGTATTTGGACCACTACAATAAAAACAATAAATATAGACCAAAACCATTACCTTAAATAAGGGGTCAGAATAGTATGTGTGCTAAACGCGCCCCATGTCAACATGTAGGAAGACTGTTTTGATGTCAAAATGTCTCACTGTCATCTATTCGCAACTGGAGAAAATGTAGCATCATAATCTTCACCATTCCTTTGTGAGTACCCTTTTGCGATCAATCTTGCCTTGAACCGGTGAACTTTACTTTCTGAGTCACATTTATTTTTGAAGACCCACTAACTGTATTTTTTGGACCATAAGACGCACTTTTTTCCTCCAAATTTGGGAGGAAAGTGTGGGTGAGTCTTATGGTCGGAATGTAACATGTGGGGAGGGGGCAGGGGGCAGCAGCAGAGTGAGATTGCAGAAGGCAGGAAAATATCCCCAGCTGCTGCAGGAAACTGGAGCTGGGGAAACCACTGGTCCCAATACTTAAAGTACAGTGAATATTCATTAGCCGCTTCCCGCCCACCTGTCAGCTGAGCAGTGAGCGGGGAGCAGCAAATGACAGACCCACATGGTTTCCCCAGTGCTGGATTCCTGCAGCAGCTGGGGAGATCTGTGTTGGAAGGAGGAGGAGGCGGCAGGAGGCAGGAGCAGATGTCCACAGGGGATACCAGCCTACCTGACAGCCTGGGGGCAGTGCTGATGCGATGCTGAATGCTCCTGTGGAGGACTGTTGTGAATGTGCTAGAGATGGTTTCTGAGCAGAGGCTCCCTCTGGTGGTTACAGACAGTACTGAACCTTTCAGCGAGGAATGGCAATCTGGGATCACTGACTGGACTGATATAAGGGAGGTTCCCTCCCATGATGGTCGCCGGTGATCAATTGTTCTTGTCTCAATTGTGGTTCCTGGTTCATTTGGAAGTTTGCTGGAGTCTTGCCTGCATCTGCTGCTTTCAGATAAGATATTTTCTGTTTTTCTTTTTGTGCTTGCTTTTTGCATAGTTTTCTGCACTTTTGTGGAGGTCAGCCGGGTCCCTCCGGGGCCTGTGCTCCTCTCAGTTTATCTGTAGCCACTGTTATTTTTTCATTTGCTTTTTCCTGTTTTTTCAGTGGCTGCGGCTTGGTTTTGTTACACCAGAGATCTGATTTAGGTGGATGAGATCGTGTGATCTCAGGTTTTTTGGCAATCAGAGGTGCTGGTATTTTTTAGGGTTTTTGTTGGATTGCAGTCAGAATTCTTTCCTGTACTTTTCTGTCTAGACAGATTGGGCCCCAGCGTTTGCTCATTCTATTTTCTGTCTGTGTCCGTGCTTTCTTCTTGTCTAAAAGCCATTACATGTTTGGGGGCTTCCTATTTTCTTTGGGGATCTGCTCCGGGGCAGATAGCTTTCATCTTTCTGCCTTTAGGTGTAGTTATCTCTCAGGCTGTGACGAGGCATCTAGGATCAACGTAGGAACGCTCCACGGCTACCTCTAGTTGTGTCGTTAGTTTAGGAATCTGCAACCCATCAGTTACCAACATCTCAGGTGTTCGGCTGCCCTGCTGTTGTTCCTGTCCTCCTCAGATTTTCGTGCGAGTCTCTCACATGAACACCTGGCTCTGCCACCGGCACTCGGACCGGAGCGTGCAGCTGCGCGTAGTTCTATACAGCCGCACGCTTCAGTCTGAGTGTCTGCAGCAGTGCCGGGTATTCATGCGAGAGAAAATCGTGTGAGCTTCTCGCATGTGTGACCCCGGCCTTATACTCACCCTCCAGTGTCTTCACATAGTAGTTTTTAGACACCACACTGGTCCCGCAGCACCATCTTCTACCCGCAGCTTCCAACATAATAACATACTATTATATATAATAACACCACATATAATAGTATGTTATTTGTGTTATAAAATATTTTACCACATTTTTTGCTTCAAATATATTTTTCCCTATTTTCCACCTCTAAAACCTGGGTGCGTCTTATAGTCCGGTGCGTCTTATAGTCCAAAATATACGGTACATCCGATAACTCTTTTTCCTTGTGATAGCTCAGCAAGCTCCCATGTCTGCAGTTGGTGAAGGGACTCCATCTCTTCATTAGCGGCATTTATCCACTTCTGCTTCTTGTGGACAGGCAGTTTTTGCATCTCTTGCCATGACTGTGGCTCTGGTTCAGGAAATGTTCTGACCATATAAGAAAGGCGTCTAGCTGGGATACCTATGTTTGGCCTTTCTGATCTCCTGACTGGAGGTTGACTTGGTTCTTCTGTGTCTTCCTTGGTGGCTTCAGAGCTTATCTACACTTCAGTGTTTTCCCTTCCGGTGTCTGGTTTTGGTGATTGAGATTCTTGTTCTTGCTTCTTAGGTTGAATAACTGGTGTAGCTTCATGGAATTTGAGCGATACAGAGTATTCATCAATCCCTACATCTCTGCTGATTGTTACTGTGTTGGTCTCTGGGTGCAGGACTCTGTATCCCTTTTGAGTTTTGCTATAGCCCACCAGGACTCCTTGCTTTGCGTGTGATTCCCACTTTGAACATTTTTCTTTGGGAACATACACAAACGTTTTGCTTCCAAATATCCTGAGATGCTTCAGGTTAGGCTTCTCGCAGTTCCATAGCTCATATGGAGTTTTATTTGTGGCTTTACCTGGCACTCTGATGTGAAGATAGCAAGCTGTCGTGATGGCTTCTCCCCAGTATGTTGTAGGTAGATTCGCATCAAACAACATACTTCTACTTTCACAGAGAGTACGTTTTTTTTCTCTCAGCAATGCCATTTTCTTCTGGGTTGTATGGAATAGTAGTCTGGAACACTATTATTTTTCAAAATGGTTTGCAGCTTACCACTTGTATATTCGGATCCATTATCTGCACGCAGGGCTTTTGGCATTCTTCCAAATTTGTTAAACACTACAGCAAGATATTCTTCAAGTTTCTGTGGAGCTTCATCCTTACTGTGAAGCAGGTAGGCGACTGTATATCTGAAGTAGTCATCAATAAATGTGAGAAATGATTTCTTCTTGCTTGGAGTTTGAACATTCATTGGAACACATACATCTGTATGTATCAGATCCAGTGGCTGTGCTTATTTTAGGAAAGGATTTTCTGGACATTTTCCCTTTTAAGACAGCTAGTGCACTTCATCATTTGACTACACTGGTTGATTTCAATACCATAGCTTCCTTACTGCTTCTGGGTCTCTGTGCCCAAGACGTCTGTGCCGTGCATGGATACAGTTCTTCTGCAGATCGTGTCTAGCACTGTACAATCTTTCTTTGCATTTTAGCTGATAAAGTTCATCTTGGATTTTTCCTTCTGCAACAGTGTGACCCTTCTTTGAGATGATGCAGCTGTTATCTCTAAAAGTAACTACATTCCCCTTTTGCGTGAGCTTCTTTACTGACAGAAGATTGCTTTCAAGGCTGGGAACATAGAGAACATCCTTTATTGGGATCTTTCTGCTTTGTGCTGAGGAAACTGGACAGTGGAGGTAGCCTTCTCCTAGTCCGTCTGAAGTCATTTAGTGACCATTAGCTAAGATGACCTTTTCTGACTTGCTTTCATTAAGTAAAAGTAGAAAATGACGTGCACTCAGCTTCATAGATAAGGTGCTGGTGTAATGGACCAATAGTCCTAATAGTAAGAATAATGAGTACACCGCACTCTATAAGGAAGGTATGGTTTTAAACAAAATTAATGTTTATTATTGGTTTACTGATTAAGGCAACAAATAAGGACAAAAAGAAAAGAGTGAAATAACATTTCGGCTCCACTAGAGCCTTTATCAAAAACGTCGCTGTGAAAACAAAAATACAAAGTAAGAATCTCCAGAACGAAAGTGATAAATTTACATATTGTGTGATATAAGAAACAATAATCCCCTATATTCTATTAAGGACATAATCTATATACATGGTATAGAAGGCAATTAGTAATTGTTCTTGTTATATTGTTATTGTTATATATAGCCTCTATTTCACTGTGAACGTTTTGCCTTATATTAATATCTTGTTGTTGTATATGGTCCTTTTACCCGGTTCTCTAATAGTTCTGCTAAGTTTATACAATATTTAACCTCTCTCCAGTGCCTTCCTTCAGCTTATTTTACATAGACTATATCCCCTCACTTTGTATGGCGTATTAGTTACCCTGATTAGAGTCTCTCATTCATGACTAGGACACGGCATCCACACAGCCTATTTACCTAGTTGCTATGGGATCACTGTCACATGACTCCGTATTACGTATCACCAGCGCTAACCCGATTACTTGAACGGAGATTCACGCCTGCGCAGTACACACCGAGGGTTGCGCGATGTCACTTCCGGTCAGTACCACGTACTTCCGCTCTGGCAAGCACCAGCTGACATAAACGGGCGGCTCTAGTCACTCTCACAGCGCGCATACACAGGGCACAGCGCGGGAGCGCTGCCACACAAATTGGGTCCAGATTCAGGTAATGGCCTCTGCTGATTGATCTTCTAACATTAAGCGGCATTTTACTCATTGGGGTCATCATTCTCCATAGCGCTCACAGACGATCCCAAAACAGGGAGCTGCCTCTTCACATAGTGACGCCCGTATTCTCTGGGTAAATGTTACATCTTGGTATACCATCTTATTGCTTTAGCTGTTTATTGATTCAATATCTTATCATTATAGCCAGATAAGGACTTCACCTTGGCCTTCTTTTCCTTTACTCATATTTTCTGGCACTGGACTATTCTTGAGGTAATTATGTATGCATATGACAAACTCATTATGTTCTAATAACCTGTGATATATGTCAGCATATCTTTTACATCAGTCTATGTATTTTTATGTTGCAAACTGTACAGATACCATGTATATAGAGTATGTCCTTAATAGAATATAGGGGATTATTGTTTCTTATATCACACAATATGTAAATTTATCACTTTCGTTCTGGAGATTCTTACTTTGTATTTTTGTTTTCACAGCGACGTTTTTGATAAAGGCTCTAGTGGAGCCGAAACGTTATTTCGCTCTTTTCTTTTTGTCCTTATTTGTTGCCTTAATCAGTAAACCAATAATAAACATTAATTTTGTTTAAAACCATACCTTCCTTATAGAGTGCGGTGTACTCATTATTCTTTGCTTTCATTAAGGTCAGTGAAGAAATCCTTGTTATTTGTCATATGGCTGCTTGCACCAGAATCTATACACCATATGAGCTTTGCAGATGGGCTTGTACTGGCATTAAATGCAGCTTCAGCACATGCAGAATCTTCCTTTATAGCTTGTTTTAACCCTTTGATGACTGTTCTGCATTTTAGGCTGACTCATTCTTGCTTTCCAAAAGCTGCAGTCTGCTTTAAGGTGGCCGGGCTTTTTACAGATAAAACATTCACGAGTTTCTCTTAGATTGCTCTTATATTTAGGGAAATCCTGTGTCTTTAATGCTGTTTCTGCTCTGGATTCATTACTGCTGCTTACATTCTGCATTTTTCTCTTGAATTCATCCACAAGTTTGCCTTTAACATACTCTAGTGTCAGCTCATCATCTGGCCATGCATCTAGTGCAGTCACAAGTGTGTCATAACTTTCTGGAAGACCACTTAATAGAAGTCCAGCAACATAAAAATCTTTAATTTCTTCTCCAATACCCCTGAGACGCTCCACAATCTCTAGTGTGTTTCTTATATAGTCCTGCATATTCTGTCCATCACTTAGCTTAGACTGATACAGCTTTCTCATAAGATAAAGCTTATTGCTGAGATTTGATCTTTCATGCACTTTCTGTAACTCATCCCACATCTCCTTTGCAGTTGCACACTTGCATATATGCACAATCTGATTATCATCTACACTGAGGGAGATCGTGCTTTGTGCTTTCTGATCCTACTCTAGCTAATCATCTGGTAATGGATGAGGCACTTGTTCCTGAGTATATTTCCACGTACCTTCTCTTATGAGCAGCAACTTCACCTTGAATTTTCAGGACTGGTAGTTCTGGTTCGTGAGGCTTGGCACTGAGAACTTGACAGGATTGCTGCTAGTGGACATCTTTTCTGTTGCTCTGTCCTGCTTATGCTTTGGGCTTCTGTTGCTGTGTTACCCTGGGGTTCTGTGTCACTCTGGGCCCATAACTTGTTGGCAGCGGATTATTCAGGACACTCTCCAAGCGTTTGACATCAGAGCTTCTTTATTCAGGAACAATCAGGAACAATATATGATAAGCTTAATAGATCAGGAAAAAATCATTTGTGTGTCTCTATCTGTACAGCATCTACAGCAGGCTGCTTCTCGCATACACAGACACAGGAAAACAGGCAATACAGTCACATGCACTTCCTGTGTGAGCCTCTGGGAGTTTTTTTTTAACTTTATAAACAGCATACAAATCTAGCAACTAAATAATCAGAGACAGGAATGGAGTTGTTGCATAAAAACATATTCCAACATAAATTCACTAATTCCTAGTAATTATCTTTATTTTAGTTGGTAAATATTGGTATTTTTCTGTTTTTGTGTAATGGTCATTTTTGCAAAAATTCAGGAAAGAAACTGCAAAAAAATTGGTTGAAACTTAAAACTACTATTACCATGTTCTAGGCGTATTAAAGGGACAAGATGTTAGTTTGAAATGTTCCCGATTTGGTAATTCAAATGGAAGGCCATGTATACACGATGAGTATTTGATGAGCATTATAGCAGTGGAACAATCAGAAGGAACATATACACTTGCACCAATTCTGTATTTTTTACTCACTCCTGATTTTGGCTTACAAATACTAAGATAAAAAAACTAAATACTCAATGTGTGCAAGTTACCTAAATTATGAAAATCCCCTTTTACATTTGACAAAAACAAAGAAATGGTTTGGACTCCCCATCACAAGTTTTATCACATAAGTAATCACGACATAAATCTTAACTGACGTTTTGCTGTTAATGATACAGTAGAATTAGTAAGCAGGCATTCACAGCCGGAGAGGGAGAAGTGTGTATAGAAAGGCACTTGTCATATTCCTACTAATTAATAGTGTGGCATTTCATCAGAACAATAATTATTATTATTTCAGATTCTCAGGTTGTAGGAGATTTCCTTTCAGAGTCTCCTGTAGAAAAAGTCATATCCAGATATATTGTACAGGGAAACTATAATATTTCAATTGTTTTCATTTTTCTTTTCCTTTTTAAGTGGAATTTTTGCTTCAAGGGATCTTCAAGTTTTCATTGTCAAAAGCTTAATCACTATGCTATAACTAAACAAAACCTTTGCAATAATACAATTTTACAGTTAGTATCATTATTTTACAAAAAAAGGTCCTGTAAGTAGAAATTACATTTATACATATTTAACTCTTTTATAACCTCGCAAGTTTTTGTTTTTTTTTGTCTCCATTTCTTCCAGGTTTTATAACTTTTTTATTTGTCATTTGACACAGCCGTATGCGCACATGTTTGTTCTTTTTTTGTGGGATGAGTTGTAGTTTTAAATGATACCATTTATTTTCCGATTAATGTACTGAAATAGGGGTAAAAAGTTTCCAGGTTGGATAACATGGTAAAAAAATATTTTGGGGCGTTATAAGGCTGTAAACAATAGCACCACATGGAAGAGAAATGTCAACTCACAAGACCAGAGAAAGAAAATTATTTGTTTACAGAGGTGATGGTTACAAAAAGATCAAGAAAGCTTTACTTTTCATTCAGATACTGGAGTAAAAATGATAAAAAAATGTTACAAAGATAGAACTGCAACCATCTCAGAGACTTCCAGGCCGATCACGGAAGTTATCACTTAAACAGGAGCATCTCCTGCTGAATAGGTTTGAAGAAAACAGATATGCAAGTTCACTGCAGTTGTCTAAAAAAGTGGAAAGTTAAATGGGGTGAGTGTTTCCCATGACACAATACGGCATACACTGCCAGGAAGGACAGGTATGGGTGTTGCACACACAAGAATCCACTCCTAAAGCCCATGCACATAAAAAGCCACTTATAATTTGCCAGGGCCCATGCTTATAAATATGAAGGCTACTGGGACTCTGTTTTCTGAAGTGATGAGGCCAAGATAAATGTTTTTGGAACTGATTGTTTCACAACTGTATGGCATCGTAAAGGTGAGGAGTACAAAGAAAAATGCCTGGTGCCTATAATGAAGCATGGTGGTGGTAGTGTCCTTACAGTATGTGAGGCTGCATGAGTGCTGTGCTGTCAAGGAGTTACATTTCATTGTTCTTGTCATGAATTCACAGATGTACTGCTCTATATTGAAAGAGAAGATGCCACCATCACTCCGTGTCATTGGTTGACGCGCACTTTTCTAACATGACAATGATTCAAGAAACATCTAAGGCCACTGCTGCATTTCTGAAGAATAACAGAGTGAAAGTGCTTCAGTGGCCAAGTGTCTCCTAACCTGACCTCAACCAAATACCTATGGAGAATTCTGAATAGACAAGTTGTCATCACTTTCCATCCGGCATCGAGGCTGTAAAATAGGTCCTTCTTGAAGAATGGAAAAAGATAGATATTGCAATATGTCGCCAACTTGTTCATTAAATGCTGTCCTTAAAAATCATGAAGGTCATGTGGTAATTTTTAATGTGGGATGTACAAATCGTTGCATCAACATTTAGCAAAGAATTGGTGTCTGGGGGTAAGGCTGGCACCCCTTCCTCTCCGTCAAAGTCTAGAACCATCAAAGCGGGTACCTCAGTAGCTTTCGGTGATTCTTCTCCACCCTCGGGTCCTTTAGACAGGCAAGGCCACAGCATGCTACGATGAACCACCTGGGTAGGCGCCCCCTCCGTCCGTTCAGGCTGGCGTTCATACACTGTACAGTCAGAGTCGACTCATCGTATCACTCGATGCGGGGTTCGCTCACATCGGCTTTCCAGTTTTCCCCGGGGACACTTATTCCAGACCAGCACCTGATCGCCGAGTCTCAGAGCTGTCCCCCGGATGGGTGTCACCTCATGAAGCTTGAGTTCTTGAAACTTCTTATGTACCAGCCGACGGAGGGTCTGCAGTCGATGCCGTGGCTCTCAAACCCAGGAAGACACCCCCGTCCGTGGGTAGTCCTCCTCCAGGTCCAACTCCAACTCGGTGAACTCTCGTCCCCTTCGCCCTAACAGCAAGGTAAACGGAGTGAACCCTGTCTTACTGTGCACTCGGTTGTTGAACACCATTACTAGCTCAGCCATGAACTCAGGCCATCGTATCTTCCCATCTTCCTCAAACGTGCGAAGCATCTGGATCAGTGTTCGATTGAAGTGTTCACAGGCCCCGTTCCCTTGGGGGTGGTAAGGAGTAGTTCTGGATTTTTCAATCCAGTATAAATGGTGCAACTCTTCCATCACTCGCCCCAGGAAGCAGGCGCCTTGGTCGATATGGATCCTCTTTGAGGAGCCATACACGTGGATGAAATCCCGGCAGATAGCCTGCGCAGCTGACTCAGTGGTCTGGTCTCTGTTCGGGATTACCACAGCAAACTTGGTGAAATGGTCAGTCAGTACCAAGTAATGTTCATACCCAAGATGCACCAGGCCTACAGTCAAGTAATCGATCATCAGTACCTCCAAGGGAGCAGAAGTCACGATGGTCTGTATCGGGGCCCACTGTTCTGGGGGTTTATCCAGCTCACAGCTTCATCATTGTTGGTAAGCACTCTCCACTGCAGTCCTCAATTGTAGGTGATACACTAGCTGTAACCACCGGAACATTGTCTCCTGACCAAAGTGAGCCCCTCGCTCGTGGGCCTCCATGGCCACTGCTCTGATCAACTTCTTTGGGAGCACTACTTGCCAAGTGACCGCTATTTCTTGCAGCAGCTGTACCTTCGGTTATAACAATCCATCCTCCAAATGGAGCTTTTCCCACTGCTCCAGAATCTGCAGTGCTCCAGGACACAGGGCTTTTTTCTCTCTCTGGCTGGGGAGTTTTTTCAGTGCCACCCACTGTTGCAGCTGGGCGAGTTGCTTATCTATCTGTTGAAGTCGAATCCAGTTGTCCCGGGGCCATCCCAGCACCTATTTTTCAGACACCTCTCTGATCTGTCCCTGCGTCATCACTAACGATTTGGCAAAGTTCCGGAAGCCTGGAATCTCTTCAGCCTCTAGCTCTTCATCTCGATCACGTTCAGGTCGCTCATTAGTCACCCTAGAGAGAGCGTCAGCATGATTGTTCTCAGCCTTGGCCCGGTAGACAATCTTGTATCTGTATTTCGCCATGCTGACCACCCATCATTGTTTTAGGGCCCCCAACTTTGCATTTTCCAGGTGGGCCAGGGGATTATTGTCCGTCCGTACCAGGACCTCTGACCTGGACAAGAACTCTGCAAATTTCTTTGTCATCACGCACACCAGGGCCAGCAGTTCCAGTTTGAAGGAGCTATATTTGTCTGGGTTCCTTTCGCGAATCGCGAAGGGACTGGCTTGCGTAGGCTATCACTCATTCTTTCTCTCCCTGCATTTGTGATAGGACTGCCCCTAGACTATGTAAACTTCCATCAGTGTGGAGAATGAAGGGCTGTGAGAAATCTGCATAGCCAAGTATTGGGACCTCCGTCAGGGCCATTTTCAAGGCTCTGAAGGCTTCTTCTTGACTGCTTCCCCACTGAATGGTTTGGCTCTTCGAGCCAGCCGGCACCCCTTTTAGCAACTCCAGTAATGGGTTGGCTAGGCGGGTGAAGTTTTTCACAAATCTTGGGTAGTACCCAGTAAGCCCCAAGAAGGTCCGAACATCTTTCACCGTCATTGGGGTGGGCCACTCGTACACAGCCGCCACCTTTCCTCATGCAGGTCTCACTCCTTCACTGGAAATGACATGCCCCAAATTTTCAGTCTGTTTGGAAAGAGATTACATTTTTGTGGCTTCACCTTCAGGCCGTTGCTCTGTAACTGACTTAGCACTTGTTCCAGTTGCTGGAGGTGTTCTTCAAAGGTGGCCTCATAGACGATGATATCATTGAGATATATTAGTGTAGCCCCAAAGATCAAGTCCCCAGCCATCTCTCCATCAAAGGTTGAAATGTCCCGGGGGCATTAGTCAGGCCAAAGGGTATATGGTTGAACTTGAATAGTCCCATGGGCAATACAAACGCCATCTTTGGCCGGTCGTATTCAGCCATGGGCACTTGCCAGTATCCACTGGCAAATCGAGGGATGAAAACTACTTCGCCTGTCCCAATGCAGATAGGGACTCCTCAATTCTTGGCAATGGATAGGAGTCCCGCACCGTACATACATTCAGCCGTCTGTAATCAACACAGATTCGTAAGGTCCCATCTTTCTTCTAGAACCGCCCACAGGCTTTGACTTTCTTGCATCACTCCACTCTGCAACATGTGAGCTAGCATCTCCTGCACCTCTTTGTACATCTGGGGAGGTATCTGTTGGTATTTTTCCTGAACTGGTGCAGCACACCCAGTAGGGATTTCATGAGTGATTGTCTGAGTGCAACCAAAGTCTTCTTCATGGTGGGCGAAGACCTCTTGATAAAGCTCTAGCACGTCTTCCACTTGCTGCACCTTCTGAGATGAGAGTCCTGTTAACTCAGCCCGCATCTGCTCTAAGATCCTATGGCCCTCCTTCGTGCTGCCAGGCGGGGGTTCCGGTGTCATTGTGACTGTTAGAGTCCAGGGATCTCCTTGCACAAACAGCCAGTTGTACTGCTTCAGGTCGCACCAACTTTTCTGGCATTCCCAGGATCTGGGCCACTTCACTCTTAGGTAAGAGAGTGAGACTGTCTTTTCCCAGGTTGATGCACCGCACTACAACATTGCCACCTTGGACTGTGGCTAGCGTCCGAGCTACGAGTAATCCAGAGGGTACATGGTCCATTGATGTCAGCTCTATTTGCACTTCCACCCCCTCAAGGGGTGTACAAGCTCGCACTGATAGCGTGAGTACTGTCTGGCTGGGTGGTAGGGTTAGTTTGGCAGCTGCAAGAACCATCACCTTCCCCAAGACTGTTCCTTCACCCGATTTTTCCTGAGTTTGGGCAGCTCAGATCAGTTGCTGAAACACCTTCAGCTGAGGGGTTTGTGGGGTCTACTGGTTCAAAAAGGTTTCTCGAGGCTCATTAATCAGGAGCTGTCCAAAGTCTTTCAGTACATTCATCCTGAGAGTCATTACAGGCCCGCAGCCGACGTTCCCAGATACCTAAACGACCCCTTTATGGCCTACATCCTTCCCGCACACTCTGACCTCCATCCAGATCACCCCTGCGACCATGATGCGCAATTGGTTGCTGTCAATCTAATTACCAGCCCTCACTATGGCCGCGAGACTTCTGGGAAATATCTGAAGTAAGCTTCCGGCATGGTGGTCACCTGTGACCAAGTGTCAATCAAGTAGTGAACAGCTCACTCATTTACTTCAGCCCAGACTGTTGGGCTCGCAGAAGTTATGCCTTCGAGACTTCCTTCTCCTTTCCTTTGTCTTTCAGGCTCCAGGCTCAGCCACGGAGCCCACTAGTTTAACGACTGCTGTGACAGGGACTGACCTCGGCTCGCACAGCCTCGGGCATAGTGTCCTGTGTTTCAACATCTGTAGCAAGTCGAGTCCCCTTCTGCATTAAATTGTCTCGCTCCCTGGTGGGGTCCAATGGAAGGGCAGGACCCTGCATCACTCCTATCTCTTGGTGAGGAGGCCGCTCTCGACGTTTCCTGGGCCAGAGCTGGGGCTCTTCTGAAGCTGGACCATTCATTCTGCATCTGTTGTATTTCCCTCCGGATATCTCGGGCCCACTCCGGCTCGGCTGCGGGCGGGTACCTCATTGCTCCGGACCATCCCTGCCCACCTTGTTCCTGCTCTCTCACGCGCGCCTCTGCCCAAACTTCTAGAAAGGTCATACGGGGGCTAGTGCGCATGCGTTCTTGCAAAGCCTGCTTGAGCGGCATGTCCCTGGGCCCGACACACACAGATCTCTCAATATCTTATCAGGGGTCCCCATTCCCATGGTCCCCACATTATCCTGCTTAGTGATATACGCATTCACCTCCTGCAACGCATTGATATATCGAGTCACAGTCTCTCCATCTCACTGAACGCGGTGAAACAGTCGCATCCGCAGCACCCAACATCAGTGGGGGTCACCATGCATTTCTTCTAGGATCTTCACCACCTTATCCAGCTTATCCCGCTCATGGGGGGTGGAACATAACAGTACCGAGCCTCACCATCCAGGGTCATTAAAGCTATCCCAGCCTGTATAGCAGGGGTCATGGGGTGCATCCGCAACATGCTCTTAACCCTCTCAGTCCAGTCCTCCAGCATCATATTACTCCCCGTGAATTTTGGGAGATTGCTGAGCATGGCCGTCAATGGCAAGCTAGACCTTGGGGTACTCATGGTGGACTGATTTGCAGCGTCTGTGTCCAAAGACTGCATCCTGCCGACTACGCCATGGTACACAGGTAATTTGGATGCAGTGACACAGAAGCACAGAGCAGGGGTTAACAAGGGTAACAATTACTTATTTAAGAGGTACAGGGATAACCTCCTCGCAGGGAGCAACAGGGAATAAAACATGTAAAGGCTAAAGGTACTGCCACACTAAACAATCCCGCTAGCGATCACAATAACGACGCATACTAATGCGATCGCTAGCGGGATTGTTTCTATATCGCTAAGTGCGGCCACATTTAGCGATATAGTTAACGACGCTATCGCCGTTAGCGATCTTCTTAACGACTTTAGCGGTACAAAAGTACCGCTAAATCGCTAAGAAAAGGTGCCACACTAGCGATATATACTTACCCAGCGGGAGCGCCGACGAGAAAATAGGGTCCGGAACGATTCCAGCGACGAGCGAGATCACAGCAGGAAGCTCGTCGCTGGCAGCTGCCGCACTGAACAACATCGCTAACGGGATCGCTAAATAGTGACGTTTTTTAGCGATCCCGTTAGCGATATTGTTCAGTGTGGCATACCCCTTAAAGGATATAGAATATAGGATATAGAAACAATCCCGCTAGCGATCGCATTAGTATGCGTCGTTATTGTGATCGCTAGCGGATTGTTTAGTGTGGCAGTACCTTTAGGGGTACAAAGTGACAGAGTAACTCAAAATAGCTGTTTATATATATATACAGTATTACGGTTGTCTTTGTCTGTTCCTGGGTTGGGTTGTGGGTTGCCAGCTGAGACCAGTGCTGAGTCGATCCTCCTTTCCTGCCTAACAAGTCGGTCTCACTTCTGCACCGGGCGGTCACCGATCTTACTCGCTAAGCCCCTAGTCCGTTACTCGCATGCCCGATGAGGTCAGCGAGTCTTTGCTGCCCTCGGCCGTAATTATTACTGTGCAGTCTATCTTTCCCCACAGCCCAGCGCCGGTCCGCCCTGACTTCTCTCTCTGGAGGGAAGCCCCTCTCTTTTCCCGCGCAAACGCTTTTATATCTCATTGGCTCACCATTCCCCTTCTACACAGAGTCGGCTCCATCTCCAATCTCCTACCCCTCTGCAACAATAGGTTTGGCCCCAGCAGTTCCAGACCCGGTGCCCTTTCAGCATCCACAGTCCGGTCTTCTCCTCTACAATGCTTTGCCGGGCCTTTACTGCAGCTAACTACAGTTGTTGCTTGTTTATGGGTCTTCCTGCCTGCCTCTGTTCTGTCTTAAGCTGCTTGATGTGGTTGAGATCTGGTGGTTTATGGTAGACTTAAATGCTGAACCAACTATGTCCTGGAGAGTGTTCTTCACTTGAGTGAAGGCGTTTTTCTTCACCATGGGAAGGATTCTGCGATCATCCACCACTGTTGTCTTCCGTGGACGCCCAGGCCTTTTTTAGTTCCCAAGCTCACCAGTGCTCTATTTTTTTCAGAATGTAAGAAACTGTCACTCCTAACCTTTCTGCTCTCTTCCTGATGAATTTCTTTTGTTTTTTTTAGCCTAACGATTGTCTGTTTCTCTTCCATTGATATCTCATTTCTTGTGGGTTCACAGCAACAACTTCCAAATGCAAATGTCACACATAGAAGCAGCTCCAGACCTTTTACCTGCTTAATTGATGATGGATTAATGAGGGAATAGCCCATACAGCTCATTAACCCCTTCATGGCATGGCCATTTTTTTGTTTTCATTTTTTCCTCCCGTTCTTCCAAGAGCCATAACTTTTTTTTTTCTGTCAATATAGCCATATGAGGGCTTGTTTTTTGCGGGACAAATTTTACTTTTGAATTAAACTATTAACTCTACTACATAGTGTACTGAAAAATGATAAAAAAAACGACAAAATTGCAAGTGCTTTGAAATTGCAAAAAAAATGCAATTTCACTGTTTTTTTGGGGTCTTTTCTTTACTATGTGGTAAAATTGACCTTCCATTTAAAATTTTGTGATGTCCTATGAGGCTTGATTTTATGGGAGTATAAAGATACTAATTCTTTGGCATCCCAACATTATATTATAGGATGGTCAATCTGCGCAATATGGACCTCAAACATTTAAATGCTGCTTGTCAGAGATGGACGGCAGCACCAGAATGGTTAAACAGCGGGCCAATATTGTTGCTACTAGATTTTACACAGCTGCCTCCAATCCTGTATGAATTGGAGGCATCTGGGACCTCCATAAGTTGAGAAAGGGGGTCCTAAAATGCCTAGATGGAAAAAAGTAATGGTGAGGCAGATGTATCACCGAGCCATTCAAAGGGGATATCCGGGCCTTTAAAAAAAATGTGCCTAAGCACTAATAGGCAGGTAGCTGCTACCTACCTGCCTGTTATGACTGATGCCATTCTCCGCCAGCACAGATCGGTCACAGACTTCCGCTGAAGTCCCATGAACTGAGCGGCAATTTGTCTTCCTGTTGACAGGACAAGACCACTGGTGTCATGCTGATTGACAGCTCGCTCTCTGATGCCTGATTGGGGAAGCCGGCTGTCAATCAGCATGATGCCAGTAGTCTCGCCCTGTCAACTGGAAGAGAAACTACTGCTCTTTTGGCAGGAAGCAGCTGAATCTATGGCAGGAGCGGTCATTGACTGGCTCCGGGTACAACAGACAGGTAGTTGCCTCTGTTAGCAACTACATGCCTTTTTTTAAGTCCCAGATATCCCCCTTAAGGGACTGCCAGTGATAGCCAGAGATACCCCAATAGGAAATCATAGGCTACATTTTTACGATGAACTTTTGTTCATGTTTTGATGTTGCAGAATTTCTGCACCATTTCTGCACCTATTATTTAAATTAGGTTATTTGATTTTTTTATTTGCTTTTGTGTGCATTTTTTTAACATGCATTTTTATTGTGTTTTTGTTGCTCCATTTTTTTATCTCTTGGTGTGTCATGCTTTAAATGAAGTTCCTTTGTTTCTTATACCTCCTAGTTTTTGACTTTCACAAAGCTTTATCGACATGCTTAGGGGCACATTGCATGCGTTTTTGATGCGTTTCCACCACGGAAAGTCGCATGTGCGTTTTTTACCTGCAAAATCTCTGCTCCTAATGCAAATCTGTGGGGAAAATCCGCACAGAAAGCTCAGCATACCTGGAGGAGAAATTGGCAAGCTGTGTATTGGAACCATGCACCGCAAATCATTTTACAGCCATTAAAAAGTGTCGGCGCAATAATTCTATAAATCCCATGCACTTTGCTGGAACTGTAAGACCCTGAGTTTTCGTTGCGTCAAAAACACGCAGCGTAAAAATCGCACTAAAAACTCATCGTGGGAACATGGCCTTAGAGTCCTGTTCTTCAATCGGGACAACACCTTAGATCATGGATATGCAAATTGCCTCTTCAAAAACAGAGGACTTGTACTCTATAGCGCCACCTATTGGAAGCAGCGATCCTACAAGTCACAATCAACCCTTTAACGAGTCTTGTAATATGACTTAGGATAAAAGCCAAATCAGAATCTCCATTTGCAGACACGGTGTTTCGGACTATTGGTCCTCGTCAGTGCAAAGTAGGAGAGATCTGATTTGGCTAGATGAGAGGCTCTGGACTAGGGTCTAAGGGGTAAGGTTTCTCCTTCTGGAGAGTGACATATCAGCTCTGGCGTGTCGAGGTAAGGAGGCTTATTCGCCGTGCAATGCTCCTCTGGGAAATTTTATATGCAAATTGCCTCTTCAAAAAAAGAGGACTTGTACTCTATAGCGCCACCTATTGGAAGTAGCGATCCTACAAGTCACAATCAACCCTTTAACGAGTCTTGTAATATAACTTAGGATAAAAGCCAAATCAGCATCTCCATTTGCAGACACGGTGTTTTGGACTATTGGTCCTCGTCAGTGCAAAGTAGAAGAGATCTGATTTGGCTAGATGAGAGGCTCTGGACTAGGGTCTGGGGGGTAAGGTTTCTCCTTGTGGAGAGTGATATACCAGCTCTGGCGTGTCGAACTAAGGAGGCTTATTCGCCATGCAATGCTCCTCTTATCTCGACACGCCAGAGCTGGTATGTCACTCTCCACAAGGAGAAATCTTACCCCTTAGACCCTAGATCATGGATGACACTTTTAACCACCATGATATGAAAAGTTCTCCAACCTTCTAATGTGCTCTGCACTTTGCCCGTCTTTTGTAATGAATCTTCCTGCTGTCAGCAATTGGAAACATTCATTGTTTAAATCCCAAGGCTGAACATATTTTTCTGACCATGTCCAACTTACAAAAATACATATGGTAGCTCGATATGAAGCAAAGAGTTCCAATACACTTATAGGAGTATTCCAGCTTTATAAAATTAATTAGTAATAGACAATGTTCTCACAACTTCCTTAACATTTTCAGTATCTCTGCTTGCTGCTATTCATTATTTCCAGTACTTCCAGGGGCGAAAAACCTTTTAATTTAATGTATTCCTAGAAGCTTTCCTCTAATAATTTTGCTAGAATAACTTTGCTGTGGCAAGGTTTGCACATGGCAAGGATCACTTTATTTTCGAGAGAGTAAATGGTTAAAGGTCACCGTATTGACTGCGAGCCAAGATCTTGAAGCTATTAGGGAATAATACAGAAAGTGAATTGGAAAACTGCATAATGTTTAATAAAGAGTAACCTTTATTCTCTGAAGTAGGAAAGCTACTTTACCTAACAATAGGAAAAAAGATTTGGCTTTTATTTTTAAAGAAAAGCCACTTCTGTTATTTCTTGATTGTGTCCGATAATGCAGCTTGGCAATATTCACTGCTCTCTATATGTGCTACACGTCCTGCACTGCTATCTACATGGTCTGTATTGCTCTCTACTTACAGTATACTGCAATTACTCTCCTGTTCTTTGCCTCACTAAATGTTGTGTAATGTGGGGTCCCTTTGTAAGTACTCTAGATACATTGACCCTCATTTAACAGAGTAATTTTCCCACTCAGGGATGGTGACATTAATGCAGACGAACATTAGCAACATTTCAATCAGTTTGTGATTTTAATCACTTGGAGGCAACAAACTTAATGGCTACAAGTGTCTTTAAAAGCTAATAGCACTTTTCTGCACTTGTTACAATCTGCTGGCAAACTCTTCAGCAGCACTTTCTTCTCATTTCTTCATAGACACAATCTCTTTGTCTCCTTCACTATACAGTGCAGCACATACAGGGCTGCTACTTGGAATTTTGGAGCGCTCGCCAGGGCTGTGGAGATACTCGGTACTGGGCCGCTTCTTAAAGGGGCAGTGTCACAGCAGCAGTGACCCGGTCCATGGCCCTGGGCGTCCAATAAAAGGGGAATTAGTGAAAAAGGGAAAAATTAAGTTTGTAATAAAGTATTCGGGATGCCACCCGTGGTATTTGGTCAGGGAACTGATGCTGCAGTGCGGATCCTCTGAGATGATGATAGGAGAGCAAAGATGGTTAAGCTGTCCACGGGTAGAGCTGTGTCCCAGGGCAGCTAGGATGTCGAAGGTAATGTTGATGGTGAGTGTGGTGCAGGACAGGTGGCACAGGAATGATTCAGAGGACACAGCAGGGTGCAGTTTCCAATGTTTTACTCAAAGTTCTTGTGTACACAGATGCGTGCCTGGTGTCATGTCTTCCAGGTGAGGGGTCCAGCAAACTCCCAGGTAGATCAGAATACACCTTTCCAGAACTTCCTTCTGTGTGTACCTCTCCTGGCCGTCTCACTGCGCTGGCTTTCCGCCCTTCCTGCGCAGCGCCATCCCAAACAGTGTCCCAAGCCAGCAGCCGCGGACCTTGTTGGACGACGTCCTCTGAGTCCCCTTGCTCCTATATGCCTGCCTTTTCGACGAATAATTGTGGATGTGGTTAAGTCACATAAAGATACCTCTGCCTCTGGCTTACTAGCTGAGTCTTTAAGTCCTCCACTAAATTTGGGGGCCGGTTCCCCACTGCGACCTGGTCCCTTCAATACTGGATTGGGCCCCACGGATGGATCTCTCACTGTCCGTGCCTCTAGGACCCCTTCTGTCCTTCCGGGAGCTTCCTTCTGTCTCTCCCTCTCAATTTTCTTTACTCGTCTGGGGACAAGCTCCTCACAGCTTGAGCTCCCCCTGACGTTCTGACTAACTCTCTCTGCTCACTCTCTCTCCTACCTTCTAAGCTCCTCCCCTTTTCTCTACCTTCTCCACCCACATCCCAACACCCTTTCCTACCCAGCCTGAGATGAAGCCCTCCTACCTTGGGGTACGCCCAGGTGCCCTGACTGAACTACTGTGTGTTGGGTGCGAATGTAAGAGTCCTGGATAGTGCTCCCTTCTTACCTGAGAGTGGGATACCACACCTCTGGATGAGGTGCAGTACCTCTGTGGTGACTGGACCTTCAGGGGTGCCACAATTTCAGGGTCCCATACTGGCAACATTTTTGGGCCCCCTCAAGACTCCACCCAAGCTCCACCCCAGCTCCACCTCCATCCCTTGAACCTTCCACAGTCCCACCGCCCACTCTTGGAAAAACTCCTCTTCTGCACCATGTCCTCACCAATTACACACTAACAGTTTCCATCAAACATCATATCACATACATAGCTAGCAGCTTTTATTTTAGCCAAAATAATTTTTAAGCTGCTACTACGCAAAGGTAGACTCTTTTGGCTGGGCCCTACTCTACCCTAACCTATTAAACATTTCCTAAACTATCCAACACTTTTTAAGGTATATTTTATTTATTTTTCTTTAAGGAAATGAGTCACATACATTTTTAAAAATGACCAATAATACCACATACAAGAGACAAATACCATCACACCATAGATGGACCAAGTATTACCACCATATAGTGACCGAATAATAATACCACATACAAGGAACAAATACCACCATACCGTGACTAGATCACATATCACAACTATATAGTGACACAATACTACAATGCTGATCATTAATAAAAAAAAACACAATACTAATATTAATATAAGTGTCATTATACACAGGAGCTCTGTACATAGTATACAATGTATAGTGTATGTGTACATGTACATGTACAAGAAAAGTCAAAGATGCTATAGGATTTTTACAGGATGAAAATGATGAAATGGTAAGTCAGGATGTTGAGAAGGCTGAACTTTTAAATTCCTATTTTGCATCTGTTTTCTCTCAGAAAGGAAATGTAACATCAACTGATTTTCACTGTCCTATTAAAGGAATAGAAGAATCCAGGATATCTATAAACAGAAAGACAGTGAGGAAACACTTAGCTAACATAAATGAATTCAAGTCTCCAGGTCCAGATGAATTACACCCCAGGGTACTGAAGGAGATAGCAGAAGAAATTCTTGAACCACTGTCCATAATCTTTGAAAATTCTTGGAGAACAGGAGAAGTCCCAGAAGACTGGAGAAGAGTAAATGTTGTTCCTATCTTCAAAAACGGGAAGAAGGTGGACCCAGGGAACTACAGGCCGGTGAGTCTGACTTCTATACCAGGAAAGATCTTTGAACAAATTATTAAAGAACATGTATGCAAGTACCTGGATAAGAATGAAGTGATTAAACAGAGTCAGCATGGGTTTGTAACTAATAAGTCATGTCAGACTAACTTAATTTCCTTCTATGACAGAATCACTGACTGGGTGGATCAGGGAAATGCTGTAGATATAGTATATCTTGACTTCAGCAAAGCATTTGACAAAGTATCTCACACAATCCTTATTGAAAAAATGACTAAGTATGGAATGGACAAGGCAACTGTTAGGTGGATTCATAACTGGCTTAGTGATCGGACCCAAAGAGTGGTTGTAAATGGCTGCACATCCAGTTGGAAGAATGTCTCAAGTGGGGTACCACAAGGCTCTGTTTTGGGCCCTGTATTGTTCAACATCTTTATCAATGATTTAGATGAAGGAATTGAGGGTAAACTGATCAAATTTGCTGATGACACAAAGCTAGGAGGGGTAGCTAATACTAGAGAAGAGAGAGAGAAGATTCAAAAAGATATACATAAACTGGAGCAGTGGGCAGCAACTAACAGAATGGATTTTAACAGGGAAAAATGCAAAGTACTACATCTGGGCAATAAAAATGAAAAAAGCATATACAAAATGGGAGGAATAGGGCTAAGTAACAGCACATGTGAAAAAGACTTGGGTATACTAATTGATCACAGACTTAACATGAGTCAACAGTGTGATGCAGCAGCAAAAAAGGCAAATGCAATTCTAGGATGTATCAACAGAAGCATACAGTCTAGATCACGTGAGGTCATTATTGCCCTCTACTCCTCTTTGGTCAGACCTCATCTGGAATACTGTGTCCAGTTTTGGGCACCACATTTTAAAAAAGACATCAACAAACTGGAGCAAGTTCAGAGAAGAGCCACCAGAATGGTGACCGGTCTGCAAACCATGTCCTATGAGGAACGGTTGCAGGATTTGGGAATGTTTAGCTTGCAAAAAAGAAGACTGATAGGAGACTTAATAGCTGTCTACAAATATCTCAAGGGCTGTCACATTGTAGAAGGATCATCTTTATTCTCATTTGCACAAGGAAAGACTAGAAGCAATGGGATGAAACTGAATGGGAGGAGACACAGATTAGATATTAGAAAAAACTTTTTGACAGTTAGGGTGATCAATGAGTGGAACAGGCTGCCACAAGAGGTGGTGAGTTCTCCTTCAATGGAAGTCTTCAAACAGAGGCTGGATAGACATCTGTCTGGGATGATTTAGAGAATCCTGCTTTGAGCAGGGGGTTGGACCAGAAGGCCCAGGAGGTCCCTTCCAACTCTACCATTCTATGATTCTATGTAAAACAGGGACTCACCAGTGACATTATACACAGGAGGTCTGTATATAGTGTCACTGCAGAGTTAATACAGTGATCACCAGTGGCATGATACACAGGAGCTCTGTATATAGTGTTAGGGTACTGTTAATACAGTGTTCACCAGTGACTTTATACACAGGAGCTCTGTATATAGTGTATAGTGTACAGGTAATACAGTGATCCACAGTGACATTATACACAGGAGCTCTGTATATAGTGTATAGTGTACAGGTAATACAGTGATCCCCAGTGACATTATACACAGGAGCTCTGTATATAGTGTATAGTGTACAGGTAATACAGTGGTCACCAGTGACATTATACACAGGAGCTCTGTATATAGTGTATAGTGTACAAGTAATACAGTGGTCACCAGTGACATTATACATAGGAGCTCTGTATATAGTGTATAGTGTACAGGTAATACAGTGTTCACCAGTGACTTTATACACAGGAGCTCTGTATATAGTGTATAGTGTACAGGTAATACAGTGATCCCCAGTGACATTATACAAAGGAGCTCTGCATATAGTGTCAGTGTATAGGTAATACAGTGATCACCAGTGACATTATACACAGGAGCTCTGTATATAGTGTATAGTGTACAAGTAATACAGTGGTCACCAGTGACATTATACACAGGAGCTCTGTATACAGTGTCAGTGAACAGGTAATACAGTGATAACCAGTGACATTATACACAGGAACTCTGTATACAGTGTATAGTATAAGTGTACAAGTTTTTCAGTGGTCACCAGTGACATTATACACAGGAGCTCTGTATGTAATATATAGTGACAATATACAGGTAACACACTGACTTCACAGTGATGTCTCTTGTTGAAGTCCTTCATCTTCACTTTTCTTTTTCTTCCAGCGCAGGCTGCCATCACTTCTTCTAGCCAGGACTCATGTCTGCAAAAAATAAGACTGTTATCTAGAGCACTGCTTCCAGAGCACATTCTGCACTTTTTTCCAACTTCTACACTACGTCAGATAAAGAAAAAAGTGACAGAGCCACCCTGCACAGTAACAGGCCCCCCTCAATTCATCATTTGCTTTCCCACCTTCAATGCAGCATCATTTGCGCTCCCCAACCCTCAAGTCATCATTAGCTGTTGCCAACCCCCAATCTCAATTCATAATCATTGGCTTGCTCCCACCCCCAATACAGCTTCATTTACTCTCCTCCACCCCAATTCATTATTTGCTCTTCCCCACCCGGAATTCATCATTATTTGCTCTCCCCACCCTCAGTTCATCATTATTTGCTATCCCCACCCTCAGTTCATCATTATTTGCTATCCCCACCCTCTGTTCATCATTATTTGCTCTCCTCACCTTCAATTCATCATTATTTGCTCTCCTCACCTTCAATTCATCATATGCTGTTCCCTATCCCCAAGCCTCAATTCATCATTATTGGCTTTCACCTCCCCCCACCCTCAATATATTATTTGCTGTCCCCTGTCCCCCACCCCCAATTCATCATTATTTGCACTCCCTCACCCTCAATACATCGTCATTTGCTGTCCCCTACCCTAATATATGGTGGCTTTCCTTTCCAGTCTGAGATGCTTTGTTACCATTATTGTGGGTTTCTCTGTGGCACACATGTGACCTGGCGCTAGTGAGGACTACCTCTATACAATAAGCGGAAAGCTTATTAAGTGGAAATTATTATAAGTGGAAAGCCGGAAAAAAAGTCAGAAATGTCTGTATGAGCCGATAGAACTGTTTTTTATGGATCTGAAATCAAGCATATAGTTTTTATAAATGGACGTACCTGCTTTTTCTCCCAAAAAGTTTTCATGTATGTTACTGCTGGGCAGCAGTCAGATGACAGTTGAGTGCAGGCCAATGTTTCACACACATCCATAGATTTCAGTGGGTGTTGTGTGATCCGAATTCCAGCGCCACACCTTAGCATGTTACAGATTATTTTTCCACAGACCAATTCGGTCTGTAGAAAAAAAAATCACAGATATGCGCTTCCCTATAGTATAACATTGTGCCGAGTGCTATCCTAAAAAACATCACATAGCACTCGGCCGTGTTATATTCTCGAGTGAGCGAGGCCTGAGATCCTTTATTCCCCCTGCAGATATTCTTCAATTAGCCTCTCATGCTGGATTCCAGCCTCAGTTACTTTTTTTCTGTACTACTGTGGAATTCTTGCATCCTTCTACATATACTGTGATTGTGATTTAAAAAAAAAACTTCCTTCTCCCCCCCACTGGGGGTGGTTTTTGTTGTCCTTTCTCATTCTCGGGTCCTCTACCAAAGGCCTGTTAGCAGAGGTGTATCTAGGCTTTCTGGCACCCGGGCAAGAATTCGTTTCGGCTCCCCCCCCCCCCGCACACATGTGATTTGCACACTTAGTCATGTACCGACGAGCTGCTCTCCCTAATGCTCTCAATATTCAGTGAAAAACTGAGAGAAGCAGGAGGAGAAGCTCGATGTCACATGACCATAAGTATGAAAATCGCATATGAGTGAAGTGTCCATGTGATGACTGCTGGAACCTGCAGAGCTGAATCCTGACATTGCAGCTTCTGAATTCTCACAACGAATGCTCTGCACACTTTTAGGGTTCTCCCTTACCGGTGGCAATAATACACGGTCATGTCAGCACAAGCATGTGATTTATATACTTCTGGCCACATTCCGACTAGACGTGCCCGGCCTCGCTCCGTTCATTTTCATTGAGTGAGGCCACACATGTCTAGTCAGCATGTGACTGCATGTATGTAAATCACCGGCACGAGAGAATCCTAACAGCGTGCAGTGCGCACTGTGAGAATTCTGAAATTGACTAATTCTCATGTTTTTATTTGTTAGGAGCATTAAAGGGGTTGTCCAGGTCTGTGCTGAGTCTGCAGTCATTCTATGTGACACAGACCTGGAGAACCCCTTTAATGCTCCTAACAAATAAAGACATGAGAATTAGTCAATTTCACAAATAATATTTACATCCAGGTACCTTATAGATGACGTCGTCTCTGGAGTCGTTCTCCTTTTCTTCATCTTGTCAAGATCCCATGATGAGTTTTTCTCATCCACAGCCGTCTCTGCAGACCTCCATCTTCTCCGCTCTTCTGCACCAACTCTCCGCACGATGCCCTTAAAGACAGAAGAGTCATTATAATGCCCCTAAATAAAAATATCTGCAATATACTGTCACCTCACACTATTCCCCTCCCTCCTCACACATCCCCCCTGTTCAGCATACTGTCTCCTCATATATTTACCCCCTCACTATACTGTCTGCTCACACATACCCCTGACTCCCCAGACTGTGTCCACATATGTGTGACCCGCACCACAATTGTGGTTTACCAGGGCAATGGGGTACCCAGAGCCGAGCCCATGGAAGTCTATGGGGTTGTCACAGGTAGCGGTGGCTCGGTCTGTGGCCCTGGCGGTCAGGCGTATGTTGGGGGAATATTTACAGGGGATAGGTGTATAACAGTTCGTGACGCCACCTGTAGTTTTCTGATCACTAAGACCAGCGCTGCTGTAGATCTCTGAGGGGATGGTGTGGCAGCTAGATGTCGGGTCCCCTACAGGTGGGACTCTTCCCTCAGGGACTATAGTGATGATGATGTTGTGAAGGGATGCAGTTAAATGACACAGTCTCACACATTAAAGCTTCTTTCCATACCTTTTACTTTCAAGATGATAAGGCAAGTCCCGGGAAGCTGTTGGGGTGGATGGAGGATGCGTTTCGAGGTAACGGCTGAGCAGGTTAGAGGCCTCCTTAACTTTCAATATACCGAGTCCAACTTGCATGAAGCTAAGTTCCCTCAAAAACTCCAGCTAATCCTGTAGCTGTACTGCCCGGTCAGCATAGTGGTCGGAGCCTTCCAGTGATGGAACTAGGCTCTTGCTTTTGTCGTGCACTGACTCAAAGTTCCTATTCCACCTGACCCCTGTTACGTACCGACTCTCTAGGGCTTGTTCCTGAGACTTGAAGTCCAGCGAACCTCTGGTTTTTCTATCACTACGCCTGAAGCTGTAGCGACACTTCGGTCCCCAGTGACCGGTGAACAGTGCGGACAGATCCAATGTCCAGGGCACTTTAGTAATTCCTTCCACTGCGCCCTTCGCCCTGCCCGCGCTCTTAGCATAAGCACTCCACACTTCCTATGGTAAAACCAGTCAATTCCTTCTTGCTTCTTCCTTAGAGCTCGCTAACAGATTCTCAGTATTCTCCTAGTTCAGGAGCACGTCGACTGAACTTCACTGTCCTTGGGACAGGCGACTGAAGTCTCTGTTGCTAAATCTTCCTTCTTAATTGTCTCTGTCTTCTGGTTAGGCACAGCTCTGACTAGGCTAAGGTGAACTGGCTCACCCTTACTAGCCTCCACTTTCTGAACTGCACAATGGTGGGATGACTCACTCCTGAGCCACCCGAGCTAGACAGCACTCCTTCCTCCCTCCAAGTCCAGACTAGACTGACTCTTGGCTTCCCCTCTTTCGCTGCATGTCACTAGCTTATATAGCCTATGGTGTGTCTAAAGGTGTGATGGAGTGAATGGATATCAAGCATTAAACCATTACCTGTCCACGCATCCTCCTGGTATCGTGTGCCTTACACACCAGGGCTACACATTCCCCCATGGTAAAATACAGCACTCCCGGGCTGTGAAATAGACAAAGAAAGAATTTTGTTTTGCATTTAAACATGTAACATTAAACTCTTCCCATCCGGGAGGTAAGGATTTCTTAAACGTTGCATTATAACATTAGACATAGAAAAATACAAAAACATACTTTCAATAAATATATCATATCAAACAATATTCTTGTGAAGGACTCGCACCAAACCTTCAACGTGGGTCCTGGGTGGGCTGCGGGACATCTGGCTGCAGACCTCGCTCAGTGCCACACCACACGGGTTTTATGTTCAGAGGTAGTAATTGTGCTGTGGTTTCATTGTAAAACCAAGGTGATGCACCGTAGTGCAACTATTTACAAGATCAGTTCTGGGCTGACATAGTCCTCAGCCTCTCAGTCCATTGGCATAATAAGAGACATATATATGTACATATTTCAAGTATGCATCATTCTTCAATACGTTTTGCTTTACCCAAAAGGGCATTTTATGTAAAACTATGCATTCAACATATTACTTCTCAAAAATTCTTCAAGTTTTAAAAATTCCTTTTACCCAGCCGGGCATTTTACTCAATATATATAAAACTATGTAAACACTATACGTAGCAATAAAGTGCAAAACAGCAATTATTTCTTTTATCAAAACTTTTTACATCTTCTTGGTTGCGGTAAACCCTGTCTGGGTCCTACCGTTCTTCACATTTTCTTGCTAACTTCAATTACACTTTCCATCCCGGGGGCTGGAACAATGCGATGCTCTTAGAGCACATGACAAATAAGTCGTGACCTGCTATCCAAGTCTGAGTAGCGACTGTTCTCATCCTAACTACGGTCCCATCGGGTGACTCCGTCATGTAGGACGCAAGCGGTATCTTCGAAGGTGTCGCTGTTGGTGCCACTATATCCGGCGGTGCAAATTGCGATTGGAATGGGTCGTAGCTTGTGTCTTGGTACGAGGCACTGGCAGAGTAGAATATGCAGGGGGCGCTTCCAACTGTGATGTACGTTCATGGGGCGATGCCGGGGCACGGCCTGGTGCAGCGGGAGCTCGGGACTGTGACGCGCTGGCAATGGTGACGTTACCTGCGTGGGGGACGGGGTCTCTGACGACTGCGACATTTAGGGCATACCATCCTTTCATACCCCAGTGCCGTGTATAGGTTACTATGCCCCCATTGATTAGGTCCCTCCCAGTATGGCCGATGGGCAGGTGGGATTCTACGTCCCTGCGACTGACAAAGACCCCTGGGTAAGGCCCGTTCTCTAATGAAGCCCCAGCCCTTCCGGAGCTGGAACTCTGTCACACACCCCTGCCGCCGCGGTTCCCTTAGAGTACCTTTTTCCCTGCGGGACACTTTCCTTATCCGCAATCAGCTGCTCGTACTGCCGCTGCCGTTCCGCTGCGCTTCCCCGCTCTTCCTCCTGCCGGCGTCGCTGTTCCTCTTCGCGACGCTGCCACTCATGTTCCCACTGGGCGGCGTAGGCGACGTCATCCAGGCGCGCCATCTCATCCCAGTCGACGTCTGGTTAACGATGGACAGGACCCCTCCGGTGTCCCTACCGGGATCGATCGTCTGCTGCGGCCTCCTGGCCGGCGCGGCGTTCCGGTACTGGCTGACCTCCTCAACCTCCTTCGCCTCCACCGCTCCATCGGTGGGATCAGGGTCGGTCCTTTTGGGGGTAGCCTCCGGTTGCTCCTTATGCCTTGGGCAGCAGAAGTTTAGGCAATTCAAATCGTGGAGGGTCGTCGAGGGGAGAGAACACCGCGTCCCACAGCCGCCGCTGCATCTGGTTACGCCGGCGTCTCTCGATCTCCTCCATGCCAGGTTGTTGCAGGACCATTTTCTTCAACCTTGCATTTTCCTCTCCAATCTCCAGCAAAGTTTGCTGCAGGTTCCGGACACAAGGTTTCTAGTGGCAGCTTGGCTGGGGAACGGGGCCTGCCTTCCACCGCTTCCTCACACAGCTGCTCCCGTCCTGCCTCCATCTCGCTCCAGGCCACTCTGTGGTATCCTACCAGAGCAGTCCGGTCTCTTCCGTGGAGGCGGGGTTTGCGTCTCCTCCTCTTCGCGGGAAGGTGAAGAGGAGGCGGACCTCTTTTGCTGTAGGGCAGGATCGCATGTTGTAATAGCACTTTGAGAGGGCAGGCATTTTCTTCGCGCCTTAGGGGGCACACGCCCACGAATCCACGCCCACCTTCTTCTCCAGCGCCTGAGGGCGCGAATTTGGCGGCAAAATGGCGGATTTTAGCGCCAAAATAGCAAACAGTCCTTTTTTCACAAAAACAACTCCACAGGCACACAGGCTCGCAATTTTGCGAGTTTCGCATCCTGTTCGTGACGCCAAATTTGTGTGACCCGCACCACAATTGTGGTTTACCAGGGCAATGGGTACCCAGAGCCGAGCCCATGGAAGTCTATAGGGTTGGTCACAGGTACGGTGGTCGTCTGTGGCCCTGGCGGTCAGGCGTATTGTTGGGGGGAATATTTACGGGGATAGGTGTATAACAGTTCGTGACGCCACCTGTAGTTTTCTGATCACTAAGACCAGCGCTGCTGTTAGATCTCTGAGGGGATGGTGTGGCAGCTAGATGTCGGGTCCCCTACAGGTGGACTCTTCCCTCAGGGACTTAGTGATGATGATGTTGTGAAGGGATGCAGTTAAATGACACAGTCTCACAATTAAAGTTCTTTCCATACCTTTACTTT